>CM062294.1:546347393-546947393 GCA_031216915.1 Pictodentalium vernedei
TCCCTTTCCTGATCAAATTACATCTATATAGACCTGTGCCAATTTTTGTTTCGATCGGTCGAGGCACGAGAGTCAGTTGCCTATAAAGAGAGAGAAGAGAGAGAGAGAGAGAGAAAGAGAGAGAGAGAGATTCACTTTTCAATTAATTGCAAAGCTTACAAAAATGCTAATTATCATTAAATTTTCATGATTGTCATGGAAGATAATTGTTAGAAAAACACACCTCCCAACTGGAAGATTAACTTAATTGGCGATAATAATATGCACAGATAATTGGAAGAAAATTAAACACCAATCGACTATAAGGTAATAGATGATAGAAAATAATTCTTCATGATCTCACACCTGTCACTGCCGGGTAAGTCTAAATTAAATGACTGTCGAGTTTTCAGGTGTGTCGGTGGTGACCATTAAATTTCCGACAGAAATCAGTTGATGCGAGCTGGTGGACTCATAGAGAGAGATGTATTAGAGCTTTTTACTTGGATTTTTATGCCCCCCGACTTAAGTCGGGTGGCATATAGTGATTGAAGTGTGCATGTGTCCGTCCGTGTGTGTGTGTGTGTGTGTGTGTGTGTGTGTGTGTGTGTCTATTTCCCAATATTGAAGCGCAGAAACCGGGTGTAGGGGTTGGGGGGGGGTGTCATTCACCCCAGTTCTCGTACGAATACGATTGCAGACTTCCAGGAACCACTGGTGCCTGCTATCAACAAAGTACGGTCAATGAATATATGTTTCCTGTTCTGTGTATCACAGCCGTCATTTAGACGTAAAATTTTGTGTATATTTCATTCATATTCATGGAATATCTGATGAAGGAATTTGGAAGTAAACTGATTTCCATTACTATTATAGCACCTTAAACGGAACAAAAAAAAGCAAAAACCCTGCTTCTATAGTTCTTAGGCCATTAACTGCCTTCGCCCATACAATTAACACCAAGTACAAGTTGACCAGCCATAGGTACGAGTTGTCCAACCTTGGGTACGAGTTGTCCAATTGTGGGTACGAGTTGTCCAGCCGAAAATGGGTACGAGTCGTCCAATTTTGGGTACGACTTGACTGGTACGAGTTGCCGTGGGTACGAGTTGTCTAGAAACCGAAGATCCCAGGGCTATTTTTTGCAGACGATATGGTTCTAGTGTCAGAAAGCGAAGAGGGGCTAACGAAAATGTGGGAATTGTTGGGAAATATGGGAACAAATGGAGACTCGAACTTAATGAAAGCAAGAGCAAAGTTATACCTGTGGGCTGCAAAGTGGACCCCACTCGAAGGTGGAGAGTGGGTGAGTTCTGCATTCCGGAAGGGAGCAGCAAACTTCTCAGTTTGGGAGAGACAGGTGATTACGAGTATTTGGGGGTAAATATAAACATTACAGGAAGAGGCATCTACCGGAACCACACAAATAAATTGATTCTGAAGGGGAAGCGAATCCTTAACCAAATGAAACTTATAGGGAGAAACAGTTTCAATAAGGTTTTTGTGGGGAAAACCATTTGGGAAATGGTGGGGCTGCCAAGTATAACATACGGTACGGAAGTGGTACCCCTAAACCAGACAGCCGTAAAGAGCTTGGAAATCCTGCAGAACGATTCAGGCCGATGGATAACGGGGGTCGAGTAATGCCGCAGCGCTAGAAGCAATCAGGGGTGAGCTTGGGTGGATGAGGATCAAAGACAGGATAGACCTGTTGAAGCTCGGTTATCTTAATTATTTGGTAAATCTCTCTGACAGCCGATGGTGTAAAGTAATGTTCCTGAGAATTTTCAACTCAAATATCAAAACGGGGTGGATGGTCCAAGTGAGGGTGCTAGTAGAGGACTGCTCATTGGAGATCTCGGACCTGGACGTTGGGGCAAACCAGGGTAAAAAAATCATCAGAGAAAGGATCATGGAGGATTATAACCGTAATTGGCAAGAGGGGGTCAAATCTAAGAGGTCTTTGGGTGGCCTGCGTGATAAAGAGAAGCCAGGTTTTGAAGAGTACCTTGATGGCACCTTTGGGGGGTCACTGTTGTTCAAGCTGAGGTCGGGATCCCTGGAGCTGAGGGGAAAAATTGGGAAAGACGGTGAAAGGGAGTGCCAGATGTGTAACTTGGACATGGTGGAGACCCTGGAACACTTTCTTCTAGAATGCCCAAAGTATCAGTCTGAAAGAATGAGATTCACTGGGAGTATAATGGGGAAGTGGGATGGGAGAATGAAGGACGTGGTTAGGGGGAGACTCAAGGGAGAGGGTTAATATGCTAATCGGAGAGATTGGGAAGAATGGGACAAGGGATATCATCAAGCAGTTCGTCTCCGAGTGTTGGGAGGAGAGGAGAAGCGTGGGAATAGGGAGGCAGTTGGGAGTACAGGGGTAACCATGGCCTTCTCGTCCGAGAACCGCGACAAACCAGCGGCTGGCCAAAGTGTTATTATAAATATTAATTTAAATAAAAAGAATGCTGGACGAAGCGAGCCATGGACGAAATGCCCCAGATTGATTTTGGTCAGAACGGCCCGATTTTGAGACGGAATGGGCCCGATTTTCACAGTGCTCCAGATAATTTTTTTCCTCGAGGAGTAATTAATCCCCCATATTGACCTCAGGGAGTAACAGGACTAAAACCTGAAGTATCATGTACTCCGTGACAGCTTATTGTGTTGTTACTCAGTACTATCAGTTCGGAAAAAAGCCTCACCCAGAATTTCAGAATTTCTCCGCCTAATTCCATTCGATGAATATTACAGTTCTAATTTAAGAAGTTTTGTTTTTATTTCAACACAACAACCTTGACTCATTGATAAGCAGCAAGGCTTCACATGCTTTTGAATGAAAAACATGTACCCCCCCCCCCCCCCCCCTTTTTTTCTATATTTTAATTTATCAACCCCGAGATAAAAAAGAGGGTGACCGGCCCGGGTGTGACCTGTCTCGTACTTTTCCACCTCCCAGTGCTTATGGACGCTTCGCACTACTTTTGAGCTATGTTAAGCCTAGGAGTGCTTTCATTGGAAGAGTGGAAGGTGGGCTTGAAGAAAAATAGCGATGTATGTATTTACGTCTTCTTTCCTACGACAGCCTAAAATTTCAAACCTTCACTTGAAAATACACGACCAATTTAATCTTGATAAACATTTGGAATAATAATTGGAATTCAGGAAACAATATTTTTACGTGTTTGTAAATGCGAAAAACTAAATGCACTTGAATATTCTAACTTAATTTCTACTGAGCATAGAAACGAAAATACCGGCACAAAATCGCAACCAGGAATGCTTATTTAAAAATTCTGAGTCCTCGACCAAAGGACATTTCGACCTTTGTGTGTTTTGAATTATGGATGATTCGCAACATGTACGATTCGGACCAGATTCCTGGACAATTCGGACCAGATGATTGGACGATTCGGACCATATTTATGGACGACTCGGATCGTGTTTATGAATGATTTGGAATAAAAGTCTGAACGATTTGGAGCGTGTTTCTGGGTGATGTAGAAGCATAATTTGTAAGCTGTTTGGATCAATTTGTCGGAGGAATAAATGATTTTTGGTAAAGTGAGCAAAACGTTTCAACGAGAGCGTCAGAATCCAGAAATCTGGTCCGAATCGTCCAAAAAATATCTCTTCCGAATCGTATATAGTCTGAATCGTCTCGATACCGTGTGTTTTGGCCCTGGACGTTTCGGGCAGAACCACTCTCTGTTAGGTGTGCGAAGAAATGCTCACGCAAAATTAAAATTGCACAAGCGATACACATGCGATTATAAAATCAAATAGCGTGCCTAATAATTCCAGGCATGAATTTATACTGATATCACAAAACCTTTATGACATGACCGGCGAATACGACAACAGAAATGATCGAAAGCGTAAAATTAAAAACATAGGCGTAATCTGTACTCCCTCAATTTCTATTTGGGTTGTATTTTGCAATTTTTGATGCGTAAAATACGCCTTTACGCCCGTTATCTGGAGCACTGTTTCATTTTTAGAATGTCATGTTACAGCTGAAACAACATGACATTATAAATAATTATTATTGAGAAGAAATTCAATCTACTTCAAAATAATAATAAACTATAAAAATCAACTTCAATATCTCCGTAAGTACTTTTGTCGCACTGAAAAAATGAGGCATGAAAAATAAAGAATGAATTTTTTTTTGTAAGGGCCGTTTTGTCCCAAAATATGGACCATTCCATCTCAAAATCTGAGCTGTCTCAAAATCTGGTCCGTTCTGACCAAAATCAATCTGGGCCGTTTTGTCCTGCTACCAAATAAAGCGGGTGATTGACGCTTGCATCATAAAAAAAAGAAACATAATATTTGATTCTATAGCAAAAATCAAAGGATTATAGCAAAAATGACACTGTGAAATTGCACCAGTACGGATCCATGAAACAACAAACTCTCTGAGGCTGAAAAGCGCCTAACACAGAGGCCGAGAAACGCGAGGCCTGAAAAGTAATGAACCGTAAAACAGCATCACGATTTAATGTGCTATATAAGTAAGAGAAATTTGGGTACTTTGAAATTCCCGGGTGCTGGTCAAAACGTCCCCAAACCAAAATGTCCCCAAAAATAAATTTGTCAAAACATCCCCAAGTGTTGGTCCAAACGTCCCCAAAGGTTGGTCAAAACCTCCCCACGCATTGGTCAAAAAATCCCCAATGTAATTTCCTCTCAAACCATCAAGTATTTTTTCCCATTCAAATCTGTGGTAAAAATTCCCCATCAAGTTTTAATGGGAACTCAAAACTCGAAAATACGAATATATATCAAGCTTTTGCCCTTATCATGGCCTTATCGCCCTTATCACTGGCTGCATTCAATAGTACACGTATTTCCTTACATTTGTGCAGAGTAAATTGATCCAAACTGTATGCTATCCTTAAATTATCGAGATTTGAACACAGGAGAAGTGTCAAAAATAACTTCATTGTCGTCCATGTTTCTTTTTGCCTGTATCGGCTCTAAAATAATAACTTGGAGTTGCACCTAAACAAATATCGGAAATGGAAATATAGTCGCATTCGCACAGAGGAGGTCGACTATGATCATTGCACAGGTGCATTAGGAGTTACCTTTTCTGCATCGATATTTATTTCGGCAGCAACTCTGGAGTGTGCAAAAAACATGGATGATATCGAAGTGATGGTTGATGCTTCGCAGTGTTCAAATCACAATATAAAGGACAGTACATAGTTTGGATCAATTTACTCTGCACAAATGTAAGGAAATATGTGTTCTATCGAATGCAGCCGGTGATAAGGGCGAAAGCCTGATTTATATTCCTATTTTTGAGTTTTGAGTTCCCATTTACCCTTCACCTAACATGAAAAGCAGACGACCCTTGCAAAAAAGTCTTGAATAACTAATTTTTTTTCATTTTTTGTCTCAAAAACATAGGTTATGACTCCTCGTTGGAACGAGCTCGACAAGACAAAAAATGAAAAAATAATGAAAATTAATTGGCGATTTTTTAGAACAGCACTGGCTGGTTTTGGCCATTACGTTTGGTAAAACTTGATGGGGAGTTTTACCACAGATTTGAATGTGGAGGGGTAGCCATTCAGATCGCTGAACTAACACAAATTATACATCAAAGTGAAGGTTATGATGTATAGAATGCAAAAAATATATGCAGTCAACCCACAGAGTTGACTGAAGGCACAAATAGTTCCTGGAAGTCTGATGCTATATTTGTACCAGAACTGTAAACAAAATTTATTATCAGGAGAACAACTCATGTCAGAGTCCAAATGTGTTTCATTAGCCCTGGCATTTTCAGGAGAGCGATTTATTCGCTCGCCTACAGCTCGCCTTAAAAAAATTAAGGAGGGCAAAAATAGCCCTGCTGGCCTTAGAAAATAATGATTACCATAACAGCCTATTCCTAAAAGCAACACCTTTTCAGATCTCTGCTATGTTAGTGATCTCTGTAAGATGGCCAAACTGCCCCTCCCACACTTCCGGGCATTACCATAACAGCCTATTCCTAAAAGCAACACCTTTTCAGATCTCTGCTATGTTAGTGATCTCTGTAAGATGGCCAAACTGCCCCTCCCACACTTCCGGGCATTACTGAGGCCTGGAAGTGTGGGAGGAGCTGTGTAGCCGTCTCACACTGCCTTGTTAGCAGCTCTAAATAAAATATACAAAGCCCACTTGGCAGAATTCATGATTAGTAAACTTCATTTTGCCACATTTAGCTTTTGTGAACTTGAGGAGGGCTAATCGCTTCCCTAGGCCATGGGAGGGAAGCGGTTTTTAGCCCTCCTGCATTTTTAAGAATACCAGGCCTGTTTCATATATCCAAGAACAGGGGTAGGAAATCAACATTCTTTAAATCGCAGCGACAGAGCTGCATGTGTGTAAATTCCAAAACTCTCAGATTTGTTTTCGAAGGATGTTTCTCTACGTTTGGTCAAGTTCATCTGGGCCAAAAAAAGCATTGGTATACAATCCATCTAAAATGAAATAATGATAAAGATTGCTCTCATGCTGTACACTATCTTTATAGGGAGACTGTACAGTTGCCATATTATTTCAAAGTATCATGACACCTGTTTGAATTTAAAGAGAATTACACAGTTGTTTTTCAATGAAAATTCCTGGTACCAAAAATATGCACATGTCCGTTGATCATGGAATCCATCTTCAGTAAACAAAATGCAGCCTATTGTCAACTCTATGAGTTGATTGCAGATATTTTTCATGTTCTATACATCACAACCTTCATTTTGATGTACATGTATAATTTACTGTATATTTAATTTGAATTTATGGAATATCAGATGTGGTAATTTCAAAGTAACCAAATTTCCCATAAATCTATATACAGTACGTGGAGAGTGGACTGTAACTAAATCACCCGCGAAGTGGGGTTATCACCCAAGCTATAACTTTCAAATTTTGGACATATCGACATTCGACAAAAAAACACAAGCAATGTTTCTGCCAATGGACCTCCGGGTTTAACCCGGAGGTCCATTGGCTGAAACTTTGCTAGTGCTGGTTGTGCTTTGCAACACAATTGCAGTTATTGCTCGTGTGGAATCTCCACTCTGCGGGTGATTTAGTGATAATACACTCTCCACGTACTGTATATGTAACTTTATTATAATATAATCAAGGAAAATCTGCTTACATTGATATTCCATGATTGGCATACATGTAACTTCAAATTAATTAAACACAAATTATAAGCAAAATGAAGGTTGTGATGTATAGAACACAAAAAATATATGCAGTCAACTCCCATTCAAACTCCCAGTTAAAAAATATATGCAGTCAACCAATGGTTCCTGGAAGTCTGCTACTGTATTCAAACCAGAATTGATAATAAAATAATATATCAGTAGAACAACCCGTGTCCAAATGAGCTTCAGATAACCAAGAAAAATGTTTGCCATTCAAATCACTTGACGATGCAGCAAGGCAGCGGCAGAACAGTATTTGGCGAAAGGCCAACACTGTCATCATTTTTTTATTGAAGAACTTAGAAGGGTTCAATGGCCGGCAACCATTCATATTTCATGCAATACCACAAATTTTCATCAAAAAACAATTATGTAATTCTATTAAATTCAAAGAGTTGTCTTGATATCTTACAAGTGCTATCCCCACGGGAACCCCGGGAAGTGAAGCAGTGCCTATTCACTGCTGTAAACAGGCTCTGTTTTACTGGTAAAATAGGACCCATTCACCAATGCTTGGGAGGTGCAAACCCTCTCTAAAATGGGCAACATGGCTTATTAACGCTCACCCCGGGTCTTGAGTTGATACTCATGTTGTGGTCATGATTTGCTATTGTGCAAAAATATGTGACCTTAAACACCAGTAAATAAATAATAATGCCAAAGGTCCGGTGAACTGCAGAAAAACAGATTGTGGAACTGCACTTCACAGAAAAAACAATGCCGACGACATTCAAACAGTCATCAACATGATTAATGACAATGCTTTTCTCTAGGAAATAGTTAAAATGAAAGGAAAACCTCCAACGGTCATTCTATATACCGAGGAACAGCTGACACCCCTCTAAAAACTTTGACAAATATGACCATGCTCCTGTAGTTTTTTGGGCCTGACTTTTCTTGTCTGCCGACTTCTCCTAAATTGCTACAGGGTGGGGTCGACTTCGTCTTGGGGCCAAGTGGTCCTGTTCTCCTCCGACTTTTCCTAAATTGTTTTGGCCGACTTCTCCGTGGCCGATTTTGTAATGGCTGGACTTCTCTACACCAAACTACGGCCAAACTGAGAACTCTAAAAAATGACATTTAATAAGGGTTTTTTGCATCGATTCTCTCCACCCCCCTAATAAATATAAAATATAAAATACAAGCTTGAATTTTATATCTATTGAGGGATGTGAAGACAATTGATCAAAAAAATCCTTATAAAATGTAATTTTTAGCTTAACTTGACAAAGTCGAGATAAGCTATTGCCATCACGTATGCGGACGTCTGTGAGTCTGTTCACATTTTCCTTTAGCATGGGCTACACCCGCAGTTCTTGTCTGATCGTCACAAAATTTCATATGCAGGTTTGGGGTCATGTCTAGATGAGAATGTCCCCTTTTGGTCACGATCGGTCAACCGGTATGGCTGCCCAAGCCCAAAACCCAAATGGCTGCTCGAGCCCAAAACCCGAAACCCATTAGCACAGCCTACAGGTCGTATTTATGAAGGGATTTCATTGTAACTTGGTAGGATGCCTCTGTATAATGCCTAGATGAGAACGTCCCCTTTTGGGCATGATCTGTCAACCGTGATGTCTGCCCAAGCCCGAAACACAAAAACTTTTAGCACAGTCTGCAGGTCATGTTTAATATGGAGGGATTTCTTTGTAACTTGGTAGGATGACTCCTTATGATGTCTAGATGAGAATTTCCCCATTTGGGGCGTGATCTGCCAACCGTGACGACTGCCTGAGCCCAAAACCCAAAAACTTTTAGCACAGTCTACAGGTCATATTTATTGAGGAATTTCATTGTAACTTGGTGGATTGACTTCATGTAATGTCTAGATGAGAAAGTCCCCTTTTGGGCGTGATTGGGCAACTGTGACGGCTACAGTGGCCCGAAGCCCGAAAACCTTTAGCACAGTCTACAGGTCATATTTACGGAGGGATTTCATTGTAACTTGGTAGGATGACTCCAAATAATGTCTAGATGAGAATATCCCATTTTGATCGCGATCATTCAGCCTTGATGGGTGCCCGAGCCCAAAAACCTTCAGCATAGACAAAAGGTCATATTTATGGAAGGATTTCGTTGTAACCTGTTAGGTTGACTCCATATAATGCCTAGATGATGACATCCCCTTTTGGTTGTGATCGGTCAACTGTGATGGCTACAGGTGCCCGAAGCCCGAAAATCTTGAGCACAGTCTACAGGTCATATTTATGAAAGGATTTCATTGTAACTTCGTAGGATCACTCCAGATGATGCCTAGATGAGATTGTCCCCTTTGGTTGCGATCATTCAACCATGATGGCTGCCCGAGCCCGAAGCCCGAATACCTTTAGCACAGTCTACAGGTCATATTTATGAAGGGATTTCAGTCTACAGGTCATGTTTAATATGGAGGGATTTCATTGTAACTTGGTAGGATGACTCCTTATGATGTCTAGATGAGAATTTCCCCATTTGGGCGTGATCTGCCAAACGTGACGACTGCCTGAGCCCAAAACCCCAAAACCTTTAGCACAGTTTACAGGTCATATTTATGAAGGGATTTCATTGTAACTTGGTAGGTTGATTTCATATAATGTCTAGATGAGAACGTCCCCTTTTGGACACGATTGGGCAACTGTAACGGCTACAGGGGCCCGAAGCCTGAAAACCTTTAGAACAGTCTACAGGTCATAATTATGAAGGGATTTCATTGTAGCTTGGTAGGATGACTCCAAATAATGTCTAGATGAGAATATCCACTTTTGGGCGCGACCATTCAGCCTTTATGGCTGCCCGTGCCCAAAGACCTTTAGCATAGTCTATAGATTGTATTTATGGAAGGATTTCATTGTAACTTGTTAGGTTGACTCCATATAATGCCTAGATAATGACATCCCCTTTTGGTCGTGATTGGTCAGCTGTGATGGCTACAGGTGCCCGAAGCCCAAAAATCTTGAGCACAGTCTTCAGGTCATATTTATGAAGGGATTTCATTGTAACTGTGTAGGATCACTCCAGATGATGTCCAGATGAGAATGTCCCCTTTTGGTTGCGATCATTCAACCATGATGGCTGCCCGAGCCCGAAGCCCGAATACCTTTAGCACAGTCTACAGGTCATATTTATGAAGGGATTTCATTGTAACTTGGTAGGTTTGACTTCATATAATGTCTAGATGAGAACCTTTTGGACACGATTGGGCAACTGTGACGGCTACAGGGGCCTGAAGCCTGAAAACCTGTAGCACAGTCTAAAGGTGATATTTATGAAGGGATTTCATTGTACCTTGGTAGGATGACTCCAAATAATGTCTAGATGAGAACGTCCCCTTTTGGTCGCAATCATTCAGCCTTGATGGCTGCCCGAGCCCAAAACCTTTAGCATAGTCTATAGGTCATATTTATGGAAGGATTTCATTGTAACCTGTTAATTTGACTCCATATAATGCTTAGATGATGGCATTCCCTTTTGGTCGTGATTGGTCAACTGTGACGGCTTCAGGGGCCTGAAGCCCAAAAACCTTGAGCACAGTTTACAGGTCATATTTATGAAGGGATTTCATTGTAACTTCGTAGGATCACTCCAGATGATGCCCAGATGAGAATGCCCCCTTTTAGTTGCGATCATTCAACCATGATGGCTGCCCGAGCCCAAAGCCCAAAAACCATTAACTCAGTCTACAGGTCATATTTATAAAGGGATTTCATTGTAACTTGGTAGGTTGACTTCATATAATGTCTAGATGAGAACGTCCCCTTTGGACGCAATTGGGAAACTGGCGGCTACAGGGGCCCGAAGCCCAAAAACCTTTAGCACAGTCTTCAGGCCATATTTATGAAGGGATTTCATTGTAACTTGATAGGATGACTCGTTTTGGAATAATTTCACTGTAACTTGGTAACTTTCATTGATATACGTTAACTGTGAGGGCCACATACATTAACTGTGAGGTCATATTAACCCACCCCTCAGCTCTTTAGTACAGAGTACACCTCGTTTTATTTTTATCAAAAACATAGCATACAGGGAACAGAAATGAACATATTCCCAATTATCACAATTCTTGTCTTATTTCATGATCCTTTCATAAACACTGAACATTTTCCTTTTCATCAAACACATGTTACGGTGTGGAATTATTAATGATATTGGTAACAGAAAGAAATCTGAGAATCAGCAACAAAACTATGAATTTAACTATTCTGAAATTTAATTAAAAAGGATTAATATATATAAAAAAAAAAATGATACAAAGATCTTTTACACTAATTGGTTTACAGAAAATAAAAACAGTGGTACTTATCAATTATTGAATTAGTCCAAAGTACAGTTTGACAGAATCCAGTAATCCAGTGGTGAAGTATCTTCTGAAGAAAGTTACCAGCTGGTAGATGTAGTATTAAATCCAAGAATGTCTCTTCAGAAACAGTATCCCGTAGATTTGTAATAAAATTTTCACTTAGAAATTTCAGCAGTCTCCAATAAAATGTAACAAAATGCTCCGTAAAATTCAAATGGAGTAAAAATCCAAGAAGTATTGGCGCCACTGGTAATTTCCAAATAATCCAGTAGAATCCTGGCTTTTCAGAAAATAATATTATTCTGTTTCACAGAAAGTATAAATTCTCTTTTCCAAGACGAATAGATTCTCCTCCAAATTCTCTTTTGGAATCAATCTCCAAATTCACAAAGAAGCACTGCTTCTATAATAAATGCACTGTTCTGAAACAATAATAATCTCCAATGGAAATAAGTGAAGTGAGTCTTTTTGAAAGGCTTTCTAAGAATCAGTTTTTGAATTCTGTTGACAAACCTTTATATAGTAACCAGATAGAATGTCCCAGAAGAGGAAGTTTCTGCAATGTTCTATTAGTTTCTGGGGGATTCTGTTAAAGTTCAAGTAAACAAGGTCATTGACCTATTTAAACAATTAAACAATCAACAGCTATATGTACAATATATCAGTGTAACAAAGATGTAAACAAGGTCACTGAGTGCAAAAGAGTTAGACCAGTCAGAAAATGCAGCAATAAAAAAAAATATCTTTCTCATATAATTATCTACTAAGGATATATCAATCTCAATATAATATGGGGGCTATAACACACAACACACAAGTTAAGCTACAGTGTCATTGACACTTTCATTTAGAGTTCTCAGCTTGTGCCGAGCACCTGTGTCTGCCCCCATATATAACTGCTTAAAAACCTTTTGAGATTCTAAAAGATCATATTTTTTTGGTCGGTACTCATTTAATTCTTTTGGTCGGTACTCATTGGGTTTTTGTTGGTAATTAGCACTTTTGGTCAGTTTTGGATGGTTTTGGTCGGTAATTAGTAGGACCCCTCAAAATGAACCTATTTCACTTTTGAACTTTTCATATTTTCATATGATTCAGATGCTTGTCATTGTGTATCTAATCCTCCCAAGACACCAATTATTAGAATGTGAACCAAAAATTTATTCGACTTGTTCATTTAAAAAAGTTTGTACTTGATAAATACAAACTGGTTCAATACTGAACAAATGACTTTACTACAATATAAAATCTGTATAAAACGAACTAAAATCTACTATTAATTATTTTTATGTATTCTAGCTAAAGGTGCTGTGTAAGTAATGTGAATTTAGCTTTAAAATATGTGACATGTTATTTTCGATGCTGTCAAATATCCAGATGTTTTTATAAGACCCCTGTGAAAAGATTAGGATTATTGCTGAATAGACAATTTCATACATACCTGAAATGTGACAGATAGGATTATAAAAATAAATTTGTGTTGAAAATCTTCAATGAAGATTTTCAACACTAATTTATTTTTATAATTTTTATAACAGTTCATTTCAATTTGTTACAAAACCTTCATAAAAAAGAACAACTACAAAGTAATTACAAAAATACATTCTTCTCCATTTCTGAATTTTGTGGTTAGTTATTCACTGACCTCAGAAAACCTGAAACCTGTTATGAGAGACTACCTGTCTTGAGAGACCACTTTTGTGTGGCCCAAAGGGCGGTCTCTCAAGACAGGTTCTACTGTATACGAAAAATGGCTTGTGTTAAGTTCACCCAAATTGGACTTAACCATAGATACTGGTAGTTATTCGTTAGAACAGGTGCCAAAAGAACTTTAAAGACTGTTGAGCCTTATCTTGTTACCATAGACTAGTGAATAATTAAGTTTACTTTCGATTATTTTGAGACTCTATCGGGGTGTGCAGTTGCTTGGTAGGCAGAGATGCAGACTTCAAGGCGAGAGTTTCTCGGTTCGAACCCCACCTGCGGTAACAGCAGTATGTCCTTGGGTGAGACTCTTAATCCCAGTTGCCATCATAGGAACATGGTGGCGTTGTGTATTAAGGCATACTGCACATCGATGGTGCACTTGTCTTTAACAAAGGTGATCGGACACTAAGAAACAGGATACTAAGAAACAGGACACAAAGAAGCAATTTTGGGTAGGGCAGTAGGAAACAGGACACTAAGAAACGGACACTAAGGAACACTTTTTCATTACTTCAAGTTGAGAGATTGAATGTTGGAAGCCCATATTTGGTCTGAAGTGCAGGTTAGGCAACTTAAAATGCTTCATATTCTGTGGATGTGTGTCATGTTACCTTCGAAATGGAATTGTTTGGTATGTATGAATTTGCCTTGTTACAATTTTTGGGGCACTCTCCCATAAATTGTAACAAGGCAAAGACACGTGAACACATTGTGAGAATTCTCTCATTTAATTTTGATCGCAGTTTTTATTAGTTCTGTGCATCGATGCAGCAGTCGGTAAGATATCTTCGTTACACAGTTTGTTGGTTGCCTAATATGGTATATATGGTGTCAGTTAATTCCATATTGGACTCGAGCTTCGCAAGCTCGAGTCCAATATGGAATTAACTGACACCATATATACCATATTAGGCAACCAAGTAACTAATAATACATAGCACGAGGAAACTTGTTTGGACATGTACTAATCTGTTCTAATATTTCTAATCACTAGAGTTTGAAAAGAATATATGTAAAACCATAGAGATATGGGATGTCATTAGAACCGACTCTGTGAGCTGGTTCTAATTATTTCCTTGAGATACGACATGCCCGAGCAACCCCATCTATGGGTAAAAATGCTGAAGTTCTCATCACTCATCATCCTTATAATTACTTACAAGAACTTTCCTCCATGTGCTTTGGGTCAAATGGTAAAAGCACTCTTTTATGCAAATGTCTCGACCAAACATACTGGCTACTGCACGAAGTACACCCTCCCCTCTTCAAAGTCAGCAACAAAGGTTTGGACACTAAGCTTCAAGTCACACTCATTATACTTATCAACAATAGCTTGGAATAATTCATCATCCACAGAACATGATTTGTTTTGTAACAGGGCATAAGGGTGTTTTCACATTAAGGGTTGCTAAAAAACCTGCATGGTTGTTTGCTCTTTTACCAAAATTAGACTCATGTGGGGAACTCCAACTTTCACAAAATGAAAGGGTACTAGGGGTAGGTTCTTCACTCCAAATTTCACTGAAATATCTTTAGTAGTTTCTGAATAATGGTGACTCATGACCATAATTTGGCCATTTTTGAGTGGCCATCTGATTTTCTCCAATTTTTGAACAATTATAATTCATTTGTCTTTTATCCAGAAGAAAAGGAAAGTCTAATATTTGCAAAAGGAATCATCCCACGTGAAACTGTTTTAAATTTCGTGGAAATCGGATTCCTCATCTCAAAGTTATATTGATTAACATGCAAAAAAGCAGTTTCCGTTAAACGTTTTTTTCAAACCTATAGAAAATTTTGAAGGCTGTTGGATGACTTTACATCAATGTATTGGATTCAATCTATACCCCAAAATGACTGCAGGAACCATATTTAAGAAAGGAAAAAAAATTAGATGGTTCTTGGGCGGCAAAAAAAAATTGCAAACCAAATGAAATAAACTGAAAAAATTTCCGTAAAAAACTGTCCTTTCCGGGAATGTTGTTATTCATATCTAAAAAACACAATTTTACTCTCTTGATTGCATGATGTATGGGACTTGGGAGTACAAAAGTGGAAATAAAAAAAGAATTGGCAATGGGCATGTATCCGAGTCGAAACAAGAATTTTTCTCTGTTAAAAAAAGTCCTCTCCGGGAATTCATCTCCAAAAGGTCACCCATTTCACTAATAAAAGTTTGAGGGGTAAGTTTTCTACCTTTTTTATTGAAAGCAAGGTCAAATATGTCTTTTATACTCATAAACCAGAAAGATGAACTAGATTTATCCAAATGCAACTTCATTTCCAACTTCATGGACATTCAGCCCTGATGTTATGCTTCTTTTTTATGGTCTTGGCCCTCAGGGAATTCAACCAAAAGCCTAACTGAATGAGTAACAGCCGTGGAATAACACTGTAACCATGAAATTAGTCAAACACTGTTTTAAAGTTGGGATCTGAAGGTTTAATATACTACGCCAATATATTCTCGGAGAGGACATACATTTTTAACCAAATTTAAAATGAGTGAAAAAAAGGGTTTGAGTGTGACAGTTGGTGAAGGAATGGTTTTCTTATGTATATTTTAGGCTTATAGTGCATGCTGCATGAGATACATGATGTTTTCACAGAGCTAGCTTGTAGAATTTGCTTAATCTAACATCCTCTATGTGTGAAACTAACATCTTTTGCTGTGGTGCCTGCATGTTGTTGGTTTTTGTGTCGTAATGCTTCCCAACCCTTTTTATTTTCCAGATTGCAACAAACAGATATCCAGCTGCTCATATCCTTCTTGCTTATTACTGCACATGTCTAACAGGCCATCAATACTCTCCATTCAAAAAGCAAAAAACAAAAAAACAGGGTTTTTGAGGGAAATTTTTGAAATTCTGACAACAATAATTTGGAGATATTGGGGAGATATTGGTGGTCCATATTCTAACACTGTCTTATAATCATATCTTAATTAACACTTCTCTGGTATGCATGATGCCACTATTAATCAACTAACTCCTGGGAACCCTGGGAATTAATTGGCCCAGGAACTGGTTATTAGGATCTTCTCCTGTAGTAAACAAGTTTTATTTCCTGGTAAAATAGATCCTAATAACCAGTTCCTGGGCCAAATAAAGTTGCCCCTGTGGCCAAATTATAGGACCAACTGCAGGCCCAAATAAGTTCAAGTGGGGAAGAGTGGACCGTGCATGGGTTGAAGAAAGGAACATCATTAGTATTATAAAAAGACCTATGTTGGAATCAACAGGGAGAAACTACCTGTTAAGTCCAGATGACTTGAAAAACATTAACAATTTGACACATATGTGAAGTGTTCTAATCGTGAGAAAATATATTTCAATTTGAGATATTGATTTTTGTGTTTCTTGCATTTTTGTTGAGTGTCTGGTGAGGTGTTAAAAAAAATGTCCTCTCCGGGGAGTCTGAAAAGTACATTATTTGGCATCGAATGAGGCTTAACGCTTGATGTGGGAGGAGTTGATCAAACCAGAGTGCATTCTAAATGATTGGAGAAGTATTCAGTCTGTACCACAGTCACTGTATGGGTATAATTGCAAGCTATTTGATAACAAATGTTGCGAAGAGAAAAAAATAATGAAATAATTTTTAAAAATTGATTATTTTTTCCACAAAAGTCATGTTGAATGAACCAGGAACACAGATTACATGCATCATTTTAATGCCAAATTTGAATAAACTATGAATCAGAGTGGAGGTTTTGCTTCAGGCCAATGTCAAAGAATGTTAAAAATTTTGTCCTCTCCGACACAGAAAATGTTCAAAACGGCTCCTTTTTTCATCTTTCTATCATTTTTTTGTTTGTAGTTATATCTTTGTGAAATTTGGAATAGAGAATGATGACTGCCTATTGACCACTTTTTGGAAAGGGAAACTCAAGCTGGGCTACTTTAAACATGATAAAAAATTTAAAGTTTGTGGTAGATATGGCCAAATTCTTCCCCAAATATGATAAAAACTGCGACTTTTCACCCATAATCCCATACACCACAGTGAATTCAGTATTTATTCAGTTGTTGAAACCCATGGTTGGAATCTGTAATGCTGAATGAGAGATTAGTTCATATTTATCCCCCTGTACTCCTTGATGGAACAATTTGTCCAGAATTCAATTTCAAATTAAAAATTCAGCAGATGAGCCTTGAAATATCATTACCAGGTCGACGTCATGCCCGGCCATTCTCATTTTTCTGAACTTCAGTATATCTACTGATGAAATGACCAGAAAAAATCCTTAAACTAGACAACTTTTTTTCACCCCCCTGTGGCCAAATTTAGCAACCCTTAATGTGAAAACACCCATAAACACACGTCACAGCTACATCGAGAAACGGAACGTACGTTACATACAATTGGGAGAACGGTGGTGGGGGCCATTGCAAAATTTCCATCTGTGAATACAGTTGAAGATGCCAGTCGACGAAGTCCGTCTTCTGTAGCAAATGTTATAATTCTGCTAATAGCCTCGGTCCATTGTCATAAAATAAAAACCTTTCAGGTTCAGGGTCAAAAGTCTGATGCCACTCCTCTGGTAGAAAAATGTGTATGTTGGAGTATTTTCTGCCAGGAGATATAAAAATTTATATTCAGTAATAATGTCAAACAAAAGGTAAATAATAATGATAAATAAATAAAAACACTTAAAATATAATTAAGAATATTTAAGTAACTAAACATTTCAAGGGGAATTATTTGGAAAGGAATATTTCCTAAATATAGTTACTTTCAAAATAAAAAGAAAATGTGTTTCTTAGTGTCCGTTTCTGAGTGTCCTGTTTCTTAGTGTCCGTTTCTTAATGTCTTGTTTCTTAGTGTCCTGTTTCCCAGTGTCCTACAACCTTTAACAAATGCTAACCCTGCTTGTGTGGAGTTTGTACGTTGGGGAGTCTGACACTTGCTCACTGTTGCTCGGTGGTTCTCCCTGGGTACTTAGGCTTCCTCCACCTGTAAAACTGTCCCACATGAGGTGACCCAGGCTGTCAAAAATTTTGTTAAACCCCAATAAATAAATAAATCATTGCTGTCAGTAATGATTTCGACAACAACCACCATGATGATAATTTAAGGCTGATGACAGTTACACGCTTTCTAGCCCATAGCTACTCCATGTAATATACCGCAGATAACCCATAGTATCACAGAGAAGACCCTCAGGTCTTACTCACTCATGAATCACCCACTTTTAACACACCTAGAGTCTGAATTGAATAAAAATTGTGTTGCTGTAGGTGACGCTGATGTCAACAACTACAATGACCATGATCATGATGATAAAAATTATGTTGCTGGTGAAGGTTATATGCTATGCTACCATATTGGCATACATTAAGGGGCCTATCAAGATGCCTATTGTGCGTTTTGCAGCTAATGCTAAATGAAATGAGCCATGAGGAGGCGGAGGATAGCATGTTTCAGACAAATTACAACATCCTTTATTAACACCAACTGTGGAAATTAATGGGAGTAAGCCGCAAGGACACCAGGAAAAATTTTCTTAAATTTATTTCCAACAACCCCAAATTATTAATTTTGGGAAATTCTCATTATATATTTTCTGCAAATTTAATAATAATAATAAATACAGTTTAGGGCCAGTGAATCCACGTAAGTGCTCTCCGGCTTTACAAGTACATGTCAATAATCAAAACATATGCTTTGTGAACTCTCGCAATTAGGTTATGAGTTAAATTGATTCAAAAGGAATTGGTTCTGGGTATAATTTTTAGAAAAGATAAGTTTTAAGGTCAGTTTTAAATGATTCGTAAGTTTGTAGTAACTTCAGGTGATCAGGCAAAGCATTCCAAAAAAAGGCCCAGCAGTTGAAAAGGCCTGATCACCTGCCGTTACAAGGTCATCAGGATTATGCCAAAGTTTATTCGCGGAGGAGGATCTCAAGAGATCTTGAAGGAACATAACACTGAACTAGATTACTGAGGTATGTTGGGGTCAATCCATTAAGACATTTGTATACGGTGATTAGAACTTGGACTGTGATGCATTCTTCGATGGGAGCCAGTGAAAGTGGTAAAGCAAGTGTGCATGAATTCCTCCTTAAAATGATCTGAGCTGCGCAGTTTTGAACAAGCTGGAGTTTCTGCAGCAGGGACTGTTTACAACCATATATTAAAGAATTACAGTAGTCCAAGCGTCTAGTCACAAAGGCATGGACTAACAGTTTCGCAATCTCTTCGTCGACAACACCACACACCCTGCTGATATTTCGTAGGTGATAGGATATCCGATACACCTGTGTGACATGATTGTCAGCAGACAGGTTCTCATCGACGAAATACCCAAGTTTACACACTGCTGTGGAGGGAGAGATCGAATAACCATCAAATTTAGGTCGTAGAACACTCTGAATTGACATGTACTTGCATTTAACATCTTTTTAGGATCAGTTTATTTAAAAATTCATGTCAGCATATTTACAGTACGTGGAGAGTGGACTGTAACTAAATCACCCGCGGAGTGGAGTTATCACCCAATCTATAACTTTCAAATTTTGTACATATCGACAAAAAACACAAGCAATGTTTCAGCCAATGGACCTCCGGGTTTATCCCGAAGGTCCATTGGCTGAAACTTTGCTTGTGCTGGTTATTCTTTGCAACAAATTTGCAATTATTGCTTGGGTGGAATCTCCACTCTGTGGGTGAATTAGTAATAATACACTCTCCACGTACTGTAGTTGCATTTGACAAATGAATCACAACTTCAGACAGTTTAGTCTATTTCTTCTACTGCAGTTTATTTAAAATTCATATCAACTTTCCCATGGAATGCAAGGCATCCAACAACTGATAGCACTCACCTGGGCCAGATCCATGGCTTTAGATCAATTTACAGGTACACCCAAATTCGAGAAGGTGTGAAGACATCAAGAAAAATTTATAAATTCTCTCTGCATTGGAGAATAGCTTCCATCATAATATGGCCATAGAAACAAAGAAAGGCATGACAATAAAACAACAGGATAAGGCTGTTATTTCTGAGTTTAATGTGCCCAAATTAGGGCAAAAAGGTGTGTCCAAAATAAACGAATTTAAAGGCTTGGCCAGATCGGGTTCATACTCCCGAATAATCCAGTCATGCAAAAGGCACACACTGGCTGTTGGTTCCAATCACTTGAATTCGGCTGATTCCTTATGTAAATCATGACTGTGAAAGTAAATGACTGGATTATTATACCAGCTTATGAACCAAATTCAATGAAATGTAGTGCTACCAGTTGTAGAATAGCTTGCATTTCCTTGAAAGTTTCTCATTTGCAATTCATTCCACATGTGAACAAGTCTGTTATCGTGTATTTAAAAACAATCAGTCTGTTCAATCAATATAAATGCAGCCATTTACCAGGTGGGTGGGTGTGACTGAGTCAGTGAGGATTGCCTTGTTACTCGCCAAGTTACACTCACATACCTGTTTTTATTATACGCCCATTTAAAAAACGGTCGTATTATGTTATCAGTCTGTCTGTCTGTCCGTCTGTCTGTCCGTAAACAATTTGGTTTCCGTTCATTTAAAGTCGAATGCCTTGACGGATCGACATCAAACTTTCAGAATTTGTTTTTTGCATTAAAATACAGGTCAAGTTCGATATTGGTGTTTCTCAGTCCATCCGCTGCAGAGTTATGGCCCTTTGAAAACACAATTTTTCTAAAAAAATTGGTTTCTGTTCATTTAAAGTCGAACGCCTTGATGGATCGACATCAAACTTTCAGATGTAGTTTGAAGTCAAGTTCGCTATTGGTGTTTCTCAGTCCATTCGCTGTAGAGTTATGGCTCTTTGAAACCACAATTTTTTAAAAAAATTGGTTTCCGTTCATTTAAAGCCGAACGCCTTGACACCAAATTTTTCAGATGTTGATTTTATACACCCATTTGAAAAACAGGACGTATTATGTCAATGGTCTCTCCACCCGTCCGTTCTGTCTGTCCGCCCATGTACAAATTTCGTTTCCGGACGATAACTTTAGTTGTAATGGATTGAGCTGAGTTAAATTTGCATGTGGATTTAGTATGACAAAATACAGGATGGGTTCGATTTCCATTTCTAGCGGCCCATTTTCAGTAGAGTTAGGGCCCTTTATTTATGGAATTTAGCCCAACTTTTCGTTTCTGGACGATAACTTTAGTTTGCCTTGACCGATTTATTTCAAATTTTCAGTTTTTTATTTTTGACCACAAAATACAGCTCAAGTTCACTTTTAGCCACAATCGCATATGCCCTTCCAGAGTTATTCCCCTTGAATGATGGCAAATTTGTGGATTTTGTGGTTTCCGGATGATAACTTTAGTTTGCCTTGACCAATGTTTTTCAAATTCTCAGATTTTGTTTTTGACCACAAAGCACAGCTCAAGTTCACCTTTGGCCATAATCGCATGTACCATTCCATAGTTATTCCCCTTGAATGATTGCAAATTTGTGAATTATGTGGTTTCCGGATGATAACTTTAGTTTGCCTTGACTAATTTGTTTCAAATTCTCAGATTTTGTTTATGACCACAAAGCACAGCTCAGGTTCACTTTCGGCCAAAATCGCATGTACCTTTCCAGAGTTATTTCTCTTGAATTTGTGCATTTTGTGTTTTCTGGATTATAACTTTAGTATGGCCTAACTGTTGGACATAGAATGCATCAAATATTTGGTTTCCGGATGATAACTTTTATTATTTGTTTTCCGATTAGTTCCAAACTTGGTATGTTGTTTAATCACAACAAAATACAGGTCAAGTTCGAATATGGGGTTGGTCCAAACAATTTTCGCCCTCACCCCCATCCTTACCCCAACCCTTCAAAAATACAAAACAGGCGTATATTGTCCCGCTACGTTCCCCGTTATTTTAATTCAATACCCTTTTTATGTGTACCCATACTATGTATGGTACACATAATGCCGGCATCCGGGGTGACCATCCGTCATTCGTCCATCCTTTGTCCGCCTGTCCATCTGTCCGTCTGTCCATTCGTCTGCCCGTCCGTCCGTCTGTCCGTGCGTCCATCTGTCTGTCCGTCCGGCATCCGTATCCATTTCTTTGGCATTCGATAACTTGAAAAATATTGCTTGGATTGTCAAGTTACTTTATATTTGTGTTCAGGTTACTGATGTGCCGAGCTGTATAGTTTTTGGTATAAATCAGATAATTTGATCCTGAGATATTAACCCTTTATCCTTCAAATTGAAAATTCCTCCAATCCCTTTGGCATTCGATAACTTGAAAAATATTGCTTGGATTGTCTAGTTACTTCATATTTGTGTTCAGGTTACTGATTTGCCGAGCTGTATAGTTTTTGGTGTAAATCTGATGATTTGATCCCGAGATATTAACCCTTTATCCTTCAAATTGAAAATTCCTCCAATCCCTTTGGCATTCGATAACTTGAAAAATATTGCTTGGATTGTCAAGTTACTTTATATTTGTGTTCAGGTTACTGATGTACTGAGCTGTATAGTTTTTGGTGTAAATCTGTTATTTTGATCCTGAGATATTAACCCTTTATTCTTCAAATTGAAGATTTCTCCAATCCCTTTAGCATTCGATAACTTGAAAAATATTGCTTGGATTGTCAAGTTACTTTATATTTATGTTCAGGTTACTGATGTGCCGAGCTGTATAGTTTTTGGTGTAAATCTAATAATTTAATCCTGAGATATTAACCCTTTATCCTTCAAATTGAAAATTCCTCCAATCCCTTTGGCATTCGATAACTTGAAAAATATTGCTTGGATTGTCAAGTTACTTTATATTTGTGTTCAGGTTACTGATGTCCCGAGCTGTATAGTTTTTGGTGTAAATCGGATGATTTGATCCTGAGATATTAACCCTTTATCCTTCAAATTGAAAATTCCTCCAATCCCTTTAGCATTCGATAACTTGAAAAATATTGCTTGGATTGTCAGGTTACTTTATATTTGTGTTCAGGTTACTGATGTACTGAGCTGTATAGTTTTTGGTGTAAATCTGTTATTTTGATCCTGAGATATTAACCCTTTATCCTTCAAATTGAAAATTCCTCCAATCCCTTTGGCATTCGATAACTTGAAAAATATTGCTTGGATTGTCAAGTTACTTTATATTTGTGTTCAGGTTACTGATGTGCCGAGCTGTATAATTTTTGGTGTAAATCGGATAATTTGATCCTGAGATATTAACCCTTTATCCTTCAAATTGAAAATTCCTCCAATACCTTTGGCATTCAATAACTTGAAAAATATTGCTTGGATTGTCTAGTTACTTTATATTTGTGTTCAGGTTACTGATGTGCTGAACTGTATAGTTTTTGGTGTAAATCTGATAATTTAATCCTGAGATATTAACCATTTATCCTTCAAATTGAAAATTCCTCCAATCCCTTTGGCATGCGATAACTCAAAAAAGATCAATCCGATTGTCATGTTTCTTTATATATTTATTCAGGTTACTGATGTGCTGTGCTGTATAGTTTTTTATGTAAATCTGATAATTTGATCCGGAGATATTAACCCTTTATCCATCAAATTAGACACTCCTCCAATCCATTTCTATATGTACCCATACCTTGTATGGTGTACATAATGTCAGCATCCGTGGTGGCCCTCCGTCATACAGCTTTCTACTAGTTGCGCATATGGGTACACATCTGACGATTTCATCGGCCTAATTTTCTTTTAGGTTCTGTCGCTTATCACCACGAACCACGATATAGTCTTGGTTGCTGATGTGGTATTGGGCACCAATAAATGATAATAGTAATCCATGTATCAGTGTATCTGTGAGAGAATGTATGTGTTTGTGTGTGTATGTATGTTTGCAATTATTGTATAGCCATTGAGCACCGTGTGTGGATTCTAGGCTTTAAAATTATTTATCATAGCAGGGTTACCCGGCGTTGCTCGGGCTGAGGAGAGTATTCTCCCTTAATCTATACTATATTTTGCTGGTCATAACTGTTGATGCTCCTCTACACCCTCACCCCCACCCCACCCTGGCACTTTTTTAATTCTCACCATTAGATTCCTGGTACAAAATTACCCCCAGTAGACCCCTTTGAAGACCTGTATTAGTGAGAAAAATTTTGGTCATAACTTTTGATGCCCCTCTACACCCCCACCCCACCCTAATACTTTTTTAAACCTCACCATTAGATTCCTGATAAAAATGCACCCCTAATAGACACCTTTGAAGACATTTATCGGTAAAAAAAAGTTTGATCATAACTTTTGGTGACCACCATACACCCCCGTCCCCACCCCACACACTTTTTTAAACCTGACGATGACCTCCGCCATAAAAAAAGTACTCCTAGTAGACCCATTTTGGACACTCTGGTTGGCCCCATATTCATTTCTATAGCGGACAGACAGACATACATATATGCAGACATTCTAAAATATAGTATAGAAAAGAAAGAGAAAGATTAATTTTGCAGCCTCAGTGAAACATCTTTATGAAATTTCAACAATGTTTATCAGTTTAGAGTGAAATGTCCCAAAGCTCAAGTTCTATGAGGATGTGAAATTTTCAAGACTGTATGTACTGTTCAACCGATGAGCAAAAATGACCGCTTACCGATTACTGATTATTTAAATTCACAATCGGCTGATTCCGATGCCGATTCCGATTGTGATACTGTGCACTACTAGACAAGCCGAGGCATGCAAAGAACTACTTTAAATTGAAAATATTTTACGGCGCTTCATAAATTAAAATTTTGAAAATAACAAATTTTACCTCAACATTGACGTAGTCAAATTTTTAGCTCAACTTTGACGTAGTCAAATTTGAGTTCATGCCATGGCCCGTCGTCCATCTGTCTGTCCATCAACAATTCAATACAGCTTGGGCTAGAGGCCGTATTTATGAACCGATCTTTATGAAACTTCTTGGGTACCTTTGTTATCATCGTGGGACGAGAACGAGTGTTTTTGTGTGCGGTCCGAAATTCAAGATGGCTTCCAGCAATCATTTTGTAACTTAGTTAGTGCAATCAGTTTTTTTGTACAGAACTTCTCTATGAAAGTTCTGATTCAAATAAATTTTTGTCTGAATGTTTAGTAACATGGAATACATCACATATAATACAGGTTTTTTTCTCGTGTAGAAATTCTGCAAATTGGATGAACTTTGAATTTTTCAGTGATACTTACACATAGTAAGTATACAGGATCAATACGGCTCGGGCTAGGGACTGTATTTATGAACCGATCTTCACGAAACTTCTTGGGTACCTTTGCTATCACCTTGGGATGAGAACGAGTGTTTCTGGGTGTGGTCCAAAATTCAAGATGGCTGCCAGTGGCCATTTTGTTCTGAAATTAGGTACAATCAGTTTTTTGTACACAAATTCTATACGGCTTAGGCTAGTGGCCGTATTTATGAACCAATCTTTTCGAAACTTCATGGGTACCTTTGTTATCACCGTGGGACAAGAACGAGTGTTTTGGGGTGCGGTTTGAAATTGAAGATAGCCACTGGCAGCCATTGTGTACCAAAATTAGTGCAATCAGTTTTTTGTACAGAACTTCTCTATGAAAGTTCTGATTTGAATAAATTTTTGTATGAATGTTTAGTAACATCGAATACATCACATGTAATACAGTTTTTTTTCTCGTGCAGACATTATGCAAATTAGATGGACTTTGATTTATTCAGTGCTACTTATACACAGAAAGTGCACATGTCAATATGGCTCGGGCTAGGTGCTGTATTTTGAACCGATCTGTACGAAACTTCTTGGATACCTTTGTTATCACCTTGGGACGAGGACGAGTTTTTGGGTGCAGTCCGAAATTCAAGGTGGCTGCTGATGGCCATTTTGTACCGAAATTAGGTACAATCAGTTTTTTGTACAGAACTTCTATATGAAGGTTCTGATTTGAATAAATTTTTGAATGAATGTTTAGTAACATGGAATACATCACATATAAGATGGGGTTTTTTCTCGTGCAGAAATTATGCAAATTAGATGAACTTTGATTTATTCGGTGCTACTTATACACAGAAAGTGCACATGTCAATACGGCTCGGGCTAGAGGCTCTGTTTATGAATTGATCTTCTCGAAATTTCTTGGGTACCTTTGTTATCACCTTTGGGACGAAAACGAGTGTTTTGGGGTGCAGTCCGAAATTCAAGATGGCTGCCGGTGGCCAATTTGTAGCAAAATTAGATACAATCAGTTTTTTGTACAGAACTTCTATATGAAGGTTCTGATTTGAATAAATTTTTGAATGCATGTTTAGTAACATAGAATTCAACACATATAATACAGGTTTTTTTCTCGTGCAGAAATTATGCAAATTAGATGAACTTGGATTTATTCAGTGCTACTTATACACAGTAAATACACATGTCAATACGGCTCAGGCTAGAGGCTATATTTATGAACTGATCTTCACGAAACTTTTTGGGTACCTTGTTACACCTTGGGACAGAAACTGGTGTTTTGGGGCACCTTTATTATCACTGTGCTATGAGAACAAATATTTTGGGGTTCAATCAGACCCTCTCGGGGACTCAAAGATTTCTTTTCTAGTTAAGCATTTAACTGTCACCCACCTTTACAATACTTTACCTATACATTTATTACAGGCTACGGTCAGCATTTATGTACAGACCATTACAATACTTAATATGTACCTTTGTTATCATGTCTGTTACCTTGATGTGTGTCATTGCTGTGTGACATACTATACATGTACATGTCTTACACAGTTGAGCTACAGTGTCATTGACACTTTCATTATTACCGGGTAAAGGCATGCTTGGACATCACTACCCATGCGTAAACATCACTGCCCATGCGTTGATTATGGCCAATCCACAGCAACTGTACTGTACTGGTTGTTTTGTTGACCACCAGTCAATATGATCAAGTCCATTTGAACTTTTGGGACACATTGGGAAAGTTCCAACTTCAGGGGTCTGTCATGAATTTTGAGTGAGGTGGGTCATCAGTCATACTCTTTTTGCAAAAATCAGGCATGCTGTAAGTCATGGGGGTGATCAATGCCTCAAAAAGGCATGTCTGAATGATAATAGACTGTGCAGATGAAATGGTTTGGCACGCCGATAGTGCACAGGAACAGTGTGGGACAACCCCCTTTCGACCCTCTTTAACTGTTGAATATGGTTTCTTGCAACATGTCCGGGTCCGGGTGTGTCAAAGGAGGAAAAGGTGGGGTACTCAGCGGATGTCCGGGATCATGGTGTTCTTAGGAGTTGTGGCGGTCTTCTGATGTTCTTTGATCTAGATCCTCGGGTGAGGGCAGGTGCAAGAGGGAGTCCTCTCAGCAAAAGTGCTACCTCTCCCTGATGGTGCAGTGTTGATATTTTCAGGCAAGTATAGTCTGCCACTTATGGGATGATCTTTTGTGGTGGGCCAACATTAGCAAGTATAGTCTGCCTCAGGCAATCGATGGTGGTTGAGTAGGCTTCTGTGTTGGATTTTGTTTTCAGGATTGGTTTTCAGGAAGATGAAACAACAACAGCCCCTTTTGGGGACCACCCAGAGAAAGACCCGAACTTCCCTGGATCGGAGGCAGGCCTGTGATTATTTGTCTGTCACTTTTATAGATACCTTTGACATCAGCCTCTTTGAAAATGGATCAAACAAACAAAGACTGGAGACTGTGTTTGAGTGCATTTCATTCAGTTTCAGTAGAAATTGGCAGGCAGTCAGAATTAGCCAATCAAGGTGTGATGCATCTGTCAATTGGTTCGTGACCCTTTCTCACAATTCTATATCACAAGGCATATCAATGTCATATGGATATGTTTTTCTAGTTTTTAACCCTTTATCAATATTCTTGAATAACTATTTTTTTTCATCTACAGTACGTGGAGAGTGTATTATTACTAAATCACCCACGGAGTGGAGATTCCACCTAAGCAATAATTACAAATTTGTTGCAAAGAATAACCAGCACAAGCAAAGTTTCAGCCAATGGACCTCCGGGATAAACCCGGAGGTCCATTGGCTGAAACATTGCTTGTGTTTTTTATCGATATGTACAAAATTTGAAAGTTATAGCTTGGGTGATAACTCCACTCCACGAGTGATTTAGTTACAATCCTCTCTCCACGTACTGTATGTGTCAAGTCTTAGCTTTTGACCCCCTCATTGGAATGAGCTCAATGTGGCTTGTTCCAATGAGGGGTCATAAGCTATAATTTGTTGACAAAAAATGAAAAATTGAATGGTAAATTTTGTGATTAGAGATTGCCGATTTTGGTTGTTATGTTGGGTAACAGGTTTAATGTGCTCGTTCTGATGAGGTGTCATAAGCAATGATTTTGTGACAAAAAATGAAAATGTAAGGAAAATTGAATGGTGAATTTTGTGAATAGTGCTGGCCAGTTTAACCATTACATTGGGTAAAGGGTTAAATATTTGGTTTGGTAAAAATAGTGACAGTGCAATGGATTTTTAATTTCAGTGACTGTTTTAAATATTTCTTCTTCTTTTCTTTCAGAGATTATATATATTTTTGAGTTTTTGCCAGCAATAATGGCAACAAAAAGAGGAGCAGATGAGTCGAGTCCTGGAGTGAGCTCTGGGGGGCCTCCAAACAAAAAACTCCACACAAGGTTTGAAACCTGTAAAGTTGGACCTGTGTACTCACTGGTAAGTTGTTGAATTAAATTATATGATACATTGTGGAACAATCTTTAGTATTGTATTTGAATGGTTCTTATGCTGAGATTTAGGTGCATGTATATACAGATTATCATGATTATGTGCATGTCGTGTGATTTGTATCAGATTCTCAGTGTTGTCCAGAATGGGATCTCAACGAGCCGGCTTTGCCGGCGAGTTGTGATCCTAATTTTGGACACCACCGAGAATCTGATACAAATCACAGAACATGCACATTATCATGATAATTCATTTATCTAACAATTCTGTCACAAAACAGATTAAATCTTAACCCTTTACCCAACGTAACAGCCAAAACCGACCAATGCTATTCTCAAAAATCGCCAATTAATTTTCATTATTTTTTCATTTTTTGTCTCAAAAACATAGGTTATGAACCCCTCATTGGAACGAGCTCGTCAAGCTCGTTCCAGTGAGTGGTCATAACCTATGTTTTTGAGACAAAAAATTACTTATTCAAGAATTTTTCTTGCAAGTGTCGTCTGTTTTTCATGTTCGGTAAAGGGTTAAATTACTTTTAAACATTTTTGAGACATAATGTTCGGTCGATCACTGAAACGCACATAGAATGTATCCATGTGCCTGTTATGACAGCCCGTGGCGCTACCTGAAACGAGTCGTCTGTGTGATACGGAATTGGAATGAGTCATCTATATGGTACGGAATTGGAACACATTATGCGATACGTACCGTTTATCGTTGTTTTCAGTCCAAAATCTATATGATTGTTAGATATATTCATATACAGTAAGACTGCCGTGGACTGGTCACTTTTCACGGGTGGGCAATATTTCCACGGACTCAATAATATTAGATTCCAAACACTAAATATAGGAATAATCATCAAAAATTTAATTAATGAAGCCCCGGTTACAACCTGATGCTTCATTAATTAAAATTTTGCTGATGATGATTTTTATTACCTGGAACTCTGTTCACGGTGACTGTACTGTACTATTTATTGTCAGAAAATTTTGTCAACATCAGATTCACTCACTAAAACAAAGTAATAGATTGTGGTGATACTTGGTAAGAAGTTCCACTATAAAGTCTTAATTACACATGCTGTTGGAGAAAGTCTTTGAATCGGAAAAATGTAGGAGTATTGTAATAAATAAGAAATATGGTTCCTTTTATATTAAACTTGCTGTATAATGTTTAATCTTTATAAAAATAATTAATGGAAAATACACAATTGTTATATTTGAAGGTCTGGTAAGAGCTTTTTGACCCATAGACCTTTGGCAGAGTTATGACCTTTTGGCTGAACTGCACAACAGATTGTGACAATACATCCCACAGTATGAAATCAAGTCACACATATCATCACAATTTTCTGGCTCATACAAAGTGTGAATGTTGTAGCCCTTTAATTTTTTAGTAGGGCTGCACGATATTCAAAACTGAATACCGGTATCGGTATTCAAAAAAATACCATGGTATACCGGTATATCGAAAACTGTTCAGAAAAATAAACATAATTACCACAATCGAGGCTTGAGGCATCACAGTCGGAACGAATTAGCATGCCTTGATAACGCGCAGTTCGTATTATTTATTGATGTTTAAGGTCACATATTTATGCACAATGGCTAATCGTGACCGTGACAGTTTTACGGGTGGAGGAAGCCGGAGTACCCGGAGAGAACCACCGAGCAACGACAAGCAGCTGTCAGCGCTCCAACATCGTAACTCTGAACTCTGCACCGCAGCACAGGCAGGGTTAGAGTGGTTGAAGACATGCGCACCATCGACGTGCAGTACGCCTCAGTACACAGCGTCATCGTGCCCCCATGTAGGCAATCGGGGTGAAGTGTCTTGCCCAAGGACACAACGCAGTTGCCGCAGGTGGGATTCGAACCGAGGACCTCTCGGCTTGCAGCCTGCACCTCTACCAACTGAGCCACCGCACCCCCTGCGCAGTTCGTAAAACCTTTACCCAAGGCAGACGATACCAAAATTTATTATTTAAAAAAAAAGTTAATCAGATTTTCCCCCAAAATTTCTACAAAACAATATCATGTGACCCATCATTGGGACGAGCTCAACGAGCTCGTCCCAATGATGGATCACATGATATAGTTTTGTTGAAATTTTTTAAAATTATTTTTTCAACTGCTTCAATTTTTTCAACTGCTGAAATTGTATATTACGTGAGCACATGCAGACGATTCCTTGAGTAAAGGGATAATATTATTCATTCGGGGCCACAGTTAAAAAACTCAAGACATCTTCAAAATTCAATTGTGGGTAAATAAATAATGACGATAAACCAATATTTTTGTAATTACACCGGTATTCAATCGATATTGGTTTGAATACCGGTATATATCGGTTTATCAATATATTGTGCAGCTCTACTTTTTAGCTCAACTTGACAAAGTCAAGCTGTGCTATTCTCGTCACTTCTCGTACTTAGGCATACGTACGTATATATTCTTACACAATTTCCTTTGGCACACCACACAGGTCACATTTATGATTGGATCGCTTTGAAACTTGGTATGGTTGTTTGGGGTGACCTCTAGATGGGTTGCTCGTCGTTGCTCAGTGGTTCTTTCCGGGTACTCCGGCTTCCTCCACCCGTAAAACTGTCACCGTCATGATTAGCCATTGTGCATAAATATGTGACCTTAAACATCAATAAATAAATAAATAATAAATAAATAAATACCTCAAGATGGGAGCTATCGATTGTCTTCCATTTCTGTCATAAAATGTAGCTGTTTGCCAACAACCTTTGAACATAGTTTAGTTGTGCATCAGTATTTCCCTTCGGTACTCCCTACAGGCCACATTTATGATTGGATTGCTTTGAAACTTGGTATGCATGTTTGGGGTGACCTCTAGATATCGCTACCAATTATCTTCCATTTCTGTCAAAAACGTTGCTATTGGTAACTACCTTTCAACTTAGTTTAGTTATGCATGAATATTTCTTTTTGTCACACCTTACAGGGCACATTTATGATCAGATTGCTTTGAAACTTGGTATGCTTGTTTGGGGTGACCTCCAGATGGGAGCTATCGATTTTCTTCCATTTCCATCAAAAAGCATTGCTGTTGGCAATGACTTGAACTTAGTTTAGTTATCCATCAATATTTCCCTTTGCACACACTACAGGGCACATGTGATAGGATCACTTTGAAACATGGTATGCTTGCTTGGGGTGACCTCTAGATGATAGCTATCGACCTTCTTTCCTTTCAGTCAAGAAACATTGCTGTTAGCAATGACGTTCAGCTTACATGTTTTGGGCACCAACAATTTCCTTTGGCACACTACACAGGTCACATTTATCAGCAGATCACTTTGAAACTTGGTATGAGTGTTCGGGATGACCTCTGGATGGGAGCTTTTGATTTTCTTTCATTTCCAACAAAAAACATTATCATTAGCAATAGGGCTGCAACGGTACACTTACTTCACGGTTCGATACGTATTGCGGTTTTTCGGTGGTGGTACAATACATATTGCGGTACATTTTTTCTAACATTATTCGCCCAAAAACTGATGGTGAATCATGTCTGCAATACGCTAGAAGCCTAGCATGCTGCTGGACTGCTGTGGCAGCTGTGTCGTGCAAAAATGCACTGCAACAAAAAAAAATGAATAATTTATAACCCCCTTCCCCGTGGCTGTGTGGTTTTATTTATTCTGAGCCAAGCTAAGGAATTTACCATGATTCACTATCAATCTCATCTTTATAATCTTTATATGAGGGAAAGCCAAAGTGTTTCCAGACAGGGGATTTAAATTTAGAAGGTGGGCTGACGATACCTTCGCTGTTATTGGCAGTACATTTATTTCTGTCACTCATGTTGTAATTGGATGTACTTCAGATCTGACATATGTGCACGAAGGCGAAACAGAAATACGCAAATAAACAACGCAAAACTTGATTGGCGAATTGTTGAATAATCAGCCAATAAATAATTGTCTTACTTCTCCTGACACACATTTGGAATTACCCATCGAGCAGGACATGCTGTTCTGTTTATGTTTCCAAACTGTTTGCTTGTGTCAAAACTTACAAATTTTCATACAGACCCAATCCCCAACAGCCGTCCATTAAAACTAACAGCATGTTTCTATGCACCGCATATTTGGTAGATTAAAGCTGAAATGTTGCAGCCAGGCAGCCCATTAAGCTGATGTAGAAATATGCACTCTTGACTTGGCAAAACAGGACAGAAAAAACACATGGTTGACCACATGCTGAAATACGGCGTCAATATGAAAATAAGTGTTGTTTGTTACGAACCAATAGAAACGTATCCCCCAAATCACATGATCAACATGGTTATGAATATTGAATATATTTATCACTTGTCTGAGCTGCACCAACTTCGTGGAAGACCCCATCACATCCGATTGTTTTATGGGCTTGAAATTCCACACTTTCTTTTATTGTTGAGTGATTTGAATAAGTTAAATTTTAAAATAAATGTTTGAAATTGTATGTATAGAGTTTTTTCTATTTAAATACTGACCACACGAACTATTACTAATATTTTCCACCAAGATTATATTCCTGAGTGAGTGTGTGTGTGTGGGTTGGGGGGGGGGGGGGGATACGGGCAAGCCCCTTCTATTTTTCAGAGAGATGGAAAGGGAGAACAGTTTGATCCTGCGGGGAGTTTCCTTGAAATTCACATCCGACTTCATGGGCCCATTTTGGGGGTGTGTTGGAATTCTCCTGCTGCGACCGCTGTACCGTTAGCGTACCGTAAGCGTACCGTAAATTAGGCTGAATGAACCAAGTATTGTACCGTGGAAAAATACCGCGGTGCACCAAGACCGTGGTGAACCGTTGCAGCCCTAATTAGCAACAACCTTTTAACGTTGTGGATTTGGGCATCAGTTTTTCCTTTGGCATGCCCTGCAGTGTGCATTCATGAATGTATTGCTTTGAAACTCATGAATGAGGTTTCATTCTTTAATTCTAATATGAATGAAAGAATGAGAAGTGTTGTGGCTCATTGATTAGAGCATCAGATTGAAGCATTGTAGTTAAATCCTGACCCTCATTATCTATAGTGATGAACCGATTTTCAAAACTTCCTATGAATCGATTACCAATTATTTATCTGTCGATTATGCCGATTTCGAGGTCGATTCCGATGGTTGAAATACGACCCAGAAGAAAATTTGTTAGTGCCTCTTGTACAGTAGAATTTTGTTGATAAATCAGCAATTATGAAAGCTTAACTAGTAGAGTGCTGAATTATTTTTGGTCATCAAATTTTGTTCACATATCTTTGCCTTGTTACAATTTATGGAAGAGTGCCAGTAGGCTCTCTCCCATAAATTGTAACAAGGCAAATCCTAACAGACTAAATAATTTCTCTTTAAAGGTGATATGTAAAACATCCACTTAATATGAAATCTTTCAGTTGTAATACCAGTTAATACCACATAAGTTCTCAGAGTATTCATTTTTAGTGCTGGGCAATATTAGCCAAAATAATATTTGCATTTTTTGGAATTGGAGTGGAGGAAGATCGTTATTAACGATACAATCACATGATATTGTTCTCTTGTGAAGATTGTGTATTATTCTGGAAAATAGTGTTAATATGGTTTTGTGTAAGAATACAATACACTTGGCTGTATTAACCAGGAATATACTGAGCACACATACTTTGTGTCTCAATTGAATAATAACTTTGATGTTAATTTGTGTTGTGAAGTTGTATGGCGCATTGTTTACATTTTCACACGCGACATCTCAGAACTATTTAATGTTCATTGTTCAACTTTTTACCTCCCTTGATGTGTTTCCTCAGTGTTTACATGTTCTCTGCAATCAGCATGGGAGAGAAACATCAAAGGAGGTAACTGAATTAAAAAACAAACTTGACAAACTGAAAATGTGTTTGTGACAGTCTAAGACTTACATGTTGCCTAACAATCATCTATCATTGAAAAAAGAGTGTTTTTTATTTTTTTCTCCCATTTTTAATTTCCTATTGTATTGTGATGCTTGCATCATGAAGTATTCTACAGACTACCGACTGAACACATTTTATTTATACACATACCAATGCAACGTTGTACAGCACTTTGAATCGGGTGTGATTGAAGTTCAGTGACTTTGATCAGCTGGGAATAGTGGTGATCTCGTACCGATTGCAAATGGTAAATTCTGTAATATATCGGCTCTGCAAATCCCTAAATATTCTGATATGCACTACACACATTTTTAATGGGGAAACTTTATTGAAATGGCCAGATATCAAAGAGACATATAGAATAACCGGAAATTGTCGGTTTTTAACTGCTGGTTGTCACAATTGGCCGATACCCCATAACCGGCCTTTTCCGATTGCCGATTCCAATTATCGGTTCATCACTGTTTACATTGTATCCACTGGTGAGACACTTCATCCTAATTGACCTCATCGTCTACATTGTGTCCTTTGGCGAGACACTAAACTCTTTGCATGCTGCATGGTGGATATTCCTGCCCAGCAGAGGATTTCTCTTGTCTCTGAAATAAGTATAATTTGTGCATATTAATCACATTGTCTCCCTGTAAATGGAATGGATTTTTCACCAATGATTTCTTTGGTTACATTTGGATTAATTTTTAGCTCAACTTTGACGTAAGTCAAATTTGAGCTTACGCCATGGCCAGTCATCCGTCTGGCCGTCAACAGTTCAATATGGCTCGGGCTAGAGGCCGTATTTATGAACCGATGTTTACAAAACTTCTTGAGTATCTTTGTTTTCACCATGGGACGAGAACGAGTGTGTTTGAGTCCGGTCCGAAATTCAAGATGGCCACCATCAGTCATTTTGTACTTTAGTTAGTGCAATCAGTTTTTTGTACAGAACTTCTGTATGAAAGTTCTGATTTGAATAAAAAATTTTTATGAATGTTTAGTAACATGGAATACATCACATATAATACAGGTTTTTTCTCGTGCGTAAATTATGTAAATTAGACTAACTTTGATTTATTTAGTGTTACTTTCAGCACTGTAAGTGCAAATGCCAATATGGCTCGGGCTAGAGGCCGTATTTATGAACCGATCTTTACGAAACTTCTTGGGTACCTTTGTTATCACTGTGGGACGAAAACGAGTGTTTTGGGGTCCAGTCCGAATTTCAAGATGGCTGCTGGCAGCCATTTTGTACAAAATTAGTGCAATCAGATTTTTGTGCAGAACTTCCATATGAAAGCGCTGATTTGAATAATTTTTTGTGTGAATGTTTACTACCATGGGATACATCACATATGGGTTTTTTTCTCGTGCAGAAATTATGCAAATTAGATGAACTTTGATTTTTTCAGTACTACTTACACACAGTAAGTACACATGTCAATACGGCTCGGGCTAGGGGCTGTATTTTTTAACCGATCTTCACGAAACGTCTTGGTTTCCTTTGTTATCACCTTGGAACAAGAACGAATGTTTCTGGGTGCGGTCCAAAATTCAAGATGGCTGCCAGTGGCCATTTTGTTCCGAAATTAAGTCTAATCAGTTTTTTGTACCCAACTTCTATACGGCTCAGGCTAGAGGCCATATTTATGAACCGATCTTTACAAAATTCTTGGGTACTTTTGTTATCACCGTGTGATGAGAATGAGTGTTTTTGGGTGCGGTCCGAAATTTAAGATGGCCACCAGCAGCCATCTTGTACCAAAATTAGTGCAATCAGTTTTTTATACAGAACTTCTGTATGAAAGTTCTGATTTGAATAAATTTTTGTATGAATGTTTAGTAACATGGAATGCATCACATATAATACAGGTTTTTTTCTCGTGCAAAAATTATGCAAATCAGATGAACTTTATTTATTCAGTGCTACTTATACACTGTAAGTGCACATGTTAATACAGCTTGGGCTGGAGGCTGTATTTATGAACCGATCTTCACAAAACTTCTTGGATACCTTTGTTATCACCTTGGGACGAGAATGAGTGTTTTTGGGTGCGGTCCGAAATTCAAGATGGCTGCTGGCGACCATTTTGTACCAAAATTAGGAACAATCAGTTATTGGTACAGAACTTCTATATGAAGGTTCTGATTTGAATAAATTTTTGAATGAATGTTTAGTAACATGGAATACATCACATATAATACAGGTTTTTTTCTCGTGCAAAAATTATGCAAATTAGATGAACTTTGATTTATTCAGTGCTACTTATACACAGTAAGTGCACATGTCAGTATGGCTCGGGCTAGAGGCTGTATTATGAACCGATCTTCACGAAACTTTTTGGGAACTTTGTTATCACCTTGGGATGAGAACGAGTGTTTCTGGGTCCGGTCCAAAGTTCAAGATAGCTGCCAGTGGCCATTTTGTACTGAAATTAGGTCTAATCAGTTTTTTGTACACAACTTCTATACGGCTCAGGCTAGAGGCCGTATTTATGAACCAATGTTTACGACACTTCTTGGGTACCTTTGTTATCACCGTGCGACAAATTTGAGTGTTTTTGGGAGTGGTCCAAAATTCAAGATGGCCACCAGCAGCCATTTTGTACCAAAATTAGTGCAATCAGTTTTTTGGCAGAGAGTAAATGTATGGAGGATCAGATAGGACTTCTAATTTTCGGTTTTGCATGCAAATTTTGGGGATTGTGGAGGGGGCAAAATTTGTGTTCGGCCCTCAATATTTTAGAGTTAGCACCAGCTAAGTCTGGGCCATTGGTAAGTATAAAAATATACAAATTATTATAAATTTATCATTCTTTCTTAGGCATGTTCTATTGTGCAGCTAGCAATCATTAACTTCTGTTTTGTTGATTCTGCTTCTGAAAAGACACAAAATTAATTTGCAGGAAGAACTGGACATGAAAGTACTCGTGTTTCAAAATAAAAAGTTAGCTGAGAGGATAGAACAAAGAAAAAGAGCTGAAGATGAATTAAGGAAAAGAATTGAACAGTTAGAAAATCGACAGAGGACAGACGATGCAGTTCTGATGATTGTCAATAGATACTGGAACCAGGTACTTCAGTTTTATGCTCCTGCCATAACTTTGTTAAGGGTATATAGTGTTACTCTTTGCAACCATCACTGTGTAACATTTGCTTGTTAGCATGATATGATAACTTCCACAAATATTATCTGATTGGTTAAATATTCAATATGTGAGTTGTTCTTAACACTTTTATGATCAGTTCAAAAACCAGCCCCCATCTGTTGATCAGGGTTGGAGTTATGCTCCTAATTAAGCAATTTGTCAGTTTTAACAAATTTTTGTTCATTAGCACGACAACTTCAACAAATATTCATTGATGTGGCCAAAGTCCAGTATTTAAGTTCAACTAAAGAATCCATAGGGCAAGTTCGAAAACCAGCTTCGTTCCAAGAGTAGGGGTTGAAGTTACGGCTCCTATTGGTTGATTTTGTGGCGCGGTGGCGTTGTAACTGGTTCTTGTCAGATCACCGAAGTTAAGCAACTTCGAGCCCAGTTAGTTCTCGGATGGGTGACTGTCTGAGAGATCGATTCAGACTCCCGCGTTGTGTCCTTGGACAAGGCACTTAATCCTGATTGTCCACATGGGGGCTCAATGATGCCATGTACTAAGACGTACTGCACGTCGATGGTGCGCATATCTTCAACCAATCTAACCCTGCCTGTGCTGCAGTGCGGAGTTACGATGTTGGGGAGCTGACAGCTGCTCGTCGTTGCTCGGTGGTTCTCTCCGGGTACTCCGGCTTCCTCCGCCATTGTGCATAAGTATGTGACCTTAAACACCAATAAACAAATATTGGTCGATTTTAACGAATTTTTCCTCTGTTAGCACAATAACTTGAAAAAAATATATATTTATTTAGCCAATATCTGGTATTTGAGTTCTGCCGAAGAATCTGTAGGTCAAGTTAAAAAATCAACTCAGACCAATAATTAGGGATGGAGTTCTGACCCCCTAATTTGTCAATTTTAATGAATTTTTTATTTGTTAGTCCAATAACTTCAACAAATATTAATTAATTGGGTCAATATTTGGTGTTTGAGTTTAACTGCAGAATCTATAGGTCAAGTTTGAAAACCAACCCTGTCCAGTGATTAGGGGTGAAGTTACAGCCCTCAGCAAGTTGGTTTTGATTTGTTTTTTTTGGTTTTTTTTTTTGGGGGGGGGGGGGGGGGAGGTGTTGCGGAGTTACTTACCTTCAGCTTTAATTATTAACTTTTTCCCGCTATATGCTAATTTTAGTATGTCCGTTTGTCAAGGACAGCTGCTAGTAGAAATTCATTTTTAGCTCAACTTTGGCAAAGCCAAATTTGAGCTTATGCCATGGCCCGTCGTCCGTCTCTCCGTCTGTCCGTCAACAATTGGATACGGCTCGGGCTAGAGGGCGTATTTATGAACCGATCTTTACGAAACTCCTTGGGTACCTTTGTTATGACTGTGGGACGAGAACGAGTGTTTTTGGGTGCGGTCCGAAATTCAAGATGGCTGCCAGCCACCATTTTGTACCGACGATGCAGAAATCTGTATTTTTATACTGTACCAATGACCCAGACTTAGCTGGTGCTAACTCTAACAAAACCAGGGCCAAACACAAATTTTGCCCCCCAATCCCCAAAATTTGCATCCAAAACCAAAAGAAATCATGTCCTATAGGACCTCCATACTACGCCCCCCACTGCGCATGCGCAGTGTCAAGGACGTCCTGAAATTGGCGCCAATTAACATTCTCTGTTTGGCCCTTCATCAGTCAACATCTCACTGATCTTTGTGCTTGTAAATCTCAGTTTAAAGGATGCCAGACACGTAATTTTTGGAGAAATGGTGATTCTAAGGAGGATATAGAAGGAGGAGAGGAAAAAGAAGTGACAAAAAATAATCAGGGCTGTACTTAAAATTTTTTGATGAAATTATGTTAAGTTGCCTATTTTCGAGGCATGGGCCTCTTGTTGTCATTCTTGCTAAATGTTGCACTGCTTATTCAGTGTTTCCTCTCCCCTAGCCTTCTAAAGTCCCCCCTTGCAATTCTCCCATGCTTTTGGCATATTTTTGAGAAAGTTCATTTCTAAATTTTCCTGGGAGAGTTGCTTGGATACAGAATGTTTTCTGTTATTTTCCCCATAGTTACGTTTTCACCCATGGGTGTATAACGTTGTGCTCTGCATCTTCCATCTGATGTTCTGCAGATTCTCCCCTGGGCGTCTCTGTTTTGCATCAGATAGAGTGTAATTGATGACTGATTTCGGGCCAGTTTTTTCAGTGCCTGGAGTCATGTTTTCTGGTGTTTTACACTGTTTGTTTACATTGGCAACAGCCTTTTTTGAGGGGGGCTGTTTGCCTTTGGTGTAGTTTATCTCACTATAAGATACATTTATATTATCCGTAAGTGCCTCATTAATTATTTAATATAAATTTAAAATTTTTGACCACACTTTGCCATCGGATCCATCGGGGCTCAATGTTACTTTTCAGCAACTTGGGCTTCGCTGAAAAAATATTTTTTCAAAATTATTTTGATTTGCAATTGTTTTTTCATTTATTAATGGATCATGTTATTATGTATCTTTGTGTCAGGGGTTTGTGCGAGTAACTAGGACTTGTTGTTGACTTTTCACAATGAAAGGATATTGTTCAAATTGTAATGGGAAGAAATCTTCCTCTGACTTTCATGATCATTGTATTAATTGTAGTCAGTGTTCTCGCACTAATCCCTGTTCTGTATGTCAATTTTGGGATGACAAACATTGGAAACGTGTGTCACGGTATGTTGTTTCTGGAGAAAGGGCTATGCCGGCTCTTTCTCCGCAAGGTCACTCTACACTCTCAGTTTCTATTTCAGAGGAACAAGAACAGGGTGAGGTTTCCATGTTATCTTCTACAAGTGCGCTTCCGTCGTCACAAATGAATTCAGAGCTAGCGGCAAAAGTGCTCATGGAGATTAGACAAATGTCGTCCGCTAGCTCGCCCGGTGTAGCGTCCATTCACCGAATGGTTCGGCAGCTAGGTTCGTCCGATGCGGTCCAGGAGGAAATGTTGGGTGATGCAAGCACTATAAACATTCAATGTGCACACCCAGTGACGGCGGATAGTAAGCAAGATCGGAGGAAGCCTTTGAGTCCGGTTCCTAGCTCGTCCAGGTCCAGCCGGGCCGCGAGCGAGAGAGGCCCCTCTCTCGTACAACAACATCTGGGACCAGATGTTGTGGTACAAAATGTGTCGCAAGCGGAGCATACGTCCGTCGCTCGGGACGCTCCGTTGTATAGGCAGTCCGCGGAGACTGCTAAGGCTTCCTCTTCTCGTCAGCGCACACGACCGCACCTTGGCTGCGTGACCGCCGATATCTTACCAGCTTCGCCGATCAAGGATTCTTCGGCGACCAGGTCACACCATCCGGCAGCCAGGGACTCGAGACCGATGGACTCCGGACGTTCGCATAGAAAAAGTATGCGGGAGCCATCTGATGCGGAGCTGCCCTCGGCAAAGCAGCGGAAGACTGCGCCTCCGCAGGTCTCGACGCCGGACATTCTTGTGCAGATAGCACAGCTTATCGCAGAATCCCAGCAGCCGACAGAAACGGTGTTGGATCGAGAATTATCCGACGGCGCTGGGTCGGTACGCTCCGCCGAAGCATCGGGGGCGGACGACCGGGAGCATAATGAGGTCCGACCGGATGGTGAAAGGGATACGGATGATTTGGAGCTATCCCTTTCGGAACAACATAAAGCTGCCGTGGACTTCATCCGGCACTTTCTCCCTCAAGTTGTTCCATCGGGCCAGACTGCTGCGGTTCCGGACAAGAGGATTATAGCGTCATTGGACTCTGAATTTTTTGAGCGGTTTAGGGACATCGCTCCTGAGTTTCCCTCGCAGTCCAATAATGTTGCAAGAACATTTGAATTATTGAACGACGCTATATTTAAACTTGCTTCCAGGACGGGGAAAGCAGGTTTCTTGTCCGCCAATACTCTCAACCTGCCTTTCATTAATGCAAGGAATAAATTCGACACGGCAGGACAGGGTATCCCGAGAGTTCCTCTGCGTATGGACAACGAGGCGGAAGACTTAGAGCTATCATTACCGTCGTCGGCTTCTATTCCAACCGCGGTGTTGGAAACAGCTATTTCGTCTAACAGAGCCAATTTAGATGCCTTATCTTACGCAGATCACCTTACTAAGGCGTTATCACTGCGCCTTCAAGGGAAAGAGTTTCAGGATATACAATCCTCTTTAAGACTTCTTTCAAGGGCAGTAGCTTATTCCACGTGTAACTCCGCCCTTTCTGTGGCAAACCTGGAGTTGGTTAGACGTGACGCAGCCCTAGCTACATCCACACTCGTGGATACTAAGGTGAAGAACTCTCTTAGAGTCGCTTCGGTCTCCGGAGAACTTCTCTTTGACGGCAAGCTTTCTGCTATTTATGATATAATTACAAAGAAAGCTTCGGATTCTCTGTTGTTCAAATCTGCTTCTAAGAAGTCGAATACAGCAGACAAGAATAAGACAGGCACTTCTGGGTCTAATGCGCCCAAGAGAGGTTCCTATAGAGGTTCCGGTGCGTCCTCTTGGTCTTATTCGAGAGACCGTCAGGGTAGCGACTCTCGTTCGGGACGTCCTTCGGGCCGGGCCAACCGGTCGGACGCCGCGAGGTCGACGGGACGAGGTGCGGGTCGGGGAGGATGTGGTTTCTCCTACCACAGGCCTCGCAGGTCCAGGAGGTGATGGCTTAAACCTCTATCGCGTACCGGTTGGCGGAAGGTTGTCGAGCTTTTCACAAGAATGGGCGTCGATTACGGACGACCCTTGGGTGAGAGGAGTGACTTCGGAAGGTCTAAAGATATCCTTCAAACGAAAGCCTCCATTAACTCGAAGTCCAAAGTGGACTCAACTTCCGTCAAATCCGCAGAAAAGAGACGCTCTGTTATCAGAGGTGCAGTCTCTTTTAATGAAGAACGCGGTAGAGGTCGTAGAAAACCAGGAGTCTCCGGGATTCTACAGCCATCTGTTTCTGGTTCCGAAACCAGACGGCTCGTTCCGTCCAGTCATAGATTTGAGCTGGATAAACAAGCTGATCGTCGCTCCGAAATTTTATATGGAGACGATCCGGTCGGTCAGAGCGAGTATTCGGGTGAACGATTATGCATCAAGCATAGATCTCAAAGATGCGTACTTTCACGTCATGGTACATCCGACATTCCGAAAGTATCTACACTTCGCAGTCCTAGGAGTGGTGTATCAATTCCGGGCGATGTGCTTCGGATTGAATCTAGCACCCTGGGCTTTCACTCGGGTAATGAACTCGGTAATGATCTATTTCCGAGCTCATTCGTCTGCGGTAACGTCGGCCTACCTGGACGACATACTTCAGAGGTACGGCAACGAGTTAACGCTTCAGAACGATGTTCAGAATCTACTTCTATTGCTCCGTCGTCTCGGTTTTATAGTAAACGAGGAGAAGTCGGATCTGGTGCCGTCCAAGTCATTCACTCATCTGGGAATGAGTTTCGAGACGCACAACAATCTCGTTCGTCTGCCGTTAACCAGAGCGAAATTAGTCAGTTGTTACGCTCGCTATTGTCTGCACGCAGACAAAGTCACAGCGAGAGAATTTATGAGACTGATAGGTCTGTGCGGAGCCACTGCGGATCTCATTCCGATGGGGCGGTTACGCACGCGTCCTCTCCAAATTTTCTTGACTCAGAATTGGAGTGTGAAAATTCATTCGCTCGACGTAGACGTTCTCTTGTCAGATCAAGTGAAACAAGAGATTCAGACTTGGGCAAACATTCAGTGGTTAACACAGGGAGTTCCGCTGCAGTTGCCGGATCCGAGTTTTACCATTATGACGGATGCCAGTCAAACAGGTTGGGGTGCATCATTGATCCCATCGGATTCGAGATGCCAGGGTCTTTGGGATCCGCAATTCCTGTGCAAGCACATAAACATCAAGGAAATGATGTCAATTTGGCTTGCGTTACGTCATTGGATGGACATTATTCACAATGCTCATGTCCAAATCCTATCCGACAATACGACAGTAGTGGCGTATATACGGAATCAGGGAGGCACTCATTCAGTTCCGTTGTTCAGTCTAACGGAAAGAATCCTTCTGTTTGCACTAGAACATCAGGTTCTTCTTTCGGTCCGTCACATACCGGGTCGTCTGAATGTGCTAGCAGACTCCCTTTCACGAAAGGGTCGCTTGTTGCCGTCGGAGTGGACTCTCAACAAACAAGTATTCAATCAGATTTGCTACCAATGGGAACGGCCAATGATAGACTTATTTGTGACACATCTCAACAATCAGTTGCAGACGTATGTGTCTCCGTGTCCGGATCCAAGAGCATTTGCAGTAGACGCTCTGTCGATCCCTTGGGACGGAATGATAGGATATGCGTATCCTCCAGCGCCGTTAATTCAACAAGTATTGCTAAAGATAAAACAATCTCAATGCAAGATTCTGTTGGTAACATCTCTGTCGCCACAGAGACCGTGGATAAATCTACTCGGGTGTCTGTTGTGGGACCTACCGCGAAAGCTTCCTCCACGGGAGGATCTTCTTTCGCAGGGGAAATCGCGCCAACTCCATCACAACCCGCAAGGTCTCAACCTTCACGTTTTTCCGTTGTGCGGTCCTTCTTGCATGGCAAGCACTTTACAGGACGAGCAGTGGACGCGATTTCTAACTGTAGGAGGACCTCCTCTTCGCTAAACTATGCGGCTAAGTGGAAGGTTTTTCGTCGTTGGTGTAGGGATCATTCTGTAGATATTTTTGATCCCTCTATACCAGACATTGCAAACTTTCTAGTATACTTGTTTGACGAAATCAAACTGCAGCCTGTTACTATTAAGGGTTATAGGTCTAGGTTATCTGATACCTATGCACATCATGATAGTTTACAAATTGGATCTAATGTCTCTTTATCTAAGTTGGTTAGAAACTTCTCGATAAATAGACCCAGAACTCTTAGATTAATTCCTAAGTGGAATTTAGCTTGGGTTCTTCTTAAATTGAAGAAAAGCCACTTGAACCTCTTGGGACAGTAGATTTCAAATTCTTATCTTATAAGACAGCTTTTCTCTTAGCTTTCTCTTCTGCTAGAAGAGTCAGTGAGCTTCATGCACTGTCGGTGGATGATTCTCACTATCGTAGTGTCGGGAACACTATCACCTTCACTACTAATGTGGGTTTTTTAGCTAAGAATCAGGCTCCTAATAAATATCCGGAACCTATTGTTATTAAGGCTCTTCCGTCTTCAGACGGGCGTAGGCCTTTACTCTGTCCTGTTAGAGCGTTACGTATCTATAAACAGAGATCTCAGTTTATCAGAAAGGGATGGAAACGTTTCTTTCTGTCTTTGATGCCTAATAGAAGGGACATTTCGGTCCATTCTATTGCTAGATGGATTCAATTAACTATCCGTACTGCTTATGAGAGTTTATCTTCTTTTCAGCAGTCTGTGCTTAAGATTTCCGCTCATGAAGTAAGAGCTCTTGCTACTTCTTGGGCTTACGCTAATAGTATTGCTTTTACAGATTTAATGAAGGCTGCTTATTGGTCTCAGCCATCCACATTCACGAATTTTTATCTCAGAAATATTGAGTCCATTTCTGGAGACCTGCATTGTTTAGGTCCGTTATCTGTTGCTCAGAATGTCGTCCACTAAACAGTTGCAACTATAGTTATGCAGGCTTTCTGTTCCGGCAGTGACTCCGTCCGGCTGCCCTCTTCGCTCTGGGCTATTTGACCCAGGGCAAGGGGAAGGGGGGGGGGGGGGGCGGGTGTTCCCTTAGGTCACCTGCTTTATAGTGAAAAGCAAGGGAATGCCTCCTCCAAAGTCAGTATTTCTGAGTCGCTTCCGGGATGGTTTTAAAGTGTAATATTAATGTTAAAATTCATTCATGTCTTATTTTTAAAGTGTAGCTCGGTGTGAAGCATTTGTATATGTCAAGTGTCAAACGGGCTTTAATATACAATACTCGGACACTTTTAAAAGATTATAAAGAGTCTCAATTCTCTGGACTACTTTATTTATTGGCTTACTTTAAAAATAATTAGTATAAGGGTTATACTGGATGTAAATAGAGAACATGAATATTATTGTGCTCAATTATTAAGGGTATTGTATCTTTCTAATTTAATATTAAATAAGAAAGATACATGTAAAGCCTAATACTCCTTTTCTCCTTAAGGGGTTACCTCTTTATTATATAGTTGAGCTTATTGGATTTTCCTCTATGTCCTAGGCCCTCCAGCCTGTTTACTATTCAGCTAAGTCTGGGTCATTGGTACAGTATAAAAATGTTAAAAAATTTATAGTAATTTATATATTTTTTATACTTACCAATGACCCAGACGGGGATGGCCCTCCCAGGAGTTGGGAACTCTTGCCTCCCCGCTGAGTACATAGCGCTGACCAGGCACTGCCAGTAAGAATGATAATTGGCGCCAATTTCGGGACGTCCTTGACACTGCGCATGCGCAGTGGGGGCATAGTATGGAGGTCCTATAGGACATGATTTCTTTTGGTTTTGGATGCAAATTTTGGGGATTGGGGGGCAAAATTTGTGTTTGGCCCTGGTTTTGTTAGAGTTAGCACCAGCTAAGTCTGGGTCATTGGTAAGTATAAAAAATATATAAATTACTATAAATTTTTTAACTTTTTGTACAGAACTTCCATATGAAAGCTCTGATTTGAATAATTTTTGGTATGAATGTTTAGTACCATGGGATACATCACGTATAATACGGGTTTTTGTCTCCTACGTAAATTATGCAAATTAGACTAACTTTGATGTTTTTTGGTGTTACCTTCAGCACTGTAAGTGCAAATGCCAATACGGCTCGGGCTAGAGGCCGTATTTATGAACCGATCTTTACAAAACTCCTTGGGTACCTTTGTTATCACCGTGGGACAAGAACGAGTGTTTTTGGGTCCGGTCCGAAATTCAAGATGGCCGATGGCAGCCATTTTGTACAAAATTTGGTGCAATCAGATTTTTGCACAGAACTTCCTTATAAAAGCGCTGATTTGAATAATTTTTTGTGTGAATGTTTAGTACCATGGGATACATCACATATAATACGGGTTTTTTTCTCGTGCAGAAATTATGCAAATTAGATGAACTTTGATTTTTTCAGTGCAACTTATACACAGTAAGTACACATGTCAATACGGCTCGGGCTAGAGTCTGTATTTATGAACCGATCTTCACGAAACGTCTTGGGTACCTTTGTTATCACCTTGGGACGAGAACGAGTGTTTCTGGGTGCGGTCCAAAATTCAAGATGGCTGCCAATGGCCATTTTGTACCAAAATTATGTCTAATCAGTTTTTTGTACACAACTTCTATACGGCTCAGGCTAGAGGCCGTATTTATGAACCGATCTTTACAAAACTCCTTGGGTACCTTTGTTATCACCGTGGGACAAGAACGAGTGTTTTTGGGTGTGGTCCGAAATTCAACATGGCCACCAGCAGCCATTTTGTACCAAAATTAGTGCAATCAGTCTTTTGTACAGAACTTCTGTATGAAAGTTCTGATTTGAATAAATTTTTGTATGAATGTTTAGTAACATGGAATACATCACATATAGTACAGGTTTTTTTCTCGTGCAGAAATTATGCAAATTAGATGAACTTTGATTTATTCAGTGCTACTTATACACTGTAAGTGCACATGTCAATACGGCTCGGGCTAGAGGCTGTATTTATGAACCGATCTTCACAAAACTTCTTGGGTACCTTTGTTATCACCTTGGGACGAGAACGAGTGTTTCTGGGTACGGTCCAAAATTCAAGATGGCTGCCAGTGGCCATTTTGTACCGAAGTAGGTCCAATCAGTTTTTTGTCACAACTTCTACACAGCTCATATTTGTGAACTGATCTTCACGAAACTTCTTGAGTACCTTTGTTTTCACCTTGGGACAGGAATGAGTGTGTTTTGGGGTGCCTTTGTTATCACTGTGCTATGAGAACAAATATTTTGGGGTTCAGTCAGACCCACTCTGGGACTCAAAGATTTCTTTTCTAGTTTATCATGACTGTCACCCACCCTTACCTATACATTTGTTACAGGCAACGGTCAGTATTTATGTACAGACCGTTACAATACTTTATATGTACCTTTGTTATCAGGTCATAACCTAGATGTTTGTCATTGCTGTGTCACATACTATACATGTACATGTCTTTGTCTTGACAAGTTGAGCTACAGTGTCATTGACACTTTCATTACTGATCTTGGTTGATAGTTTTTACAAAGTTACTTAACTTTAGTTTCAAAGTACTTAGATTTTAAGTTTTCCTGGACTCTTGGAAATGGACATATTGCACTTGGTCATTTGTTTCTGATATATTTGGAGATTTTGTAAACAGTTAATTATGACTAAGGCATTTAAATTCAATGCTCAATTAATTGGTAAAGTGCTGATTTTTTTCTGACAAATCAAAGCTCATCATATACTGCTCTGTTACATTTTATTGGATAGTGCCTTATAGGCACTATCCAATTAAATGTCTGAGAGCAAGGTATTGTATAAAAAATCTGATTCATATCAGGGACAATAAAGGCTTCCTCAGGTAGAATGTAGCTACAGATAGTTATTGCCTGTCACTTTTAGTAAAGCCCAAAATAGGGCTTCCAGCACTCTACCAATTAAGCTATCCTATGGGGGCATTCATATAGAATTACATATCTTGTTTGCAAGCCTATGTAAATACTTTCTTTTTTGAGAAAAAGTATATTTATAGGTACCTTATCCATCTTCTTGTTTTTAGCATACATGCATTTTCCCTGACCAGGCATAATTTAAATTGGGTAAGACGATTGGCTTTTTTTAGCTCATCTGAGCAAAGCTCAAGGGGAGCTTTAATGATCAGTTTCCACCAAGCCAGAAAATAAGCAGACTGTCATCTGCAAAATGAGGTCCGCAGAGGGTGAATTTAGTGATGCTACCCTGCACAGCACGGTAGCATCACTAAATTTACCCTCTGTGAACCTCAATCTGAATCAGGGTCTCAAAACTAAACAGAAGAAGGTACCCAGAGGATAAATTTGCTCACTGTATGGGATAGTATTACCAAATTCACTCTCTGGGAACCTCATTCTGCAAATGTCAGACTGCTTATTTTCAGGCCTGGTTTCCACCCATCGTTCATCATGTGGACTTTTCATTATCAGCTTCTCATAAACACTTGATCGAATTGAGCTAAATTTGATATGCATGTTCCTTATAATATGTGTTCAAATATTATTGCTACACCCACATAGGGCAACACATGGGGCATAACTCTGTTGGCCCCCAAAAAGTTTTTCCCTTGAAATTAATAAAATCTTCTAAAGAGCCACTAATTAGAATCTTTTGACATGTGGTATACAACCTCCATAGAGAGTGCAGATTCAAATTTTTAATGCTGAAAAGTTACTTTAAATACCAATAAATAAATAAATAAATAAATAAATAAATAAATAAATAAATAAATAAATAAATAAATAAATAAATAAATAAATAAATAATATAAATGGGGAGTCTCTGATTTTGTCCAGCTTGAAATTCCAGTATTGATTACGTTCCTGGATATGCAAAGGGCTACTTTTCCATTCTTGCATGGAAGGGCCCTCCAGTAATATATAACTAATTTAGTTCAGTATGAGGAATATTCTTCAAAAATCTTTTTAATCAGATCTTCCAGTCAGAATCTTTTGACATTTAGTGTTCAGCATCCTTTGTGGGAGTCAAATTCATATTTGTTCAAATCAGGTCCCTGCATTCATATTTGGGCTATTTTGGGGGAGATGAACTTTCATTTATTGAAATATGAGGAAAATTCTTTAAAAACCTTCTTATTCAGATCCACCAGTCAAAATTGCTCGATATATTCTATACAGTATCCTTAGTTGGTGGTCAAATTCAAGTTTGTTCAAATCAAGTGCCTGGGTTCATATTTGGGCTCTTTTTGGGAGATTAAATTTCACCTAGTGAAATATGAGGAAAATTCTTTAAAAATCTTCTTTGGATCCATCAGTCATAATCTTTTGATATTTTTGTATGCAGCATCCTTAGTAGGGCCAGATTCAAGTTTGCTTGAATCAAGTGTGTGGGTTTAATGTGCAGCATGAAGAATATTCATCAAAGATCTTCTTCATATCGATGAGACAGAATCTTTTGATATTTGGTAAGATTTTCTTCCAAATAAATCGTCCATTTTCATGACTGATTTCATCTGTTTGTAAGTGTGTAAGAACACACAACCAGAAACCCCTGATTTGTAAAAAAAATAAAAAACAACTGTCTCTGTTATGTCCTTGTTGACTGCCATTTCTCTCCATTTCTTCACACAACAAGTAGCACTGTCTGTTTAACACAGGTTTTACCCAGAATTTTAACCAGTTTATGAGGTCATTTCACAGGGAAGATCTTTTGTCATTTTTCAACTTAATTTTAAGCCAAATGTGGGATATTTACCTGAAAGGTGGAGTGGTGATTGAAAAACACACATCCATTTTCAAGAAGTTTTGTGTGATAGTCATTGCAATATGTTCACATGTACAACGTGACACTTTGTTTTTGCTTGCTTAACCCTTTACCTAACGTGAAAAGCAGACGACACTTGCAAAAAAAAATCTTGAATAACTAATTTTTTTCATTTTTTGTCTCAAAAACATAGGTTATGACCCCTCGTTGGAACGAGCTCGACGAGCTCGTTCCAACGAGGGGTCATAACCTATGTTTTTGAGACAAAAATGAAAAAAATAGTGAAAATTAATTGGCTATTTTTGAGAATAGCGCTGGCCGGTTTTGGCCGTTACGTTGGGTAAAGGGTTAACTCTTAGAATCTGGGAGTCAAGTTTTCTTGCCTGTGATGTAATAGGGCAGGTAATCTGGCTGTGATGGTTCGGCTATCTTTGAGCTGGGTAGATTTAAACACTGAGCAGGTGCTTCTAGTCAAGTGTCGTCTGCCTGAATAGGCAGACGACACTTGACTAGAAGCACCTGCTTTACTGTACGTTTTTCGTAGTATGTCATCTAATATATAAATGCGAATGTCTGTATCTATATCACTATCTATCTCTCTATCTTTGTTCCGGGTGAACTCCTCTGTTTCTCGACCGATCATTCTCAAATTTTGTGCACAGGGGTAATTCATCCCTGCGAGTAACATTGGATGAGTGCAGTGAGGGTTGACCTTGACCTTGAAATTGATGACTTTGACCTTTTATTTCGAAAACGGCTGGGCTGATCGGGCTAAAATTTCATATGTGTGGGTATATTGACCTGTCGATCAATTTGACTTTATCGGGGTGCTCATGTGGGGTGACCTTGACCTTGAAATTAGTGACCTTGACCTTTTATTTCGAAAACAGCTGTCCCGATCAGGCTAAAATTTCATATGTGTGGGTATATTGACCCATCGATCATTTTGACTTTATCGGGTTGTGGGGTGACCTTGACCTTGAAATTGGTGACCTTGACCTTCTATCGATCGTATCTGAGGGTATATTGATATAACCATCTTCTCCCGTGCTACACCGGGTATTCACCCGCTAGTGTTCAATAAATTCATTCTGATTCCCCGGTTTTTAATAAGAGTTAACACTAACACCCTTATTTGTCTCTAGCTTCTTCCCTCTGGGGGGGCGTGGTGGCTCAGTAGGTAGAGGTGCAGGCTGCAAGCCGAGAGGTCCTCGGTTCGAATCCCACCTGCGGCAATCGCGTTGTGTCCTTGGGCAAGACACTTCACCCCCATTGCCCACGTGGGGGAACGGTGACGCTGTGTACGAAGGCTTACTGCACTTCGATGGTGCACCTGTCTTCAACCAATGCTAACCCTGCTTGTGTGGAGTTAGTATGTTGGGGAGCTGACAGCTGCTCGCCATTGCTCGGTGGTTCTCTCCGGGTACTCTGGTTTCCTCCACCCGTGAAACTGTCGAGGTCATGATTAGCCATTGTGCAGAAATATGTGACCTTAAACACCAATAAATAAATAATAATATTCTTCCCTCTGAACCACTTTAATTTCCTCCTGGATGACTTGATCCAGTTGAGCACTTTAGGCTCTCTGGAGCCACTGGTTTCAGGTTTCCATGTTTCTAGCTTCTCATTGCTATTTATCTTGCAAAATCAAAATAATCTCCTTTGCTGTAGAAATTGTATCTGATGGATGCCTAATATTCTTTTTCATTATAGCTTGATGAAGATATCAGAGTTTTGTTGCAGAGATTTGATGCTGAAACTGCTGATGAAATTGAAAGTAAAAGTATGTGTTTGAGTATTTGTTATGCTTTCAATACAGATAATTAACTGTTATAATTATCCTTCAAAAAGAATTACGTGTCTCCCAATACAGTGGCGCCCACTTAATTGGATATCGCTTAACTGAATAACCCAGTTAATTGAATATAATTTCCCAAAACAAAACCATTCACCATACTTCCAGTTCAAATTTGACCTGTTAATTGAATATAGGTTACAGAGTAAACTCCTGTTAATTAAATAACAGATCTTGTAACTTGTCGAGAAATTACTGACTCTCTACAGTTTTCTTTGTCAAAAGACCTATTAGGCCTCAGTACATCCAATACAGGCATTTAATCTATAAAATCTTGTTTGACAGAGCTCATGTTAAGTTTATCTCTACAATACAAGAATGTGACACAATTCCTGTTAATTGAATACTCCTGTTAATTGAATAAATTTCATTTTCAAAGTGGCTATTCAATTAACAGGGTTCCACTGCACCAGTTTTGTAGGATTTTTTTTTTAAACCTTATGACAATGAAATGAGTTCTTCGAATTTGTTGGGGGCAGCGTTCTATTTAAAACAGTTGGCATGACAACAAAATTTAACCCTTTACCCAACATATGGGCCAAAACCGGCCAGCGCTATTCTAAAAAATTGCCAATTAATTTTCATTATTTTGTCATTTTTTGTCTCAAGAACATAGATTAGTCGAGCTTGTTCCAATGTGGGGTCATAACCTATGCATTTGAGACAAAAAATGACAAAAATTAGTTATTAAATAATATTTTTGGTAAGTGTCGTCTGCTTTTCATGTTAGGTAAAGGGTTAAAATCTGAATGAGCTGATCCAAAACAAGATTCTTCAGATAAGGCCACACAAAGTAGATCTTCTGTTTCTCGGGCCATTATTTGTGAAATTGCATGCGGGCGAGCGGTTTTTTATTTTATTTTTTATTTCAGTAATTACTTCTTTGCCATCAAAAGTTCATGTTCTTGGTTCAAGTTTTAGGCCTCATAATCTACAGAATAGCATGGGTGGTGGTGTATTTCATCCCTTGAGTGCAAGAAGGCTTTGCAATGCTAAAGCATTGCAAAGCCTTCTTGCACTCAAGGGACAAATTCAAAAAAATTTTTAATTTGGGTAAAATATCAGACATAAACCATTTAATTTTAATTTTTTTTAAGTTTAAATTGGTTATAAAAAGAGAGCATGCGGCAGCCAAAAGGACCATGCGGGAGGGCCTGAGAAACAGATTTTTTATTTTTTTAGGCCTATCCAGGTTCTTTTCTATTTGGTTTATAAACAGTTCCTTTCAATGCTGAAGTCATCATACTACTGCATAATTGCATAGTTTCCAGCTCGTTTTACAAAGTCTAGTTTTGGAAAGTTATTGGGGAGGGGGGAGTTTATGTGGGGGACGGGGGGAGTCAAATTGGTTAAATGGAAAAGCTATGGAAATTCTGACTGTTTGAAACCAGTCTTTAATATAACATGAAATATACCTCTGAAAATCTTTCTCGTAATCAATGTAAAAAAATATATGTTTTAAAAATTATTTTTAGCTGCGACTAGCAGCTCTATAAGTGGCAGTGTTGGTCTGTCGGTCTGTCTGTCGGTCGGTCGGTCGGTCGGTCTGTGACCAACGAGTTTGTCTGTGACCAACAAGTTTCAAAACTCAATAACTTTTGAAATACTTGATGGAATGACTTTATATTTGGCATGTAAGTGTATCTTAATGAATTCTAGCCACTGTTCAATGCATGTATTGTCCCACATATTTTTCTTGGAGTTATGGCCCTTGATGAACTTAGAATATCGGTCGGTCTGTCTGTAACCAACTAGTTTCAAAACTCAATAACTTTTGAAATACTTGATGGAATGACTTTATATTTGGCATGTAAGTGTATCTTATTGATGTCTAGCCACTGTTCAATGCATGTGTTGTTCCAAATATTTTTCTGGGAGTTATGGTCCTTGATGAACTTAGAATTTTGTGAAATTTCACCACCCGTCGCAGCTACGGCGTCGATGTTGCGATTTTTTTTATATATTTTTATACTGTACCAATGACCCAGACTTAGCTGGTGCTAACTCCACAAAAACCAGGGCCAAACACAAATTTTGCCCCCCAATCCCCAAAATTTGCATCCAAAACAAAAAGAAATCATGTCCTAAAGGACCTCCATAGTACGACTCTACTGCGCATGCGCAGTGACGCAGTCGTCCCGAAATTGGCGCCAAATATCATTCTCTGTTTGGCCCTTCATCAGTCAACATCTCACTGATCTTTGTGCTTGTAAATCTCAGTTTAAAGGATGCCAGACACGTAATTCTTGGAGAAAATGTGATTTTAAGGAGGATAGAAGGAGGAGAGGAAAAAAGAAGTGGCAAAAAATAATCAGGGCTGTACTTAAAATTTTTTGTTGAAATTATGTTAAGTTGCCTATTTTCGAGGCAAACGCCTCTTGTTGTCATTCTTGCTAATTGTTGCACTGCTTATTCAGTGTTTCCTCTCCCCTAACCTTCTAAAGTCCCCCCTTGCAATTCTCCCATGCTTTTGGCATATTTTTGAGAAGTTTCATTTCTAAAAATTCCCTGGGAGAGTTGCTTGGTTACAGAATGTTTTCTGTTATTTTCCCCATAGTTACGTTTTCACCCATGGGTGTATAACGTTTGTGTTCTGCATCTTCCATCTGATGTTCTGCAGATTCTCCCCTGGGAGTCTCTGTTTTGCATCAGATAGAGTGTAATTGATGACTGATTCCGGGCCAGTTTTTTCAGTGCCTGGAGTCATGTTTTCTACTGTGTTTACACTGTTTGTTTTCATTGGCAACAGCCTTTTTTGAGGGGGGCTGTTTGCCTTTGTGGTAGTTTATCTCATTATAAGATACATTTATATTATCCGAAAGTGTCTCATTAATTATTTTATATAATTTTAAAATTTTTGACCACACTTTGCCATCGGATCCATCGGGGCTCAACGTTACTTTTCAGCAACTTGGGCTTCTCTGAAAAAATATTTTTTCAAAATTATTTTGTTTTGCAATTGTTTTTTCATTTATTAATGGATCATGTTATTATGTATCTTTGTGTCAGGGGTTTTTGCGAGTAACTAGGACTTATTGTTGTTCTTTCACAATGAAGGGAATTTGTTCAAATTGTAATAGGAAGAAATCTTCCTCTGACTTTCATGATTATTGCATTAATTGTAGTCAGTGTTCTCGCATTAATCCCTGTCCTGTATGTGAACATTGGGATGAGAAACATTGGAAACGTGTGTCACGATATGTTGTTTCTGGAGAAAGAGCGATGCCGGCTCTTTCTCCACAAGGTCACTCTACTCTCTCAGTTTCTATTTCAGAGGAACCAGAACAGGGTGATGTTTCCATGTTATCTTCTTCAAGTGTGCGTCCGTCGTCACAAATAAATACAGAGCTAGCGGCAAAAGTGCTCATGGAGATTAGACAAATGTCGTCCGCTAGCTCGCCCGGTGTAGCGTCCATTCACCGAATGGTTCGGCAGCCGGGTTCGTCCGATGCGGTCCAAGAGGAAATTTTGGGTGATGCGAGCACTATAAAAATAATAGATGCACACCCAGTGACGGCGGATAGTGAACGAGAACGGAGGAAGCCTTTTAGTCCGGTTCCTAGCTCGTCCAGGTCCAGCCGGGCCGCGAGCGAGAGAGGCCCCTCTCTCGTACAACAACATCTGGGACCAGATGTTGTGGTACAAAATGTGTCTTTAGCGGAGCATACGTCCGTCGCTCGGGACGCTCCGTTGTATAAGCAGTCCGCAGAGACTGTTAAGGCTTCCTCTTCTCGTCGGTGCACACGACCGCACCTTGGCTGCGTGACCTCCGATATTTTGCCAGCTTCGCTGATGAAGGATTCTTCGGCGACCAGGTCACACCATCTGGCAGCCAGGGATTCGAGACCGATGGACTCCGGACGTTCGCATAGGAAAAGTATGCGGGAGCCATCTGATGCGGAGCTGCCCTCGGCGAAGCAGCGAAAGACCGCTCCTCCGCAGGTCTCGACGTCGGACATTCTAGTGCAGATAGCACAGCTTATCGCAGCATCCCAGCAGCCGACAGAAACGGTGTCGGATCGAGAATTATCCGACGGCGCTGGGTCGGTACGCTCCGCCGAAGCATTGGGGGCGGACGACCGGGAACATCGGGAGGTCCGACCGGATGGTGAAAGGGATACGGATGAATTGGAGCTATCCCTTTCGGAACAACACAAAGCTGCCGTGGACTTCATCCGGCACTTTCTTCCTCAAGTTGTTCCGTCGGGCCAGACTGCTGCGCTTCCGGACAGGAGAATTATAGCGTCATTGGACTCTGATTTTTTCGAGCGGTTCAGGGACATCGCTCCCGAGTTTCCGTCGCAGTCCAATAATGTTGCAAGAACATTTGAATTATTGAACGACGCTATTTTTAAACTTGCTTCCAGGACGGGGAAAGCAGGCTTCTTGTCCGCAAATACTCTCAACCTGCCTTTCATTAATGCAAGGAATAAATTCGACACGGCAGGTCAGGGTATACCGAGAGTTCCTCTGCGTATGGACGACGAGGCGGAAGACTTAGAGCTATCATTACCGTCGTCAGCTTCTATTCCAACCGCAGTGTTGGAAACAGCTATTGCGTCTAACAGAGCCAATTTAGATGCCTTATCTTATGCAGATCACCTTACTAAGGCGTTATCACTGCGTCTTCAAGGGGAAGAGTTTCAGGATATACAATCCTCCTCAAGACTTCTTTCAAGGGCAGTAGCTTATTCCACGTGTAACTCCGCCCTTTCAGTGGCAAATCTGGAGTTGGTTAGACGTGACGCAGCCCTGTCTACATCCACACTAGTGGATTCTAAGGTGAAGAACTCTCTTAGAGTCGCTTCGGTCTCAGGAGATCTTCTCTTTGACGGCAAGCTTTCCGCTATTTATGATAATATTAAAAAGAAAGCTAGTGATTCTCTGTTGTTTAGATCCGCTCCTAAAAGGTCGGATACAGCAGAAACGAATAAGGCGGGCACTTCTGGGTCTTATCCGCCCAAGAGAGGTTCCTATAGAGGTTCCGGTGCGTCCTCTAGCTCTTATTCGAGAGACCGTCAGGATAGTGACTCTCGTTCGGGACGTCCTTCAGGCCGGGACAATCGGTCGGACGCCCCGAGGTCGACGAGGCGAGGTGCGGGTCGTGGAAGACGTGGTTTCTCCTACCGCAGGCCTCGCAGATCCAGGAGGTGATGGCTTAAACCTCTATCGCGTTCCGGTTGGCGGAAGGTTGTCGAGTTTTTCTCAAGAGTGGGCGTCGATTACGGACGACCCGTGGGTGAGAGGAGTGACTTCGGAAGGTCTAAAGATATCCTTCAAACGAAAGCCTCCATTAACTCGAAGTCCAAAGTGGACTCATCTTCCGTCAAACCCTCAGAAAAGAGACGCTCTGCTATCAGAGGTGCAGTCTCTTTTAATGAAGAACGCGGTAGAGGTCGTAGAAAACCAGGAATCGCTGGGATTCTACAGCCATCTGTTTCTGGTTCCGAAACCAGACGGCTCGTTCCGTCCAGTCATAGATTTGAGCTGGATAAACAAGCTGATCGTCGCTCCGAAGTTTTATATGGAGACGATTCGATCGGTCAGAGCGAGTATTCGGGTGAACGATTATGCAACGAGCATAGATCTCAAAGATGCGTACTTTCACGTCATGGTACATCCGACATTCCGAAAGTATCTACGCTTCGCAGTCCTAGGAGTGGTGTATCAGTTCCGGGCCATGTGCTTCGGATTGAATCTAGCACCCTGGGCTTTCACTCGGGTAATGAACTCGGTAATGATCTACTTCCGAGCTCATTCGTCTGCGGTAACGTCGGCCTACCTGGACGACATTCTTCAGAGGTACGGCAACGAGTTAACGCTTCAGAACGATGTTCAGAATCTTCTTCTATTGCTCCGACGTCTCGGTTTCATAGTAAACGAGGAGAAGTCGGATCTGGTGCCGTCCAAGTCATTCACTCATCTGGGAATGAGCTTCGAGACGCACAACAATCTCGTTCGTCTGCCGTTAACCAGAGCGAAATTAGTCAGTTGTTACGCTCGCTATTGTCTGAATACAGACAAAGTCACGGCGAGAGAATTTATGAGACTGATAGGTCTGTGCGGAGCCGCCGCGGATCTCATTCCGATGGGACGGCTACGCACACGGCCTCTTCAAATTTTCCTGACTCAGAATTGGAGTGTGAAAATTCATTCGCTCGATGTAGACGTTCTCTTGTCAGATCAAGTGAAACAAGAGATTCAGACTTGGGCAAACATTCAGTGGTTAACTCAAGGAGTTCCGCTGCAGTTGCCGGATCCGAGTTTTACCATTATGACGGATGCCAGTCAAACAGGTTGGGGTGCATCATTAATCCCAACGGATTCGAGATGCCAGGGTCTTTGGGATCCGCAATTCCTGTGCAAGCACATAAACATCAAGGAAATGATGTCAATTTGGCTTGCGTTACGTCACTGGATGGACATTATTCACGATGCTCATGTCCAAATCCTATCCGACAATACGACAGTAGTGGCGTATATACGGAATCAGGGAGGCACTCATTCAGTTCCGTTGTTCAATCTAACGGAAAGAATCCTTCTGTTTGCGTTGGAACATCACGTTCTTCTTTCGGTCCGTCACATACCGGGTCGTCTGAATGTGCTAGCAGACTCCCTTTCACGAAAGGGTCGCTTGTTGCCGTCGGAGTGGACTCTCAACAAACAAGTATTCAATCAGATTTGCTACCAATGGAAACGGCCTATGATAGACTTATTTGCGACACATCTCAACAATCAGTTGCAAACGTATGTGTCCCCGTGTCCGGATCCAAGAGCATTTGCAGTAGACGCTCTATCGATCCCTTGGGACGGAATGATAGGATATGCGTATCCTCCAGCGCTGTTAATTCAACAAGTATTGCTAAAGATAAAACAATCTCAATGCAAGATTCTGTTGGTAGCATCTCTGTCGCCACAGAGACCGTGGATAAATCTACTCAGGTGTCTGTTGTGGGACCTACCGCGGAAGCTCCCTCCACGAGAGGATCTTCTTTGGCAGGGGAAATCGCGCCAACTACATCACAACCCGCAAGGTCTCAACCTTCACGTTTTTCCGTTGTGCGGTCCTTCTTGCATGGCAAGCACTTTACAGGACGAGCAGTGGACGCGATTTCTAACTGTAGGAGGACCTCCTCTTCGCTAAACTATGCGGCTAAGTGGAAGGTTTTCCGTCGTTGGTGTAGGGATCATTCTGTTGATATATTTGATCTCTCTATACCAGACATTGCTAACTTTCTAGTATACTTGTTTGACGAAATCAAACTGCAACCTGTTACTATAAAGGGTTATAGATCTATGTTATCTGATACCTATGCACATCATGATAGTTTACAAATTGGATCTAATGTCTCTTTATCGAAATTGGTTAGAAACTTTTCGATAAATAGACCCAGAACTCTTAGATTAATTCCTAAGTGGAATTTAGCTTGGGTTCTCCTTAAATTGAAGGAAAAGCCATTTGAACCTCTTGGGACAGTAGATTTCAAATTCTTATCTTATAAGACAGCTTTTCTCTTAGCTTTCTCTTCTGCCAGAAGAGTCAGTGAGCTTCATGCACTATCGGTGGATGATTCTCATTATCGTAGTGTGGGAACACTATCACCTTCACTACTAATGTCGGTTTTTTAGCTAAGAATCAGGCTCCTAATAAATATCCGGAACCTATTGTTATTAAGGCTCTTCCGTCTTCAGACGGGCGTAGGCCTTTACTCTGTCCTGTTAGAGCACTACGTATCTATAAACAGAGATCTCAGTTCATCAGAAAGGGACGGAAACGTTTCTTTCTGTCTTTGATGCCTAATAGAAAGGACATTTCAGTCCATTCTATTGCTAGATGGATTCAGTTAACTATCCGTACTGCGTATGAAGATTTATCTTCTTCTCAGCAGTCTGTGCTTAAGATTTCTGCTCATGAAGTAAGAGCTCTTTCTACTTCCTGGGCTTATGCTAATAGTGTTGCTATTACAGATTTAATGAAGGCTGCTTATTGGTCTCAGCCATCCACATTTACTAATTTTTATCTCAGAAATATTGAGTCCATTTCTGGAGACCTGCATTGTTTAGGTCCGTTATCTGTTGCTCAGAATGTCGTCCACTAAACAGTTGCAACTATAGTTATGCAGGCTTTCTGTTCCGGCAGTGACTCCGTCCGACTGCCCTCTTCGCTCTGGGCTATTTGACCCAGGGCAAGGGGAAGGGGGGGGGGGGGGGGGGGGGCGGGTGTTCCCTTAGGTCACCTGCTTTATAGTGAAAAGCAAGGGAATGCCTCCTCCAAGACAGTATTTCTGAGTCGCTTCCGGGATGGTTTTAAAGTGTAATATTAATGTTTAATTTCATTCATGTCTTATTTTTAAAGTGTAGCTCGGTGTGAAGCATTTGTATATGTCAAGTGTCAAACGGGCTTTAATATACAATACTCGGACACTTTTAAATGATTATAAAGAGTCTCAATTCTCTGGACTACTTTATTTATTGGCTTGCTTTAAAAATAATTAGTATAAGGGTTATACTGGATGTTAATAGAGAACATGAATGTTATTGTGCTCAATTATTAAGGGTAGTGTATCTTTCTAATTTAAATATTAAATAAGAAAGATACATGTAAAGCCTAATACTCCTTTTCTCCTTAAGGGGTTACCTCTTTATTTTATAATTGAGCTTATTGGATTTTCCTCTATGTCCTAGGCCCTCCAGCCTGTTTACTATTCAGCTAAGTCTGGGTCATTGGTACAGTATAAAAATGTTAAAAAATTTATAGTAATTTATATATTTTTTATACTTACCAATGACCCAGACGGGGATGGCCCTCCCTGAGTTGGGAACTCTTGCCTCCCCGCTGAGTACATAGCGCTGACCAGGCACTGCCAGTAAGAATGATATTTGGCGCCAATTTCGGGACGACTGCGTCACTGCGCATGCGCAGTAGAGTCGTACTATGGAGGTCCTTTAGGACATGATTTCTTTTTGTTTTGGATGCAAATTTTGGGGATTGGGGGGCAAAATTTGTGTTTGGCCCTGGTTTTTGTGGAGTTAGCACCAGCTAAGTCTGGGTCATTGGTAAGTATAAAAAATATATAAATTACTATAAATTTTTTAACTTTCAACCATGCCGTGCGAACCATGCTGGTGCATATTTGGTGTGGACGCTTTAAAGTGGCCAGTGTAGTCTGGAATGCACACATCGAACACACCTGTTTGTCCGTCGGTGTTGTTGACAAAAATAAAGTTGTCGGCTCATTTTTTGACTGGATACGCATTTAACAAAGCCTGGGAAGTGTGTATTCAATGATGCATGGCTGCACACAAGTGACTGGGGTGATTGGCTGCAGCATGTTACAAAAGATAGACATTCTGCATTCTCTGCTTCAAAAACTTTGACGTTGGAAACATGAGAGAGAAGGCTGTTGTTAGCCTCGCGGGAGGGAAAAAGCTCATGGACCTGATGGAAAAAAAGAAACATTTCGAACATTTGGGTCTGGGAAATAGAGTGGAAAAGCTATGGAAAAGTTATGGAAAATTATTCTCCAGATCCAGTACGAACCCTGTGATAAACAAACATATACTGACTGTTAATGACTGTTAACCTTTTACCCAACGCAGACGATTTTAAAAATTTCTTATTTCAAATAATATTTTAAAAAATTTTTCAAAAAATTTCAACAAAACCACATCATGTGACCCCTCTTTGGAACAAGCTCGATGAGCTTGTTCCAGAGAGGGGTCACATGATATGGTTTTGTTGAAATTTTTGCGAAAAATATTTTTTCAGCTGCTGAATTTACATATTACACGGGCAGATGTGGGCGATTCGTTGGGTAAAGGGTTAATGTACATTTTCTAATATTTTTATACTGTACCAATGACCCAGACATAGCTGGTGCTAACTCTTAAAATATAGGGCCAAACACAAATTTTGCCCCCCAATCCCCAAAATTTGCATCTAAAACTAAAGAAAACATGTCCTGAAAGGCCCTCCACACTTCGCCCCTACTGCGCATGCGCAGTGTCAAGGACGTTCCGAAATTGGCGCCATTTATCATTCTAAGTTTGGCCCTTCATCAGTTAACATCTGACTGATCTTTGTGCTTTTAAATCTCAGTTTAAATGATGCCAGACACATAAATATTAGTGAAATGGTGATTCTAAGGAGGATAGAAAAGGAGGAGAGGAAAAGAATGTGTGACAGAATATTATCAGGGCTGTAACTTAAAATTTTTTAATGAAATTATGTTAAGTTACCTATTTTCAAGGCAGCAGCCATTTTGTTGTCATTCTGATTATTTAGTTACACTGTTTTTTCAAGTGTTTTCCTCTCTCCCTGTCCTTTAAGTTCCCCCTTGCTATTCTCCCATGCTTTTGGCATAGTTTCTGTAATTATTATTACTAAAATTTCTTGGGAGTTTTAGCTGAATAACAGAATGAATTCTGTTCTTTCCCCATGTTTACGTCTTCACCTACGGGTGGTTAGGCGTTGTGTTCTGCATCTACCATCTGATGTTCTGCAGTTTCTTCCCTGGAAGTCTCTGTTTTGCATCAGATAGTGTATTTTTGGTAACTGATTTCGGGCCTGGGTGCCTGGAGTCTTATATTAGTGTTTTTACACTCATTGTTTACATTTACAACAGCCCTCTGTGTGAGGGGGGGATTTCTAAAAAATAATATCTTTATGTTATTTTAATCATAACTAGATACATTATTATTGTTCGTAAGTTTAAAATATTTTTAAAATTTTTGTCCACACTTAGGCTTGGGATCCATTGGGGCTCAACGTTACTTTTCAGAAACTTGGGCTGTTCTGAAAAAATATTTTTTCAAAATATTTTGATTTCAATTATTTTTTCTATATTAATGGATCATATTATTATTATGTATTTTGATTGCCAGGGGTTAGTGCGAGTACCAGGACTTGTTTTCTTTTCACATTGAAAGGATATTGATCAATTGTTTTAAGAGGAAGTCTTCCTCTGACTTTATTATCATTCTATATGTGGTCAGTGTACTCGCATTAACTCCTGTTCTGTATCGTATGATTTCGATGACAATATGGGAAGCGTATGTCACGGTATGTTGTTGGTGATTTGGACACTCCGGTCCTTTCCCCGCAGGGTCACTCTACCTTATCAATTTCTATTTCAGACGATCAAGATTAGGGTGATGTATCTGTGATGTCTTCCAACAGTGTGCCTCCGTCGTCACAATTAATGAAGGGCTAGCGGAAAAGTGCTCATGTAATACGCCAATTGCCTAAGAGGACCCTAGTAGGTTCGACGGCCTTTGACGTCCGCTAGCTCGCCCGGTGTAGCGTCCATTCACCGAATGGTTCGGCAGCCGGGTTCGTCCGTTGCGGTCTAGAAGGAATTTTGGGGTGATGCGAGCACTATAAATTAACTTAATGCACACCCAGTGACGGCGGATCGGAGGGAGAACGGAGGAAGCCTTTTAGTCCGGTTCATAGCTCGTTCCGGTCCATCTGGACGGCAAGCGAGAGAGGCCCCTCTCTCGTTCAACAACATCTGGCCCCAGATGTTGTGGTACAAATGTGTCGCTAGCGGAGCATACATCCGTCGCTCGGGACGCTCCGTTGTATAGGCAGTCCGCTGAGACTGCTAAGGCTTCCTCTTCTCGTCAGCGCACACGACCGCACCTTGGCTGCGTGACCGCCGATATATTACCAGCTTCGCTGATCAAGGATTCTTCGGCGACCAGGTCACACCATCCGGCAGCCAGGGATTCGAGACTGATGGACTCCGGACGTTCGCATAGGAAAAGTATGCGGGAGCCATCTGATGCGGAGCTGCCCTTGGCGAAGCAGCGATAGACTGTGCCTCCGCAGGTCTCGACGCCGGACATTCTTGTGCACATAGCACAGCTTATCGCAGCATCCCAGCAGCCGACAGAAACGGTGTCGGATCGAGAATTATCCGACAGCGCTGGGTCGGTAGCCGGGGACTCGAGGCCTGCAGACTCCGGACGTTCGCATAGGAAGTGTGCGGGAGTCAACGTACACGGAGCTTCCGGCGGCAATGCATCGTAAGTCCGCTACTGCACAGGCCTCGGGAACGGACGTGCTTTCTTTATTAGCACAGTTTATCGCAGCATCCCAGCATCAACTGAATCTGTCGCATATATTTTATCCGACGATGCTGGGTCGGGATGCTCCGCGGAAGCGGGTACGGACGTCCGAAAGTTTCATCCGGTCCGACGGGATACCGAAAGGGATTCGGAGGATTTCAAGCTTTCCCTTTCGGAACAACATATGCTGCGATGCCGGATAAGAAACTGATAGCGTCGGTGGACTTAGAAATTTTTGGTTCGGTTCAGGGACATCGTCCCTCAGTTCCGACATAGTCCAATAATGTCACACAAACTTTCGAATTATTGAACGACGCTATATATATTATTATTTTATGCTTGCTATCCAAGCATTTCTGGTTTCTTGTTCGAAGAGTTATGGAGATGTCTTTCAAAAGTGTGCCTCTGTCGTCGTAGTTAATGAAGAGTTAGCGGCAATAAGTGCTCATGGAATATGTCTATCGCTTACGGAGTGACATGCGCTAGCTCACCCGGTGTAGCGTACATTCATCGAATGGTTCGGCTGCCGGGTTCATCCGTTGCGGTCTAGGAAGGAGATTTGGGTGATGCGAGCACTTTAATTACTTTAGTACTCACCCAGTGACGGCAGATTGAGGACAGATCGGAGGAAGCCTGTTAGTCCGGTTCCTGGCTTGTCCAGGTCCGTCCGGGCTGTGAGCGAGAGAGGTTCCTCTCTTGTCCAACAACATAGGGGACCGCATGTTGTGGTTCAGATATTTTACATTCGGAGCATATGTCCGTTGCTCGGGACGCTCCGTTATATTGACAGTCCGAGAGACTGTCTTTAATGCTTCCTCATCCTCACAGCAGGGCACACGACCGCACATTGGCTACGTGACCTCGAGTATCCGATCAGTTTCGGCATTCAGTGATTCCACGGCGAATAGGTCGCGCCATCCGGTAGCCAAGGGACACGAGGCCTATACACTCCGTTCGCTCGCATATTGGAAGTATGCACGGGGTAACGATCACGGAGCTTCCAGCGGCAATGCATCGTAAGACCGCTTCTCCTCAGGCCTCAGTGACGGACGTGCTATCCGAGTTAGCACAGTTGTTTCGCAGCATCCCAGCAATTGACAGTTTCTCGGTCGAATCAGGAATTATCCGACGGCGCTGGGTCGGTGCGGTCCGCGGTTGCATCAGCTACGGACGACCGAACGCTTTATACGGTCCGCCAGGATGGCGAAAGGGATTCGAAAGATTTCGAGTTTTCCCTTTAGTAGTATCGGAAGATGCCTTTCATATCTTCTGGCATTTCTTCCAGTGATTATTATTTCGGACTTCATTGCTGCGATCTTGGATAAGAGACTTATAGCGTCATTGGACTCGGATTTTTCGATCGGTACAGGGACATTGTCCCTGACTTACCGACGCAGTCCAATATTGTCATTACAACATGTGTTTTATTTTTCGACGCTATATATATATATATATATACAAGCCTGCTACTAAGCATGATAGTTTAGTTTCTTGTCCGCGTTGCTCATTTCTGCCATTTTATCATTTTTACAAATAGTTTATTTTGGCAGAGCAGGGCATACCGAGAGTTCATATGCGTCAAGACGGTGTGATTAAAGACTGCATATATTCTTTTTCGCCGTTTATGTCTTTTCCAATTTCAATGTTGGGAACGACATTATGTATAGTAGACTTAACTTAGACGCTTTATTATACGTAATCCGCCTTACTGAGGCGTTATCATTACGTCTTCAAGAAAAGATTTACGGGATATTATTCTCAATGTAATTTCATTTGAGGGCAGTAGTTTGTTCACGTATAACTCCGCCCTTCAGTGGCTGATTGGAGTTGGTTAGACGTGACGCAGCCCTAGCTACATCCACACGCGTGGATAGTAAGGTTAAGAACTCTCTCAGAGTCGCTTCGTTCTCGGAGGAGCTTCTCTTCGACGGCAACTTTCCGGCAATCCATGAATTGCTCGATTTATACGTTCTCTTGTCTATCTAGTGTTACAAGAGATTCAGACTGGGGCAAATATTCGGTGGTTGACTCAGAGAGTGCCGCCGCAGTTGCCGGACCCGAGTGTGGCTGTTATGACGGTTGCCAGTCAAACAGATTGGGATATATACTGATCCCTACGGATTCGAAGTGCCAGGGTCTTTGGGTTCCGCAGTCTTTTAGCTATCAGTTTAACTTCCGCGGAATAATGTTTTTTAGGCTTGCTTTATGTCATTGCATGAACATTATTCAGAAACGCATGCCCAAATTCCTGTCCTTTAATTCGACAGTAGTGGCGTATCTCCGGAACCAGGGAGGCACTCTTTCGTTTCCGTTATTCAATTTAATGGAAAGAATCCGTCTGTTGGTTATAGTACACCAAGTTCAGTTTTGGTCCGTCATATTCCGGGTCGTCTGATTGTTTTATCGGACTCCCGTTCTCTTACGGGTCGCTTGTTGCTGTCAGAATGGACTCTCAACAAACAAGTATTCAATCAGATTTGCTATCTATGGGAGCGCCCAATGATGATTTATTTATGACACAGCTTGCTAATCAATTGCAGACGTATGTGTTAGCTTGTCCAGATCTCTGAGCTAATAGTGTTAACGCTCTATTGATCTATAGGACGGAATGATAGGATACGCGTATCCTCCGGCGCTGTTGTTTTAGCAGGTATTGCTAAGATAAACAACCACAATACATTTCTGTTGATAGCATCTCTATCTTCACAGAGATCATGAGTAATTTACTCTCTTGTCTACTGTGGGTCTTAACGTGAAATCTTCCTCTATGTGAGGATCTTTTTTCACTGGGTAAATCGTGTCATCTTTATCACAACCAGCAAGGTCGCAACCTTCATGTATTCCGTTGTGTGGTCCGTATTGCATTGTAAGCACTGTACTGGACGAGCTTTGGACGCGATTTCTTACTATAGGAGATCCTCTTCTTCGCTATTCTATGCGACTAAAGAGGAGGCTCTTCCGTCGTGGTGTAGGGATCATTATGTTCATATTGTTGATCCCTCCATACTACTCATTGCTATTTTTTAGTATACTTGTTTCACAAGATCTACTGCAGCCTGTTATTATTTAGGTTATAGGTTTATGTTACCTCATACCTATGCACTCTACGATAGTTTACAATTGAGTCTTTTGTCTCTTTATCTAAGTCAGTTAGTAACTTTTTGATAAATAGACTTAGAATCTTTAGATTAAATTCCTATACGGATTTTATCTTCGGTTCTTATTTAGCTAAGTAATCATTTGAGCCTCTGGAAACAGTAGTTTTCAAATTCTGACCTTTTAGACAGTAATTCTGTTGGTTTCTCTTTTACTGTAGAGTCAGTGAGTTTCATGCACTATCGATGGATGATTTTCACTTTCATAGTTTCGGAATCAATACTTCCGTTACTATTTAGGTTGGATTGTTGCATAAGACTTAGGCTCCTATTATCCGGAACCTATTATTTTAAGGTCCTTCCGTCTTCGTATGGGCATAGGCCTTTACTCTTTCCGGGTACAGTTTATGTATTTATAAACAGATATCTGTTTATTACAAAGGGCGTAAGCTTCTTCTGTCTTTGATGTCTAGTAGAAGGACGTTACGCTCCATTTTATTGTTAATGGATTCTATTAACTATCGGTACTGCTTATGGTATATCATTGACTTAGCAGTTGTGCTTAAGATTTCGGCTCATGAAGTAAGAGTTCTTCTACTTCTTGGGCTTACATTAATAGTGTCGCTATTATAGATTTTTGAAGGCCGCTCATTGCGCTCAGCCATCCACATTCATGAATTTTATCTTAGAAATATCGAGTCAATTTCTTGAGGCCTCTTTTGTTAGGTCTATTATCTACTGCTCAGAATGTCATTCACTTAACAGTTGCTACTATAGCTAGGTAGGCTGTCTGTTTCGGCAGTGTCTCCGTTCGGCTGCCCTCTTCGCTCTGGGCTATTTGACCCAGGGCAAGAAAAAGGGGGGGGGGAGGGTGTTCCCTTGGGTCTCCTGTTTTACTATGAAAACAAGGGGATACCTCCTCCGGAGTTAGTAATTCTGAGCTGTTATTGGGATGGTTGTTTAGTGAGAAGTTTAAGTTTATAAAATTCATTCAAGTCTTAGTTTTTAAAGTATAGCTTTTGAATATTGCATATGTCAACGGACATGATTATGCAATTCTCAGACACTTTTAGGAGTATAAGAGTCTCTATTCTCTAGACTTACTTTATTATTGGCTTACTTTAAAAATTATTAGTATAAGGATTATATTGGATATTAATAGAGTACATGGATGTATGAAGCTCAATTTTGGAAGGTGTTGTATCTTTCTAATTTATCATAAATAAGAAAGATACATGTAAGGCCTATTACTTCTTTTCCCTACAGGGGATGACTCTATTTTATTTTATTGAGCGTATTCCATTTTGCTCTATGTCCTTGGCCCTCCAGCCTTTTTACTATTCAGCTATGTCTGGGTCATTGGTACAGTATAAAAATGTTAAAAAATTTATAGTAATTTATATATTTTTTATACTTACCAATGACCCAGACGGGGATGGCCCTCCCAGGAGTTGGGAACTCTTGCCTCCCCGCTGAGTACATAGCGCTTACCAGGCACTGGTTATTAGAATGATAAATGGCGCCAATTTCGGAACATCCTTGACACTGTGCATGCGCAGTAGGGGCGAAGTGTGGAGGGCCTTTCAGGACATGTTTTCTTTAGTTTTAGATGCAAATTTTGGGGATTGGGGGGCAAAATTTGTGTTTGGCCCTATATTTTAAGAGTTAGCACCAGCAGCTATGTCTGGGTCATTGGTAAGTATAAAAAATATATAAATTACTATAAATTTTTTAACTTTTGATAGATGAGAGTAACGAAACTACGTCTTTCTTAACCCTGCTTTCTACATGGGACAAACCTGAAATAGAACAACGTTTGGGGCAGAGAGTGGAATTTTCAAAAAGAGCTGTTGGTAAGCTCTTACAGATGTATGATAGACTGATCCAAAGAAATGAGAAACTGCACAAAGCATTGTATGAAAAAGAAGAGAAGGAGAAAGAAGAATTGATGGATACCATTAAGAAAGAACCAAAAGAGGAGAATGAAAATGGTAAGCTGCCATTGTGAACATTTGAGAAAGGGACAAAAATGACAGTTGAGTTCATATGTGCATTTTTACATCCCAAAAAGTGGGTTTCTAAACGTTTTGAAAGTGGGCCAGGCCCGTATCTCAAAAAGTGTATAACCTGGAACAAACACCAAATGAGTCAAATCTTGATGGAGGTTCAAAATATGGGTCAAAGTCATTGAGTGAGATCACTCTAGGTCATTGATTGCATTATTCAGAATTGCTGGAAATCACACTTTAGGACCCTCCAATGCATTCCATAAGGTCATACAGGTATTCTACCCTCAAAAAATGTGAGCAAGACTATAATTTTGAAAGTGGGTCACGCTCATATATCTCAAGCATGCCATGACCTGTAGGCTTCTGACCAACACCAAATGAGTCGAAATGCACAGGAGGTTCAAAATAAGGATCAAGGTGCCTGGGGTAACTGAGTTCATTTTTAGCTCATTTGGTCTAAAAGGCCATGTGAGCTTTTCTCATCACTTGGCGTCTGTCGGTCGTTGTCCGGCGTCCGTAAACTTTTCACATTTTCATCTTCTTCTCTGTAACCGCTGAGCCGGTGTGAACCAAACTTGGGAGGAATGGTCTATTGGAGGTCCTCTACAAACGATCCTCACAATCCTCATTTTGTTCCCGTCGGATGAAAAACATGGCTTCCAGAGGCATTCTGTGATTCTGGTTGGTGGATTTTCAAAAATCTTCTCCTCTGAAACTGTCAGGCCAAATGTTTTGAAACTTCACATAAATGATGACTAGGGCCCCCTCTACCAACGATCCTCATTTAATGTTGATTAGGTTACAAACATGGCCACAATTGCAGCTTATAGTTACTGTAGAAACTGTATGGGAAATCACATTTTCCTCTTCTTCTCTGGAAAAACCGAGGCGACGTGAAAACAAACCTGGCAGGGATAGTCTATGGGAGGTCCTCTACAAATGATCCTCATTTTGTTCCTGTGGGTTGAAAAACATGGCCGCCATGTTTTGATTCTGATAGGTGGATATTCAAAAATTTTCTCCTCTGAAACTGCCGGGCCAAATATTTTGATACTTCACATAAGTAATGACCGGGACCCCCTCTACTAACGATCCTCATTTAATGTTGATCGGGTTGTAAACATGGCCCCAATTGTGGCTTATTGTTACTATAGAAACCCTATGGGAAATCACATTTTCATCTTCTTCTCTGAAACTACTGAGCCGACATGAACCACACTTCGCAGGAATGGTCTATGAGAGGATGGAAATATGTGGCCACCAGAGGCTATATCCTAATGCTTAACCCAATGCCCCTCCTGTCTGCACAAAAGATCGGTATTGTCAGCAAAATACTAGTTTTTTGAGAATCTGGTAAGGGTTGGTTCCAGTTTTTTCTCTACTGTTCCAGTTTTTTCTCCACTGAGAACTGGAAAAAAAAAAAAAAACCAAAATATTGTGTATAAAGTACAGGTCAAAACAAGCTGTAGCATAACTGCAATAAACTAAGTAGACTGCAGCTTCTGCCCTGACAAGATCAGAATCTGACTTTTTTCTGGAAAAGCTATCAGTGAGAGCTTTCCAGAAAATGATGTCAGCTTCTGGTCTTATCAGTGTAGGAAGAGAAAAGATACATAGTTTATAGAATTATCTTACACAACTTATTTTGACTTGTACTGTAAAACAAGTGCAACTGTAGGTTGATATCTTCAGCTGTAATCTTATAATGTTTGACACATGTTAAATTGTTTAGAAAAATCTAGGTTATATTGTAAATTCTCTTTATTATCTTGCAATCATGTCAGCTCAGATGACAGTAATTATTGTACATCTTTTAAGATTCCTGTAACCCTTTACCTGTTCAAAAGCTATTTTGAAAGAGAATACTGTCTGAAAAAATTGTAATATTTTTATACTGTACCAATGACCCAGACTTAGCTTAGCTGGTGCTAACTCTAACAAAACCAGGGCCAAACACAAATTTTGCCCCCCAATCCCCAAAATTTGCATCCAAAACAAAAAGAAATCATGTCCTAAAGGACCTCCATACTACGCCTCTACTGCGCATGCGCAGTGATGCAGACGTCCCGAAATTGGCGCCAATTATCATTCTCTGTTTGGCCCTTCATCAGTCAACATCTCACTGATCTTTGTGCTTGTAAATCTCAGTTTAAAGGATGCCAGACACGTAATTTTTGGAGAAAATGTGATTCTAAGGAGGATAGAAGGAGGAGAGGAAAAAGAAGTGACAAAAAATAATCAGGGCTGTACTTAAAATTTTTTGATGAAATTATGTTAAGTTGCCTATTTTAGAGGCATGGGCCTCTTGTTGTCATTCTTGCTAAATGTTGCACTGCTTATTCAGTGTTTCCTCTCCCCTAGCCTTCTAAAGTCCCCCCTTGCAATTCTCCCATGCTTTTGGCATATTTTTGAGAAATTTCATTTCTAAAATTTCCTGGGAGAGTTGCTTGGTTACAGAATGTTTTCTGTTATTTTCCCCATAGTTACGTTTTCACCCATGGGTGTATAACGTTTGTGTTCTGCATCTTCCATCTGATGTTCTGCAGATTCTCCCCTGGGAGTCTCTGTTTTGCATCAGATAGAGTGTAATTTGATGACTGATTCCGGGCCAGTTTTTTCAGTGCCTGGAGTCATGTTTTCTGGTGTTTTTACACTGTTTGTTTACATTGGCAACAGCCTTTTTTGAGGGGGGCTGTTTGCCTTTGCTGTAGTTTATCTCACTATAAGATACATTTATATTATCCGTAAGTGTCTCATTAATTATTTAATATAAATTTAAAATTTTTGACCACACTTTGCCATCGGATCCATCGGGGCTCAACGTTACTTTTCAGCAACATGGGCTTCGCTGAAAAAATATTTTTTCAAAATTATTTTGATTTGCAATTGTTTTTTCATTTATTAATGGATCATGTTATTATGTATCTTTGTGTCAGGGGTTTTTGCGAGTAACTAGGACTTATTGTTGTTCTTTCACAATGAAGGGACGTTGTTCAAATTGTAATAGGAAGAAATCTTCCCCTGACTTTCATGATCATTGTATTAATTGTAGTCAGTGTTCTCGCATTAATCCCTGTCCTATATGTGAATATTGGGATGAGAAACATTGGAAACGTGTGTCACGATATGTTGTTTCTGGAGAAAGGGCGATGCCAGCTCTTTCTCCGCAAGGTCACTCTACTCTCTCAGTTTCTATTTCAGAGGAACCAGAACAGGGTGATGTTTCCATGTTATCTTCTACAAGTGTGCGTCCGTCGTCACAAATGAATTCAGAGCTAGCGGCAAAAGTGCTCAGATTAGACAAATGTCGTCCGCTAGCTCGCCCGGTGTAGCGTCCATTCACCGAATGGTTCGGCAGCCGGGTTCGTCCGATGCGGTCCAAGAGGAAGTTTTGGGTGATGCGAGCACTATAAACATAATAGATGCACACCCAGTGACGGCGGATAGTAAGCGAGAACGGAGGAAGCCTTTGAGTCCGGTTCCTAGCTCGTCCAGGTCCAGCCGGGCCGCGAGCGAGAGAGGCCCCTCTCTCGTGCAACAACATCTGGGACCAGATGTTGTGGTACAAAATGTGTCTTTAGCGGAGCATACGTCCGTCGCTCGGGACGCTCCGTTGTATAAGCAGTCCGCAGAGACTGTTAAGGCTTCCTCTTCTCGTCAGCGCACACGACCGCACCTTGGCTGCGTGACCGCCGATATATTACCAGCTTCGCCGATCAAGGATTCTTCGGCGACCAGGTCACACCATCCGGCAGCCAGGGATTCGAGACCGATGGACTCCGGACGTTCGCATAGGAAAAGTATGCGGGAGCCATCTGATGCGGAGCTGCCCTCGGCGAAGCAGCTAAAGACTGCGCCTCCGCAGGTCTCGACGCCGGACATTCTTGTGCAGATAGCACAGCTTATCGCAGCATCCCAGCAGCCGACAGAAACGGTGTCGGATCGAGAATTATCCGACGGCGCTGGGTCGGTACGCTCCGCCGAAGCATCGGGGGCGGACGACCGGGAACATCATGAGGTCCGACCGGATGGTGAAAGGGATACGGATGACTTGGAGCTATCCCTTTCGGAACAACATAAAGCTGCCGTGGACTTCATTCGGCACTTTCTCCCTCAAGTTGTTCCGTCGGGCCAGACTGCTGCGGTTCCGGACAAGAGAATTATAGCGTCATTGGACTCTGAATTTTTTGAGCGGTTCAGGGACATCGCTCCCGAGTTTCCGTCGCAGTCCAATAATGTTGCAAGAACATTTGAATTATTGAACGACGCTATATTTAAACTTGCTTCCAGGACGGGGAAAGCAGGTTTCTTGTCCGCTAATACTCTCAACCTGCCTTTCATTAATGCAAGGAATAAATTCGATACGGCAGGACAGGGTATACCGAGAGTTCCTCTGCGTATGGACGACGAGGCGGAAGACTTAGAGCTATCATTACCGTCGTCAGCTTCTATTCCAACCGCGGTGTTGGAAACAGCTATTGCGTCTAACAGAGCCAATTTAGATGCCTTATCTTATGCAGATCACCTTACTAAGGCGTTATCACTGCGCCTTCAGGGGAAAGAGTTTCAGGATCTACAATCCTCTTTAAGACTTCTTTCAAGGGCAGTAGCTTATTCCACGTGTAACTCCGCCCTTTCAGTGGCAAATCTGGAGTTGGTTAGACGTGACGCAGCCCTAGCTACATCCACACTAGTGGATTCTAAGGTGAAGAACTCTCTTAGAGTCGCTTCGGTCTCAGGAGAACTTCTCTTTGACGGCAAGCTTTCCGCTATTTATGATAAAATTACAAAGAAAGCTAAGGATTCTCTGTTGTTCAAATCTGCTCCTAAGAAGTCGGATACAGCAGACACGAATAAGACAGGCACTTCTGGGTCTAATGCGCCCAAGAGAGGTTCCTATAGAGGTTCCGGTGCGTCCTCTTGGTCTTATTCGAGAGACCGTCAGGATAGCGACTCTCGTTCGGGACGTCCTTCAGGCCGGGACAATCGGTCGGACGCCCCGAGGTCGACGGGGCGAGGTGCGGGCTGTGGAAGACGTGGTTTCTCCTACCGCAGGCCTCGCAGGTCCAGGAGGTGATGGCTTAAACCTCTATCGCGTTCCGGTTGGCGGAAGGTTGTCGAGCTTTTCACAAGAATGGGCGTCGATTACGGACGACCCTTGGGTGAGAGGAGTGACTTCGGAAGGTCTAAAGATATCCTTCAAACGAAAGCCTCCATTAACTCGAAGTCCAAAGTGGACTCATCTTCCGTCAAATCCGCAGAAAAGAGACGCTCTGTTATCAGAGGTGCAGTCTCTTTTAAGGAAGAACGCGGTAGAGGTCGTAGAAAACCAGGAATCTCCGGGATTCTACAGCCATCTGTTTCTGGTTCCGAAACCAGACGGCTCGTTCCGTCCAGTCATAGATTTGAGCTGGATAAACAAGCTGATCGTCGCTCCGAAGTTTTATATGGAGACGATTCGATCGGTCAGAGCGAGTATTCGGGTGAACGATTATGCAACGAGCATAGATCTCAAAGATGCGTACTTTCACGTCATGGTACATCCGACATTCCGAAAGTATCTACACTTCGCAGTCCTAGGAGTGGTGTATCAATTCCGGGCGATGTGCTTCGGATTGAATCTAGCACCCTGGGCTTTCACTCGGGTAATGAACTCGGTAATGATCTACTTCCGAGCTCATTCGTCTGCGGTAACGTCGGCCTACCTGGACGACATTCTTCAGAGGTACGGCAACGAGTTAACGCTTCAGAACGATGTTCAGAATCTTCTTCTATTGCACCGACGTCTCGGTTTTATAGTAAACGAGGAGAAGTCGGATCTGGTGCCGTCCAAGTCATTCACTCATCTGGGAATGAGCTTCGAGACGCACAACAATCTCGTTCGTCTGCCGTTAACCAGAGCGAAATTAGTCAGTTGTTACGCTCGCTTTGTCTGCACGCAGACAAAGTCACGGCGAGAGAATTTATGAGACTGATAGGTCTGTGCGGAGCCGCCGCGGATCTCATTCCGATGGGGCGGTTACGCACACGTCCTCTTCAAATTTTCTTGATTCGGAATTGGAGTGTGAAAATTCATTCGCTCGATGTAGACGTTCTCTTGTCAGATCAAGTGAAACAAGAGATTCAGACTTGGGCAAACATTCAGTGGTTAACTCAGGGAGTTCCGCTGCAGTTGCCGGATCCGAGTTTTACCGTTATGACGGATGCCAGTCAAACAGGTTGGGGTGCATCATTAATCCCAACGGATTCGAGATGCCAGGGTCTTTGGGATCCGCATTTCCTGTGCAAGCACATAAACATCAAGGAAATGATGTCAATTTGGCTTGCGTTACATCACTGGATGGACATTATTCACGATGCTCATGTCCAAATCCTATCCGACAATACGACAGTAGTGTCGTATATACGGAATCAGGGAGGCACTCATTCAGTTCCGTTGTTCAATCTAACGGAAAGAATCCTTCTGTTTGCGCTAGAACATCACGTTCTTCTTTCGGTCCGTCACCTACCTTGTCGTCTGAATGTGCTAGCAGACTCCCTTTCACGAAAGGGTCGCTTGTTGCCGTCGGAGTGGACTCTCAACAAACAAGTATTCAATCAGATTTGCTACCAATGGGAACGGCCAATGATAGACTTATTTGCGACACATCTCAACAATCAGTTGCAGACGTATGTGTCTCCGTGTCCGGATCCAAGAGCATTTGCAGTAGACGCTCTGTCGATCCCTTGGGACGGAATGATAGGATATGCGTATCCTCCAGCGCCGTTAATTCAACAAGTATTGCTAAAGATAAAACAATCTCAATGCAAGATTCTGTTGGTAGCATCTCTGTCGCCACAGAGACCGTGGATAAATCTACTCAGGTGTCTGTTGTGGGACCTACCGCGGAAGCTTCCTCCACGGGAGGATCTTCTTTCGCAGGGGAAATCGCGCCAACTCCATCACAACCCGCAAGGTCTCAACCTTCATGTTTTTCCGTTGTGCGGTCCTTCTTGCATGGCAAGCACTTTACAGGACGAGCAGTGGACGCGATTTCTAACTGTAGGAGGACCTCCTCTTCGCTAAACTATGCGGCTAAGTGGAAGGTTTTTCGTCGTTGGTGTAGGGATCATTCTGTAGATATATTCGATCCCTCTATACCAGACATTGCAAACTTTCTAGTATACTTGTTTGACGAAATCAAACTGCAGCCTGTTACTATAAAGGGTTATAGATCTATGTTATCTGATACCTATGCACATCATGATAGTTTACAAATTGGATCTAATGTCTCTTTATCTAAGTTGGTTAGAAACTTTTCGATAAATAGACCCAGAACTCTTAGATTAATTCCTAAGTGGAATTTAGCTTGGGTTCTTCTTAAATTGAAGGAAAAGCCATTTGAACCTCTTGGGACAGTAGATTTCAAATTCTTATCTTATAAGACAGCTTTTCTCTTAGCTTTCTCTTCTGCTAGAAGAGTCAGTGAGCTTCATGCACTATCGGTGGATGATTCTCATTATCGTAGTGTTGGGAACACTATCACCTTCACTACTAATGTGGTTTTTTTAGCTAAGAATCAGGCTCCTAATAAATATCCGGAACCTATTGTTATTAAGGCTCTTCCGTCTTCAGACGGGCGTAGGCCTTTACTCTGTCCTGTTAGAGCATTACGTATCTATAAACAGAGATCTCAGTTTATCAGAAAGGGACGGAAACGTTTCTTTCTGTCTTTGATGCCTAATAGAAAGGACATTTCAGTCCATTCTATTGCTAGATGGATTCAATTAACTATCCGTACTGCTTATGAAGATTTATCTTCTTCTCAGCAGTCTGTGCTTAAGATTTCTGCTCATGAAGTAAGAGCTCTTTCTACTTCCTGGGCTTATGCTAATAGTGTTGCTATTACAGATTTAATGAAGGCTGCTTATTGGTCTCAGCCATCCACATTTACGAATTTTTATCTCAGAAATATTGAGTCCATTTCTGGAGACCTGCATTGTTTAGGTCCGTTATCTGTTGCTCAGAATGTCGTCCACTAAACAGTTGCAACTATAGTTATGCAGGCTTTCTGTTCCGGCAGTGACTCCGTCCGGCTGCCCTCTTCGCTCTGGGCTATTTGACCCAGGGCAAGGGGAAGGGGGGGGGGGGCGGGTGTTCCCTTAGGTCACCTGCTTTATAGTGAAAAGCAAGGGAATGCCTCCTCCAAGTCAGTATTTCTGAGTCGCTTCCGGGATGGTTTTAAAGTGTAATATTAATGTTAAAATTCATTCATGTCTTATTTTTAAAGTGTAGCTCGGTGTGAAGCATTTGTATATGTCAAGTGTCAAACGGGCTTTAATATACAATACTCGGACACTTTTAAATGACTATAAAGAGTCTCAATTCTCTGGACTACTTTATTTATTGGCTTGCTTTAAAAATAATTAGTATAAGGGTTATACTGAATGTTAATAGAGAACATGAATGTTATTGTGCTCAATTATTAAGGGTAGTGTATCTTTCTAATTTAATATTAAATAAGAAAGATACATGTAAAGCCTAATACCCCTTTTCTCCTTAAGGGGTTACCTCTTTACTATATAGTTGAGCTTATTGGATTTTCCTCTATGTCCTAGGCCCTCCAGCCTGTTTACTATTCAGCTAAGTCTGGGTCAATGGTACAGTATAAAAATGTTAAAAAATTTATAGTAATTTATATATTTTTTATACTTACCAATGACCCAGACGGGGATGGCCCTCCCTGGAGTTGAGAACTCTTTCCTCCCTGCTGAGTACATAGCGCTGACCAGGCACTGCCAGTAAGAATGATAATTGGCGCCAATTTCGGGACGTCTGCGTCACTGCGCATGCGCAGTAGAGGCGTAGTATGGAGGTCCTTTAGGACATGATTTCTTTTTGTTTTGGATGCAAATTTTGGGGATTGGGGGGCAAAATTTGTGTTTGGCCCTGGTTTTGTTAGAGTTAGCACCAGCTAAGCTAAGTCTGGGTCATTGGTAAGTATAAAAAATATATAAATTACTATAAATTTTTTAACTTTCAAAATATTTTAACCCTTTTTTACTGATTTTTTTTGTTGTAACAGAATTCATGTGTGCATTTTCAAGAAAATCTTCTTTGAAATTACAAGGCCAAATGGTTGAAAAAACTTAATGTGACTGATGACTGTAACCCTTAATGTAATGATCCTTATTTTATTCTTCATCGGGTTGCAATTATGCCTGCAATTGTGGCTTATAGTTACTATAGAAACCCTATAGGAAACCACATTTTCATCATCTTCACTGAAAGTACCGAGCCAATGTGAACCAGACTTGGCAGGCATTGTCTATGAGAGGTTCTCTACTACTGTTACTCATTTTATTCCTGTTGGGTGAAAAAACGTGGCTGCCAGAAGCATTCTTTGATTCTGATTGGTCAATTTTGAAAACCATTCTCCTCAGAAACCACAGGCCAAATGTTTTGAAACTTTGCATGTTTGATAACTGGGACACCCTCCACCAACATTCCTTATTTTAATGTTGATCATTTTGCAAAAATGGCCACCATTGTGGTGTATAGTTACTGTAGAAAAAACCTATAGGAAATCACATTTTCATCTTCTCTCTGGAACTATTGAGTTGACGTGAACCAAAACTTGGCAAGAATGGTCTATAGGAGGCCCTCTACAAACGATCCTCTTTTTGTTCCCATTGGCTGAAAAATATGGCCACCAGAGACATTCTATGATTCTGTTTGATGAATTCAAACGTTTTGAAACTTCACGTGATTGAAGACTGGGACACCTACCAATGATCCTCATGTAATTTTGATGTAATGTTGCAAACATGGCCACAATTGCAGCTCATAGTCACCATGGAAAGCCTATGGGAAATCACATTTTTATATGTATTTCCAGGTGAGCGATTACAGGCTCTGTAGTTCATAATTGCTGGAATTTGCAGTTATAATCCCTAATGCATTCCCAAAGTTCATACTTGCATTTCATCACTCAGAAAAGTGGGCAGAGCCCAAAATTTTGAAAGTAACCCACTTTCCAAATTTTTTTTATGCCTGTCCACTTTTTAGAGCGTGGTATGATTTGAGGATAAAAAAAAGAGCCGTAAATTTGATAGGATTAACCCATTCACATGTGTAACCCACCCTAAATTGTATAGATAACGTAAATTCTCCCCATTGAATTTATGCAAATGTGACCCAGTTGTATTTTGTTTAGCCAATCAAATTGTCCCGCTTTGAAATTAACCAATGAAAGCTCCCAACTCTAATTATGCAAAGTATGAAAATGTGGCTCAGTTGTATTTTGTTCACCCAATCAAATTGTCTAGTTTCGAAATTGACCAATGAAATTGACGGAAGGCTTTATTTATCACTAATTAATATGAAAGCAAAATCTCAAATGTTTTAAAGTGAACAAAATGGACGAGTCATATGATAAATCAAAATATGTTACAATATTTTTATACTGTACCAATGACCCAGACATAGCTGGTGCTAACTCTTAAAATATAGGGCCAAACACAAATTTTGCCCCCCAATCCCCAAAATTTGCATCTAAAACCAAAGAAAACGTGTCCTGAATGGCCCTCCACACTTCACCTCTACTGCGCATGCGCAGTGTCAAGGACGTCCCGAAATTGGCGCCGTTAATCATTCTTTGTTTGGCCCTTCATCAGTTAACATCTGACTGATCTTTGTGCTTGTAAATCTCAGTTTAAATGATGCCAGACACATAAATATTAGAGAAATGGTGATTCTAAGGAGGATATAGAAGGAGGAGAGGAAAAATGAGTGACAGAAAATTATCAGGGCTGTAACTTAAAATTTTTTAATGAAATTATGTTAAGTTACCTATTTTCGAGGCAACAGCCTGTTGTGGTCATTCTTGTTATCAAATTACACTGCTTGTTCAGTGTTTTCCTCTCTCCCTTTCCTTTAAGTCCCCTCTTGCTATTCTCCCATGCTTTTGGCATATTTTCTGTAATTTTATTACTAAAATTTCTTGGGAGTTTTAGCTGGATAACAGAATGAATTCTGTTCTTTTCCCCATGTTTACGTCTTCACCTATGGGTGGTTAGGCATAGTGTTCTGCATCTACCATCTGATGTTCTGCAGTTTCTTCCCTGGAAGTCTCTGTTTTGCATCAGATAGTGTATTATTGGTAACTGATTTCGGGCCAGGGTGCCTGGAGTCTTGTTCTAGTGTTTTTACACTTATTGTTTACATTTACAACAGCCCTGTTGTATTATTAAACAATAAGTGTAAAAACACTAGAACAGTGCGAGAGACTGTCGATAATGCTTCCTCATCCTCACAGCAGCGCACACGACCGCACATTGGCTACGTGACCTCGAGTATCCGGCCAGCTTCGTCATTCAGTGATTCCACGGCGAACAGGTCACGCCATCCGATAGCCAAGGGACACGAGGCCTATACACTTCATTCGTTCGCATAATAGAAGTATGCACGGGGTAACGAACACGGAGCTTCCAGCGGCAATGCATCGTAAGACTGCTTCTCCACAGGCCTCAGTGATGGACGTGCTATCCAAGTTAGCACAGTTTATCGCAGCATCCCAGCAATCGACAGATTCTCGGTCGGATCAGGAATTATCCGACGGCACTGGGTCGGTGCGCTCCGCTGTTGCATCAGGTTCGGACGACCAAGCTCTTTATAGGGTCCGACAGGATGGCGAAAGGGATTCTGACGATTTCGAGCTTTCCCTTTCGGAACAACGGAAGCTGCCATATATTTCTTCCGGCATTATCTTCCACAGGTTGTTCCGTCGGACTACATTGCTGCGATGCTGGATAAGAGACTAATAGCGTCATTGGACACGGAGTTTTGGATCGGTTCAGGGACATTGTCCCTGACTTACCGACACAGTCCAATAATGTCATTAGAACATTCGAATTATTTAACGACGCTATATATAAGCTTGCTACCAAGCATGATAGTCTAGTTTCTTGTCCGCAATGCTCTTCTGCCTTTTATCAATTCTAGGAAATAATTTATTTTGGCAGAACAGGGCATATCGAGAGTTCATATGCGTCTAGACGGCGAGGTTGAAGACTGGGAATTATCTTTTTCGCCGTCTATGTCAATTCCAACCACGATGTTGGAAACGACAATGATGTCTAATAGACTTAACTTAGATGCTTTATCATACATAGACCAACTTACTGAGGCGTTATCATTACGTCTTCAAGAGAAAGAATTCCAGGATATGATCCTCAATGTGATTTCTTTCAAGGGCAGTAGTTTTTCCACGTATAACTCCGCCCTTCAGTGGCAACCTGGAGTTGGTTAGAGGTGACGCAGCCCTAGCTACGTCCATGCGCGTGGATAGTAAGGTGAAGAACTCTCTCAGAGTCGCTTCGGTCTCGGAGAAGCTTCTCTTCGACGGCAACTCTTCAGCAATCTATGAATTGCTCGATATACACGTTCTCTTGTCTATCAAGTGTAGCAAGAGATTCAGACTGGAGCAACATTCGGTGGTTGACTCAGAGAGTGCCACTGCAGTTGCCGGATCCGAGTTTTATGATTATGATGGATGCCAGTCAAACAGGTTGGGGTACAATATTGATCCCAACGGATTCGAAGTGCCAGGGTCTTTGGGTTCCGCAGTTTCTAGGCAAGCACTTATCTTCCAGGGAATAATGTTCTTTAGGCTTGCACTATGTCATTGGATGAACATTATTCAGAAACGCATGTCCAAATCCTGTCCGATAATACGACAGTAGTTGCATATCTCCGGAACCAGGGAGGCACTCATTCGATTCCGTTATTCAATTTAACGGAAAGAATCCTTCTGTTTGTTATAGTACACCAAGTTCTGCTTCGGTCCGTCATATTCCGGGTCGTCTGATTGTATTAGCTGACTCCCTTTCACGTAAGGGTCGCTTGTTGCCGTCAGAATGGACTCTCAACAAACAAGTATTCAATCAGATTTGCTATCAATGGGAACGCCCAATGATAATTTATTTGCGACACAACTCACTATTCATTTGCAGACGTATGTGTTTGCATGTCCGGATCCCTGAGCTTATGTTGTTAACGCTCTATTGATCTAATATGACGGAATGATAGGATATGCGTATCCTCCGGCGCTGTTGATTCAGCAAGTATTGCTAGATAAACATCCATAATATAATTCTGTTGATAGCATCTCTGTCTTCACAGAGACCGTGGGTAAATTTACTCAGGTGTCTACTGTGGGACTTACTGCGAAAACTTCCTCCATGAGAGGATCTTCTTTCGCTGGGGAAATCGTGTCAACTTCACCACAACCCGCAAGGTCTCAACCTTCACATATTCCGTTGTGTGGTCCTTCTTGCATGGCAAGCATTGTACAAGACGAGCTTTGGACGCGATTTCTTACTGTAGGAGAACCTCTCCTTCGCTATACTATGCGGCTAAAGTGGAGGCTCTTCCGTCGTTGGTGTAGTGATCATTATGTTGATATTTTTGATCCCTCCATACTAGACATTGCAACTTTCTAGTATACTTGTTTCACAAGATCTGCTGCAGCCTGTTACTATTAAGGTTATAGGTCTATGTTATCTCATACCTATGCACTCTATGATAGTTTACAATTGAGTCTTATGTCTCTTTATCTAAGTCAGTTAGAAACTTTTCGATAAATAGACCTAGAATCATTAGATTAAATTCCTATACGGAATTTAGCTTCTGTTCTTATTTAGCTAAGTAATCATTTGAGCCTCTGGAAACAGTAGTTTTCAAATTCTGACCTTTTAAGACAGTAATTCTGTTAGTCTTCTCTTTTACTGAGGAGTCAGTGAGCTTCATGCACTATCGGTGGACGATTCTCACTTTTGTAGTGACGGAAACACTACTTCCTTTACTACTTAGGTTGGATTTTTTGGTTGAGAGTCAGGCTCCTAATAATATCCAGAACCTATTGTTATTAAGGTCCTTCCGTCTTCGTACGGGCATAGGCCTTTACTCTGTCCGGTTAGAGTTTACGTATTTATAAACAGATTTCAGTTTATTAGTACGGACGTAAGCTTCTTATGTCTTTGATGCCTAATAGAAGGACGTTACGCTCCATTCTATTGCTAATGGATTCAATTAACTATCGGTACTGCTTATGGTATATCATTGACTCAGCAGTTTGTGCTTGAGATTTCGGCTCATGAAGTAAGAGCTCTTTCTACATCTTGGGCTTACACTAATAGTGTCGCTATTATAGATTTTTGAAGGCTGCTCATTGCGCTCAGCCATCCATATTCATGAATTTTTATCTCAGAATATTGAGTCCATTTTTGGAGGCCTCCATTGTTAGGTCTATTATCTACTGCTCAGAATGTCATTCACTTAACAGTTGCTACTATAGCTAGGTAGGCTTTCTGTTCCGGCAGTGACTCCGTCCTGCTGCCCTCTTCGCTCTGGGCTATTTGACCCAGGGCAAGAAAAAGGGGGGGGGGGGGGGGGGGGGGGAGGATGGTATTCCCTTGGGTCACCTGTTTTATTATGAAAACAAGGGGATACCTCCTCCGGAGTTAGTAATTCTGAGCTGTTACTGGGATGGCTTTTAAGTGAGAAGTTTATGTTTTAAAAAATTCATTCAGGTCATAGTTTTTAAAGTATAGCTTTTGAATATATCACGTGTCAGACACTTTTAAGGAGTTTAAAGAGTCTCTATTCTCTAGACTTTATTTATTGGCTTACTTTAAAAATTATTAGTATAAGGATTAAACTGGATATTAATAGAGTACATGGATGTTATGATGCTCAATTTTGGAAGGTGTTGTGTCTTTCTAATTTATCATAAATAAGAAAGATACATGTAAGGCCTAATACTCCTTTTCCCCTAGAGGGGATGACTCTATTTTATATAATTGAGCGTATTTCAACTTGCTCTATGTCCTAGGCCCTCCAGCCTTTTTACTATTCAGCTAAGTCTGGGTCATTGGTACAGTATAAAAATGTTAAAAAATTTATAGTAATGTATATATTTTTTATACTTACCAATGACCCAGACGGGGATGGCCCTCCCAGGAGTTGGGAACTCATACCTCCCCGCTGAGTACTTAGCGCTTACCAGGCACTGGTTACAAGAATGATTAATGGCGCCAATTTTGGGACGTCCTTGACACTGCGCATGCGCAGTAGAGGTGAAGTGTGGAGGGCCATTCAGGACATGTTTTCTTTGGTTTTAGATGCAAATTTTGAGGATTGGGGGGCAAAATTTGTGTTTGGCCCTATATTTTTAAGAGTTAGCACCAGCTAAGTCTGCGTCATTGGTAAGTATAAAAAATATATAAATTACTATAAATTTTTTAACTTTCTTGAAAGCAATATTAGTGAGATAGTTACGACATAAATCGCATATTTATTTATTTATTTTTTTATTTATTTATTTATTTATTTATTGGTGTTTAAGGCCACATATTTCTGCACAGTGGCAAATCATGACCATGACAGTTTTACGGGTGGAGGAAACCAGAGTACCCGGAGAGAACCACCGAGCAACGGCGAGCAACTGTCAGCTCCCCAACATACTAACTCCACACAAGCAGGGTTAGCATTGGTTGAAGACAAGTACACCATCAACGTGCAGTATGCCTTAGCACACAGCGTCATCGTGCCCCCAGATGAGCAATGGGGATGAAGTGTCTTGCCCAAGAACACAGTGTGGTTGCCGCAGGTGGGATTCGAACCGAGGACCTCTCGGCTTGCAACCTGCATCTCTACCTACAGAGCCACCGGGCCCCGCATAAATCACATAAATGCACCATAAAGTCAATGTAGGCTATTGTGTTATTGACATCTTCATTACTGGATATTGTGAAGTTGAGTTCCAGTTTATTCCTATCAAGATCATTATTCAAAAAGTTCTTATTGAAACAATTTCTGAACTCGTATTCAGGTAATATAGACTGTGACAATCCCACTTGCCCAGACTGTAGGTCCTAACTCTGTTATTTCCTCAATACCCATTGACGGAGCTTAAATGTGTTATCCTAAAAAATGTGCAAAATAGTTCACTTACAAGGAAAGAACCATCTTAATCAATAATGGTCAACCCATGTTGCTCTATGCATACGCGTTGCTGTCAGAATTGTCTAATTTTTATCATCCTTCTGGGAATGACAGGAAGACAGCCCTAGTGGCTATGTCATCTCCCTGTAGTGCAATTATGTCAATTAAAAAATCCTATTTTACCGTTTATGACTTTAAAAATGTATTTTACTGTTTATGACTTTGTAACCTTGTGCATGATGTGCTACAAAATAAAATCATTCAAATCATTCATTCCTTCAGAGAAAAGTGAAAATGGAGATGATACAAAAGATGATGGTGATGGTTCTGCTGTAAAGAATGAAGATCAGGAAGAAGAAAAAAAGCTAGAGGATGTCAAGTCGCAAATGGAGCAGTTGGCTGGTATAGTTACAGAAGAAGTAGCTGAACTGCAAAAAGAGAATAAAAAACTCCACAATCTTGTTACACATGTTCATCAAAAACATCATGAAAATACTCTGAAGGTAAATAACAGATGTTTGACTCTATTCTAACAGTTTTCAGAATAACATCCCAATATATGCAGTATGTGGAGAGTGGATTGTAACTAAATCGCCCGTGGAGCGGAGTTATCACCCAAAGTATCACTTTAAAATTCTGGACATATGGACAAAAAACACAAGCAGTGTTTCAGCCAATGGACCTCCGGGTTTAACCCGGAGGTCCATTGGCTGAAACTTTGCTTGTGATTGTTATGCTTTGCAACAATTTTGAAATTATTGCTTAGGTGGAATCTCCATTCTGTGGGTGATTTAGTGATAATATACTCTACACGTGCATCACAGTACTGTGATCATAAAGTGGTCTCTTTCATGATCAGCTTGTGTTTTGATCTTGACACATTCTCACTGGTAGGTCAAGATTTCCTAAAAACACATTTGAGATATCGAGACCCCAGATAAAGAAAGACAAAGGAATATTGAATCTCAGTTTCAGTATTCATGCTTATTCTTTATAACAGGTGAGATCTCCAGTCTTACAGGGAGGAAAGATGAAAGATAAATTTCTACTGGATAGTGATGCAGTGACAATCCTATTGAAAACATCTCTGCTTTCGTGATCATAGTACTTTTGATACAAAATTTATGATCTCACACAAAGTGATCCTGGGAGTCAAAAGTGTCATTAAACCCCAATAAAAAAAAACAAAACAATTTTTGAACAGCATAATTATGTTTAAATTTTTATATTATTTATTTATTAGGGTTTAATAAAACAGTGTCGGCGTCCGGATTCATACATTTTGAACTTTTGTGTGCAGGTTTTGATTTTTGGCTCGCCAACGATAGTTGTGTGAGCCTATGGCAAGCCCTCATGTCGGCGTCCAGATTCATATATTTTGAACTTTTGTGTGCAGGTTTTGATTTTTTTTTTATTTCGATTTTTTTTTATGTCAGTATGCTTTTCAGGGATAGTAATATTTTATTCAACTCTTTCCATGCTTAGTTACTTGAATTTTGGACTTTTGTGTACATGTTTTTGACTATTCTGTGCAGGTTTTTGACTTTTGTGTACAGGTTTTGAAATTTTGTCTTCAAGTGGAGTTTTACCTTACTGGCATATTGCCATGGTAGACTCTTAGGTTAATTCCGAAGTGAAATTTAGCATGGGTTCTTCTTAAGCTAAAGGAAGCACCTTTTAAGCCTCTTGACACAGTGGACTTCAAATTCTTAACATATAAGACATATAAGACAGCTTTTCTCTTAGCCTTCTCTTCTGCTAGAAGAGATTCATGCTTTATCGGTAGATGATTCTCACTATCGTAGTGTTGGTAATACTATTACTTATACTACCAATGTTGGATTTTTGGCTAAGAATCAGGCTCCTGATAAGTATCCTGACCCTATTGTTGTTGGGGCCCTTCCGTCTTCAGACGGGCGTAGGCCTTTACTCTGTCCTGTTAGAGCAATACATATTTATAAACGTAGGTCAGAGTTTATTAGAAAGGGATGTAAGCGTTTCTTTTTGTCTTTGATGCCTGATAGAAAGGACATTATGGTTCATTCTATTGCTAGATGGATTCAATTAACTATACGTACTGCTTATGAAAAGTTATCTTCATCTCAGCAGTCTGCTCTTAAGATTTCGGCTCATGAAGTAAAAGCTCTATCAACATCTTGGGCTTATGCTAATAGTGTTGCTATTACAGATTTAATGAAGGCGGCATATTGGTTTCAGCCTTCCACTTTCACAAATTTTTATCTTAGAAATATTGAGTCCATTTCTGGAGATCTGCATTGTTTAGGTCCGTTATCAGTTGCTCAGAATATCGTCCACTAAACAGTTGCAACTATAGTTATGTAGGCTTTATGTTCTGGCAGTGACTCTGTCCTGCTGCCCTCTTCGCTCTGGGGTATTTAACCCAGAGCAAGGGGAAGTGTGTGTGTGTGGGGGGGGGGGGGGGGGGGGGTTCCCTTAGGTCACCTGCTTTATAGTGAAAACCCAGGGAATACCTCCCCCAGAGCCGAGATGGTTTTAAAGTGTAAAGCTAATGTTTACTCATGTCATGTAGTATTTTTAAAGTGTAGCTCGGTGTGAAGCATTTGTATATGTCATGTGTCAAACGAGCGTTAATATACAATCCTTGGACACTTTTAATGAGTATATAGAGTCTCATTTCTCTGGACTGCCTTTATTTATTGGCTTACCTTTAAAAATAATTAGTATAAGGGTTATACTGGATATTAATAGAGATCAATGATGTTTTTGTGCTCAATTACGGAATGGTTTTGTGTCTTTCTTTTTTGTTAAGAATAAGAAAGATACATGTAAATTCTATCTCTCCTTTTCTCTTTGAGGGGATAATTCTGTCATAGGTAATTGAGTCTGTTGGATTTTCTTTTATGGCCTAGGCCCTCCAGCCTTTTTACTATTCAGCTAAGTCTGCGTCATTGGTACAGTATACAAATGTTAAAAAATTTATAGTAATTTATATATTTTTTATACTTACCAATGACCCAGACGGGGATGGCCCTCCCAGGAGTTGGGAACTCTTGCCTCCCCACTGCATACATAACACTTACCAGGCACTGGTTGTAAGAAAGACATTTTGGCGCCAATTTCGAGACCTCCTTGAAACTGCGCATGCACAGTGGAGTAAAAGTATGGAGGACCTACCAGAACATCTAATTTTCGGTTTTTGATGCAAATTTGGGGGATTGGGGGTGCAAAATTTGTGTTTGGCCCTGAATTTAATGGAGTTTGCACCAGCTAAGTCTGGGTCATTGGTAAGTATAGAAAATATATAAATTACTATAAATTTTTTAACTTTTGTGCCGACTTTTTACTTGTTTTACTAGGAGCTTAATAGGCAGTTTGTGAATATATATATAGATCATCAGGTTTGGAAAGTTTTCAATAAAATGATCTCATTCCTTTTCATGGGGATTGGCTGGCATCAAATCCTTGAATTTTTAGTTCTGGTTATAAAGTTGGTTACAGTCTGTGTAAGCAGCAGTAAATTTCTTTGTTACTGTGACTGTATCATCTGTTTGTCTTATTCAGGTTGCAGAGCTAAATGATCAACTTACAGCAGCTGAAACTGAGATTGCTGAACTGAAGAACAAAGTTGATGATTTGGAATATGAAAATGATAAATGTAATCAAAGAGTAGAGAAACTTGACAGACACTTGTCAGAAGCCATGCAAAAACTGAGAAACTATGAAGATGCAAATATTATTCCTATAGAAGGTGGAAAGTCAATTGCTTCTTTTCCCAAAAGCAAGGTGCCTTTTGTTTTAACTTATAAAGTTTGAATAACAAATTTAACTTGCTGATTTAGGCCTGAAAAATAAAAAATCTGTTTCTCAGGTCCTCCTGCATGGTCCTTTCAGCAGACACATGCCCTCTTTTTCTAACCAATGCAAACTTTAAAAAAAAAAAAAAAATTCTATTAGTTATATCTGATATTTTACCCAAGTTGATCAAATTGATAAATTTATCCCTTGAGTGCAACAAGGTTTGGTAATACTTTAGCATTACAAAGCCTTCTTGCACTCAAGGGACGAAACACACCACCACCAATGCTATTCTGTAGATTATGAGGCCTAAAACATAAAACAAACCAAGAACATGAATTTGTGATGGCAAAGATATAATAACTATAAAACTAAAAAATAAAATAAAAAAAATGCCCGCCTGCATGCAGTTTTACAATAAATGGCCTGAGAAACAGAAGTTCTACTTTGTGGGGGGGGCTTACTAGTTGTGTGTTTTATTCAAATTGAATCATCCGTGACGCAATTGTTTGTCATAGGAATAGATCAACTCAATGGAGTATGAGGGGACCACAAAAAATTAAATTAATAACAACACAATAACTATACTTTAGGCCTAAAAAAAAAGCTGTTTTTCATGCCCTCCTGCACGAACCTTTTGGCTGCCACATGCTCTCTTTTTTTATAACCAATGCAAACTTTAAAAAAAAAAAAAAAATTAAACGGTATATGTCTGATATTTTACCCAAGTTAAAAAAATTTATAAATTTGTCCCTTGAGTGGAAGAAGGCTTTGCAATGCTTTAGCATTGCAAAGCCTTCTGGCTCTCAAGGGACGAAATACACCACCACCATGCTATTCCGTAGATTATGAGGCCTAAAACATAAACCAGGAACATGAACTTTTAATGGCAAAGAAATAATTACAGAAATAAAAAATAAAATAAAAAACTACTTGGCTCCATGCAATTTTACAAATAATGGCCTGAGAAACAAGATCTACTTTGTGTGGCCTTAGCAAGTTTTATTACTTTACATTTTAATCACAAACATTGGTGTTTCCATCACATCAATAATATTCCGCTCATTTCCTTCTAATCTGGATCAATTTGGCTACCAATTATCAATCTGGACTACCTGAGCTATAACATCACCATTCTCTTTCAGCACCTACAATATTTACAAAAATGTCAGGTTCATAAAATAATCATCAGAGCACTGGCTTGCGACAATTCAGGAATCCCACTTCCGGGGAACGGCAAAAATTCCTCAATCAATCGAATTACGTTGTCAAACAATAGGCATCCGCTAGAATGTGTACCTCTCACTGATATAATCAAATGGCTATCAATTCTTCGTATACAGCCACCTAACTAAACCAAGGACTCTGCAGCTGCTACACAGGCCTGAGAAAATGTGTATAAGCAGAGCCACTCATAGTCCCTTTGCCTCTGATGAAGTTTACACAAGAATGAAACTGGTTAGGCTAACAACCCTGACTATTTTCAGAATACTCAAGCACGCATCCCCTCAAAGTCCATTGAGTTGATCAATTCCTAGTTTTGTATATTGGACCTGTTACTGAAGTTATGGCAGAATCAGAACCAGCCGCAGACTCAACCAGTTACTTTAGGGTCAAGTTCCAGCACAACAACTGTTTTAATGCAGATGAGCAGCAAGCAAAGAGATGCCGTACGTCACCAATGACCTTCGTCACTGAAGATTATAAGCCTGCTTACCACAAGATCAGGAACCTGTGCATTATGCCGGACATTAAACCTCTCTCCCACAGGGCTTAGACCAATAATACCTGAATCCAGAAGCCTCCGCAGACAACTGTGGTAAACGATGCATTGGGGAACCAAAAAGACACTTTAACTCCCTTCACTCTGATGTCAAAATATCCAAATTTAACTCCTTGCATGCTGCTGGCAGGTATTCCTGCCCAGTAAAGGATTTCTCTTGCCACTGAAATATGCATAATTTGGGCATATTTAATCCAATTTCCACTCTGTAAATTGAATGAATTTTTTCAGCAATGATTTCTTAAGTTAAATTTTTATGAATTTTTTATCAAATCTTGTCATGGCTACTTCATAGCAGCCATGACTAGATTTAATGAAACATATCTTAAAAATACTCAGCGGGTTAAGAGTTATAGTAGCCATTTTTCCCATAATGCAACTAGGAATTTAATCAATTCGGTCTTGTTTGACAGAGCTCAATGAGCTCTGTCAAACAAGATCGAATTGGTTAAATTTCTAGTTGCATTATGGGAAAAATTTGCACCTTCAACTTTAGATATTTTGACATCAGCGTGCAGGGGGTTAGTATCTGCATACACGAACATTTAGCGGATATTAAACACAAACAGGACACTCCCATTGCTATCTACTCCAATGGAATTAATCATTCAGTATCCAACATTCGCTATCGTATTATACAGGTACTACACTCCGACCCAGAAGGACCTAACACTACTGAACAGTGCAGACTTTGTAAAAACTCAGAATGGGTGCTCTAGCATGGCTATTGCAGGGAAGTCTTCCAATCTTGAACTGAAGTAACTTGGCAGTGGCTTCTAGTAAGGTTGTAATATTTCTGAACAAGTGTTTTACCACCGAGGTGGTATTAGTCCCCTATGGCGCTTTTGTGACATAAGGTGTTTTTGTCACAGAAGACACTAGAGTATATAAGCATCTTGGATTTTGAAAAAAAAAATATTGAGCATGCATAATCCCCTCACAACCCTTTATCCATATGGACCATATCATGTGACACCTCATTGGAATGAGCTCGTGGAGGGAGGGGTGGTAACATAAAATAGAGAAAAAAGCTTATAAAGCACAACAAAAATGGCCGTCATTCTGCCATCTTGGATTTTGAAACAAAAATTTTGAGTGTGCCCCATCCCCTCAGAACCATTTATCCATATGGACCATATCATGTGACACCTCGTTGGAATGAGCTCGTCGAGCTCATTCCAACGAGGGGTCTCATGATATGGTTTTGTTGAAATTTTTTGAAAAAATTTAAGAATGATATTTAAAATAATAAATTTTGATAGCGTCTGCGTCGGGTAAAGGGTTAAAGCACTGCCTCCAGTTGATCAAGATGGAGCAGACCTTTATTGTGTTCAGTTTGGGTGATTAGAATGAGCATTACAAAGATGCATTTTACCAGGAAAGGCAGGAGGAGATTGTCTCCAGTTGATCAAAATGGAGCAGACCTTTATTGTGTTCAGTTTGGGTGATTAGAATGAGCATTACAAAGATGCATTTTACCATGAAAGGCAGGAGGAGATTCTTTCTTTCTGATTTACTGAATAGAAGAGATATCTCTCCAAATGGGTGAAAGGCTATTAACATAGGTTGGATCGCATTGGATAATTATTACCAGAGTAAAAAATGTATATCTTACTTCATGGATGATGATGTTCCCTATTTTGCTTTATTAGTACTGTGGAGCCCACTTAATTGGATATCTCTTAATTGTATATCCCTGTTAATTGAATATAATTTTCAAACACAAAACCATTTACCATACCTTCAGTACAAATTTGATTTGTTAATTGCATATGGGTTATAGAGTAAACTCCTGTTAATTGTATATAAATTTTTGTAATATGTCCAAAAAATTACTGTGATACGCACCAAATTCCCCTTATTTATCAACCTTTTTGGCCTCACTACATCCAATACAGGCATTTATTCTATTATATCTTGTTTGACAGAGCTCTATGAGCTCTTTCAAACAAGATATAATAGAATAAATGCTCAGTTTAACTCCAGAACACAGGAAACTGACCAAATCCCTGTTAATTGTATACTCCTGTTAATTGAATAATTTTCACTGGCAAAATGGATATTCAATTAAGAGGATTCTACTGTATTTAAAATGGCATTGGTGGGAGACCTTGATTGGAAAAGGCATAATTAATTAACCAGACTGGTAAAGTATCATACTTCATTTGTTATCTGGCTCTCTTGAAAACCTGGTGCAATCATGTGTCCAGCTAGCTTTTGGTTATATGTAAAACCTGTTTTGAGAGACCACTGTCGTGAGAGACCATCAATCTTGAAAGATCGCTGTGACCTTATACCATTTGGTTGTTTTACTCTGTAATGGACCTGTCACGAGAGGCAACCTGTTTTGAGAGACCACTTTTGCCTCGCAAAAAGTGTGGACTCTCAACAGAGTCAATAATTCCTTTGAACTCTTCCCTAGCTCAGCCTCCCCAAACAGGTTACAATATCAGTATTGAGGCTTTCATTCACTTGTTCACTGGAATTAATTGTGTCCCATCAGTCAATGTAATTATGATACTAGCAGTTCACATGAAGAATTTCTAGTTTTATTTTATTTTTTATTTTAATCATTGTTATCTATTTTATAAGAATATTGATAATATTTTCAGGCTGATGAAATATTCTCTGAACTTGAGGAGCAGAAGGAGTTGGCAATAAATAGGTTGACAGAATTAGAAAAACTCAACAAGGATAATCAAGAAGCCTTCAAGGAGATAGAAAGACTGAAATTGGATGTATGTTTTTTTAATTTTAAAGTTTACACAACTCTAAATTGTTGTCACAAATGAGTCGCCAAGTCTTACATATTGTTAACTGGTAGAGTGCTGGAAGCCCATTTTGGGGCTTTATCCTGAAGTGCAGGTGCCACGGCTTAAAGGCTTGATATTCTGTGGATGTGCTTCAATTAATTCTTGATGTGATATTATTTAGTCTGGATGGAATTGCCCTGCTACAATTTATGGGAGAGTGCTTGTAGGCTTGTAGGCACTCTCCCATAAATTGTAGCAAGGCAATAACATGTGAACAAAATTTTAACACCTCAAAAAACTTAGCACTCTACCAGTTAACTTGTTTAAAATGTTTACTTACTTTTCTTATCCCTTCTGATAACTAATGTAAGTACAGGTTACGTTTGGTTCCTGACACCACAAACTCACCTCACATTGCTTCTTGAGTCGATAACATTTGGGTGATTTGTAAAAGTAACATTCTTGTTGATTTCCATTGAAGTGCAGAACGTAGTATCAAGAGATGCAATCTACTGCAAATTAATAATTACTGGCCTATTTCTGTCTTTTTACAAATCTTTGGCTATAGAACAGGTGCCCCAACATGTTGTCATAAGGAAGTCTTCTAGAGAAGCATCAGACTATCCTGGCAGTGGTTTCTAGCCAAGTCTTGACTACAGATTGTTAAGACTAGACTAGAAATCACGCTTAACCTCCAAATACAAAGGTGCAGGAGTGGATTAATTTGTCCGAAATTATCCAGGTCACTCCACCCACGTATTATTTCACCAATACAATCTTGTTTGACAGAGCTCTGCCAAACAAGATCAGATTTATTTATTTAATTTATTTATTTATTGGAGTTTAAGGTCACATATTTCTGCACAATGGCTAATCATGACCACGACAGTTTTACGGGTGGAAGAAGCCGGTGTACCCAGAGAGAACTATCAAGTAATGGCAAGCAACTGTCAGCTCTCCAACATACTAACTCCACACAAGCAGTGTTAAAATTGGTTGAAGACAGGTGCACCATCAATATGCAGTACGCCTTGGTACACAATGCCACTGTGCCCCCTAGTGGACAATGGGGGTGAACTGTCTACGCCTCAGTACACAGCGTCATCGTGCCCCCATGTAGGCAATCGGGGTGAAGTGTCTTGCCCAAGGACACAACGTTGTTGCCGCTGGTGGTATTTGAACCAAGGACCTCTCGGCTTACAGCTTTCACCTCTACCAACTGAGCCATTGGATTTGAATCTCAAACATTCTATTTGCAAAAGATTAAGCGCTTTTTCACTGAATTGGATCAATATTGGTGGGATGCCCATCTGTCATTATGAACTTTTCTTCTAAATCATCTCAAGAACCTGTAAAGCCAAATCCCTTCGAAACTTGGTACGTCACAATATTTTTATACTAATAACCAATGGCCCAGACTAGCTGGTGCAAACTCTATATTATCAAGGACCAAACACAAATTTTGAACCCCCCAATCCCCAAAATTTACATACAATACCAAAAATTAAAAGTCCTATCTGGCCCTCCATACTTTTACCACCTACACATGTGCAGCAGTGAGGAGAGACCGGAATTGGCACCAACATCATTCTTTGTTTGGCCCTAAAGTCAGTAACAATGATCTGACATCTGTGCTTTAAAATCTCCTATTTTTATACTGTACCAATGACCCAGACATAGCTGGTGCTAACTCTTAAAATATAGGGCCAAACACAAATTTTGCCCCCCAATCCCCAAAATTTGCATCTAAAACTAAAGAAAACATGTCCTGAAAGGCCCTCCACACCTCGCCCCCACTGCGCATGCGCAGTGTCAAGGACGTTCCGAAATTGGCGCCATTTATCATTCTAAGTTTGGCCCTTCATCAGTTAACATCTGACTGATCTTTGTGCTTTTAAATCTCAGTTTAAATGATGCCAGACACATAAATATTAGTGAAATGGTGATTCTAAGGAGGATAGAAAAGGAGGAGAGGAAAAGAATGTGTGACAGAATATTATCAGGGCTGTAACTTAAAATTTTTTAATGAAATTATGTTAAGTTACCTATTTTCAAGGCAGCAGCCATTTTGTTGTCATTCTGATTATTTAGTTACACTGTTTTTTCAAGTGTTTTTCCTCTCTCCCTGTCCTTTAAGTTCCCCCTTGCTATTCTCCCATGCTTTTGGCATAGTTTCTGTAATTATTATTACTAAAATTTCTTGGGAGTTTTAGCTTAATAACAGAATGAATTCTGTTCTTTCCCCATGTTTACGTCTTCACCTACGGGTGGTTAGGCGTTGTGTTCTGCATCTACCATCTGATGTTCTGCAGTTTCTTCCCTGGAAGTCTCTGTTTTGCATCAGATGGTGTATTTTTGGTAACTGATTTCGGGCCTGGGTGCCTGGAGTCTTATTTTAGTGTTTTTACACTCATTGTTTACATTTACAACAGCCCTCTGTGTGAGGGGGGGATTTCTAAATAATAATATCTTTATGTTATTTTAATCATAACTAGATACATTATTATTGTTCGTAAGTGTTGAATAAATTGTTTAAAATATTTTTAAAATTTTTGTCCACACTTAGGCTTGGGATCCATTGGGGCTCAACGTTACTTTTCAGAAACTTGGGCTGTTCTGAAAAAATATTTTTTCAAAATATTTTGATTTCAATTATTTTTTCTATATTAATGGATCATATTATTATTATGTATTTGATTGCCAGGGGTTAGTGCGAGTACCAGGACTTGTTTTCTTTTCTCATTGAAAGGATATTGATCAATTGTTTTAGGAGGAAGTCTTCCTCTGACCTTATTATCATTCTATATGTGGTCAGTGTACTCGCATTAACTCCTGTTCTGTATCGTATGATTTCGATGACAATATGGGAAGCGTATGTCACGGTATGTTGTTGGGGATTTGGACACTCCGGTCCTTTCCCCGCAGGGTCACTCTACTTTATCAATTAGGGTGATGTATCTGTGATGTCTTCCAACAGTGTGCCTCCGTCGTCACAATTAATGAAGGGCTAGCGGAAAAGTGCTCATGTAATACGCCAATTGCCTAAGAGGACCCTAGTAGGTTCGACGGCCTTTGACGTCCGCTAGCTCGCCCGGTGTAGCGTCCATTCACCGAATGGTTCGGCAGCCGGGTTCGTCCGTTGCGGTCTAGAAGGAATTTTGGGGTGATGCGAGCACTATAAAATTAACTTAATGCACACCCAGTGACGGCGGATCGGAGGGAGAACGGAGGAAGCCTTTTAGTCCGGTTCATAGCTCGTTCCGGTCCATCCGGACGGCAAGCGAGAGAGGCCCCTCTCTCGTTCAACAACATCTGGCCCCAGATGTTGTGGTACAAATGTGTCGTTAGCGGAGCATACGTCCGTCGCTCGGGACGCTCCGTTGTATAGGCAGTCCGCTGAGACTGCTAAGGCTTCCTCTTCTCATCAGCGCACACGACCGCACCTTGGCTGCGTGACCGCCGATATATTACCAGCTTCGCCGATCAAGGATTCTTCGGCGACCAGGTCACACCATCCGGCAGCCAGGGATTCGAGACCGATGGACTCCGGACGTTCGCATAGGAAGTATGCGGGAGCCATCTGATGCGGAGCTGCCCTCGGCGAAGCACCGATAGACTGCGCCTCCGCAGGTCTCGACGCCGGACATTCTTGTGCACATAGCACAGCTTATCGCAGCATCCCAGCAGCCGACAGAAACGGTGTCGGATCGAGAATTATCCGACAGCGCTGGGTCGGTAGCCGGGGACTCGAGGCCTGCAGACTCCGGACGTTCGCATAGGAAGTGTGCGGGAGTCAACGTACACGGAGCTTCCAGCGGCAATGCATCGTAAGTCCGCTACTGCACAGGCCTCGGGAACGGATGTGCTTTCCTTAATAGCACAGTTTATCGCAGCATCCCAGCATCAACTGAATCTGTCGCATATATTTTATCCGACGATGCTGGGTCGGGACGCTCCGCGGAAGCGGGTACGGACGTCCGAAAGTTTCATCCGGTCCGACGGGATACCGAAAGGGATTCGGTGGATTTCAAGCTTTCCCTTTCGGAACAACATATGCTGCGATGCCGGATAAGAAACTGATAGCGTCGGTGGACTTAGAAATTTTTGGTTCGGTTCAGGGACATCGTCCCTCAGTTCCGACATAGTCCAATAATGTCACACAAACTTTCGAATTATTGAACGACGCTATATATATTATTATTTTATGCTTGCTATCCAAGCATTTCTGGTTTCTTGTTCGAAGAGTTATGGAGATGTCTTTCAAAAGTGTGCCTCTGTCGTCATAGTTAATGAAGAGTTAGCGGCAATAAGTGCTCATGGAATATGTCTATCGCTTACGGAATGACATTCGCTAGCTCACCCGGTGTAGCATACATTCATCGAATGGTTCGGCTGCCGGGTTCGTCCGTTGCGGTCTAGGAAGGAGATTTGGGTGATGCGAGCACTTTAATTACTTTAGTACTCACCCAGTGACGGCAGATTGAGGACAGATCGGAGGAAGCCAACAACATAGGGGACCGCATGTTGTGGTTCAGATATTTTACATTCGGAGCATATGTCCGTTGCTCGGGACGCTCCGTTATATTGACAGTCCGAGAGACTGTCTTTAATGCTTCCTCATCCTCACAGCAGGGCACACGACCGCACATTGGCTACGTGACCTCGAGTATCCGATCAGTTTCGGCATTCAGTGATTCCACAGCGAATAGGTCGCGCCATCCGGTAGCCAAGGGACACGAGGCCTATACACTCCGTTTCGCTCGCATATTGGAAGTATGCACGGGGTAACGATCTCGGAGCTTCCTGCGGCAATGCATCGTAAGACCGCTGCTCCTCAGGCCTCGGTGACGGACGTGCTATCCGAGTTAGCACAGTTGTTTCGCAGCATCCCAGCAATTGACGGTTTCTCGGTCGAATCAGGAATTATCCGACGGCGCTGGGTCGGTGCGGTCCGCGGTTGCATCAAGCTACGGACGACCGAACGCTTTATAGGGTCCGACAGGATGGAGAAAGGGATTCGATAGATTTCGAGTTTTCCCTTTAGTAGTATCGGAAGATGCCTTTCATATCTTCTGGCATTTCTTCCAGTGATTATTTTTCGGACTTCATTGCTGCGATCTTGGATAAGAGACTTATAGCATCATTGGACTCGGATTTTTCGATCGGTACAGGGACTTTGTCCCTGACTTACCGACGCAGTCCAATATTGTCATTACAACATGTGTTTTATTTTTCGACGCTATATATTATATATATATATACAAGCCTGCTACTAAGCATGATAGTTTAGTTTCTTGTCCGCGTGGCTCATTTCTGCCATTTTATCTTTTTTACATATAGTTTATTTTGGCAGAGCAGGGCATACCGAGAGTTCATATGCGTCTAGACGGTGTGATTAAAGACTGCATATATTCTTTTTCGCCGTTTATGTCTTTTCCAATTTCAATATTGGGAACGACATTATGTATAGTAGACTTAACTTAGACGCTTTATTATACGTTATCCGCCTTACTGAGGCGTTATCATTACGTCTTCAAGAAAAGATTTACGGGATATTATTCTCAATGTAATTTCTTTTGAGGGCAGTATTTTGTTCACGTATAACTCCGCCCTTCAGTGGCTGATTGGAGTTGGTTAGACGTGATGCAGCCCTAGCTACATCCACGCGTGGATAGTAGGTTAAGAACTCTCTCAGAGTCGCTTCGTTCTCGGAGGAGCTTCTCTTCGACGGCAACTTTCCGGCAATCCATGAATTGCTTGGTTTATACATTCTCTTGTCTATCTAGTGTTACAAGAGATTCAGACTGGGGCAAACATTCGGTGGTTGACTCAGAGGGTGCCGCCGCAGTTGCCGGACCCTAGTGTGGCTGTTATGACGGTTGCCAGTCAAACAGATTGGGATATATACTGATCCCTACGGATTCGAAGTGCCAGGGTCTTTGGGTTCCGCAGTCTTTTAGCTATCAGTTTAACTTCCGCGGAATAATGTTTTTTAGGCTTGCTTTATGTCATTGCATGAACATTATTCAGAAATGCATGCCCAAATTCCTGTCCTTTAATTCGACAGTAGTGGCGTATCTCCGGAACCAGGGAGGCACTCTTTCGTTTCCGTTATTCAATTTAATGGAAAGAATCCGTCTGTTGGTTATTGTACACCAAGTTCAGTTTTGGTCCGTCATATTCGGGGTCGTCTGATTGTTTTATCGCACTCCCGTTCTCTTACGGGTCGCTTGTTGCTGTCAGAATGGACTCTCAACAAACAAGTATTTAATCAGATTTGCTATCTATGGGAGCGCCCAATGATGTTTTATTATGACACAGCTTGCTAATCAATTGCAGACGTATGTGTTGGCTTGTCCAGATCTCTGAGCTAATACTGTTAACGCTCTATTGATCTATAGGACGCAATGATAGGATACGCGTATCCTCCGGCGCTGTTGTTTTAGCAGGTATTGCTAAGATAAACAACCACAATACATTTCTGTTGATAGCATCTCTATCTTCACAGAGATCATGAGTAATTTACTCTCTTGTCTACTGTGGATCTTAACGTGAAATCTTCCTCTATGTGAGGATCTTTTTTCACTGGGTAAATCGTGTCATCTTTATCACAACCAGCAAGGTCGCAACCTTCATGTATTCCGTTGTGTGGTCCGTATTGCATTGTAAGCACTGTACTGGACGAGCTTTGGACGCGATTTCTTACTATAGGAGATCCTCTTCTTCGCTATTCTATGCGACTAAAGTGGAGGCTCTTCCGTCGTGGTGTAGGGATCATTATGTTCATATGGTTGATCCCTCCATACTACGCATTGCTAGTTTTTTTTTTTTTAGTATACTTGTTTCACAAGATCTACTGCAGCCTGTTGTTATTTAGGTTATAGGTTTATGTTACCTCATACCTATGCACTCTACGATAGTTTACAATTGAGTCTTTTGTCTCTTTATCTAAGTCAGTTAGTAACTTTTTGATAAATAGACTTAGAATCTTTAGATTAAATTCCTATACGGATTTTAACTTCGGTTCTTATTTAGCTAAGTAATCATTTGAGCCTCTGGAAACAGTAGTTTTCAAATTCTGACCTTTTAGACAGTAATTCTGTTGGTTTCTCTTTTACTGTAGAGTCAGTGAGTTTCATGCACTATCGATGGATGGTTTTCACTTTCATAGTTTCGGAATCAATACTTCCGTTACTATTTAGGTTGGATTGTTGCATAAGAGTTAGGCTCCTATTATCCGGAACCTATTATTTTAAGGTCCTTCCGTCTTCGTATGGGCATTGGCCTTTACTCTTTCCGGATACAGTTTATGTATTTATAAACAGATATCTGTTTATTACAAGGGCGTAAGCTTCTTCTGTCTTTGATGTCTAGTAGAAGGACGTTACGCTCCATTTTATTGTTAATCGATTCTATTAACTAGCGTACTGCTTATGGTATATCATTGGCTTAGCAGTTGTGCTTAAGATTTCGGCTCTTGAAGTAAGAGTTCTTCTACTTCTTGGGCTTACATTAATAGTGTTGCTATTATAGATTTTTGAAGGCTGCTCATTGCGCTCAGCCATCCATTCATGAATTTTATCTCAGAAATATCGAGTCCATTTCTGGAGGCCTCTATTGTTAGGTCTATTATCTACTGCTCAGAATGTCATTCACTTAACAGTTGCTACTATAGCTAGGTAGGCTGTCTGTTTCGGCAGTGTCTCCGTTCGGCTGCCCTCTTCGCTCTGGGCTATTTGACCCAGGGCAAGAAAAAGGGGGGGGGGAGGGTGTTCCCTTGGGTCACCTGTTTTTACTATGAAAACAAGGGGATACCTCCTCCGGAGTTAGTAATTCTGAGCTGTTATTGGGATGGTTGTTTAGTGAGAAGTTTAAGTTTATAAAATTCATTCAAGTCTTAGTTTTTAAAGTATAGCTTTTGAATATTGCATATGTCAACGGACATGATTATGCAATTCTCACACACTTTTAGGAGTATAAGAGTCTCTATTCTCTAGACTTACTTTATTATTGGCTTACTTTAAAAATTATTAGTATAAGGATTATTGGATATTAATAGAGTACATGGATGTATGAAGCTCAATTTTTGGAAGGTGTTGTATCTTTCTAATTTATCATAAATAAGAAAGATACATGTAAGGCCTATTACTTCTTTTCCCTACAGGGGATGACTCTATTTTATTTTATTGAGCGTATTCCATTTTGCTCTATGTCCTTGGCCCTCCAGCCTTTTTACTATTCAGCTATGTCTGGGTCATTGGTACAGTATAAAAATGTTAAAAAATTTATAGTAATTTATATATTTTTTATACTTACCAATGACCCAGACGGGGATGGCCCTCCCAGGAGTTGGGAACTCTTGCCTCCCCGCTGAGTACATAGCGCTTACCAGGCACTGGTTATTAGAATGATAAATGGCGCCAATTTCGGAACGTCCTTGACACTGCGCATGCGCAGTGGGGGCGAGGTGTGGAGGGCCTTTCAGGACATGTTTTCTTTAGTTTTAGATGCAAATTTTGGGGATTGGGGGGCAAAATTTGTGTTTGGCCCTATATTTTAAGAGTTAGCACCAGCTATGTCTGGGTCATTGGTAAGTATAAAAAATATATAAATTACTATAAATTTTTTAACTTTTTGAGGATGCCAGACACAAATCACTGCAAGAATTGGTGGATCCAAGGCTGTTAATGGATGATGGAAGTGAACAACGGTGTGTTACTATGAGTGAAGCTGTTTTGTCTGTAGATTATTATTATGAATCCTCGATAGAGCTTGTGATTATTTTTATATGGCGTATGTTTGTGGGGGTTAGTCTCTCTCTCTCTCTCGAATACGCCATCCTAATTTAAGGGGCTTAGTCCGGACTAGGCTTAAAAATTGGGGGCTCGTTACACCCAATTAGCATAATCTTGCATGCTAAGATGACGGAATTACTTGAATATGGCTCCTTATTTATGATATGTCTTCTCTCTATTGTATAGAGAGACATACATGTAATTCCTTTTAAATTTATTTTCCTTTCAGCTTGGAATGCAGGCTTAAGAGCTACATTTGGCCTGCTAATTCTTAAGTTCTAGGTCCTCTGCCTTTTTACGATTCAGCTAGTCTGGGCCATTTGTTATTAGTATAAAAATATGATACTCATACCTCCCTGCTGAGTTGTTATTAGTATGCTGATCTACAAAGAATGATGTTGGCACCAATTCTCTTCCTGACTGCTGTGCATGCGCAGATGGTAAAAGTATAGGACTTTAAATTTTCGGAATTGTGTGCAAATTTTGGGGATTGGGGGGGGGGGGGGGGTTCAAAATTGTGTTTGGCCCTTGATAATATCGAGTTTACACCGGCTAGTCTGGGCCATTGGTAAGTATAAAAAATATACAAATTACTTTAAATTTATTATTTTTAATGACGCTTCTTTAATTTTGTTGAAATGAAGCTGCTCCTGCTCCCATTAGGCTCAGTTTGTTCAAAGCCCACTGGCTACAGTGTTATAACATTTGGTAAGCAGCTTCCTTATGTCTTCTAGGTTCACATTTGTTACAATAAGTTTCTGTGTAGTATTTGATGGTACCCAGGTTTGCAGACTTTTTGGTCCAACCCAAATTTTCAGTATTTTTATACTGTACCAATGACCCAGACATAGCTGGTGCTAACTCTTAAAATATAGGGCCAAACACAAATTTTGCCCCCCAATCCCCAAAATTTGCATCTAAAACTAAAGAAAACATGTCCTGAAAGGCCCTCCACACTTCGCCCCTACTGCGCATGCGCAGTGTCAAGGACGTTCCGAAATTGGCGCCATTAATCATTCTAAGTTTGGCCCTTCATCAGTTAACATCTGACTGATCTTTGTGCTTATAAATCTCAGTTTAAATGATGCCAGACACATAAATATTAGTGAAATGGTGATTCTAAGGAGGACAGAGAAGGAGGAGAGGAAAAGAATGTGTGACAGAATATTATCAGGGCTGTAACTTAAAATTTTTTAATGAAATTATGTTAAGTTACCTATTTTCAAGGCAGCAGCCATTTTGTTGTCATTCTGATTATTTAGTTACACTGTTTTTTAAGTGTTTTCCTCTCTCCCTGTCCTTTAAGTTCCCCCTTGCTATTCTCCCATGCTTTTGGCATAGTTTCTGTAATTATTATTACTAAAATTTCTTGGGAGTTTTGGCTGAATAACAGAATGAATTCTGTTCTTTCCCCATGTTTACGTCTTCACCTACGGGTGGTTAGGCGTTGTGTTCTGCATCTACCATCTGATGTTCTGCAGTTTCTTCCCTGGAAGTCTCTGTTTTGCATCAGATAGTGTATTTTTGGTAACTGATTTCGGGCCTGGGTGCCTGGATTCTTATTTTAGTGTTTTTACACTCATTGTTTACATTTACAACAGCCCTCTGTGTGAGGGGGGGATTTCTAAAAAATAATATCTTTATGTTATTTTAATCATAACTAGATACATTATTATTGTTCGTAAGTGTTGAATAAATTGTTTAAAATATTTTTAAAATTTTTGTCCACACTTAGGCTTGGGATCCATTGGGGCTCAACATTACTTTTCAGAAACTTGGGCTGTTCTGAAAAAATATTTTTTCAAAATATTTTGATTTCAATTATTTTTTCTATATTAATGGATCATATTATTATTATGTATTTTGATTGCCAGAGGTTAGTGCGAGTACCAGGACTTGTTTTCTTTTCACATTGAAAGGATATTGATCAATTGTTTTAAGAGGAAGTCTTCCTCTGACTTTATTATCATTCTATATGTGGTCAGTGTACTCGCATTAACTCCTGTTCTGTATCGTATGATTTCGATGACAATATGGGAAGCGTATGTCACGGTATGTTGTTGGGGATTTGGACACTCCGGTCCTTTCCCCGCAGGGTCACTCTACTTTATCAATTTCTATTTCAGACGATCAAGATTAGGGTGATGTATCTGTGATGTCTTCCAACAGTGTGCCTCCGTCGTCACAATTAATGAAGGGCTAGCGGAAAAGTGCTCATGTAAATACGCCAATTGCCTAAGAGGACCCTAGTAGGTTCGACGGCCTTTGACGTCCGCTAGCTCGCCCGGTGTAGCGTCCATTCACCGAATGGTTCGGCAGCCGGGTTCGTCCGTTGCGGTCTAGAAGGAATTTTGGGGTGATGCGAGCACTATAAATTAACTTAATGCACACCCAGTGACGGCGGATCGGAGGGAGAACGCAGGAAGCCTTTTAGTCCGGTTCATAGCTCGTTCCGGTCCATCCGGACGGCAAGCGAGAGAGGCCCCTCTCTCGTTCAACAACATCTGGCCCCAGATGTTGTGGTACAAAATGTGTCGCAAGCGGAGCATACGTCCGTCGCTCGGGACGCTCCGTTGTATAGGCAGTCCGCTGAGACTGCTAAGGCTTCCTCTTCTCGTCAGCGCACACGACCGCACCTTGGCTGCGTGACTGCCGATATATTACCAGCTTCGCCGATCAAGGATTCTTCGGCGACCAGGTCACACCATCCGGTAGCCAGGGACACGAGGCCTGCAGACTCCGGACGTTCGCATAGGAAGTGTGCGGGAGTCAACGTACACGGAGCTTCCGGCGGCAATGCATCGTAAGACCGCTACTGCACAGGCCTCGGGAACGGACGTGCTTTCCTTAATAGCACAGTTTATCGCAGCATCCCAGCATCAACTGAATCTGTCGCATATATTTTATCCGACGATGCTGGGTCGGGATGCTCCGCGGAAGCGGGTACGGACGTCCGAAAGTTTCATCCGGTCCGACGGGATACCGAAAGGGATTCGGAGGATTTCGAGCTTTCCCTTTCGGAACAACATATGCTGTTGTGTATGTCATCTGACTTGGTCTTCTACAGCTTCTTTCGTCGGACCAGAATGCTGCGATGCCGGATAAGAAACTGATAGCGTCGGTGGACTTAGAAATTTTTGGTTCGGTTCAGGGACATCGTCCCTCAGTTCCGACATAGTCCAATAATGTCACACAAACTTTCGAATTATTGAACGACGCTATATATATTATTATTTTATGCTTGCTATCCAAGCATTTCTGGTTTCTTGTTCGAAGAGTTATGGAGATGTCTTTCAAAAGTGTGCCTCTGTCGTCATAGTTAATGAAGAGTTAGCGGCAATAAGTGCTCATGGAATATGTCTATCGCCTACGGAGTGACATTCGCTAGCTCACCCGGTGTAGCGTACATTCATCGAATGGTTCGGCTGCCGGGTTCGTCCGTTGCGGTCTAGGAAGGAGATTTGGGTGATGCGAGCACTTTAATTACTTTAGTACTCACCCAGTGACGGCAGATTGAGGACAGATCGGAGGAAGCCTGTTAGTCCGGTTCCTGGCTTGTCCAGGTCCGTCCGGGCTGTGAGCGAGAGAGGTCCCTCTCTCGCCCAACAACATAGGGGACCGCATGTTGTGGTTCAGATATTTTACATTCGGAGCATATGTCCGTTGGTCGGGACGCTCCGTTATATTGACAGTCCGAGAGTCTGTCTTTAATGCTTCCTCATCCTCACAGCAGGGCACACGACCGCACATTGGCTACGTGACCTCGAGTATCTGATCAGTTTCGGCATTCAGTGATTCCACGGCGAATAGGTCGCGCCATCCGGTAGCCAAGGGACACGAGGCCTATACACTCCGTTCGCTCGCATATTGGTAGTATGCACGGGGTAACGATCACGGAGCTTCCAGCGGCAATGCATCGTAAGACCGCTTCTCCTCAGGCCTCAGTGACGGACGTGCTATCCGAGTTAGCACAGTTGTTTCGCAGCATCCCAGCAATTGACAGTTTCTCGGTCGAATCAGGAATTATCCGACGGCGCTGGGTCGGTGCGGTCCGCAGTTGCATCAGCTACGGACGACCGAACGCTTTATAGGGTCCGACAGGATGGCGAAAGGGATTCGAAAGATTTCGAGTTTTCCCTTTAGTAGTATCGGAAGATGCCTTTCATATCTTCTGGCATTATCTTCCAGTGATTATTATTTCGGACTTCATTGCTGCGATCTTGGATAAGAGACTTATAGCGTCATTGGACTCGGATTTTTCGATCGGTTCAGGGACATTGTCCCTGACTTACCGATGCAGTCCAATATTGTCATTACAACATGTGTTTTATTTTTCGACGCTATATATATATATATATACAAGCCTGCTACTAAGCATGATAGTTTAGTTTCTTGTCCGCGTTGCTCATTTCTGCCATTTTATCATTTATACAAATAGTTTATTTTGGCAGAGCAGGGCATACCGAGAGTTCATATGCGTCTAGACGTTGTGATTAAAGACTGCATATATTCTTTTTCGGGCGTTTATGTCTTTTCCAATTTCAATGTTGGGAACGGCATTATGTATAGTAGACTTAACTTAGACGCTTTATTATACGTAATCCGCCTTACTGAGGCGTTATCATTACGTCTTCAAGAAAAGATTTACGGGATATTATTCTCAATGTAATTTCTTTTGAGGGCAGTAGTTTGTTCACGTATAACTCCGCCCTTCAGTGGCTGATTGGAGTTAGTTAGACGTGACGCAGCCCTAGCTACATCCACACGCGTGGATAGTAAGGTTAAGAACTCTCTCAGAGTCGCTTCGTTCTCGGAGGAGCTTCTCTTCGACGGCAACTTTTCGGCAATCCATGAATTGCTCGATTTATACGTTCTCTTGTCTATCTAGTGTTACAAGAGATTCAGACTGGACCCGAGTGTGGCTGTTATGACGGTTGCCAGTCAAACAGATTGGGATATAATACTGATCCCTACGGATTCGAAGTGCCAGGGTCTTTGGGTTCCGCAGTCTTTTAGCAATCAGTTTAACTTCCGCGGAATAATGTTTTTTAGGCTTGCTTTATGTCATTGCATGAACATTATTCAGAAATGCATGCCCAAATTCCTGTCCTTTAATTCGACAGTAGTGGCGTATCTCCGGAACCAGGGAGGCACTCTTTCGTTTCCGTTATTCAATTTAATGGAAAGAATCCGTCTGTTGGTTATAGTACACCAAGTTCAGTTTTGGTCCGTCATATTCCGGGTCATCTGATTGTTTTATCGGACTCCCGTTCTCTTACGGGTCGCTTGTTGCTGTCAGAATGGACTCTCAACAAACAAGTATTCAATCAGATTTGCTATCTATGGGAGCGCCCAATGATGATTTATTTATGACACAGCTTGCTAATCAATTGCAGACGTATGTGTTGGCTTGTCCAGATCTCTGAGCTAATATTGTTAACGCTCTATTGATCTATAGGACAGAATGATAGGATACGCGTATCCTCCGGCGCTGTTGTTTTAGCAGGTATTGCTAAGATAAACAACCACAATACATTTCTGTTGATAGCATCTCTATCTTCACAGAGATCATGAGTAATTTATTCTCTTGTCTACTGTGGGTCTTAACGTGAAATCTTCCTCTATGTGAGGATCTTTTTCACTGGGTAAATCGTGTCATCTTTATCACAACCAGCAAGGTCGCAACCTTCATGTATTCCGTTGTGTGGTCCGTATTGCATTGTAAGCACTGTACTGGACGAGCTTTGGACGCGATTTCTTACTATAGGAGATCCTCTTCTTCGCTATTCTATGCGGCTAAAGTGGAGGCTCTTCCGTCGTGGTGTAGGGATCATTATGTTCATATTGTTGATCCCTCCATACTACTCATTGCTATTTTTTAGTATACTTGTTTCACAAGATCTACTGCAGCCTGTTATTATTTAGGTTATAGGTTTATGTTACCTCATACCTATGCACTCTACGATAGTTTACAATTGAGTCTTTTGTCTCTTTATCTAAGTCAGTTAGTAACTTTTTGATAAATAGACTTAGAATCTTTAGATTAAATTCCTATACGGATTTTAACTTCGGTTCTTATTTAGCTAAGTAATCATTTGAGCCTCTGGAAACAGTAGTTTTCAAATTCTGACCTTTTAGACAGTAATTCTGTTGGTTTCTCTTTTACTGTAGAGTCAGTGAGTTTCATGCACTATCGATGGATGATTTTCACTTTCATAGTTTCGGAATCAATACTTCCGTTACTATTTAGGTTGGATTGTTGCATAAGAGTTAGGCTCCTATTATCCGGAACCTATTATTTTAAGGTCCTTCCGTCTTCGTATGGGCATAGGCCTTTACTCTTTCCGGGTACAGTTTATGTATTTATAAACAGATATCTGTTTATTACAAAGGGCGTAAGCTTCTTCTGTCTTTGATGTCTAGTAGAAGGACGTTACGCTCCATTTTATTGTTAATGGATTCTATTAACTATCGGTACTGCTTATGGTATATCATTGACTTAGCAGTTGTGCTTAAGATTTCGGCTCATGAAGTAAGAGTTCTTCTACTTCTTGGGCTTACATTAATAGTGTCGCTATTATAGATTTTTGAAGGCCGCTCATTGCGCTCAGCCATCCACATTCATGAATTTTATCTTAGAAATATCGAGTCCATTTCTGGAGGCCTCTATTGTTAGGTCTATTATCTACTGCTCAGAATGTCATTCACTTAACAGTTGCTACTATAGCTAGGTAGGCTGTCTGTTTCGGCAGTGTCTCCGTTCGGCTGCCCTCTTCGCTCTGGGCTATTTGACCCAGGGCAAGAAAAAAGGGGGGGGGAGGGTGTTCCCTTGGGTCACCTGTTTTACTATGAAAACAAGGGGATACCTCCTCCGGAGTTAGTAATTCTGAGCTGTTATTGGGATGGTTGTTTAGTGAGAAGTTTAGGTTTTTAAAATTCATTCAAGTCTTAGTTTTTAAAGTATAGCTTTTGAATATTGCATATGTCAACGGACATGATTATGCAATCCTCAGACACTTTTAGGAGTATAAGAGTCTCTATTCTCTAGACTTACTTTATTTATTGGCTTACTTTAAAAATTTATTAGTATAAGGATTATATTGGATATTAATAGAGTACATGGATGTATGAAGCTCAATTTTGGAAGGTGTTGTATCTTTCTAATTTATCATAAATAAGAAAGATACATGTAAGGCCTATTACTTCTTTTTCCCTACAGGGGATGACTCTATTTTATTTTATTGAGCGTATTCCATTTTGCTCTATGTCCTTGGCCCTCCAGCCTTTTTACTATTCAGCTATGTCTGGGTCATTGGTACAGTATAAAAATGTTAAAAAATTTATAGTAATTTATATATTTTTTATACTTACCAATGACCCAGACGGGGATGGCCCTCCCAGGAGTTGGGAACTCTTGCCTCCCCGCTGAGTACATAGCGCTTACCAGGCACTGGTTATTAGAATGATTAATGGCGCCAATTTCGGAACGTCCTTGACACTGCGCATGCGCAGTAGGGGCGAAGTGTGGAGGGCCTTTCAGGACATGTTTTCTTTAGTTTTAGATGCAAATTTTGGGGATTGGGGGGCAAAATTTGTGTTTTGCCCTATATTTTAAGAGTTAGCACCAGCTATGTCTGGGTCATTGGTAAGTATAAAAAATATATAAATTACTATAAATTTTTTAACTTTCTGAAGTACTTTCCTCATTTCATTTGAATATTGCTGTCCAAAGAAATTTACGCTTTGCACTATGAGGCACCACATAACCTAAAAACAGAGCAAAAGTCCTGAACTACACATCACAAATAATTGATGTTTGATGTGGAGCATTCTAAATGGAAGTAGAATTGAACTGGTCAAAAATTGGGGTTATCTTGCCTAATTTCTTTAAAAATGTATCTTTCATGAACTGTTTATGCTGTGAAAAAATAGCTATACATGTATTATCATCAGATTTTTGTTTTCATTTGTGTTGGAAGGGAAGGGTTTTATTTTTATGCCCAGAAAAAAATTATTTGGGTGCATATAGTGTTTGTCATTTCCGTCTGTCCGTCCATCAGGAAGATTTTCGTGTCTGCTCCATAATTCTAATTTTGTTTTTGTTGAAACTTGGCATACATGTTGCTTATGGGGAGATGATGTGTCGCTCACAATTTTTTTTTTTGTTTGATGTAGGTCAAGGTCACTGGTCAAGGTCATAATTCGGGGACATCTGTGGCTGTGCGGTCACTGTTAGTCTTGTTTTCTTTTAAACTTTGTGAGGTGTTTTCAAACAACATTTTACTTGACTTATTTTATTAACTAAATTTGTAACATAAATGTTTGGAAAGTGTTATAAGGTTTCTTCAGAGTTACTGTTTTGTTTATCCTCTTGACCATGTTACAATAAGTGTGGGTTGAATTAAGATCACTCCTCCACTTTTGTGTTCTGTATTCTTGTTCAAGTGAATACAGTAGAACCTGTCTTGAGAGACCGCCCTTTGGGCCACACAAAACTGGTCTCTCAAGACAGGTGGTCTCAACAGGTTTCAGGTTTTCTCAAGTCAGTGAATAACCAACTATAAAATTCAGAAATGGAGAAGAATAGATTTTTGTAATTACTTTGTAGTTGTTCTTTTTTATGAAGTTTTTGTAACAAATTGAAATGGACTGTTATGAAAATTATAAAAATAAATTAGTGTTGAAAATCTTCATTGAAGGTTTTCAACACTAATTTATTTTTATAATTTTTATACTAGTCCATTTCAATTTGTTACAAAAAGATTTTCAACACAAATTTATTTTTATTCCTATCTGTTACATTTCAGGTATTTATGAAATTGTTTAATCAGCAATAATCCTAATCTTTTCACAGGGGTCTTATAAAAACATCTCAATCTTTAATGAGTTATGTAACTGAATAGCAACTGAAATCCTTTGTTAGTTTTGCCACAATGGATTTTCCAATTCCAGAACAGGTAAAAAGTTTTTATCGTGGTTTCAGTCTTCAAAGGGGCGGTCTCTCAAGACAGGTCCATTAGGGCACAAAAATACAAGTTGGTACCAGGTCACAGTGGTCTCTCAAGACAGGTGGTCTCTCAAGGCAGGTGGTCTCCCATAGCAGGTCCATTATAGAGTAAAACCAATCGGTGCCTGGCAGATGTGGTCTCTCAAGATAAGTGGTCTCTCAAGACAGGTTTTACTGTATTACTATGTTTTTGAGGCATAAATTGAAAAGATAATAGAATTTCAATGGCAATTTTTGTGAGAAGTGCTGGCTGCATAAGGCCCTAACATTATTAGGTCATGGTTCAGGTATGTTTTGAAAGAATGTGGCAAACTCAAGTAGTAAATTACCGACTGAAAAACTTTAGGGTAAGTGATTTTGCTTAAAATGGTTGTTGAATATTCACATTGGATCAGTGTTGAATTACTCATAATCATTTCTTCTGACTTTAGCTTCAGCATCTACCAGAAAGTGTCTTAGTGGAGACAACAGAGTATAAAATTCTACAGTCTCAATTTTCTGTTCTATACAATGAAAGTATGCAGATGAGGACAGGGTTGGAAGAATCAAAAGATTTGCTGCAGACAAGTAAAAATGCTCATCTTCGACAGATAGAACAAATGGAGGTAAAGCACATCTTTTCATTTTAATTTATTTCATTGGTTTTCTTTGTCAGAAAATGTACTGTTCAGGTGAGTTGCGAGTTTACCTTTAACCCTTAAGGGCCTTGATAAGAGTCCTAAATTCCCACCAGACCACTGCCTCTAGACGCCCATTGGCTTAGCAGTGATTTCTAGTCAAGTCTTGGCTGCCTTAACCCTTTACCCTTCGCAGACGATTTCAAAATTTATTATTTTAAATATCATTTTTTTAAATTTTTCAAAACATTTCAACAAAACCATATCATGTGATCCCTCTTTGGAACGAGCTCGATGAGCTCGTTCCAAAGAGGGGTCACATGATATGGTTTTGTTGAAATTTTTCGAAAAAAAATTTTTCAGCTGCTGAATTTGCATATTACACGTCGGATGTGGGCAATTCGTTAGGTAAAGGGTTAACAGGCAGCCAAGACTTGACTAGAAGCCACTGCCCACCTAATTTGTCTGTTGCCAACAGGACCTCATGATGAGCATGCAAGTCAGAAATAGGACCTTTAAGGGTTAAGGGTCTAATAGGGAGCATGGTGGCTCAGTGGTTAGAGCCTTGGACTTCAAACCGAAAGGTTCACAGTTAGATCCTGACCAGTGATAAATGCATTGTGTCCTTGAGTAAGACACTTAATCCCGATTGCTCACATTGATGCACGGTGGAGCTCTGTGCTAAAGCATGCTGCAGATTGACTGGTACTAAGTCTGCCAGTGCAGAGGTAGTAAGTTGGGTGGTTCTGCTGTTGCTTGCCACTGATCAGTGGTTCTCTCTGGGTACTCCGGCTTCCTCCACCGATAAAACTGTTCAGCACGATGTGACCCTGACTGTTGAAAGTATTGTTAAAGCCCAGTAAAATAAAAGAAAAGTAAGGGCCTAATTGTGATTTTGATCACTTTAGGGAGTCCTACGGGGACACGGTGGTTCAGTTGGTAGAGGTGCAGGCTGCAAGCCGAGAGGTTCTCGGTTCGAATCCCACCTGTGCCAACCGCGTTGTGTCCTTGGGCAAGATACCTCACGCTGTATAAAATTAATTATTATTAATTATTATATAAGTTACAAGTATTGCAATTATATGGTCAATAGAATAGTGTCTGTCCCAGTGGGTACTCTGTGAAGTGAAGCAGTGCTTGTTTACTGTGGTAAACTGGCCCTGTTTTACTGGTAAAATAGGACCCATTCACCAATGCTTGGTGTGAAAGTCCTCTAAAATGGGCAGCTTGGGTGTAAACGACTGACTGAACTTTACTTTATCTCCATTTTGCTATCATGGTTAGCCCTTTTGTAAAAGTATGTCACCTTAAACACATAATAAATAAGTAAATAAATAAAACAAGCACGGAAAGTGAATCGGTGCTTGTTTGCTGTAGTAAACATGCTCTGTTTTACTGTTAAAATAGGACCCAGTCACCAATGCTTGGAGTGGAAGTCCTATAAAATGGGCAACATGGCGTATAAACGATTTACTAAACTTGATTTTATCTCCATGGTGTGGTCATGATTAGCCATTGTAGAGCTGTCTCGGTGTCGGTTTTTTCGGTGCGAATTTCAGTGTACAAGAACACCGAAAATCGAACCGAAGCAATTTTTAAAAAATCGCGAAAGTCGATGTTATACCCATAATGCAATTTTCTGTTGCTGTTGTGCGTTTGCAACATGGAGCGACGTGCCACTCGCATAAAAGAAAGTCAGCAAGTTACAATTTTTTCTCTCAATATTTTCATAATTCATAATAGACATCTAATTAACATAAGAGCGTGTGGTCAATACGCACACTAATCAAGACTAGCCTTGAGTCAGGGCCAATCGGCCCCGGCCCCGAGAGGCCCCTTCTCGGGGCTTTTTTTTTTTTGGCCCCAACTTTTTTTTCTGTCTTGGCTCCCGAAATCTCAGTGTTGGAAGGTTTGGGCAACGAAATTTTGCGAGATTAATTTTTCCATTCACGTCTCATTCACACAAATGTGATTACAATAGAAGCAGCAAATAACAGATAAAATAATAATACAAACTGTTTTTGTCTGATTCGAATTAACATCCACCTAAATCTGCATTAAAACTGAGAAAATCCCAAGATTAAACCCCCCAAAAAACAAACACATTTATGAGACTTTGAAAGCACGCTTGTCAACTAATGGGGGAATTCCCTTCAATCCCACAATACTATACGTGGGTACATCCGATCCTAACATCTGATTAAATGCAATACAAGACACAGAAACTGCCATCAAAATAAATGTACGAAATAAAATAAAATGTTTACCTGTGTCTACGTGGAGAGGTGGGGCCTGGGGGGTTGCGGGGGGGGGGGGTGCATTCCATTTCTGAAATATCCAAAGCAGTGGGGAATTTTCATAGATTGAAATTATTTAAACGGTAAACTGAAATGTTTTTTTTTTCAATTTTTTTTCTTTGAGACAACCCTTGCATCGAAAATACATACCCCACAACATGCACGAAACGTCCTAAAATTTGATCAACAAAAAATCCAAAATGTCTATGTACGAAACGTCCAGCACCCACATGATGGGTCCAAGTCGTTCCGTCCCCGGGACGATTCGTCCCCTAACATAGTGGAACGTTTCGTCCTCGAGACAATAGCAAATCATTAAGATGATATGGGATGTTGGATTTTTTTCATGATGTAACAAGACATGATCACATCCTTAGAAATTGTTTGCCAAACCAGTTTTAATGATACACATCACATGTTCACATTAAGTTGTGGATTTGTTTTTGCCTAAAAAACATCTAGGTAGATAAGAAACACATTCCACTGGAATGTGTTTTTTATGTACCTAGATTTTTTTTTCAAAGCAAAAGCAATCAACTAAGGTCGCCATTGGAAAGTATGTAACAACATAAAATTACCCCAAAAGGGTCCGACCTCAATATCTGGGAGACTTTTTTCAGGCCCCCAGCAGGCCCTGACCTCAACATCTGGGGGCCTTTTTTTAGGCAAGGCAAGCCCTGCACTTGATTGATAGTCGAGTGTCCCTGCTGCTAATTGTGCAAATCCCTCAGTCCCGATAATCTTCCAATCTGTGTGCCGTTTTCTGTTCAATTACTGGACTTTTGTTTCAAGAGTTTGCAGCAGGAACACTCAACTGTCAATCGAGTGTGCATATTCAGCACACGCTCTTATGTTAATTAGATGTTTACACGTGAAACCTAAACTAACATTGTGGATTTAAAGGCTTTTAATTTCTTTACGTTGATTGATAGAATATTCAATACACATCATGACATGCATAGATTATTAGATTAATGCCTGACGATCATAAAGGTACTGTATTTTTTTCAGTATTTTACAAAAAAAGTGTATTTTTATACTGTACCAATGACCCAGACATAGCTGGTGCTAACTCTTAAAATATAGGGCCAAACACAAATTTTGCCCCCCAATCCCCAAAATTTGCATCTAAAACTAAAGAAAACATGTCCTGAAAGGCCCTCCACACTTCGCCCCTACTGCGCATGCGCAGTGTCAAGGACGTTCCGAAATTGGCGCCATTTATCATTCTAAGTTTGGCCCTTCATCAGTTAACATCTGACTGATCTTTGTGCTTTTAAATCTCAGTTTAAATGATGCCAGACACATAAATATTAGTGAAATGGTGATTCTAAGGAGGATAGAGAAGGAGGAGAGGAAAAGAATGTGTGACAGAATATTATCAGGGCTGTAACTTAAAATTTTTTAATGAAATTATGTTAAGTTACCTATTTTCAAGGCAGCAGCCATTTTGTTGTCATTCTGATTATTTAGTTACACTGTTTTTACAAGTGTTTTCCTCTCTCCCTGTCCTTTAAGTTCCCCCTTGCTATTCTCCCATGCTTTTGGCATAGTTTCTGTAATTATTATTACTAAAATGTCTTGGGAGTTTTAGCTGAATAACAGAATGATTTCTGTTCTTTCCCCATGTTTACGTCTTCACCTACGGGTGGTTAGGCGTTGTGTTCTGCATCTACCATCTGATGTTCTGCAGTTTCTTCCCTGGAAGTCTCTGTTTTGCATCAGATAGTGTATTTTTGGTAACTGATTTCAGGCCTGGGTGCCTGGATTCTTATTTTAGTGTTTTTACACTCATTGTTTACATTTACAACAGCCCTCTGTGTGAGGGGGGGATTTCTAAAAAATAATATCTTTATGTTATTTTAATCATAACTAGATACATTATTATTGTTCGTAAGTGTTGAATAAATTGTTTAAAATATTTTTAAAATTTTTGTCCACACTTAGGCTTGGGATCCATTGGGGCTCAACGTTACTTTTCAGAAACTTGGGCTGTTCTGAAAAAATATTTTTTCAAAATATTTTGATTTCAATTATTTTTTCTATATTAATGGATCATATTATTATTATGTATTTTGATTGCCAGGGGTTAGTGCGAGTACCAGGACTTGTTTTCTTTTCACATTGAAAGGATATTGATCAATTGTTTTAAGAGGAAGTCTTCCTCTGACTTTATTATCATTCTATATGTGGTCAGTGTACTCGCATTAACTCCTGTTCTGTATCGTGTGATTTCGATGACAATATGGGAAGCGTATGTCACGGTATGTTGTTGGGGATTTGGACACTCCGGTCCTTTCCCCGCAGGGTCACTCTACTTTATCAATTTCTATTTCAGACGATCAAGATTAGGGTGATGTATCTGTGATGTCTTCCAACAGTGTGCCTCCGTCGTCACTATTAATGAAGGGCTAGCGGAAAAGTGCTCATGTTATACGCCAATTGCCTAAGAGGACCCTAGTAGGTTCGACGGCCTTTGACGTCCGCTAGCTCGCCCGGTGTAGCGTCCATTCACCGAATGGTTCGGCAGCCGGGTTCGTCCGTTGCGGTCTAGAAGGAATTTTGGGGTGATGCGAGCATTATAAAATTAACTTAATGCACACCCAGTGACGGCGGATCGGAGGGAGAACGGAGGAAGCCTTTTAGTCCGGTTCATAGCTCGTTCCGGTCCATCCGGACGGCAAGCGAGAGAGGCCCCTCTCTCGTTCAACAACATCTGGCCCCAGATGTTGTGGTACCAATGTGTCGCTAGCGGAGCATACGTCCGTCGCTCGGGACGCTCCGTTGTATAGGCAGTCCGCTGAGACTGCTAAGGCTTCCTCTTCTCGTCAGCGCACACGACCGCACCTTGGCTGCGTGACCGCCGATATATTACCAGCTTCGCCGATCAAGGATTCTTCGGCGACCAGGTCACACCATCCGGCAGCCAGGGATTCGAGACCGATGGACTCCGGACGTTCGCATAGGAAAAGTATGCGGGAGCCATCTGATGCGGAGCTGCCCTCGGTGAAGCAGCGATAGACTGCGCCTCCGCAGGTCTCGACGCCGGACATTCTTGTGCACATAGCACAGCTTATCGCAGCATCCCAGCAGCCGACAGAAACGGTGTCGGATCGAGAATTATCCGACAGCGCTGGGTCGGTAGCCGGGGACTCGAGGCCTGCAGACTCCGGACGTTCGCATAGGAAGTGTGCGGGAGTCAACGTACACGGAGCTTCCGGCGGCAATGCATCGTAAGTCCGCTACTGCACAGGCCTCGAGAACGGACGTGCTTTCCTTAATAGCACAGTTTATCGCAGCATCCCAGCATCAACTGAATCTGTCGCATATATTTTATCCGACGATGCTGGGTCGGGACGCTCCGCGGAAGCAGGTACGGACGTCCGAAAGTTTCATCCGGTCCGACGGGATACCGAAAGGGATTCGGAGGATTTCAAGCTTTCCCTTTCGGAACAACATATGCTGCGATGCCGGATAAGAAACTGATAGCGTCGGTGGACTTAGAAATTTTTGGTTCGGTTCAGGGACATCGTCCCTCAGTTCCGACATAGTCCAATAATGTCACACAAACTTTCGAATTATTGAACGACGCTATATATATTATTATTTTATGCTTGCTATCCAAGCATTTCTGGTTTCTTGTTCGAAGAGTTATGGAGATGTCTTTCAAAAGTGTGCCTCTGTCGTCATAGTTAATGAAGAGTTAGCGGCAATAAGTGCTCATGGAATATGTCTATCGCTTACGGAGTGACATTCGCTAGCTCACCCGGTGTAGCGTACATTCATCGAATGGTTCGGCTGCCGGGTTCGTCCGTTGCGGTCTAGGAAGGAGATTTGGGTGATGCGAGCACTTTAATTACTTTAGTACTCACCCAGTGACGGCAGATTGAGGACAGATCGGAGGAAGCCAACAACATAGGGGACCGCATGTTGTGGTTCAGATATTTTACATTCGGAGCATATGTCCGTTGCTCGGGACGCTCCGTTATATTGACAGTCCGAGAGACTGTCTTTAATGCTTCCTCATCCTCACAGCAGGGCACACGACCGCACATTGGCTACGTGACCTCGAGTATCCGATCAGTTTCGGCATTCAGTGATTCCACGGTGAATAGGTCGCGCCATCCGGTAGCCAAGGGACACGAGGCCTATACACTCCGGTCGCTCGCATATTGGAAGTATGCACGGGGTAACGATCACGGAGCTTCCAGCGGCAATGCATCGTAAGACTGCTTCTCCTCAGGCCTCAGTGACGGACGTGCTATCCGAGTTAGCACAGTTGTTTCGCAGCATCCCAGCAATTGACAGTTTCTCGGTCGAATCAGGAATTATCCGACGGCGCTGGGTCGGTGCGGTCCGCGGTTGCATCAGCTACGGACGACCGAACGCTTTATAGGGTCCGACAGGATGGCGAAAGGGATTCGAAAGATTTCGAGTTTTCCCTTTAGTAGTATCGGAAGATGCCTTTCATATCTTCTGGCATTTCTTCCAGTGATTATTTTTCGGACTTCATTGCTGCGATCTTGGATAAGAGACTTATAGCGTCATTGGACTCGGATTTTTCGATCGGTACAGGGACATTGTCCCTGACTTACCGACGCAGTCCAATATTGTCATTACAACATGTGTTTTATTTTTCGACGCTATATATTTATATATATATATACAAGCCTGCTACTAAGCATGATAGTTTAGTTTCTTGTCCGCGTTGCTCATTTCTGCCATTTTATCATTTTTACAAATAGTTTATTTTGGCAGAGCAGGGCATACCGAGAGTTCATATGCGTCTAGACGGTGTGATTAAAGACTGCATATATTCTTTTTCGCCGTTTATGTCTTTTCCAATTTCATTGTTGGGAACGACATTATGTATAGTAGACTTAACTTAGACGCTTTATTATACGTAATCCGCCTTACTGAGGCGTTATCATTACGTCTTCAAGAAAAGATTTACGGGATATTATTGTCAATGTAATTTCTTTTGAGGGCAGTAGTTTGTTCACGTATAACTCCGCCCTTCAGTGGCTGATTGGAGTTGGTTAGACGTGACGCAGCCCTAGCTACATCCACACGTGGATAGTAAGGTTAAGAACACTCTCAGAGTCGCTTCGTTCTCGGAGGAGCTTCTCTTCGACGGCAACTTTCCGGCAATCCATGAATTGCTCGATTTATACATTCTCTTGTCTATCTAGTGTTACAAGAGATTCAGACTGGGGCAAACATTCGGTGGTTGACTCAGAGAGTGCCGCCGCAGTTGCCGGACCCGAGTGTGGCTGTTATGACGGTTGCCAGTCAAACAGATTGGGATATATACTGATCCCTACGGATTCGAAGTGCCAGGGTCTTTGGGTTCCGCAGTCTTTTAGCTATCAGTTTAACTTCCGCGGAATAATGTTTTTTAGGCTTGCTTTATGTCATTGCATGAACATTATTCAGAAACGCATGCCCAAATTCCTGTCCTTTAATTCGACAGTAGTGGCGTATCTCCGGAACCAGGGAGGCACTCTTTCGTTTCCGTTATTCAATTTAATGGAAAGAATCCGTCTGTTGGTTATAGTACACCAAGTTCAGTTTTGGTCCGTCATATTCCGGGTCGTCTGATTGTTTTATCCGACTCCCGTTCTCTTACGGGTCGCTTGTTGCTGTCAGAATGGACTCTCAACAAACAAGTATTCAATCAGATTTGCTATCTATGGGAGCGCCCAATGATGATTTATTTATGACACAGCTTGCTAATCAATTGCAGACGCATGTGTTGGCTTGTCCAGATCTCTGAGCTAATAGTGTTAACGCTCTATTGATCTATAGGACGGAATGATAGGATACGCGTATCCTCCGGCGCTGTTGTTTTAGCAGGTATTGCTAAGATAAACAACCACAATACATTTCTGTTGATAGCATCTCTATCTTCACAGAGATCATGAGTAATTTACTCTCTTGTCTACTGTGGATCTTAACGTGAAATCTTCCTCTATGTGAGGATCTTTTTTCACTGGGTAAATCGTGTCATCTTTATCACAACCAGCAAGGTCGCAACCTTCATGTATTCCGTTGTGTGGTCCGTATTGCATTGTAAGCACTGTACTGGACGAGCTTTGGACGCGATTTCTTACTATAGGAGATCCTCTTCTTCGCTATTCTATGCGACTAAAGTGGAGGCTCTTCCGTCGTGGTGTAGGGATCATTATGTTCATATTGTTGATCCCTCCATACTACTCATTGCTATTTTTTAGTATACTTGTTTCACAAGATCTACTGCAGCCTGTTATTATTAGGTTATAGGTTTATGTTACCTCATACCTATGCACTCTACGATAGTTTACAATTGAGTCTTTTGTCTCTTTATCTAAGTCAGTTAGTAACTTTTTGATAAATAGACTTAGAATCTTTAGATTAAATTCCTATACGGATTTTAACTTCGGTTCTTATTTAGCTAAGTAATCATTTGAGCCTCTGGAAACAGTAGTTTTCAAATTCTGACCTTTTAGACAGTAATTCTGTTGGTTTCTCTTTTACTGTAGAGTCAGTGAGTTTCATGCACTATCGATGGATGTTTTTCACTTTCATAGTTTCGGAATCAATACTTCCGTTACTATTTAGGTTGGATTGTTGCATAAGAGTTAGGCTCCTATTATCCGGAACCTATTATTTTAAGGTCCTTCCGTCTTCGTATGGGCATAGGCCTTTACTCTTTCCGGGTACAGTTTATGTATTTATAAACAGATATCTGTTTATTACAAGGGCGTAAGCTTCTTCTGTCTTTGATGTCTAGTAGAAGGACGTTACGCTCCATTTTATTGTTAATGGATTCTATTAACTATCGGTACTGCTTATGGTATATCATTGACTTAGCAGTTGTGCTTAAGATTTCGGCTCATGAAGTAAGAGTTCTTCTACTTCTTGGGCTTACTTTAATAGTGTCGCTATTATAGATTTTTGAAGGCCGCTCATTGCGCTCAGCCATCCACATTCATGAATTTTATCTTAGAAATATCGAGTCAATTTCTTGAGGCCTCTTTTGTAGGTCTATTATCTACTGCTCAGAATGTCATTCTCTTAACAGTTGCTACTATAGCTAGGTAGGCTGTCTGTTTCGGCAGTGTCTCCGTTCGGCTGCCCTCTTCGCTTTGGGCTATTTGACCCAGGGCAAGAAAAAGGGGGGGGGGGGGGAGGGTGTTCCCTTGGGTCACCTGTTTTACTATGAAAACAAGGGGATACCTCCTCCGGAGTTAGTAATTCTGAGCTGTTATTGGGATGGTTGTTTAGTGAGAAGTTTAAGTTTATAAAATTCATTCAAGTCTTAGTTTTCAAAGTATAGCTTTTGAATATTGCATATGTCAACGGACATGATTATGCAATTCTTAGACACTTTTAGGAGTATAAGAGTCTCTATTCTCTAGACTTACTTTATTATTGGCTTACTTTAAAAATTATTAGTATAAGGATTATATTGGATATTAATAGAGTACATGGATGTATGAAGCTCAATTTTGGAAGGTGTTGTATCTTTCTAATTTATCATAAATAAGAAAGATACATGTAAGGCCTATTACTTCTTTTCCCTACAGGGGATGACTCTATTTTATTTTATTGAGCGTATTCCATTTTGCTCTATGTCCTTGGCCCTCCAGCCTTTTTACTATTCAGCTATGTCTGGGTCATTGGTACAGTATAAAAATGTTAAAAAATTTATAGTAATTTATATATTTTTTATACTTACCAATGACCCAGACGGGGATGGCCCTCCCAGGAGTTGGGAACTCTTGCCTCCCCACTGAGTACATAGCGCTTACCAGGCACTGGTTATTAGAATGATAAATGGCGCCAATTTCGGAACGTCCTTGACACTGCGCATGCGCAGTAGGGGCGAAGTGTGGAGGGCCTTTCAGGACATGTTTTCTTTAGTTTTAGATGCAAATTTTGGGGATTGGGGGGCAAAATTTGTGTTTGGCCCTATATTTTAAGAGTTAGCACCAGCTATGTCTGGGTCATTGGTAAGTATAAAAAATATATAAATTACTATAAATTTTTTAACTTTTATGGACTTGAAACGAGCCCACTTTTCTCAAAACAGCTTTAAAAGTTACTAAAACCTCACTCGCGTACGATTTTCAAACTCGAAAGACTGAATGAGGCACATGTGTTATTAACATTGACATCGAAGTTTTTTGTCCAAAAAAATCGAAAATTTACATCGAAGTCAAATTTCAACACCGAGACAGCTCTAAGCCATTGTGCAGAAATATGTGACCTTAAACACTAATAAATAAATTAAAAAAATAGTGTCCAGCTGTAACATTTACACTGTGTTTTTTTTTTAATTTCTTGTAAAATCAAGAACATTGTGCTGAAAAGTAACCATGACTTGGTTTCATGGAAATTGTGGCAGAGTAGAAAACTTCAGTGAGAGATGCAATTTGGTTGGATTTGTTTTGTTGACGGCCACATTTTACCGAAAAAAATTTGGTTCCAAAATTCCAAAACATAACTTATCACCCCAATGAGGGATCACAAACTATGTTTTGGAGGTAAAAACTGAAAAAAATGTGTGTGTGACATTGGGTGTATTTGGCCGATTTGTTTGGTTAAAAGGTAAATGAATTTTCTCTAAAATACAGGAAATTAAAGTGAAAATTAGAATTTTTGGTCAATTAAAATCCCTGGAGATTTATTATTCTTTCTTTACCTACCTCTGCAGAGTGATGAGCTAGATTTACAAAAGAAACTCAGAACGGAGGTTATACAACTGGAAGATACATTATCTCAGGCAAGAAGGGAGTATGACATGTTGAGAATAGAATTTGAACAACTTTTAGCTGCAAGTGAACAGACAGGTAAATTACCGATATAACCCTTTACCCAATGCAGACGATATCAAAATTTATTATTTTATATATCATTTTTTGAAATTTTAAAAAAAATTTGATGAGCTCGTTCCAACGAGGGGTCACATGATATGGTTTTGTTGAAATTTTTCAAAAAATAATATTTTTTCAACTGCTGAATTTGCATATTACACGGGCGGATGCAGCCAATTCGTTGGCTAAAGGGTTAAAATCTTTATATTTGATTCACATTTATGATTTAGTCATGAACATCTGGCCGTTGATTATACTTGAAGTATGTTTGATAATATTTTTTTTTAATTTCTTGAGTAAAACTCTGGTTGAGAATGTTTGTTATAGTGGAGATAAAACTCTAATGAAAGATCTTTAACTTTTTACCTGAGACTGCTAGAAGACAAGACTAACAAAAACAAAAATAAATTCTTGAATAACTACAATAAGAGTAGAGTGTATTATCACTAAGTCACCCATAAAGTGGAGATTCCACCCAAGCAATAATTGCAAATTTGTTGCAAAGCATAACAAGGGTTCAACCCGGAGGTCCATTGGCTGAAACATTGCACATGTTTTTTGTCTTTACCCGAGACTGCTAGAAGACAAGACTAGCAAAAACATTTCTTCAATATCTACAGTATGTGTAGAGTGTATTATCACTAAATCACCCACAGAGTGGAGATTCCACCCAAGCAATAATTGCAAATTTGTTGCAAAGCATAACAAGCACAAGCAAAGTTTCAACGCGTGGACCTCCAGGTTAAACCCGGAGGTCCATTGGCTGAAACATTGCTTGTGTTTTTTGTCCATTTGTACAGAATTTTTAAAGTGATACTTTGAGTAATAACTCTTCTCCGCAGGTGATTTTGTTACAATTCACACTCCACATACTGTAAAAAAAAAAATTCATTTTTTGCTGCCAAAATATTATGACCACTGCATTGGAATGAGCTTATTTGTATTTGACTTCACTTTGTGTGGAGCCACAACATAAAGATTTGGTTATCTATTGCAATACAAACTTGATATATTTTAAGATTCCTGTACTTATCTCCTGATGCCATTCAATGCCCACTATCACGAGCATGCATGTTCACCCTTTTGCAGTTACTAGGGCAGGCTTCTCATAAAATTAAAAAGGTTAATATTCAATGATAAGGACGTCACATATCCGAAATTTGAACTCAACTTTGTAAATTGTTTCAATCACTCACTATGAATCTTCAACGGTGCGGCACTATAAACTTTCAACAATTTTCTGATATTGATTTTTACATTAGAAATATTTCCATTAATCCGGAAGCAGACTCATTTTGGACAGCATAAGCTATGTTGTGGAGGTAAAAATTTGAATTAAAATTTGAATGGTTGTATTGTACTGACCAGTTTTGGCCATTACATTAGGTAACGGGTTAAAATTTCCAATCCAAATTGTTAAGTTATTGGTTGAATGTTAAAGATGTGTTGAAATTTTGTTCACATGCAGTTTCTTGCTCTTCATACAGTTTCTGCACACAACCCTCGAGGTTACATTTGGTGAAGTTTAAGAAAAGCTTTCAAGAATGTCTGTGGAGAAGAGACTACAGCGCAGTGTCAAAAAACAAACTTTGAAAAGCTTTGGGCATCTTGACTTGTGGGGATGAAGTGGCTGTTTGCGTTACAATACAGACATTGGGAAAGGTTCTAAGTACGCCTGGATTATACGCAAGAATGCCATGAAAGAAAGAAAGCATCTGTTTGGATGTTACGCTTCTTAATGATGTTTTTTGACATGATTGAAATGCTTTGACCCAAAACAGTGTCAAACAAGAAAATTATTGGGCCACCAAAGGTGATATTTTCTTTACAATATCAGCTTCATTCACCTAATTCAAGTTCTTTTTGTGGTATAATTACGAAACAAGTCAGGTAGAGTATGCAGTACGGAATCAACAACCCACAATATTCTACTCTCTCTCTTTGTGTTCTGTCTTAAGACATAAGATATGTGTAAAAGCTTTGGTAACTAGTTCTCGTCAGATCACTGAAGTTAAGCAATGTCGAGTCCGGTTAGTCCTCGGATGGGTGACCGTCTGAGCGATCGATTTGCACTCCTGCATTGTGACCTTGGACAAGGCACTTAACCCCGATGTCCACATGGGGGCACGATGACACCATGTACTAAGGCGTACTGCATGTCGATGGTATGCATGTCTTTGCTTGGGGGCGCGGTGGCTCAGTTGGTAGAGGTGCAGGCTGCAAGCTGAGAGGTCCTCGGTTCGAATCCCACCCTCGGCAACCGCGTTGTGTCCTTGGGCAAGACACTTCACCCCCATTGCCCACGTGGGGGCACAGTGACGCTGTGTACTAAGGCGTACTGCACGACGATGGTGCACCGGTCTTCAACCATTGCTAACCCTGCTTGTGTGGAGTTGGTATGTTGGGGAGCTGACAGTTGCTCGCCGTTGCTCGGACGGTTCTCTCCGGGTACTCCGGCTTCCTCCACCTGTAAAACTGTCACGGTCATGGTTAGCCATTGTGCAGAAATATGTGACCTAAACACCAATAAATAAATAAATAAATATGTCTTCGCTTATCCGGAGAGAACCACTGAGCAACAACGAGCAGCTGCCAGCTCCCCAACATTGTTGGGGGGCTGGCAGCTGCTCGTTGTTGCTCAATGGTTCTCTCCGGATACTCCAGCTTCCTCCTCCCATAAAACTGGCATGGTCATGATTAGCCAATGTGCATAAATGTGTGACCTTAAACACCAATAAATAAATGTGTAAAATTTTAATGATTTTTTGTCTATAATATTCATAGTAAATAAAAAAATAAAATCAACAGATAATGCAAAAATAAAGTGTTTTAGTTCATGGGCCCAACTCATTGAAAAACCCTGAACATTCAGCTGGTGCATTGGGCAATTTACTAACAGGTTGGAAATGCATCCACCTGTCAAACACAACTAATATTTGACTTAGACTGAATTAACAATTTTTACATGTGATAAGCCACCACTTCCATAATATGGAGCAGCAGTGCTGTGTAGTTGTGTAAAATTGGTAATGTTCTCCACTGAGAAACGCAATTTATTCTGACAAAACAGAAAATTATGGTATTAAAAATAGATATTAAAAATAGATCACTTCTTCAGTCGGGAATGCGGTGGCTCAGTTGGTAGAGGTGCAGGCTACAAGCCGAGAGGTCCTCAGTTCGAATCCCACCTGTGGCAACTGCGTTGTGTCCTTGGGCAAGATACTTCACCCCCATTGCCCACGTGGGGGCACGGTGACGCTGTGTACTAAGGCGTACTGCACGTCGATGGTCTTCAACCAATGCTAACCCTGCTTGTGTGGAGTTGGTATGTTGGGGAGCTGACAGTTGCTCGGCGGTTCTCTGTGGGTACTCCGGCTTCCTCCACCTGTAAAACTGTCACGGTCATGGTTAGCCATTGTGCAGAAATATGTGACCTTGAACACCAATAAATAAATACTTCTTCAGTCAGTGTGACAGGAGATCGCATGTTGTTTAAACTTGAGCAAAGGCTTGGCAAAAAATATGCTCACTTTGACATGTCTTTTTCAGCCTTTGAATGGTTGTCAGGCTTAATTCGCCATAATTCGCCCCAAAGTAGAAATGAAAAGTGGAAACTTACAAGTATTAGTTTCAGTCATTTTGCATTTATTATGGTTGAAAGAGAATAAACATTTGGGTGTACAAATCATCCCCACCAACAACCTGGGACCAATACTATAAAACTTTTTATATAATACAGTTGTATTTTTCAGAATTCTCTTTTCGATTTATGGATTTAAACAAATTGAAATGAACCATTAGAATTATCAAAGATGTGGCAATTTGTCAGTTGTCAGATTGCTGTATTTTTTTAAATGTGATGATTCATTGTCGTCATTTATATTCATTTGTTCAAAATACAATTCGGGAAACTACAATTGTAAAATTTTTATAGTATTGGCCCCTGGTCTCAGTTGTCCATGGGCAGATTCATCCATCGTTCCTCACAAACAAAATGCAGTCTCATGGCTTATATTGTAATTTGTAAACATAAAAGTTATTCAATAAATATTGACTTGAGGTTGAAAACAACATATATGTATCAGTGGTATACTGTATTTTATTATTCGGATATGAAAGCCGATTTTTTGGAATGTTTTTAAAAAAGAACGTTCCAAAATATAATGCAGGCAATGATGTTACCGTTCAATATGGCATATGCCTAAATACCCAAATCGCATGAAATAATATGCTGTCAACCCCAAATCGCATGAAATCGTGCACAATCACAGGGTTGGAGTTGAACAAATATGCTGAGACTGGAATGTGAGACAGTTATTAAGTTTACGGAATTGGGGGGTGGAGGGGAGGATGGGCATCATGAACTTAATTTTTTGCAATTTTTTTTCTAAATAACTTAAATAAACAGGCTTTTTCTCTCTCTTTATTTCTCTCAGCTTTTGTAAATTATTTATTTGAGAGAAAACAATATAATGGAGCAAATATGCAGCAGCCATTATTCACACTTCTCCCTGTTTTCAGTTGACTTCTCCCTAAAATCTGTTGAGGGAGAAGTGACAAAGCTGGTTTCTGTGCTGGCATCATACAATGTCATCACTCAGATTGTGTTTTCTGACTCTGCTCATATAGTTTGATACTTGACTTTTGATAAACATCACAATTTTATCAATGTTGTGCAAATGAACAAACAAGGGATTCTTATGGCTATTTACAAAAATAGTCGGAGTCTGCATCCTGAGTTCCAAGTCTGAATGTGATAAGTATTTTATGGGTTTGCAACAAAATGTTCCAGGTCCTATAAACAGAGAAATGAGAAACCTGATCCAAAGCTTACAAAATCACAACCAGCAGCTGAAGCTTGAAGCACAGAGATATAAAAGAAGACTCAAAGAAGCTTTGGCTGAACTTGCAAAGGTAAATAAACGGAATCTCTGTGGTGTGTCATGTATGTGTAAGTAAAATTATATTATATGTACAATTGCAAGTGTTCACAAGGGTTTTTTCCTGACTGAATATACTTGAGGAATTGTAGGTTCAACATCACAAATTGATTGATGTACCATAATCAACATGTCACAGAGTTGTTTTCTCGGGAAACAAAAGCGCAATTGGCATGAAACCCTTGGAGTTAATTCTAGATGAAATTAACTTGCTAACTCCTTAGCATCTTTTCATCCTGGTACAGTGGAACCAGTGCTCAAAATAACTTTTTTTCTTTGCGTAGCAAAATGCTACAAATTTCCAAAAAATGAAGAGCATTTTGTAAAAATTCCATAGCTATTTTTGTATACCAGAGTTATGTTATGCAGTTTTGTATTGAATTCTTCTAAGTAGATAGAATAGTTTCCATCCATTTCTGGGCATTTCCAATTGATCTGCAACACATGAAACAATTCCTATGTTTTTTTTTAACTGAACTGCCTTTAAGGGTTGCATGGACTTGGATAATTTCAAATGGCGTCTTGGTTGTTTAATAGGGTTCTCAAAATGGAAGTTGGGATTTTTAATTTGATGGGCTTGAAGTTATTTTCAATGGGCATTTTATGCAAAATGTTGTAAAACAGGAAGAATTTAAACCAATAGAATTCATCTTACATATGAAGTTGCTAATGATGCTTGATGGAGAGTTAATCTGAGTTATGCCTGGAATGTTCCACAATCAGAAGTAAAGCATCAGTGAACTAGTTTTCAAATTTGTTTGCAAATTTTCATTTATATTTTGCGATAATTAGGCTGCAGTTGATTATCTTGTATCGCAAAATGCTATACATAATTGAACATTATGTAGCTTTTTTGCAAGTTTTGCATAGCAAAAAGCGACGCGACACTGATTATTTTGAGCCCTGAGTGGAACCCTGTTAATTGCATAACCACTTTCCCAATGAAAATTATTCAATTAACAGGATTAGTCAATTAACTGGGATTGTGTCACTTTCCTGTTTTCTAGAGATAAACTTCGCATGAGCTCTGTCAAACAAGATATAATAGATTAAATGCCTGTATTGGATGTACTGAGGCCAAATGGGTCTTATTATAAACAAAGGAAAACTGGGGTGCATCTGGGTAATTTCTTGACACATTACAGGATTTTTGTATTCAATTAAAGGAGTTTACTCTATAACCTATACACCTGGAACTTAATAAAGCACCCCCCTGAAATGTTTCATGACAGTGAAGTTGCTGTTACTGATTATTATGTTTTAATGCTTGCTATGTCTTGCAGTACATTTCATCTAGTGACACATGATGTTTCTAGTTGATAGTGAACCCCTAACACATCCCATTGTCCACATGAAGCATGCTTCCCACTGATGTCACAAAAAACTCGATCATCCACATGCAATATCTGGGTATAAAACAAGAAAATTTGTCACTTCTTTTATCAATAAATGTTGACATGGCAAGGAGAATACTGTCAGAGGCCCTAAGATGGCAAATCTTTGGCATGCATGTAACAGGCATATCATTCAAAGCTATTGGAGGGCAACTTGGCTATAGTCCTTCTGTCATCAGCAGACTTATCCGAAAACATCAACAAACCAACGATGTTAAGGACTGACCAAGGCCTGGACAACCCCAAAAGACCTCTCCTCGGGAAGATTGGAGTCAGGCATGCCTCGTTAGGCATGAACCCTTTGCTTCAAGTGTGGTTTTGAAACGCCTTTGGCTCCACAACAGATGTGTCCAGCAGAACTGTCCGAAACTGTCTCAAAGCACTGGGTATGAGATCCAGAAGAGTCCTCAAGCATTCAGCTCTGTCTGATCAGCATCAAAGACAATGTTTGGAATGGTGTATGGTATGACAACATTGGAATCGCAGGACGTTGAGGAGAGTCCATTGGTCAGACAAGAGTAGGTTCCTGCTTCACTTCACAGGATGCTTGTATGAGAGTGTAGAAGCACAGAAATACTGCTTACTTGCCCGGGAACATCAGATCTACATGGTGGAGGATCAGTAGTGATCTGGGGAAACCTCTCTGATGATTGTAAACTTGATATGAAAACTGTTTGTGGGAATCTCAAAGGGCATCAATACATCCGGGACATTTTCAAACTGGTTGTCAGGCCTCATTTTGACAACCACCCTTTGGCTACTCACCCTGTATTCATGGATGACAATGCAAGGCCACATCATTTCCTGCTGTGAGAGCATTCCTTCAGAACAATGCTATTACAACATTACCTTCTCCTGCAATGAGTCTCGATTTGAATCCCTCAGAACACATCTGGGTCTTTCTTGGATGTTGTGTGCAGGCAAATGATCAGAAGGTTCACTCGTAGCATTAGGAGGAGGGTTCAGGCTGTCATCCAGGCACGTGGTGGATATACTCGCTACTGAGGTCAGACACTCCCATTGTGTTCAAGAGATCACAAGTTACATATTTTGTCAGTAATTACCGGCATTGTTTCATCATGGACCCTTCCAGCACCATACTTGTCGAGAGGACATTTTTCCATCAAAAACATTAGTGACAGATATGTGTAATTAGCTCCATTAAAATACTGATTATTTTCATCATTGTGTTGTCTTTCATTTGTCAATAGACCATTCTTTCTGTAAACAGTCACATTTGGCTGTCTGAAAGATAGCATGAAAGTAATGACAGTTTCTATTAACACCACTCCAAAAACACAGGGGTGATTAATTAAGTTCCAGATGTACATATTCAATTAACAAGTCAAATTTGTGCTGGAGGTATGGTAAATGGTTTTGTGTTGGGTAGTTATATTCAGTTAGCAGGGTTATTCAGTTAAGAGATATCCAATTAAGTGGGTTCCACTGTATTACCATTATCCCTTCTAGATTTATTCCCCTTGACTTTGTGAAAAATAATAACTTGAGAATGCATTGAGAAATATGAAAACTTTTTTATGTAAAATTAGTTTAGAAGAATTTCAAGAGATTCTGTGAAAAGAAATACCTTTTACCCTTGCCTCTACTGTGGGAGGTCCATATTGTGTATTTTTGTTTGAATTGTGTTAACAATTCAACCTTTGTTTTGATGAAGGTCAGTGGGAGTATGTCCATCTCTCTCTGTGTCACCAGGCCTGAAAATAAGCAGTCAGACATTTGCAGAATGGGGGGGGGGGGGGGGAGGGGGGGGGGGGCATGGTGGCTCAGTTGGTAGAGGTGCAGCCGTGAGGTCCTCGGTTCGAATCCCCCCCTGCGGCAACCACATTGTGTTCTTGGGCAAGACACTTCACCCCCATTGCCCACGTGGGGGCACGGTGATGTTGTGTACTAAGGCGTACTGCACATTGATGGTGCACCTGTCTTCAACCAATGCTAACCCTGCTTGTGTGGAGTTGGTATGTTGGGGAGCTGACAGTTGCTCGGTGGTTCTCTCCGGGTACTCTGGCTTCCTCCACCCATAAAACTGTCACGGTCATGGTTAGCCATTGTGCAGAAATATGTGACCTTAAACACCAATAAATAAATAAATTTGCAAAATGAGGTCCCCAGAGGGTGAATTTGATGATGCTATATTTTTATACTGTACCAATGACCCAGACATAGCTGGTGCTAACTCTTAAAATATAGGGCCAAACACAAATTTTGCCCCCCAATCCCCAAAATTTGCATCTAAAACTAAAGAAAACATGTCCTGAGAGGCCCTCCACACTTCGCCCCTACTGCGCATGCGCAGTGTCAAGGACGTTCCGAAATTGGCGCCATTTATCATTCTAAGTTTGGCCCTTCATCAGTTAACATCTGACTGATCTTTGTGCTTTTAAATCTCAGTTTAAATGATGCCAGACACATAAATATTAGTGAAATGGTGATTCTAAGGAGGATAGAAAAGGAGGAGAGGAAAAGAATGTGTGACAGAATATTATCAGGGCTGTAACTTAAAATTTTTTAATGAAATTATGTTAAGTTACCTATTTTCAAGGCAGCAGCCATTTTGTTGTCATTCTGATTATTTGTTACACTGTTTTTTCAAGTGTTGTTCCTCTCTCCCTGTCCTTTAAGTTCCCCCTTGCTATTCTCCCATGCTTTTGGCATAATTTCTGTAATTATTATTACTAAAATTTCTTGGGAGTTTTAGCTGAATAACAGAATGAATTCTGTTCTTTCCCCATGTTTACGTCTTCACCTACGGGTGGTTAGGCGTTGTGTTCTGCATCTACCATCTGATGTTCTGCAGTTTCTTCCCTGGAAGTCTCTGTTTTGCATCAGATAGTGTATTTTTGGTAACTGATTTCGGGCCTGGGTGCCTGGAGTCTTATTTTAGTGTTTTTACACTCATTGTTTACATTTACAACAGCCCTCTGTGTGAGGGGGGGATTTCTAAATAATAATATCTTTATGTTATTTTAATCATAACTAGATGCATTATTATTGTTCGTAAGTGTTGAATAAATTGTTTAAAATATTTTTAAAATTTTTGTCCACACTTAGGCTTGGGATCCATTGGGGCTCAACGTTACTTTTCAGAAACTTGGGCTGTTCTGAAAAAATATTTTTTCAAAATATTTTGATTTCAATTATTTTTTCTATATTAATGGATCATATTATTATTATGTATTTTGATTGCCAGGGGTTAGTGCGAGTACCAGGACTTGTTTTCTTTTCACATTGAAAGGATATTGATCAATTGTTTTAAGAGGAAGTCTTCCTCTGACCTTATTATCATTCTTTATGTGGTCAGTGTACTCGCATTAACTCCTGTTCTGTATCGTATGATTTCGATGACAATATGGGAAGCGTATGTCACGGTATGTTGTTGGGGATTTGGACACTCCGGTCCTTTCCCCGCAGGGTCACTCTACTTTATCAATTTCTATTTCAGACGATCAAGATTAGGGTGATGTATCTGTGATGTCTTCCAACAGTGTGCCTCCGTCGTCACAATTAATGAAGGGCTAGCGGAAAAGTGCTCATGTAATACGCCAATTGCCTAAGAGGACCCTAGTAGGTTCGACGGCCTTTGACGTCCGCTAGCTCGCCCGGTGTAGCGTCCATTCACCGAATGGTTCGGCAGCCGGGTTCGTCCGTTGCGGTCTAGAAGGAATTTTGGGGTGATGCGAGCACTATAAAATTAACTTAATGCACACCCAGTGACGGCGGATCGGAGGGAGAACGGAGGAAGCCTTTTAGTCCGGTTCATAGCTCATTCCGGTCCATCCGGACGGCAAGCGAGAGAGGCCCCTCTCTCGTTCAACAACATCTGGCCCCAGATGTTGTGGTACAAATGTGTCGTTAGCGGAGCATACGTCCGTCGCTCGGGACGCTCCGTTGTATAGGCAGTCCGCTGAGACTGCTAAGGCTTCCTCTTCTCGTCAGCGCACACGACCGCACCTTGGCTGCGTGACCGCCGATATATTACCAGCTTCGCCGATCAAGGATTCTTCGGCGACCAGGTCACACCATCCGGCAGCCAGGGATTCGAGACCGATGGACTCCGGACGTTCGCATAGGAAAAGTATGCGGGAGCCATCTGATGCGGAGCTGCCCTCGGCGAAACAGCGATAGACTGCGCCTCCGCAGGTCTCGACGCCGGACATTCTTGTGCACATAGCACAGCTTATCGCAGCATCCCAGCAGCCGACAGAAACGGTGTCGGATCGAGAATTATCCGACAGCGCTGGGTCGATAGCCGGGGACTCGAGGCCTGCAGACTCCGGACGTTCGCATAGGAGGTGTGCGGGAGTCAACGTACACGGAGCTTCCAGCGGCAATGCATCGTAAGTCCGCTACTGCACAGGCCTCGGGAACGGACGTGCTTTCCTTAATAGCACAGTTTATCGCAGCATCCCAGCATCAACTGAATCTGTCGCATATATTTTATCCGACGATGCTGGGTCGGGACGCTCCGCGGAAGCGGGTACGGACGTCCGAAAGTTTCATCCGGTCCGACGGGATACCGAAAGGGATTCGGTGGATTTCAAGCTTTCCCTTTCGGAACAACATATGCTGCGATGCCGGATAAGAAACTGATAGCGTCGGTGGACTTAGAAATTTTTGGTTCGGTTCAGGGACATCGTCCCTCAGTTCCGACATAGTCCAATAATGTCACACAACTTTCGAATTATTGAACGACGCTATATATATTATTATTTTATGCTTGCTATCCAAGCATTTCTGGTTTCTTGTTCGAAGACTTATGGAGATGTCTTTCAAAAGTGTGCCTCTGTCGTCATGGTTAATGAAGAGTTAGCGGCAATAAGTGCTCATGGAATATGTCTATCGCTTACGGAGTGACATTCGCTAGCTCACCCGGTGTAGCGTACATTCATCGAATGGTTCGGCTACCGGGTTCGTCCGTTGCGGTCTAGGAAGGAGATTTGGGTGATGCGAGCACTTTAATTACTTTAGTACTCACCCAGTGACGGCAGATTGAGGACAGATCGGAGGAAGCCAACAACATAGGGGACCGCATGTTGTGGTTCAGATATTTTACATTCGGAGCATATGTCCGTTGCTCGGGACGCTCCGTTATATTGACAGTCCGAGAGACTGTCTTTAATGCTTCCTCATCCTCAAAGCAGGGCACTCGACCGCACATTGGCTACGTGACCTCGAGTATCCGATCAGTTTCGGCATTCAGTGATTCCACAGCGAATAGGTCGCGCCATCCGGTAGCCAAGGGACACGAGGCCTATACACTCCGTTCGCTCGCATATTGGAAGTATGCACGGGGTAACGATCTCGGAGCTTCCTGCGGCAATGCATCGTAAGACCGCTGCTCCTCAGGCCTCAGTGACGGACGTGCTATCCGAGTTAGCACAGTTGTTTTGCAGCATCCCAGCAATTGACGGTTTCTCGGTCGAATCAGGAATTATCCGACGGCGCTGGGTCGGTGCGGTCCGCGGTTGCATCAAGCTACGGACGACCGAACGCTTTATAGGGTCCGACAGGATGGCGAAAGGGATTCGAAAGATTTCGAGTTTTCCCTTTAGTAGTATCGGAAGTTGCCTTTCATATCTTCTGGCATTTCTTCCAGTGATTATTTTTCGGACTTCATTGCTGCGATCTTGGATAAGAGACTTATAGCGTCATTGGACTCCGATTTTTCGATCGGTACAGGGACTTTGTCCCTGACTTACCGACGCAGTCCAATATTGTCATTACAGCATGTGTTTTATTTTTCGACGCTATATATTTATATATATATACAAGCCTGCTACTAAGCATGATAGTTTAGTTTCTTGTCCGCGTGGCTCATTTCTGCCATTTTATCTTTTTTTTTTTTACATATAGTTTATTTTGGCAGAGCAGGGCATACCGAGAGTTCATATGCGTCTAGACGGTGTGATTAAAGACTGCATATATTCTTTTTCGCCATTTATGTCTTTTCCAATTTCAATGTTGGGAACGACATTATGTATAGTAGACTTAACTTAGACGCTTTATTATACGTAATCCGCCTTACTGAGGTGTTATCATTACGTCTTCAAGAAAAGATTTACGGGATATTATTCTCAATGTAATTTCTTTTGAGGGCAGTAGTTTGTTCACGTATAACTCCGCCCTTCAGTGGCTGATTGGAGTTGGTTAGACGTGATGCAGCCCTAGCTACATCCACGCGTGGATAGTAGGTTTAGAACTCTCTCAGAGTCGCTTCGTTCTCGGAGGAGCTTCTCTTCGACGGCAACTTTCCGGCAATCCATGAATTGCTTGATTTATACATTCTCTTGTCTATCTAGTGTTACAAGAGATTCAGACTGGGGCAAACATTCGGTGGTTGACTCAGAGAGTGCCGCCGCAGTTGCCGGACCCGAGTGTGGCTGTTATGACGGTTGCCAGTCAAACAGATTGGGATATATTCTGATCCCTACGGATTCGAAGTGCCAGGGTCTTTGGGTTCCGCAGTCTTTTAGCTATCAGTTTAACTTCCGCGGAATAATGTTTTTTAGGCTTGCTTTATGTCATTGCATGAACATTATTCAGAAACGCATGCCCAAATTCCTGTCCTTTAATTCGACAGTAGTGGCGTATCTCCGGAACCAGGGAGGCACTCTTTCGTTTTCCGTTATTCAATTTAATGGAAAGAATCCGTCTGTTGGTTATAGTACACCAAGTTCAGTTTTGGTCCGTCATATTCTGGGTCGTCTGATTGTTTTATCGCACTCCCGTTCTCTTACGGGTCGCTTGTTGCTGTCAGAATGGACTCTCAACAAACAAGTATTCAATCAGATTTGCTATCTATGGGAGCGCCCAATGATGTTTTATTTATGACACAGCTTGCTAATCAATTGCAGACGTATGTGTTGCCTTGTCCAGATCTCTGATCTAATACTGTTAACGCTCTATTGATCTATAGGACGGAATGATAGGATACGCGTATCCTCCGGCGCTGTTGTTTTAGCAGGTATTGCTAAGATAAACAACCACAATACATTTCTGTTGATAGCATCTCTATCTTCACAGAGATCATGAGTAATTTACTCTCTTGTCTACTGTGGATCTTAACGTGAAATCTTCCTCTATGTGAGGATCTTTTTTCACTGGGTAAATCGTGTCTTCTTTATCACAACCAGCAAGGTCGCAACCTTCATGTATTCCGTTGTGTGGTCCGTATTGCATTGTAAGCACTGTACTGGACGAGCTTTGGACGCGATTTCTTACTATAGGAGATCCTCTTCTTCGCTATTCTATGCGACTAAAGTGGAGGCTCTTCCGTCGTGGTGTAGGGATCATTATGTTCATATGGTTGATCCCTCCATACTACTCATTGCTATTTTTTAGTATACTTGTTTCACAAGATCTACTGCAGCCTGTTGTTATTTAGGTTATAGGTTTATGTTACCTCATACCTATGCACTCTACGACAGTTTACAATTGAGTCTTTTGTCTCTTTATCTAAATCAGTTAGTAACTTTTTGATAAATAGACTTAGAATCTTTAGATTAAATTCCTATACGGATTTTAACTTCAGGTTCTTATTTAGCTAAGTAATCATTTGAGCCTCTGGAAACAGTAGTTTTCAAATTCTGACCTTTTAGACAGTAATTCTGTTGGTTTCTCTTTTACTGTAGAGTCAGTGAGTTTCATGCACTATCGATGGATGATTTTCACTTTCCTAGTTTCGGAATCAATACTTCCGTTACTATTTAGGTTGGATTGTTGCATAAGAATTAGGCTCCTATTATCCGGAACCTATTATTTTAAGGTCCTTCCGTCTTCGTATGGGCATAGGCCTTTACTCTTTCCGGGTACAGTTTATGTATTTATAAACAGATATCTGTTTATTACAAGGGCGTAAGCTTCTTCTGTCTTGATGTCTAGTAGAAGGACGTTACGCTCCATTTTATTGTTAATGGATTCTTTTAACTAGCGTACTGCTTATGGTATATCATTAGCTTAGCAGTTGTGCTTAAGATTTCGGCTCATGAAGTAAGAGTTCTTCTACTTCTTGGGCTTACATTAATAGTGTTGCTATTATAGATTTTTGAAGGCTGCTCATTGCGCTCAGCCATCCATTCATGAATTTTATCTCAGAAATATCGAGTCCATTTCTGGAGGCCTCTATTGTTAGGTCTATTATCTACTGCTCAGAATGTCATTCACTTAACAGTTGCTACTATAGCTAGGTAGGCTGTCTGTTTCGGCAGTGTCTCCGTTCGGCTGCCCTCTTCGCTCTGGGCTATTTGACCCAGGGCAAGAAAAGGGGGGGGGGGGAGGGTGTTCCCTTGGGTCACCTGTTTTTACTCTGAAAACAAGGGGATACCTCCTCCGGAGTTAGTAATTCTGAGCTGTTATTGGGATGGTTGTTTAGTGAGAAGTTTAAGTTTATAAAATTCATTCAAGTCTTAGTTTTTAAAGTATAGCTTTTGAATATTGCATATGTCAACGGACATGATTATGCAATTCTCACACACTTTTAGGAGTATAAGAGTCTCTATTCTCTAGACTTACTTTATTATTGGCTTACTTTAAAAATTATTAGTATAAGGATTATTGGATATTAATAGAGTACATGGATGTATGAAGCTCAATTTTTGGAAGGTGTTGTATCTTTCTAATTTATCATAAATAAGAAAGATACATGTAAGACCTATTACTACTTTTCCCTACAGGGGATGACTCTATTTTATTTTATTGAGCGTATTCCATTTTGCTCTATGTCCTTGGCCCTCCAGCCTTTTTACTATTCAGCTATGTCTGGGTCATTGGTACAGTATAAAAATGTTAAAAAATTTATAGTAATTTATATATTTTTTATACTTACCAATGACCCAGACGGGGATGGCCCTCCCAGGAGTTGGGAACTCTTGCCTCCCCGCTGAGTACATAGCGCTTTCCAGGCACTGGTTATTAGAATGATAAATGGCGCCAATTTCGGAACGTCCTTGACACTGCGCATGCGCAGTAGGGGCGAAGTGTGGAGGGCCTCTCAGGACATGTTTTCTTTAGTTTTAGATGCAAATTTTGGGGATTGGGGGGCAAAATTTGTGTTTGGCCCTATATTTTAAGAGTTAGCACCAGCTATGTCTGGGTCATTGGTAAGTATAAAAAATATATAAATTACTATAAATTTTTTAACTTTATACAGTGGGCCAATTTATTCTCTGGGTACCTCTTTCTGTTTAATTTTGAAACCCTGATTCAGATTGAGGTTCACAGAGGATAAATTTAATGATGCTACCCCCTCATTTTGCAGATGACAGTCAGCTTATTTTCTGGCTTGTGTGTCACGATATGTTGTGCAATTTTTCCCAATTTTGCTCTGTGTTCCACTTCAGAATGTTTTGGATGAGTTTGAAAACCAGTCGTGCCAGAATTTTTGCCAGAATTTATGCTCTTCAGATTGTTTTCTTGTATGAATTTGTGACTTGGCAGGCGGTGTTATCTCAATAACTTGAACAGACCTTATTCGATATTTACCAAATTTTGTCTGTGGGTTCTGCTCGAGAATGTCTTGGATGAGTTCAAAAACCAGTCCTACCCAAATTTCTTTTCAGGAGTTATATCCCATCGATTGTTTTCTTGTTTGAATTTGTGACATGCAGGCGGTGTCAGCCTGAAAACTTACATAAGCATTATTTGGGTTTTTTTTTAACAAATTTGGTCTGGAGGCAGTACTCAAAAATGTCTTGGATGAAATTGAAAACCAATTGTGCGTGAATTGTTTTTAGGAGTTATGCCTCTCAGATTGTTTTGTTTTTTGATTTGTCATATTTCCGACTTCTGGGCAGCATCAGCACAATGACTTGATCAAATGTTATCCTATTTTACCAAATGTATCAAGATTCCTTTGCTCATCCGTATCCTATGGATACAAATGTTGGGCTGCTGTACTGGTGGGTGAATTGGTGGATGGGCATCTAGGAGGATGTGGGATGGGAGTATAGCCATTCTTGGTATTATTCTAGTTTTTTAATGTTTTTATTTTGCAAGTGATATGGAACTTTTTGAGACAGTTATCATGGTGTTTTTTTAAGTAACTGTATCAAAGGGCAGTATAGGTTAACGATGGGGCATCAGCATTCCTCTTTGTTACTTTAAATACATTTTCATTTTTCCCTGCAGCTGAAATCTGATGGGGTTACAACTGAAGGCAAAGAAGAGACAGCATCAACATCATCAATTTCTTCAGGTTCATCAATCAATACCAATCCTCCAGTAATTAAACCTGAACCAGAACTAGATCCTGTCATACTTATAAAACATGATGAAGATGAAAAGGAAGAGATGGATATGAGAGATAGGGGAAAATCAGAGATGGACGTTATTAAAGATCTTCGCAATCAATTGAAGTAGGAAACTAGTCTTTTGATATCCGTATTTGTAATTTCTTTCACTTGATTTACATGGTGTGGTTTTAACTGGTAGAGTGTTAAATTATTTTTGTTTGTCCCCATTTATTCACATGTCTACTTTGTTACAATTTATGAAGAGTGCCCACAGGCCAAGGTTGTTGTTGGCTAATTCACTAATACTTAACCCTTTGAACCCTGGATGCCGTTTTTCCGGCCCAGGGACATGAAACGTCATAATCTAATTAAGTAGGATGGCTGCTATGTGAATATGTGAGGTTGGCCAAGCAATATTTTCAACATGCAGCCTTGGGGCTGCCTGTTGAAAATATTAATTGGTCTACCCCCTAATAATGAATATGGACTCTTCCATTTGCTGCTATTGAACTGACATGGAAGATACTACCGGGGTTCGGGGGAACGGTGGCATTGCAGTATCCGATTCTCGTCAGATCACTGAAGTTAAGCAACATCGAGCCCGGTTAGTCCTCAGATGGGTGACCGTCAGATCGATCGATTCAGACTCCCGTGTTGTGTCCTTGGGCAAGGCACTTAACCCCGATTGTCCATGTGGGGGCACAATGATGCCATGTACTAAGGCGTACTGCATGTCGATGGTGGGTGCGCATGTCTTCAACCAATCTAATCCTGCCTGTCCTGCAGTGCGGAGTTACGATGTTGGGGAGCTGGCAGCTGCTCGTCGTTGCTCGGTGGTTCTCTCTGGGTACTCCGGCTTCCTCCACCCATAAATCGGTCACGGTCATGATAAGCCATTGTGCATAAGTATGTGACCTTAAACACCAATAAATAATTAAATACTACCAGGTTCAAAGGGTTAACCCTTATATATTTTTATACTGTACCAATGACCCAGACATAGCTGGTGCTAACTCTTAAAATATAGGGCCAAACACAAATTTTGCCCCCCAATCCCCAAAATTTGCATCTAAAACTAAAGAAAACATGTCCTGAAAGGCCCTCCACACTTCGCCCCTACTGCGCATGCGCAGTGTCAAGGACGTTCCGAAATTGGCGCCATTTATCATTCTAAGTTTGGCCCTTCATCAGTTAACATCTGACTGATCTTTGTGCTTTTAAATCTCAGTTTAAATGATGCCAGACACATAAATATTAGTGAAATGGTGATTCTAAGGAGGATAGAGAAGGAGGAGAGGAAAAGAATGTGTGACAGAATATTATCAGGGCTGTAACTTAAAATTTTTTAATGAAATTATGTTAAGTTACCTATTTTCAAGGCAGCAGCCATTTTGTTGTCATTCTGATTATTTAGTTACACTGTTTTTACAAGTGTTTTCCTCTCTCCCTGTCCTTTAAGTTCCCCCTTGCTATTCTCCCATGCTTTTGGCATAGTTTCTGTAATTATTATTACTAAAATTTCTTGGGAGTTTTAGCTGAATAACAGAATGAATTCTGTTCTTTCCCCATGTTTACGTCTTCACCTACGGGTGGTTAGGCGTTGTGTTCTGCATCTACCATCTGATGTTCTGCAGTTTCTTCCCTGGAAGTTTCAGTTTTGCATCAGATAGTGTATTTTTGGTAACTGATTTCGGGCCTGGGTGCCTGGAGTCTTATTTTAGTGTTTTTACACTCATTGTTTACATTTACAACAGCCCTCTGTGTGAGGGGGGGATTTCTAAAAAATAATATCTTTATGTTATTTAAATCATAACTAGATACATTATTATTGTTCGTAAGTGTTGAATAAATTGTTTAAAATATTTTTAAAATTTTTGTCCACACTTAGGCTTGGGATCCATTGGGGCTCAACGTTACTTTTCAGAAACTTGGGCTGTTCTGAAAAAGTTAAAAAATTTATAGTAATTTATATATTTTTTATACTTACCAATGACCCAGACATAGCTGGTGCTAACTCTTAAAATATAGGGCCAAACACAAATTTTGCCCCCCAATCCCCAAAATTTGCATCTAAAACTAAAGAAAACATGTCCTGAGAGGCCCTCCACACTTCGCCCCTACTGCGCATGCGCAGTGTCAAGGACGTTCCGAAATTGGCGCCATTTATCATTCTAATAACCAGTGCCTGGTAAGCGCTATGTACTCAGCGGGGAGGCAAGAGTTCCCAACTCCTGGGAGGGCCATCCCCGTCTGGGTCATTGGTAAGTATAAAAAATATATAAATTACTATAAATTTTTTAACATTTTTATACTGTACCAATGACCCAGACATAGCTGAATAGTAAAAAGGCTGGAGGGCCAAGGACATAGAGCAAAATGGAATACGCTCAATAAAATAAAATAGAGTCATCCCCTGTAGGGAAAAGAAGTAATAGGCCTTACATGTATCTTTCTTATTTATGATAAATTAGAAAGATACAGCACCTTCCAAAAATTGAGCTTCATACATCCATGTACTCTATTAATATCCAATAATCCTTATACTAATAATTTTTAAAGTAAGCCAATAATAAAGTAAGTCTAGAGAATAGAGACTCTTATACTCCTAAAAGTGTGTGAGAATTGCATAATCATGTCCGTTGACATATGCAATATTCAAAAGCTATACTTTAAAAACTAAGACTTGAATGAATTTTATAAACTTAAACTTCTCACTAAACAACCATCCCAATAACAGCTCAGAATTACTAACTCCGGAGGAGGTATCCCCTTGTTTTCATAGTAAAAACAGGTGACCCAAGGGAACACCCTCCCCCCCCCCCCTTTTCTTGCCCTGGGTCAAATAGCCCAGAGCGAAGAGGGCAGCCGAACGGAGACACTGCCGAAACAGACAGCCTACCTAGCTATAGTAGCAACTGTTAAGTGAATGACATTCTGAGCAGTAGATAATAGACCTAACAATAGAGGCCTCCAGAAATGGACTCGATATTTCTGAGATAAAATTCATGAATGGATGGCTGAGCGCAATGAGCAGCCTTCAAAAATCTATAATAGCAACACTATTAATGTAAGCCCAAGAAGTAGAAGAACTCTTACTTCATGAGCCGAAATCTTAAGCACAACTGCTAAGCCAATGATATACCATAAGCAGTACGCTAGTTAATAGAATCCATTAACAATAAAATGGAGCGTAACGTCCTTCTACTAGACATCAAAGACAGAAGAAGCTTACGCCCTTGTAATAAACAGATATCTGTTTATAATACATAAACTGTACCCGGAAAGAGTAAAGGCCTATGCCCATACGAAGACGGAAGGACCTTAAAATAATAGGTTCCGGATAATAGGAGCCTAACTCTTATGCAACAATCCAACCTAAATAGTAACGGAAGTATTGATTCCGAAACTATGAAAGTGAAAATCATCCATCGATAGTGCATGAAACTCACTGACTCTACAGTAAAAGAGAAACCAACAGAATTACTGTAAAAAAGGTCAGAATTTGAAAACTACTGTTTCCAGAGGCTCAAATGATTACTTAGCTAAATAAGAACCTGAAGTTAAAATCCGTATAGGAATTTAATCTAAAGATTCTAAGTCTATTTATCAAAAAGTTACTAACTGACTTAGATAAAGAGACAAAAGACTCAATTGTAAACTATCGTAGAATGCATAGGTATGAGGTAACATAAACCTATAACCTAAATAACAACAGGCTGCAGTAGATCTTGTGAAACAAGTATACTAAAAAATAGCAATGAGTAGTATGGAGGGATCAACCATATGAACATAATGATCCCTACACCACGACGGAAGAGCTTCCACTTTAGTCGCATAGAATAGCGAAGAAGAGGATCTCCTATAGTAAGAAATCGCGTCCAAAGCTCGTCCAGTACAGTGCTTACAATGCAATACGGACCACACAACGGAATACATGAAGGTTGCGACCTTGCTGGTTGTGATAAAGATGACACGATTTACCCAGTGAAAAAAGATCCTCACATAGAGGAAGATTTCACGTTAAGATCCACAGTAGACGAGAGAGTAAATTACTCATGATCTCTGTGAAGATAGAGATGCTATCAACAGAAATGTATTGTGGTTGTTTATCTTAGCAATACCTGCTAAAACAACAGCGCCGGAGGATACGCGTATCCTATCATTCCGTCCTATAGATCAATAGAGCGTTAACAGTATTAGCTCAGAGATCTGGACAGGCCAACACATACGTCTGCAATTGATTAGCAAGCTGTGTCATAAATAAAACATCATTGGGCGCTCCCATAGATAGCAAATCTGATTGAATACTTGTTTGTTGAGAGTCCATTCTGACAGCAACAAGCGACCCGTAAGAGAACGGGAGTGCGATAAAACAATCAGACGACCCAGAATATGACGGACCAAAACTGAACTTGGTGTACTATAACCAACAGACGGATTCTTTCCATTAAATTGAATAACGGAAACGAAAGAGTGCCTCCCTGGTTCCGGAGATACGCCACTACTGTCGAATTAAAGGACAGGAATTTGGGCATGCGTTTCTGAATAATGTTCATGCAATGACATAAAGCAAGCCTAAAAAACATTATTCCGCGGAAGTTAAACTGATAGCTAAAAGACTGCGGAACCCAAAGACCCTGGCACTTCGAATCCGTAGGGATCAGTATATATCCCAATCTGTTTGACTGGCAACCGTCATAACAGCCACACTCGGGTCCAGCAACTGCGGCGGCACTCTCTGAGTCAACCACCGAATGTTTGTCCCAGTCTGAATCTCTTGTAACACTAGATAGACAAGAGAATGTATAAATCAAGCAATTCATGGATTGCCGGAAAGTTGCCGTCGAAGAGAAGCTCCTCCGAGAACGAAGCGACTCTGAGAGAGTTCTTAACCTACTATCCACGCGTGGATGTAGCTAGGGCTGCATCACGTCTAACCAACTCCAATCAGCCACTGAAGGGCGGAGTTATACGTGAACAAACTACTGCCCTCAAAAGAAATTACATTGAGAATAATATCCCGTAAATCTTTTCTTGAAGACGTAATGATAACGCCTCAGTAAGGCGGATTACGTATAATAAAGCGTCTAAGTTAAGTCTACTATACATAATGTCGTTCCCAACATTGAAATTGGAAAAGACATAAACGGCGAAAAAGAATATATGCAGTCTTTAATCACACCGTCTAGACGCATATGAACTCTCGGTATGCCCTGCTCTGCCAAAATAAACTATATGTAAAAAAGATAAAATGGCAGAAATGAGCCACGCGGACAAGAAACTAAACTATCATGCTTAGTAGCAGGCTTGTATATATATATAAATATATAGCGTCGAAAAATAAAACACATGTTGTAATGACAATATTGGACTGCGTCGGTAAGTCAGGGACAAAGTCCCTGTACCGATCGAAAAATCCGAGTCCAATGACGCTATAAGTCTCTTATCCAAGATCGCAGCAATGAAGTCCGAAAAATAATCACTGGAAGAAATGCCAGAAGATATGAAAGGCATCTTCCGATACTACTAAAGGGAAAACTCGAAATCTTTCGAATCCCTTTCGCCATCCTGTCGGACCCTATAAAGCGTTCGGTCGTCCGTAGCTTGATGCAACCGCGGACCGCATCGACCCAGCGCCGTCGGATAATTCCTGATTCGACCGAGAAACCGTCAATTGCTGGGATGCTGCGAAACAACTGTGCTAACTCGGATAGCACGTCCGTCACTGAGGCCTGAGGAGCAGCGGTCTTACGATGCATTGCCGCAGGAAGCTCCGAGATCGTTACCCCGTGCATACTTCCAATATGCGAGCGAACGGAGTGTATAGGCCTCGTGTCCCTTGGCTACCGGATGGCGCGACCTATTCGCTGTGGAATCACTGAATGCCGAAACTGATCGGATACTCGAGGTCACGTAGCCAATGTGCGGTCGTGTGCCCTGCTGTGAGGATGAGGAAGCATTAAAGACAGTCTCTCGGACTGTCAATATAACGGAGCGTCCCGAGCAACGGACATATGCTCCGAATGTAAAATATCTGAACCACAACATGCGGTCCCCTATGTTGTTGGCTTCCTCCGATCTGTCCTCAATCTGCCGTCACTGGGTGAGTACTAAAGTAATTAAAGTGCTCGCATCACCCAAATCTCCTTCCTAAACCGCAACGGACGAACCCGGCAGCCGAACCATTCGATGAATGTACGCTACACCGGGTGAGCTAGCGAATGTCACTCCGTAAGCGATAGACATATTCCATGAGCACTTATTGCCGCTAACTCTTCATTAACTATGACGACAGAGGCACACTTTGAAAGACATCTCCATAACTCTTCGAACAAGAAACCAGAAATGCTTGGATAGCAAGCATAAAATAATAATATATATAGCGTCGTTCAATAATTCGAAAGTTTGTGTGACATTATTGGACTATGTCGGAACTGAGGGACGATGTCCCTGAACCGAACCAAAAATTTCTAAGTCCACCGACGCTATCAGTTTCTTATCCGGCATCGCAGCATATGTTGTTCCGAAAGGGAAAGCTTGAAATCCACCGAATCCTTTTCGGTATCCCGTCGGACCGGATGAAACTTTCGGACGTCCGTACCCGCTTCCGCGGAGCGTCCCGACCCAGCATCGTCGGATAAAATATATGCGGCAGATACAGTTGATGCTGGGATGCTGCGATAAACTGTGCTAATAAGGAAAGCACGTCCGTTCCCGAGGCCTGTGCAGTAGCGGACTTACGATGCATTGCCGCTGGAAGCTCCGTGTACGTTGACTCCCGCATACTTCCTATGCGAACGTCCGGAGTCTGCAGGCCTCGAGTCCCCGGCTACCGACCCAGCACTGTCGGATAATTCTCGATCCGACACCGTTCCTGTCGGCTGCTGGGATGCTGCGATAAGCTGTGCTATGTGCACAAGAATGTCCGGCGTCGAGACCTGCGGAGGCGCAGTCTATCGCTGCTTCGCCGAGGGCAGCTCCGCATCAGATGGCTCCCGCATACTTTTCCTATGCGAACGTCCGGAGTCCATTGGTCTCGAATCCCTGGCTGCCGGATGGTGTGACCTGGTCGCCGAAGAATCCTTGATCGGCGAAGCTGGTAATATATCGGCGGTCATGCAGCCAAGGTGCGGTCGTGTGCGCTGACGAGAAGAGGAAGCCTTAGCAGTCTCAGCGGACTGCCTATACAACGGAGCGTCCCGAGCGACGGACGTATGCTCCGCTAACGACACATTTGTACCACAACATCTGGGGCCAGATGTTGTTGAACGAGAGAGGGGCCTCTCTCGCTTGCCGTCCGGATGGACCGGAACGAGCTATGAACCGGACTAAAAGGCTTCCTCCGTTCTCCCTCCGATCCGCCGTCACTGGGTGTGCATTAAGTTAATTTAATAGTGCTCGCATCACCCCAAAATTCCTTCTAGACCGCAACGGACGAACCCGGCTGCCGAACCATTCGGTGAATGGACGCTACACCGGGCGAGCTAGCGGACGTCAAAGGCCGTCGAACCTACTAGGGTCCTCTTAGGCAATTGGCGTATTACATGAGCACTTTTCCGCTAGCCCTTCATTAATTGTGACGACGGAGGCACACTGTTGGAAGACATCACAGATACATCACCCTAATCTTGATCGTCTGAAATAGAAATTGATAAAGTAGAGTGACCCTGCGGGGAAAGGACCGGAGTGTCCAAATCCCCAACAACATACCGTGACATACGCTTCCCATATTGTCATCGAAATCATACGATACAGAACCGGAGTTAATGCGAGTACACCGACCACATATAGAATGATAATAAGGTCAGAGGAAGACTTCCTCTTAAAACAATTGATCAATATCCTTTCAATGTGAAAAGAAACAAGTCCTGGTACTCGCACTAACCCCTGGCAATCAAAATACATAATAATAATATGATCCATTAATATAGAAAAAATAATTGAAATCAAAATATTTTGAAAAAATATTTTTTCAGAACAGCCCAAGTTTCTGAAAAGTAACGTTGAGCCCCAATGGATCCCAAGCCTAAGTGTGGACAAAAATTTTAAAAATATTTTAAACAATTTATTCAACACTTACGAACAATAATAATGTATCTAGTTATGATTAAAATAACATAAAGATATTATTATTTAGAAATCCCCCCCTCACACAGAGGGCTGTTGTAAATGTAAACAATGAGTGTAAAAACACTAAAATAAGACTCCAGGCACCCAGGCCCGAAATCAGTTACCAAAAATACACCATCTGATGCAAAACAGAGACTTCCAGGGAAGAAACTGCAGAACATCAGATGGTAGATGCAGAACACAACGCCTAACCACCCGTAGGTGAAGACGTAAACATGGGGAAAGAACAGAATTCATTCTGTTATTCAGCTAAACTCCCAAGAAATTTTAGTAATAATAATTACAGAAATTATGCCAAAAGCATGGGAGAATAGCAAGGGGGAACTTAAAGGACAGGGAGAGAGGAAAAACACTTGAAAAAACAATGTAACTAAATAATCAGAATGACAACAAAATGGCTGCTGCCTTGAAAATAGGTAACTTAACATAATTTCATTAAAAAATTTTAAGTTACAGCCCTGATAATATTCTGTCACACATTCTTTTCCTCTCCTCCTTTTCTATCCTCCTTAGAATCACCATTTCACTAATATTTATGTGTCTGGCATCATTTAAACTGAGATTTAAAAGCACAAAGATCAGTCAGATGTTAACTGATGAAGGGCCAAACTTAGAATGATAAATGGCGCCAATTTCGGAACGTCCTTGACACTGCGCATGCGCAGTAGGGGCGAAGTGTGGAGGGCCTCTCAGGACATGTTTTCTTTAGTTTTAGATGCAAATTTTGGGGATTGGGGGGCAAAATTTGTGTTTGGCCCTATATTTTAAGAGTTAGCACCAGCTATGTCTGGGTCATTGGTACAGTATAAAAATATATTTTTTCAAAATATTTTGATTTCATTTATTTTTTCTATATTAATGGATCATATTATTATTATGTATTTTGATTGCCAGGGGTTAGTGCGAGTACCAGGACTTGTTTTCTTTTCACATTGAAAGGATATTGATCAATTGTTTTAAGAGGAAGTCTTCCTCTGACTTTATTATCATTCTATATGTGGTCAGTGTACTCGCATTAACTCCTGTTCTGTATCGTATGATTTCGATGACAATATGGGAAGCGTATGTCACGGTATGTTGTTGGGGATTTGGACACTCCGGTCCTTTCCCCGCAGGGTCACTCTACTTTATCAACTTCTATTTCAGACGATCAAGATTAGGGTGATGTATCTGTGATGTCTTCCAACAGTGTGCCTCCGTCGTCACTATTAATGAAGGGCTAGCGGAAAAGTGCTCATGTTATACGCCAATTGCCTAAGAGGACCCTAGTAGGTTCGACGGCCTTTGACGTCCGCTAGCTCGCCCGGTGTAGCGTCCATTCACCGAATGGTTCGGCAGCCGGGTTCGTCCGTTGCGGTCTAGAAGGAATTTTGGGGTGATGCGAGCACTATAAAATTAACTTAATGCACACCCAGTGACGGCGGATCGGAGGGAGAACGGAGGAAGCCTTTTAGTCCGGTTCATAGCTCGTTCCGGTCCATCCGGACGGCAAGCGAGAGAGGCCCCTCTCTCGTTCAACAACATCTGGCCCCAGATGTTGTGGTACAAAATGTGTCGCTAGCGGAGCATACGTCCGTCGCTCGGGACGCTCCGTTGTATAGGCAGTCCGCTGAGACTGCTAAGGCTTCCTCTTCTCGTCGGCGCACACGACCGCACCTTGGCTGCGTGACCGCCGATATATTACCAGCTTCGCCGATCAAGGATTCTTCGGCGACCAGGTCACACCATCCGGCAGCCAGGGATTCGAGACCGATGGACTCCGGACGTTCGCATAGGAAAAGTATGCGGGAGCCATCTGATACGGAGCTGCCCTCGGTGAAGCAGCGATAGACTGCGCCTCCGCAGGTCTCGACGCCGGACATTCTTGTGCACATAGCACAGCTTATCGCAGCATCCCAGCAGCCGACAGAAACGGTGTCGGATCGAGAATTATCCGACAGCGCTGGGAAGGTAGCCGGGGACTCGAGGCCTGCAGACTCCGGACGTTCGCATACGAAGTGTGCGGGAGTCAACGTACACGGAGCTTCCGGCGGCAATGCATTGTAAGTCCGCTACTGCACAGGCCTCGGGATCGGACATGCTTTCCTTAATAGCACAGTTTATCGCAGCATCCCAGCATCAACTGAATCTGTCGCATATATTTTATCCGACGATGCTGGGTCGGGACGCTCCGCGGAAGCGGGTACGGACGTCCGAAAGTTTCATCCGGTCCGACGGGATACCGAAAGGGATTCGGAGGATTTCAAGCTTTCCCTTTCGGAACAACATATGCTGCGATGCCGGATAAGAAACTGATAGCGTCGGTGGACTTAGAAATTTTTGGTTCGGTTCAGGGACATCGTCCCTCAGTTCCGACATAGTCCAATAATGTCACACAAACTTTCGAATTATTGAACGACGCTATATATATTATTATTTTATGCTTGCTATCCAAGCATTTCTGGTTTCTTGTTCGAAGAGTTATGGAGATGTCTTTCAAAAGTGTGCCTCTGTCGTCATAGTTAATGAAGAGTTAGCGGCAATAAGTGCTCCTGGAATATGTCTATCGCTTACGGAGTGACATTCGCTAGCTCACCCGGTGTAGCGTACATTCATCGAATGGTTCGGCTGCCGGGTTCGTCCGTTGCGGTCTAGGAAGGAGATTTGGGTGATGCGAGCACTTTAATTACTTTAGTACTCACCCAGTGACGGCAGATTGAGGACAGATCGGAGGAAGCCAACAACATAGGGGACCGCATGTTGTGGTTCAGATATTTTACATTCGGAGCATATGTCCGTTGCTCGGGACGCTCCGTTATATTGACAGTCCGAGAGACTGTCTTTAATGCTTCCTCATCCTCACAGCAGGGCACACGACCGCACATTGGCTACGTGACCTCGAGTATCCGATCAGTTTCGGCATTCAGTGATTCCACGGCGAATAGGTCGCGCCATCCGGTAGCCAAGGGACACGAGGCCTATACACTCCGTTCGCTCGCATATTGGAAGTATGCACGGGGTAACGATCACGGAGCTTCCAGCGGCAATGCATCGTAAGACCGCTGCTCCTCAGGCCTCAGTGACGGACGTGCTATCCGAGTTAGCACAGTTGTTTCGCAGCATCCCAGCAATTGACAGTTTCTCGGTCGAATCAGGAATTATCCGACGGCGCTGGGTCGGTGCGGTCCGCGGTTGCATCAGCTACGGACGACCGAACGCTTTATAGGGTCCGACAGGATGGCGAAAGGGATTCGAAAGATTTCGAGTTTTCCCTTTAGTAGTATCGGAAGATGCCTTTCATATCTTCTGGCATTTCTTCCAGTGATTATTTTTCGGACTTCATTGCTGCGATCTTGGATAAGAGACTTATAGCGTCATTGGACTCGGATTTTTCGATCGGTACAGGGGCATTGTCCCTGACTTACCGACGCAGTCCAATATTGTCATTACAACATGTGTTTTATTTTTCTACGCTATATATTTATATATATATACAAGCCTGCTACTAAGCATGATAGTTTAGTTTCTTGTCCGCATGGCTCATTTCTGCCATTTTATCATTTTTACAAATAGTTTATTTTGGCAGAGCAGGGCATACCGAGAGTTCATATGCGTCTAGACGGTGTGATTAAAGACTGCATATATTCTTTTTCGCCGTTTATGTCTTTTCCAATTTCAATGTTGGGAACGACATTATGTATAGTAGACTTAACTCAGACGCTTTATTATACGTAATCTGCCTTACTGAGGCGTTATCATTACGTCTTCAAGAAAAGATTTACGGGATATTATTCTCAATGTAATTTCTTTTGAGGGCAGTAGTTTGTTCACGTATAACTCCGCCCTTCAGTGGCTGATTGGAGTTGGTTAGACGTGACGCAGCCCTAGCTACATCCACACGCGTGGATAGTAAGGTTAAGAACTCTCTCAGAGTCGCTTCGTTCTCGGAGGAGCTTCTCTTCGACGGCAACTTTCCGGCAATCCATGAATTGCTCGATTTATACTTTCTCTTGTCTATCTAGTGTTACAAGAGATTCAGACTGGGGCAAACATTCGGTGGTTGACTCAGAGAGTGCCGCCGCAGTTGCCGGACCCGAGTGTGGCTGTTATGACGGTTGCCAGTCAAACAGATTGGGATATATACTGATCCCTACGGATTCGAAGTGCCAGGGTCTTTGGGTTCCGCAGTCTTTTAGCTATCAGTTTAACTTCCGCGGAATAATGTTTTTTAGGCTTGCTTTATGTCATTGCATGAACATTATTCAGAAACGCATGCCCAAATTCCTGTCCTTTAATTCGACAGTAGTGGCGTATCTCCGGAACCAGGGAGGCACTCTTTCGTTTCCGTTATTCAATTTAATGGAAAGAATCCGTCTGTTGGTTATAGTACACCAAGTTCAGTTTTGGTCCGTCATATTCTGGGTCGTCTGATTGTTTTATCGGACTCCCGTTTCTCTTACGGGTCGCTTGTTGCTGTCAGAATGGACTCTCAACAAACAAGTATTCAATCAGATTTGCTATCTATGAGAGCGCCCAATGATGATTTGTTTATGACACAGCTTGCTAATCAATTGCAGACGTATGTGTTGGCTTGTCCAGATCTCTGAGCTAATAGTGTTAACGCTCTATTGATCTATAGGACGGAATGATAGGATACGCGTATCCTCCGGCGCTGTTGTTTTAGCAGGTATTGTTAAGATAAACAACCACAATACATTTCTGTTGATAGCATCTCTATCTTCACAGAGATCATGAGTAATTTACTCTCTTGTCTACTGTGGGTCTTAACGTGAAATCTTCCTCTATGTGAGGATCTTTTTCACTGGGTAAATCGTGTCATCTTTATCACAACCAGCAAGGTCGCAACCTTCATGTATTCCGTTGTGTGGTCCGTATTGCATTGTAAGCACTGTACTGGACGAGCTTTGGACGCGATTTCTTACTATAGGAGATCCTCTTCTTCGCTATTCTATGCGGCTAAAGTGGAGGCTCTTCCGTCGTGGTGTAGGGATCATTATGTTCATATTGTTGATCCCTCCATACTACTCATTGCTATTTTTTAGTATACTTGTTTCACAAGATCTACTGCAGCCTGTTATTATTTAGGTTATAGGTTTATGTTACCTCATACCTATGCACTCTACGATAGTTTACAATTGAGTCTTTTGTCTCTTTATCTAAGTCAGTTAGTAACTTTTTGATAAATAGACTTAGAATCTTTAGATTAAATTCCTATACGGATTTTAACTTCGGTTCTTATTTAGCTAAGTAATCATTTGAGCCTCTGGAAACAGTAGTTTTCAAATTCTGACCTTTTAGACAGTAATTCTGTTGGTTTCTCTTTTACTGTAGAGTCAGTGAGTTTCATGCACTATCAATGGATGATTTTCACTTTCGTAGTTTCGGAATCAATCCTTCCGTTACTATTTAGGTTGGATTGTTGCATAAGAGTTAGGCTCCTATTATCCGGAACCTATTATTTTAAGGTCCTTCCGTCTTCGTATGGGCATAGGCCTTTACTCTTTCCGGGTACAGTTTATGTATTTATAAACAGATATCTGTTTATTACTATGGGCGTAAGCTTCTTCTCTCTTTGATGTCTAGTAGAAGGACGTTACGCTCCATTTTATTGTTAATGGATTCTATTAACTATCGGTACTGCTTATGGTATATCATTGACTTAGCAGTTGTGCTTAAGATTTCGGCTCTTGAAGTAAGAGTTCTTCTACTTCTTGGGCTTACATTAATAGTGTCGCTATTATAGATTTTTGAAGGCCGCTCATTGCACTCAGCCATCCACATTCATGAATTTTATCTCAGAAATATCGAGTCCATTTCTGGAGGCCTCTATTGTTAGGTCTATTATATACTGCTCAGAATGTCATTCACTTAACAGTTGCTACTATAGCTAGGTAGGCTGTCTGTTTCGGCAGTGTCTCCGTTCGGCTGCCTTCTTCGCTCTGGGCTATTTGACCCAGGGCAAGAAAAAGGGGGGGGGGGGGAGGGTGTTCCCTTGGGTCACCTGTTTTACTATGAAAACAAGGGGATACCTCCTCCGGAGTTAGTAATTCTGAGCTGTTATTGGGATGGTTGTTTAGTGAGAAGTTTAGGTTTTTAAAATTCATTCAAGTCTTAGTTTTTAAAGTATAGCTTTTGAATATTGCATATGTCAACGGACATGATTATGCAATCCTCAGACACTTTTAGGAGTATAAGAGTCTCTATTCTCTAGACTTACTTTATTTATTGGCTTACTTTAAAAATTATTAGTATAAGGATTATATTGGATATTAATAGAGTACATGGATGTATGAAGCTCAATTTTGGAAGGTGTTGTATCTTTCTAACTTATCATAAATAAGAAAGATACATGTAAGGCCTATTACTTCTTTTTCCCTACAGGGGATGACTCTATTTTATTTTATTGAGCGTATTCCATTTTGCTCTATGTCCTTGACCCTCCAGCCTTTTTACTATTCAGCTATGTCTGGGTCATTGGTACAGTATAAAAATGTTGAAAAATTTATAGTAATTTATATATTTTTTATACTTACCAATGACCCAGACGGGGATGGCCCTCCCAGGAGTTGGGAACTCTTGCCTCCCCGCTGAGTACATAGCGCTTACCAGGCACTGGTTATTAGAATGATTAATGGCGCCAATTTCGGAACGTCCTTGACACTGCGCATGCGCAGTAGGGGCGAAGTGTGGAGGGCCTTTCAGGACATGTTTTCTTTAGTTTTAGATGCAAATTTTGGGGATTGGGGGGCAAAATTTGTGTTTGGCCCTATATTTTAAGAGTTAGCACCAGCTATGTCTGGGTCATTGGTAAGTATAAAAAATATATAAATTACTATAAATTTTTCAACTTTTTGAGCGGTTCAGGGACATCGCTCCCGAGTTTCCGTCGCAGTCCAATAATGTTGCAAGAACATTTGAATTATTGAACGATGCTATATTTAAACTTGCTTCCAAGACGGGGAAAGCAGGTTTCTTGTCCGCTAATACTCTCAACCTGCCTTTCATTAATGCAAGGAATAAATTTGATACGGCAGGACAGGGTATACCGAGAGTTCCTCTGCGTATGGACGACGAGGCGGAAGACTTAGAGCTATCATTACCGTCGTCGGCTTCTATTCCAACTGCGGTGTTGGAAACAGCTATTGCGTCTAACAGACCCAATTTAGATGCCTTATCTTACGCAGATCACCTTACTAAGGCGTTATCACTGCGCCTTCAAGGGAAAGAGTTTCAGGATATACAATCCTCTTTAAGACTTCTTTCAAGGGCAGTAGCTTATTCCACGTGTAACTCTGCCCTTTCAGTGGCAAATCTGGAGTTGGTTAGACGTGACGCAGCCCTAGCTACATCCACACTAGTGGATACTAAGGTGAAGAACTCTCTTAGAGTCGCTTCGGTCTCAGGAGAACTTCTCTTTGACGGCAAGCTTTCTGCTATTTATGATAAAATTACAAAGAAAGCTAAGGATTCTCTGTTGTTCAAATCTGCTCCTGAGAAGTCGGATACAGCAGACACGAATAAGACAGGCACTTCTGGGTCTAATGCGCCCAAGAGAGGTTCCTATAGAGGTTCCGGTGCGTCCTCTTGGTCTTATTCGAGAGACCGTCAGGGTAGCGACTCTCGTTCGAGACGTCCTTCAGGCCGGGACAATCGGTCGGATGCCCCGAGGTCGACGGGGCGAGGTGCGGGCCGTGGAGGACGTGGTTTCTCCTACCGCAGGCCTCGCAGGTCCAGGAGGTGATGGCTTAAACCTCTATCGCGTACCGGTTGGCGGAAGGTTGTCGAGCTTTTCACAAGAATGGGCGTCGATTACGGATGACTCTTGGGTGAGAGGAGTGACTTCGGAAGGTCTAAAGATATCCTTCAAACGAAAGCCTCCATTAACTCGAAGTCCAAAGTGGACTCATCTTCCGTCAAATCCGCAGAAAAGCTCTGTTATCAGAGGTGCAGTCTCTATTAATGAAGAACGCGGTAGAGGTCGTTGAAAACCAGGAATCTCCGGGATTCTACAGCCATCTGTTTCTGGTTCCGAAACCAGATGGCTCGTTCCGTCCAGTCATAGATTTGAGCTGGATAAACAAGCTGATCGTCGCTCCGAAGTTTTATATGGAGACGATTCGGTCGGTCAGAGCGAGTATTCGGGTGAACGATTATGCAACGAGCATAGATCTCAAAGATGCGTACTTTCACGTCATGGTACATCCGACATTCCGAAAGTACCTACGCTTCGCAGTCCTAGGAGTGGTGTATCAATTCCGGGCGATGTGCTTCGGATTGAATCTAGCACCCTGGGCTTTCACTCGGGTAATGAACTCGGTAATGATCTATTTCCGAGCTCATTCGTCTGCGGTAACGTCGGCCTACCTGGACGACATTCTTCAGAGGTACGGCAACGAGTTAACGCTTCAGAACGATGTTCAGAATCTTCTTCTATTGCTCCGACGTCTCGGTTTTATAGTAAACGAGGAGAAGTCGGATCTGGTGCCGTCCAAGTCATTCACTCATCTGGGAATGAGCTTCGAGACGCACAACAATCTCGTTCATCTGCCATTAACCAGAGCGAAATTAGTCAGTTGTTATGCTCGCTATTGTCTGCACGCAGACAAAGTCACGGCGAGAGAATTTATGAGACTGATAGGTCTGTGCGGAGCCGCCGCGGATCTCATTCCGATGGGGCGGTTACGCACACGTCCTCTTCAAATTTTCTTGACTCAGAATTGGAGTGTGAAAATTCATTCGCTGGATGTAGACGTTCTCTTGTCAGATCAAGTGAAACAAGAGATTCAGACTTGGGCAAACATTCAGTGGTTAACTCAGGGAGTTCCGCTGCAGTTGCCGGATCCGAGTTTTACCGTTATGACGGATGCCAGTCAAACAGGTTGGGGTGCATCATTAATCCCAACGGATTCGAGATGCCAGGGTCTTTGGGATCTGCAATTCCTGTGCAAGCACATAAACATCAAGGAAATGATGTCAATTTGGCTTGCGTTACGTCACTGGATGGACATTATTCACAATGCTCATGTCCAAATCCTATCCGACAATACGACAGTAGTGGCGTATATACGGAATCAGGGAGGCACCCATTCAGTTCCGTTGTTCAATCTAATGGAAAGAATCCTTCTGTTTGCGCTAGAACATCACGTTCTTCTTTCGGTCCGTCACATACCGGGTCGTCTGAATGTGCTAGCAGACTCCCTTTCACGAAAGGGTCGCTTGTTGCTGTCGGAGTGGACTCTCAACAAACAAGTATTCAATCAGATTTGCTACCAATGGGAACGGCCAATGATAGACTTATTTGCGACACATCTCAACAATCAGTTGCAGACGTATGTGTCTCCGTGTCCGGATCCAAGAGCATTTGCAGTAGACGCTCTGTCTATCCCTTGGGACGGAATGATAGGATATGCGTATCCTCCAGCGCCGTTAATTCAACAAGTATTGCTAAAGATAAAACAATCTCAATGCAAGATTCTGTTGGTAGCATCTCTGTCGCCACAGAGACCATGGATAAATCTACTCAGGTGTCTGTTGTGGGACCTACCGCGAAAGCTTCCTCCACGGGAGGATCTTTTTTCGCAGGGGAAATCGCGTCAACTCCATCACAACCCGCAAGGTCTCAACCTTCACGTTTTTCCGTTGTGCGGTCCTTCTTGCATGGCAAACACTTTACAGGACGAGCAGTGGACGCGATTTCTAACTGTAGGAGGACCTCCTCTTCGCTAAACTATGCGGCTAAGTGGAAGGTTTTTCGTCGTTGGTGTAGGGATCATTCTGTAGATATATTCGATCCCTCTATACCAGACATTGCAAACTTTCTAGTATACTTGTTTGACGAAATCAAACTGCAGCCTGTTACTATAAAGGGTTATAGATCTATGTTATCTGATACCTATGCACATCATGATAGTTTACAAATTGGATCTAATGTCTCTTTATCTAAGTTGGTTAGAAACTTTTCGATAAATAGACCCAGAACTCTTAGATTAATTCCTAAGTGGAATTTAGCTTGGGTTCTTCTTAAATTGAAGGAAAAGCCATTTGAACCTCTTGGGACAGTAGATTTCAAATTCTTATCTTATAAGACAGCTTTTCTCTTAGCTTTCTCTTCTGCTAGAAGAGTCAGTGAGCTTCATGCACTGTCGGTGGATGATTCTCACTATCGTAGTGTTGGGAACACTATCACCTTCACTACTAATGTGGGTTTTTTAGCTAAGAATCAGGCTCCTAATAAATATCCGGAACCTATTGTTATTAAGGCTCTTCCGTCTTCAGACGGGCGTAGGCCTTTACTCTGTCCTGTTAGAGCATTACGTATCTATAAACAGAGATCTCAGTTTATCAGAAAGGGACAGAAACGTTTCTTTCTGTCTTTGATGCCTAATAGAAAGGACATTTCGGTCCATTCTATTGCTAGATGGATTCAATTAACTATCCGTACTGCTTATGAAAATTTATCTTCTTCTCAGCAGTCTGTGCTTAAGATTTCTGCTCATGAAGTAAGAGCTCTTTCTACTTCCTGGGCTTATGCTAATAGTGTTGCTATTACAGATTTAATGAAGGCTGCTTATTGGTCTCAGCCATCCACATTTACGAATTTTTATCTCAGAAATATTGAGTCCATTTCTGGAGACCTGTATTGTTTAGGTCCGTTATCTGTTGCTCAGAATGTCGTCCACTAAACAGTTGCAACTATAGTTATGCAGGCTTTCTGTTCCGGCAGTGACTCCGTCCGGCTGCCCTCTTCGCTCTGGGCTATTTGACCCAGGGCAAGGGGAAGGGGGGGGGGGGGGGCGGGTGTTCCCTTAGGTCACCTGCTTTATAGTGAAAAGCAAGGGAATGCCTCCTCCAAGTCAGTATTTCTGAGTCGCTTCCGGGATGGTTTTAAAGTGTAATATTAATGTTAAAATTCATTCATGTCTTATTTTTAAAGTGTAGCTCGGTGTGAAGCATTTGTATATGTCAAGTGTCAAACGGGCTTTAATATACAATACTCGGACACTTTTAAATGACTATAAAGAGTCTCAATTCTCTGGACTACTTTATTTATTGGCTTGCTTTAAAAATAATTAGTATAAGGGATATACTGGATGTTAATAGAGAACATGAATGTTATTGTGCTCAATTATTAAGTGTAGTGTATCTTTCTAATTTAATATTAAATAAGAAAGATACATGTAAAGCCTAATACTCCTTTTCTCCTTAAGGGGTTACCTCTTTACTATATAGTTGAGCTTATTGGATTTTCCTCTATGTCCTAGGCCCTCCAGCCTGTTTACTATTCAGCTAAGTCTGGGTCATTGGTACAGTATAAAAATGTTAAAAAATTTATAGTAATTTATATATTTTTTATACTTACCAATGACCCAGACGGGGATGGCCCTCCCTGGAGTTGGGAACTCTTGCCTCCCCGCTGAGTACATAGCGCTGACCAGGCACTGCCAGTAAGAATGATAATTGGCGCCAATTTCGGGACGTCTGCGTCACTGCGCATGCGCAGTAGAGGCGTAGTATGGAGGTCCTTTAGGACATGATTTCTTTTTGTTTTGGATGCAAATTTTGGGGATTGGGGGGCAAAATTCGTGTTTGGCCCTGGTTTTTTTAGAGTTAGCACCAGCTAAGTCTGGGTCATGGGTAAGTATAAAAAATATATAAATTACTATAAATTTTTTAACTTTTTGTATAATTTAAGCATTTTGCCCCTCCCTCAAATGACGTTTACGGTGTGTACTGTTTTCAACTAGGCCATGTATGTGTGTACCCTTCTATCTATGCTTTCATTTGGAATGTATTGATTTTGGTATCTTTTTATAATTGTACAATATCTTGGTAAAGCTTGATTTTGAATACTTCAGACTTTTTTTTCATATTTTTCATCCCAACTGGTTTTGGCAAGTTTGAGAAATTTTATTTCTGTTTGAAATTTGGAGAAATTTTCTTTTCCATCCAATAACTTTTGAATGACGGGTCTAAATCAATTTATTTATGATATGTATTCAAAACAAAACAATATCTTGGTCAGCTTCGATTTGGTCTTACTTGCAATCTTTTAAGATTTTTTGGCTAAAATGGACTTCAAAACATTGACAAATTTTTGCTTTCATCTCAAAATTTTTTTTGGTTGAGTTGTGTTAACAATTAGACCTATGTTTTGATTAAGGTGTGTGTCCTTTCATATGTCTGAATATCCGTGTCATCACAATAACTTGAACAAACAATTTCGGAATTTTACATAATGTGGTTTGTGAGTTCCACTCAAGAATGTCTTGGATGAGCTCGAAAACCAGTCCTGCCTGATTTATTTTCAGGAGTTATGCCTCTTGCATTGTTTTCTTCTTTGAATTACCAACTTGGTGGCAGTGTCTGTGCGATAACTTAAACGTTATCCAATTTTACCAAATTTGGACTGTGAGGATCGACTTGGGAATGTCTTGGATGAGCTCGAAAATCCTGCCCCAATTTGTTTTAAAGGAGTTATGCCCCTTAGATTGAATTTATGATTTGCATGAAGTGGCAGTGTCAGCAGCATAACTTGAACAAATGTTATTTAATTTTTCCCAAATTTGGTCTACTCAAGAATGTCTTGGGTGAGTTCGAATACCAGTCCTGCCCAAATCATTCTTCATGAGTTAGGACCCTTAGATTGTTTTCTTGTTTGAATTTCCAACTGGGGTGGGGGCATTATCGGCAAGATAACTTGAACAAACGATATCAAATTTTTACCAAATTTGTCCTATGTCTCTTAAATTGTTTCCTTGTTTCTGATGCTAACTCAGATTTCTTTTTAGCCACCCGAACTCTACCCCAACATCTCTGATGTTGGATGACTGCTCAAAGCAAAATTATTTTAGAATGCTTTTATAACAAAACATTATCTGTTGTGTCCTGGTGCATGGCACTTTATCCTGGTTGCCTACATGAGGGCACGATGATGCCATGTACTAACGCGTACTACATGTCGATGGTGCACATGTCTTCAACTGCTGTAACCCTGCTTGAGCAGAGCTTGAACAGAGTTTGAATGTTGACCTGACAGATGCTCAGTGGTTCTCTCTGGATATTCCGGCTTCCTTCATCAGTAAAACTGTCAGGGTCACAATTAGTCATTGTGCTTAAGTATGTGACCTTAAACACCAATAAATAAATAATAAATAACAAAACATCAACATCGATTTGATTTTGATCTATTTCCAACCTTTTAAGATTTTTTGTTCGAAATGGACTTGGAAATTTTAAGAAATTTTTATTTCCATACTCCCCCAAAATTTTGCATGACTGCACAAAATAAGATGGTTTTTGGAATGTGATTATAATTGGACAGTATCAAGGTCATATTTGATTTTGAACTATATCCGCCTTTTTTCTGATCTAGTGTTTTTGTCAAAATGAACACAAGAAATTTCTCTTTCTGTTCAGATACATTTGAAAGACTGTTCAGAATGAATTGGTTTTAGGCATACTTATGTAACTGAACATTAAATATCTACAGTACATGGAGAGTGGATTGTAACTAAATCACCCATGGAGTGGAGTTACCACCCAAAGTATCACTTTCGAATTTTGGGCATACTGACAAAAAACACAAGCAATGTTTCATCCAATGGACCGCCGGGTTTACCCCGGAGGTCCATTAGCTGGAACTTTGCTTGTGATTATTATGCTTTGCAACAAATTTGCAATTATTGCCTGGGTGGAATCTCCGCTCTGGGGGTGATTTAGTGAAAATACACTCTCCATGTACTGTAGTTGCTACTATGTGTAGATGTGAGAACTGATATGTCAGGTTTAAATGCTGACATAGTAGATGTTGGCATTGGCAATTGGTTGGATAATTAGTTAACAGTTTTTTTTTCTGACAGATCTAGTGTTTTTAATCAAAAAAAGTGACTTAATAATAATTCAAGCCTTGAAGAATCAACTTGGGAGGTTAATATAGAAAAGTCATGAAAGTGTAGCGGTTATTCAGTTTACAAGTGTGGTGAGATGCTGGATCAACAACTTTGTTTTGATGTGTAGCGGTCGAGGTATAAAGGTCATTTACCAACCAGCCTGGTTGGTCCGGATCTCTTAGTCTCATGGTAAATTGGTGGCTTTGTGTGCTAGAGGTTGACGGTTCGAACCCCGGCTCCTGCACTTATCTCTCCTCCTGTTACATTTGGGGGCTCATCTGATCCTCAGCAGTAGGTGGCACTGCGGGTGTTTCAACCGCTCTGAGGAGGAACTTGGGTGAGATTCACGTGGTGAATCTCTAAAGAAGGGGTGAGTAGTGTAGGGGTCGAGGTATAAAGGCCATTTACCAACCAGCCTGGTTGGTTCGGATCTCTTAGTCTTGTGGTAAATTGGTTGCTTTGTATGCTAGAGGTCGACTGTTCGAACCCCAGCCCCTGCACTTATCTCTCCTCCTGTTACATTTGGGGGCTCGTCCGATCCTCAGCAGTTTGTGGCGTTGTGGATGCTGTGGTGAAGCATGGTGTGTGTTTCAATCGCTCTGAGGTGGAATCTGGGGTGAGATTCACAGTGGATGAATCTGAAAAGAAGGGGAGAGTAGTGTAGCGGTCGAGGTATAAAGGCCATTTACCAACCAGCTTGGTTGGTCTGGATCTCTTAGTCTCTTGGTAAATCGGTCACTTTGTATGCTAGAGGTCGATTATTCGAATCCCAGCCCCCGCACTTATCTCTCCTCTTACAGAAGCTTTAAATTAAATAAGGTAGTGATTGTTGACAGAAACATTACCGGTAACCATTAAAGGCCTATTTTGGAATTTTACATCCACAACAGGTGCCCTTAACATGCCATCATGAGGAAGTCCTGCTGACAATAGACAAATTACCTAGGCAGTAGTTTTTAGACAAGTCTTGGCTGCCCTAACAGGCAGCCAAGACATAACTAGAAATCACTGCTAAGAAATCAGACGTATAAAGACTGTGGAATGCTGGGAATACAAGACACTTGTCCATGCCCTGAAGGGTTAAGAGCATCTTTGGCCCACCGTTGTTTTAAAATCTGAAATTCAGAAAAACTGAATAGTTGAAAAATACATCTATATTTTCAGGAAATCACAGGATGCACAGAAGGAAGTAAGGTTGTTGTTAGATATGTATAAAAGTGTACCTAAAGAACAAAGAGATAAAGTTCAGGTATATTTCAACACACTGAATTGAGTTTATATACATTTTATAAAATCTGAAAAATACAGAAAATGTAGTTTTCGAACCCAGTTTTGGAAAACCTGGAAACTATGGTTTTTATTGACTCTGTGAAAACTACAGAATGTTCTGCTTTTATCTTGAATTGGAAATATATATTTTAGATAATGTTCCATTATTTCACTAATATATTTGTCACTTATGTCCTTGCTTGTTCCTTATAAATACCACAAAATCTTACATTATTCATTTCCGCATGATAACCTTGGGAAGTAGAGCACAGCCTGTTTAGTGTTGTAAATAAGTTCCGCTTTATTAATATGTGTATAACAGGACCTGGTGATGGAATTATATAAATTATAAATGATTCCCCAAATTTAACTATAGCTATATTCCATTATAGATGTACATATACAACTGTTATCTCAAACTCCAAATAGGGCCACAAAAACACTCTTTGTTGCACAGTCACTGCCACATGTTCGGAAAACACACATGTCAAAAGTTTGATAGTTGCACTTAACATCTCTTGTTTCTCTACAGGCTTCCTTCACCTGTACAACTGTTGGACACATAAGGTCTCTTGCTGTTGAAAGTGTAATTAAACCCCAATAAACGTCAACACAGCAATCAGTCATTGAGTGAATTGTCCTTGTTGACCCATTACAAGTTAACTAAATGCTCCAAGTGTGTATATAAAAAGCTCTTAAACATTTTGTATTCTAAAACTCTCTTTATATTCTTTCGGGACGACCCGCACTGTGTCCTTGGGCATGGCACTTTATCCTAGTTGCCTGCATGGGGGCATGATGACGCTGTGTACTCAGGCGTACTGCATGTTGATGGTAAACATGCCTTCAGCTGCTGTAACCCTGCTTGAGCGGAGTTTGAACAGAGTTAGAATGTTGAGGAGCTGACAGTTGCTCATCGATGCTTGGTGGTTCTCTCCGGGTACTCTGGCTTCCTCCACCCGTAAAACTCTCGCGGTCATGATTAGCCATTGTGCATAAGTATGTGACCTTAAACACCAATAAATAAATAATAGTAAATTTTTTTTGTAGTAGTAGTTTATCTCCATTTTCTTATGGGGGTGCGGTAGCATTGTAGTAACTGGTTCTCGACAGATCACCGAAGTTAAGCAACATCGAGTCCAGTTAGTCCTTGGATGGGTGACCTTCTGAACAATCGATTTGGACTCCCGCGTTGTGTCCTGGGGCAAGGCATTTAACCCTGATTGTCCACATGGCGGAACGATGACACCATGTACTAAGGCATACTGCACGTCGATGGTGCACATGTCTTCAACCAATCTAACCCTGCCTGTGCTGCAGTGCAGAGTTACGATTTTTGGGAGCTGGCAGCTGCTTGTCATTGTTCGATGGTTCTCTCCAGGTACTCCAGCTTCCTCCCATAAAACTGCCACCGACACAATATGACTTTGGCTGTGTAAAGTGTCATTAAACCTTAAATAATAAATAAATAAATAAATATTCCATTTTCCTACAAAAACATATTACGTGCCTTGAGTGCAACAAGACACCATCTTAGTAGAGGCAATATATACAGATATAAAAAGATCCTTGAGATCTATAAGTCATATAAAAATAAGATGCAACTCTGTGCTCAAGGATGACTTCAGGCACACTTAAACTTATCCATTCCCATCCTTTCTTAATTCACTCACAATTATTCACTTTCAAATTTATAACCATTCTAGGTAAGGAACTCAGCATACTTATTCATTAAGGTGTCATAAACTGTTTGAAGGAATAACATATAAAAAATGAAATTTTCAATCTTGGTGCAGATGAAATTTACCATGATTTGTCAGCAACTTGGGATGTTTCTAAATCATGATAGAGATGTTTCCTTACCAGAATGACACCTCATTTCTTGTAGTATTTTATGGAATCATATTTGGCTTGTATGCATAGTTAGAGGATATTAGTCAGCCTGATATCAGAGGATGCTCCCGTTCTGCTGGAGATGCTAATAATTCTCATTCAGATGAAACTGTGATATTCCAAGGTCACCCACAAAACTTTCAAAACCTCTCGACATTACTTAACTGGTAGAGTGGGAGCGTGGTGGCTCAGTGGTAGACTGTTGGACTTCTATGCTAGAGATCCAGAGTTTGATCCCCGTCCGTGACGACCCGTGTTATGTCATTGGGCAAGGCACTTTATTCTGGTTGCCTACATGGGGGCACGATGACGCTGTGTACTAAGGCGTACTGCACGTCAACGGTGCAGATGTTTTCAACCGCTGTAACCCTGCTTGAGCGGAGCTTGAACAGAGTTAGTATGTTGAGGAGCTGACAAAAGCTCTCATTCATAAGCTCCAGAATATCCAAAATTGTGCAGCTAGAATTATCACACGAAATCGGAAATACTGCCGAATTACCCAAATACTTATGAGCCTTCACTAGCTTCCTATCGAGCATAGGATAAGGTACAAAACAATCCTGATTACCTACAAATACATAAATGGAATAGCCCCGTCGTACCTATCCGAGCTGATCTCCCAGTACACACCAACGAGAAACCTGCGTTTCGCTGACTCTAACAACCTTGTCACACAGAATGCAAAATTGGCCTCAGCCGGCGATGGGGCTTCTCAGTTGCTGCACCTGTTCTCTGGAATTCCTTACCAAGTCATATAAAAACGGAACAGATCATTAAACAATTTAAGTCCCACATATATCTATTTGGCCAAGCATTTTGTTTGACCACATAGAGATGAAACCCATACACTATGTCATTACAGTGTAGCATGTAAAGCCAAAGAACACTATGTGCATTTTAGGTTTAAACATTGTTATTACAGTTGCTCGTCGATGCTCGGTGGTTCTCTCCGGGTACTCTGCTTTCCTCCACTCGTAAAACTGTCACGGTCACGATAAGCCATTGTGCATAAGTATGTGACCTTAAACCCCAATAAATAAATAAATATAACTGTTAGGGTACTCAATTATTTTAGGCCGTCAAAAATTTGTTCACTTGTCTTTGCCTTGTTACAATTTATGGGAGAGTGCCTACAGGCACTCTCCCATAAATTGCAACAAGGCAAATCCATGCAGACAAAATAATTGCACTTCAAAGAGAATATGAAGCACATCTACATAATATAGAGACTTCAATCTGTGGTACCTGCACTTTAGTTCTGAAATGGTTACCTGGATAATTGGGGACGCGGTGGCTCAGTTGGTAGAGGTGCAGGCTGCAAGCCGAGAGGTCCTCGGTTCGAATCCCACCTGCGGCAACTGCGTTGTGTCCTTGGGCAAGACACTTCACCCCCATTGCCCACGTGGGGGCACGGTGAGGTTGTGTACTAAGGCGTACTGCACGTCAATGGTGCATCTGTCTTCAACCAATGCTAACCCTGCTTTTATGGAGTTGGTATGTTGGGGGAGCTGACAGTTGCTAGGTGGTTCTCTCCGGGTACTCTGACTTCCTCCACCCGTAAAACTGTCATGGTCATGATTTGCCATTGTGCAGAAATATGTGACCTTAATCACCAATAAATAAATAAATAAATTACCCAGATAATTGGTTTGAAACCAGTTACCTACCTAACCGATTAGAAAAACCATCACCCGGATTTCCGAAATATCAATAGTGATCAGTTAAAACATAGTAAATCTGCCGCTTACAGATTACACCTCAAAGCCGTTGCATATTTTGAGAAATAATCGACTTTGGCGATCAAGACTTCGCTAATGATCTCCAATTTCCGTGAGTACTGAGTAATCGCAGAAACTATTCCATAGTATGCATACAAATTAACACTGCCGAATACTCGACAACTTTCATTTGTATACACACTACGGAATAGATTCTGAGAATACAGCTTTCTAATTCCTATAGTTTTTATCCCATATTCGGTGAAATAATGGCCACGGATAGCCGGATATTATCTGGTTATAGTTCGCAGTTAGTCGGTTGCGAAAATGAGCCAACTGTTTCAGCCCTACCGCACTTCAGAATAAAGCCCAAATATGGTCATCCAGCACTCTACCAATTAATCTCCTTACAGTGAAGAAGATAATGTACATTCAAGCATTGATACCAATGCTAGTGTATGTTTAATTGATGTTAATAGTCCTTAAATATCTAATATTGTATGGAAGATTGTTTTGTAGATTGAAAAATTGAAAATCTCCTATTTTTTTCCTAGTAGATCATCACAGTTCAGCTGAAAAGCAACCTTGTACCTTTGGTCAATCCTTGTTAGTTCAATATCATTCCAGTTTTCGTATTTTAAAATTTTAAAAACTTTACTGTCTGGCAGCCACTATGATTTCGCTTCAGAGCAGACCTGTTTTAATCCTGTATTCATGTTAAACTTGTTGGATTTTCTAACATTCAATAATTGTATTTTCAAAATTGATTGAACAGCCAGAGTAACTTTACAGCAAAGCAGTCATATCTGTTTTTAGTTTTAATGCAACTTCCAAGTTTTCAAACATCACTAAAATGCATTTTCAAATTTTGGATGCATTATATACTATTTAAAAAAAGTAGGTTGATAAAAGTGAGATATATGAAGACATATATTTATATTTTCATCAAACAGACAGTTGAGGCATTGCACTGTGACATCTGGTGAGTGATTTCAGCGATAGTTGGGTGTCTGACAAGCACACCTTCCACACACTGTGCTGTAGAAGACATGGACGGTCAGTCAGAGAATTTACCACATTCTGTCCAAGACCTCAATACATTGTAAATCCTCAGAGTTCGCAAGACTAGCACGGATCCAACGTGGAATACTCCTCACAAAACGTCCAATATCGGCTTGACACATTATTTCATTCTTCCTACAGTGCAGCGGCAAGTTCCTGGACATTGGTAGGTAGGGGGCTCTTGGCTTTGTCGTAGGTGCCTGTCAAGCATATGTCAGACCTGCTCGATTGGTGAAAGGTCTGGAATTAGTGCTGGCCATGGCATTGTAGTGATGTTCTCCTGGAGGAACTCTTTAGCGACATGGGCACTGTGTGCTCTTACATTGTCATCTTGGAAAATAAATTGACAGCTGTGACGCCCTGCAAATGGCACCACATGAGCTGCTAACATGTTGTCATGGTAGTACTGCCCTGTGACACTCCCTTGGATGACATGTAATGCTGTTCTGCTTGTCATGGTTATGCCTCCCCACACCATAATCGATCCACCACCAAAACAATCGTGCTGCCTAACAGGTACATCATGGTATCATTCATTCCACTGCCACCACACTGTTTCGCCTGTCGTGGAAGTTGAGAGTGAACCTCAATTCATCGGAAAACATGATGTTGCTCCACATGATAATTGTTCCATTGATGTTGATGCGAAGTGATGTGATGTTCAGGCAAACATGGAATTATTCGAGGTTGTCAAGCGTACAAATTCCAGCTGTGTAGGCGATTTCGGATAGTCTGACCACTGACTAGCACATCTGTCACTTGGTGCAGCTACTGTCCAATTTGTGAGGCACTTTGATGGCTGGTACATCATGTTGTTGTTCGGATGAAACGATCCTGGTTAGCAGGTGTCGCCCTCGGACGACCTGACCAACATTTGTCATCAACATTGCATGTCTGACGGTAGTGTGACCACACCCTGCTAATCACCGATTGAGTAACATTGAAAATTTGAGCCACTGCTATCTTGTTTGTTGCCCGCTTCGAATATGCCAACGGCACGTAAATGTTCATCATGTGTCAGTCTTTGCATACCCAAAAGTTATGCTTCGACCAGAAACTATTGATGAATGAGTTTATACCAAGAAAAGAACGATGAGCCCTCTGAAAAAACCTGCCCAGTACAAATGAATATTTCAAAACGAACCCCCACAGACATTAATGCGGTGCTCTTGCGAAAAACCTGCACGAAGTTTGCGTCTGCCAGTGACATTCATGATCCATTCTAAACTTGGTAACATATTGATGTGTCCAATCATGCGTATCCAATACCATTTTCTGAAAATATCAACATCAGTTTGGATATCCCCTAATTTTTTTTAATAGTATATTTTACTACAGTGGAATCCTGTTAATAGAATAGCCACTTGGCCAATAAAAATTATTCAATTAACAGGAGTATTCAATTAACAGGAATTGTGTCACGTTCTTGTATTCTAGAGATAAACTTAGCATTTATTCTATTATATCTTGTTTGACAGAGCTCCAAGAGCTCTGTCAAACAAGATATAATAGATTAAATGCCTATACTGGATGTACTGTGGCCGAATAGGTCTATAAACAAAGGAAAACTGGGTAGTATCAGGGTAATTTCATGACATGTTACAAGATTTTTTATTCAATTAACAGGAGTTTACTCTATAACCTACATTCAATTATCAGGTCAAATTTGTACTGGAGGTATGGTAAACGGTTTTATGTTGTTAAATTATATTCAATTAACAGGGATATACAATTAAGAGATATCCAATTAAGTGAGCTTCACTGTATTATACTTTACTCTAAGGCTTTTCATACATTTTTGGTACTCTTTGATCCCAAGACTTGCCTAGAAAGAGCTGCTGAAGTACTTGAAATGTAACTTCTTAGTTTACCCAAAGCCTGCAGGTTGGGGCACCTGTTTTGTTGGCATAAAAAAGAACTCAAAGTTGGAATTTGACCCCAAGGTTTACACTTGCAACTTGCCTTGTGTTTGTTCATTTTTTATCATTTAATTTTTATTGCTAATTGAAAGTTTTGTCATATGTATTAGTTGATGGCAGCAGAAAAAAAAGCTAGACAGGAAATTGAGGAACAAAAAAGTATTATAAAAAAGATGCAAGAAAATGAGAGAAAAGAAAAGAGAAAATTAGCTGAGGAAGATGCGATCAGGAAAATTAAGAGAAATGAAGAACAGATAAATGAACTGTCAAAAAATTTGGCCAGTCAGAAACAGGTAAATTTACTGTTGATATTTAATTAAATTCAGATTTTGTTTTAGTATTGATACAACTCCAGTTTTCTTTGGAGCATTTGTCCAATTCAAACTTTGTAGAAAGCAATAATGCAGGGTTCCCATAATCATGGAAAATAGAGTTATCTTGGAACAAAAGTAATGGCAGAACATATATAAGTCAGGTGGAATTCTACCCAGAACTTACATTCGTGGGAGGGGGGATTGGTACAGGGGAGGGGGAATTGGTACAGGGGAGGGGGGGCAGGTAGTAGGAGGGGGTGCAGATTCATGTTTGTTCAAATCGAGTTCCTCGGTTAATATTTGGGCTCTCTATGGAGCCGAATTGTAACTTAGTGCAGCATGAGAAAATTTCTTTAAAAATCTTCTTCAGATCCACCAGTCAGAATCCTTTAGCATTTGGCATTTGGTACATTACCTCAGGGACGGGGGGGGGGGGGGGGGGGGGGGGGGGGGGGGGGGGGGGCTCAGATTCAAGTTTGTTGACATCAAGTCCCTGGGTTGAAAATTTTGGGTCGGGTTTGGATTTAGAAATTTTGGACCAAGATTCTAAAAAAAAAATTTGATTTTTCATGTGCTTTGAGACGAAAAAATTTATAGCCTGAAAATTTTTGATCCGCTTCAGACTATATTTTTATACTGTACCAATGACCCAGACACAGCTGGTGCTAACTCTTAAAAATATAGAGCCAAACACAAATTTTGCCCCCCAATCCCCAAAATTTGCATCTAAAACCAAAGAAAACATGTCCTGAATGGCCCTCCATACTTCACCTCTACTGCGCATGCGTAGTGTCAAGGATGTCCCAAAATTGGCCCCATTAATCATTCTTAGTTTGGCCCTTCATCAGTTAACATCTGACTGATGTTTGTGCTTGTAAATCTCAGTTTAAATGATGCCAGACACATAAATATTAGTGAAATGGTGATTCTAAGGAGGATATAGAAGCAGGAGAGGAAAAATGAGTGGCAGAAAATAATCAGACCTGTAACTTAAAATTTTTTGATCAAATTATGTTAAGTTACCTATTTTCGAGGCAACTGCCTGTTGAGGTCATTCTTGTTATCAAGATTACACTGCTTATTCAGTGTTTTCCTCTCTCCCTTTCCTTTAAGTCCCCTCTTGCTATTCTCCCATGCTTTTGGCATATTTTCTGTAATATTATTACTAAAATTTCTTGGGAGTTTTAGCTGGATAACAGAATGTATTCTGTTCTTTTCCCCATGTTTACGTCTTCACCTATGGGTGGTTAGGCGTAGTGTTCTGCATCTGCCATCTGATGTTCTGCAGTTTCTTCCCTGGAAGTCTCTGTTTTGCATCAGATAGTGTATTATTGGTAACTGATTTCGGGCCAGGGTGCCTAGAGTCTTGATCTAGTGTTTTTACACTTATTGTTTACATTTCCAACAGCCCTCTGTGTGAGGGGGGGATTTCTTGAAAATAATATCTTGATGTTAATTTAATCATAACTAGACACATTATTATTGTTCGTAAGTGTTGCATAAATTGTTTAAAATATTTTTAGAATTTTTGTCCACACTTAGACTTGGGATCCATTGGGGTTCAACGTTACTTTTCAGAAACTTGGGCTGTTCTGAAAAATTTTTTTTTTTCAAAAGTTTTTGATTCAGTTATTTTTTCTATGTTAATGGATCTTGTTATTATGTATTTTGATTGTCAGGGGTTGGTGCGAGTACTAGGACTTTGTTTTCTTTTCACATTGAAAGGATATTGTTCTATTGTAATAAGAGGAAATCTTCCTCTGACTTTCATAATCATTGTATAATGTAGTCAGTGTACTCGCACTAACTCCTGTTCTGTATGTGTTGATTACGATGACAACATGGGAAGCGTGTGTCACGGTATGTTCATGGGGAATTGGCCATTCCGGTCCTTTCCCCGCAGGGTCACTCTACTTTATCATTCTCTATTTCAGACGATCATGATCAGGGTGATGTATCCGTGATGTCTTCCAAAAAGTGTGCCTCCGTCGTCACAATTAATGTAGAGCTAGCGGAAAAGTGCTCAGGTAATACGTCAATTGCCTAAGAGGACCCTAGTAGGTTCGACGGCCTTTGACGTCCGCTAGCTCGCCCGGTGTAGCGTCCATTCATCGAATGGTTCGGCAGCCGGGTTCGTCCGTTGCGGTCTAGAAAGGAGTTTTGGGTGATGCGAGCACTATAAACATCCATGTGCACACCCAGTGACGGCGGATTAGAGGGGAGAACGGAGGAAGCCTTTTAGTCTGGTTCATAGCTTGTCCAGGCCCATCTGGGCTGCGAGCGAGAGAGGCCCCTCTCTCGTACTTCAACATCTGGCCCCAGATGTTGTGGTACAAAATGTATCGCATTCGGAGCATACGTCCGCCGCTCGGGACGCTCCGTTATATAGACAGTCCGGAGAGACTGTTAATAAGGCTTCCTCATTCTCATGGCAGCGCACACGACCGCACCTTGGCTCCGTGACCTCCGATATCCAGTCAACTTCGCCAATCAGAGAATCCTCGGCGACCAGGTCACGCCATCCGATAGCCAGGGACACGAGGCCTGCAGACTCCGGACGTTCGCATAAGAAGTATGCGGGAGTCAACGTACACGGAGCTTCCAGCGGCAAAGCATCGTAAGACCGCTTCTGCACAGGCCTCGGTGACGGACATGCTATCCCAAATAGCACAACTTATTGCAGCATCCCAGCAACGACAGAATCTCTGTCGCATATTATAATATCCGACGACGCTGGGTCGGGACGCTCTGCGGAAGCATCAGGTGCGGACGTCCGAAAATTTCATACGGTCCGACGGGATGCCGAAAGGGATTCGGAGGTTTTCGAGCCTTCCCTTTCGGAACAACATAAGCTGCTGTATATGTCATCCGACTTCTTCTTCTAGAGGTTCTTCGTCAGACCAGAATGCTGCGATACCGGATAAGAAACTGATAGCGTCGGTGGACACAGAAATTTTTTGGTTCGGTTCAGGGACATCGTCCCTCAGTTCCGACATAGTCCAATAATGTCACACAACTTTCGAATTATTGAACGACGCTATATATATATTATTGTTTGCTTGCTATTAACAAGCATGTCTGGTTTCTTGTTCGCAAAATTACTGAGATGTTTTTCAAAAGTGTGCCTCTGTCGTCATAGTTAATGAAGAGCTAGCGGCAATTAGTGCTCATGGATTACGTCAATCTCCTAAGAGGTCCCTAGTAGGATCGACGGAGTTGACATTCGCTAGCTCACCCGGTGTAGCGTCCATTCATCGAATGGTTCGGCAGTCGGGTTCGTCCGTTGCGGTCTAGGATGGAGATTTGGGTGATGTGAGCACTATAATAGACTTTAGTACACACCCAGTGACGACGGATTAGAGGAGAGATCGGAGGAAGCCTGTTAGTCCGGTTCCTAGCTCGTCCGGTCCGTCCGGGCGGCGAGCGAGAGTGGTCCCTCTCTCGTGCAACAACATATGGGACCGGATGTTGTGGTACAGACATTTCACCTTCGGAGCGTATGTCCGCCACTCCGGACGCTCCGTTATATAGACAGTCCGAGTGACTGTCGATAATGCTTCCTCATCCTCACAGCAGCGCACACGACCGCACATTGGCTACGTGACCTTGAATATCCGGCCAGCTTCGGCATTCAGTGATTCCATGGCAAACAGGTCACGCCATCCGGTAGCCAAGGGACACGAGGCCTGCACACTCCGGTCGCTCGCATAATAGAAGTGTGCACGGGGGTAACGAATGCGGAGCTTCCAGCGGCAATGCATCGTAAGACCGCTTCTCCACAGGCCTCAGTGACGGACGTGTTATCCAAAATAGCACAGCTTATCGTAGCATCCCAGCAAACGACAGATACTCGGTCGGATCAGGAATAATCCGACAGCGCTGGATCGGTACGCTCCGCTGTTGCATCAGGTACGGACGACCGAATATTTCATAGGGTCCGACAGGATGGCGAAAGGGATTCGGATGATTTCGAGCTTTCCCTTTCGGAACAACAGAAGCTGCCATACATTTCTTCCGGCATTATCTTCCAGAGGTTGTTCCCTCGGACTACATTGCTGCGATGCTGGATAAGAGACTATAGCGTCATTGGACACGGAGTTTTGGATCGGTTCATGGACATTGTCCCTGAGTTGCCGACGCAGTCCAATAATGTCTTTAGAACATTCGAATTATTGAACGACGCTATATATATATAAGCTTGCTATCAACATGCTAGTATAGTTTCTTGTCCGCAATGCTCTATTCTGCCTTTCGTGAATTCTAGGAAATAATTGTTTATTGGCAGAACTGGGCTTACCGAGAGTTCCTTTGCGTCTAAGACGGCGAGACTGAAGACTGCTAATTATCTTTTTCGCCGTCTATGTCAATTCCAACCACGATGTTGGAAACGACAATGATGTATAATAGACTTAACTTAGACGCTTTATCATACGTATACCACCTTACTGAGACGTTTATCATTACGTCTTCAACAGAAAGAATTCCAGGATATGATCCTCAATGAGATTTCTTTCAGGGGCAGTAGTTTTTCCACGTTTTACTCTGCCCGTCAGTGGCAACCTGGAGTTGGTTAGACGTGACACAGCCCTAGCTACATCCACACGCATGGATAGTAAGGTGAAGAACTCTCTCAGAGTCGCTTCGGTCTCGAGAAGCTTCTCTTCGACAGCAACCTTTCAGCAATCTTGAATTGCTCGATATACACGTTCTCTTGTTTATAAAGTGTAACAAGAGATTCAGACGTGGGCAAACATTCAGTGGTTGACTCAGAGAGTTCCACTGTAGTTGCCGGATCCGAGTTTTCGATTATGACGGATGTCAGTCAAACAGGTTGGGACACAATTTTGATCCCAACGGATTCGAAGTGCCAGGATCTTGGGGTTCCGCAGTTTTTAGGCAAGCTCCTTACTTCCAAGGAAGAATATTATGTTGGCTTGTACTACGTCATTGGATGAATTTTTATTCAGAAACGCATGTTCAATCCTGTCCGATAATACGACAGTAGTTGCGTATATCCGGAACCAGGGAGGCACTCATTCGGTTCCGTTATTAATTTTAACGGAAAGAATCCTTCTGTTTGTTATAGAACACCAAGTTCTGTTTCGGTTCGTCATATTCTCGGTTGTCGAATCGTATTAGCAGGCTCCCTTTCACGTAAGGGTCGTTTGTTGCCGTCGGAATGGACTATCCACAAACAAGTATTCAATCAGATTTGCTATCAATGGGAGCGCCCAGTGATCATTTATTTGCGACACAACTCTCCAATCAATTGTAGACGTATGCGTCACCGTGTCCGGATCCCTGAGCATATGTAGTTAACGCTCTATCGATCTCGTAGGACGCTATGATAGGATATGCGTATCCTCCATCGCTGTTGATTCAGCAAGTATTGCTAAAATTATTCATTCACAATACAATTCTGTTGGTAGCATCTCTGTCCCACAGAGACGGTGGATAAATTTACTTAGATGTCTACTGTGGGACTTACCGCGGAAACTTCCTCCACGAGAGGATCTTTTTTCGCTGGGGAAATCGTGTCAACTCTATCACAACCCGCAAGGTCTCAACCTTCACGTATTCCATTGTGCGGTCCTTCTTGCATAGCAAGCACTGTATAGGACCAGCAGTGGACGCGATTCCTAACTGTAGAAGGACCTCCTCTTCGCTATACTATGCGGCTAAAGTGGAGGGTCTTCCGTCATTGGTGTAGGGATCTTTATGTTGATATTTTTGTTTCCTCCATACCAGACATTGCAACTTTCTAGTATACTTGTTTGACGAGATCAACTGCAGCCAGTTACTTTTATAGGTTATAGGTCTATGTTATCTGATACCTATGCACACCATGATAGTTTACAATGGAGCCTAATGTCTCTTTATCTAAGTTAGTTTGAAACTTTTCGATAAGAGACCTAGAATCATTAGATTAATTCCTATTCGGAATTTAGCTTGGGTTCTTATTAACTAAAGCAACCATTTGAATCCTTGAGACAGCAGTTTCAAATTCTGGTCTTTTAAGGCAGCGATTCTCTTAGCCTTCTCTTCTGCTGAAGAGTCAGTGAGCTTCATGCACTATCAGTGGACGTTTCTCACTTTCGTAGTATCGGGAACTCTTTTACCTTTACTACTAATGTTGTATTTTTGGTTAAGAATCAGGCTCCTAATGATATCCGGAACCTATTGTTTTTAAGGTCCTTCCGTCTTCGAGCGGGCATAGGCCTTTACTCTGTCCAGATAGACCTTTATGTATTTATTAACAGATCTCAGTTTATCAGTAGGACGTAAAGCTTCTTCTGGCTCTGATGCCTAATAGAAGGGTCATTACGGTCCATTCTATTACTTAATGCATTCAGTTAACTATCGGTACTGCTTAGGATATTCTATCCTTAACTCAGCAGTCTGTGCTTAAGATTTCGGCTCATGAAGTAAGAGCTCTTCTACATCTTCGGCTGACGTATAGTTTTGCTATTATAGATTAAATAGGCTGCATATTGGTCTCAACCATCCACATTCACGAATTTTTATCTCAGAAATATGGTATCCATTTCTGGAGACCTGCATTGTTTAGGTCCATTATCAGCTGCTCAGAAAGTTGATCACTTAACAATTGCAACTATAGCTATGTAGGCTTTATGTTCCGGCAGTGACTCCGTCCTGCTGCCCTCTTCGCTCTGGGCTATTTGACCCAGGGCAAGAAAAAAGGGGGGGGGGGGGGGGGGGTGTTCCCTTGGGTCACCTGTTTTTATTATGAAAACAAGGGGATACCTCCTCCGGAGTTAGTATTTCTGAGCTGTTACTGGGATGGTTTCTTAAGTGAAAGTTAGGTTTTTAAATTCATTCATGTCATAGTTTTAAAGTATAGCAATTGTATATGTCATGTGTCAAACGGATGTTATTATACTATCCTCGGACACTTTTAAAAGAGTATAAAGAGTCTCAATTCTTTGGACTAACTTTATTTATGGGCTTACTTTAAATATAATTAGTATACGAATTATACTGGATATTAATAGAGAACATGGATGTTATCATGCTCAATTATAAAAGGTATTGTGTCTTTCTAATTTGTCATAAATAAGAAAGATACACGTGAAGCCTATTTCTCCTTTTCTCCTGCAGGAGATGACTCTATTTATATAGTTGAGCTTATTGGATTTTCCTCTATGTCCTGGGCCCTCCAGCCTTTTTACTATTCAGCTATGTCTGGGTCATTGGTACAGTATAAAAATGTTAAAAAATTTATAGTCATTTATATATTTTTTATACTTACCAATGACTCAGACGGGGATGGCCCTCCCAGGAGTTGGGAACTCATACCTCCCCGCTGAGGACATAGCGCTTACCAGGCACTGTTGGTAAGAATGATTAATGGAGCCAATTTCGGGACGTCCTTGACACTGCGCAATGCGCAGTAGAGGTGAAGTATGGAGGGCCATTCAGGACATGTTTTCTTTGGTTTTAGATGCAAATTTTGGGGATTGGGGGGCAAAATTTGTGTTTGGCCCTATATTTTTAAGAGTTAGCACCAGCTATGTCTGGGTCATTGGTAAGTATAAAAAATATATAAATTACTATAAATTTTTTCAAGTTTTTGAGACCAAAAAAAAAAATTATAGCATGAAAAATTTGGACCAAAATTTTTTTTTGATTCTTTTCAAAATCGAATTCCTAGATGAATTAGAGTGGTTTTATGCAAAAATGTTTGTACCCTATGTCCTCCCTCCCTTTCTTGTCATGGGGGAGGGGGGGGGGGGGGGGGTTAGATGTAACAAAATGTTTTGCTGCAAAATATATTTTGAAAGGTTTAGACTGATTTTATGCAACCAACTCCCCCCCCCCCCCAAATACCCCTATGACCACCGCCCCACTCCCCACTCCCAGGGTTTAGTTAAGCGGGGGAAAAAAATTGCTACAAAACACGTTTTGAAGGCATTAGAGTGAATTTATGTAAAAAAAAAAAGTGCCCCTATAATAATTTCATGACTTCATTCCCCTGAAGTGTTGATGAGTCATGATTAGCTGAATGTGATCCAAAAATACTTCTTTGAACAACTTGTCAGGTGAGCAATTAAGGCCCCTTTGGGCCTCTAGTTTATTTTTCCACCCACTTGAAAAGTGGGAGGTATATAGTGATCACTAGGTCCGTCCGTACATCTGTACGTCTGTCCATCCGTTACGCTTTAGGGGGTACACATCTGCTATCCGCAACTCCTCCTAAACCAGTGAACGGATTTCATTGAAACTCTCAGACATTCTTTTACATACATTGAAGATGTGCACCTCCTATTTTCTTTTCAGATATTTTCATTTTTACAGTTTCTCATATTGAAAAATGAACTTAATCATATTCAATTCACATTCTGTACAGATCTGCTATCCGCAATTCCTCCTAAACCAGTGAACAGATTTCATTGAAACTCTCAGATATTCTTTTACATACATTGAAGATGTGCACCTCCTATTTTCTTTTCAGATATTTTCATTTTTACAGTTTCCCATATTGACAAATGAACTTTGTCAAATTCAGTTGACATTCTGGACAGATCTGCTATCCGCAACTCCTCTTTAAACCGTTCAACAGATTTCATTGAAACTTTCAGACATTCTTTTACACACCTTGCAGATGTGCACCTCCTATTTTCTTTTCAGATATTTTCATATTTACAGTTCCCCATATTCAAAAATGGTCTTTGTCAATTCAGGTTTTAGTAGGGAGGGGTATTGATCTGCTATCCGCTACTCCTCTTAAACCATTGAACAAACTTCATTGGGACTCTCAGACATTCTTTTACATACACTGAAGATGTGCACCTCCTATTTTTCTTTCAGATATTTTCATATTCCGAAATACATCCATCCGTCTGTCCCTCCATCCGTCCATCCGTTTTGCTATAGGGGTGTTACGCTTTGGAGGGGGGGGGGGGGAGGGGGGCACACATCTGCTATTAACAACTCCTCTCAAACCAGTGAACGGATTTCATTGAAACTTTCAGACATTCTTTTACATATATTGAAGATGTGCACCTCCTGTTTTGTTTTCAGATATTTTTATTTTTAGGGTTTTCCATATTTAAAAATGGGCTTTGTCAATTCAAGCTTGCTTGGGGGGGGGGGGGGGGGGGAGGGGCGCGACCTCTTTTAAACTAGTGAATGGATTTCAGTGACTTCGAACCTTCTTTTACATACAGTGAAGATGTATACCTTCTATTTTGTTTTCAGATATTTTTATTTTTATAGTTTCACATATTGAAAAATGGGCTTTGTCAATTCAAGCTTTGCGGTGGAGGTGTGTGTGTGTGGGGTTGGGGGGGGGGGGGGGGGGTGTCAGTGTTTGTGTTCTCTACATTCAACATACTTTTACTGTTGGTGGAAGTGGGTGGTATCATTTAGTGAGCAGTACTCACAGTTTTTAGTCCCCCACAGTTTTATCGTTTTGGGGAACTATTGGATTGCACTCTGTCTGTCTGTCTGTCTGTCTGTCTGTCTGTCTGTATGTCTGTCTGTCTGTCCTCATTTATGTTACCACCTGTATCTCATATATGCTTCAACGCTATACTTTCATTGTAAGAGGACGTCAAAAAGTTTTGAACAAAAATTCAGCGGCCCCGGCCATATTTTTATACTGTACCAATGACCCAGACTTAGCTGGTGCTAACTCTAACAAAACCAGGGCCAAACACAAATTTTGCCCCCCAATCCCCAAAATTTGCATCCAAAACAAAAAGAAATCATGTCCTAAAGGACCTCCATACTACGCCCCCACTGCGCATGCGCAGTGTGACGAACGTCCCGAAATTGGCGCCAATTATCATTCTCTGTTTGGCCCTTCATCAGTCAACATCTCACTGATCTTTGTGCTTGTAAATCTCAGTTTAAAGGATGCCAGACACTTAATTTTTGGAGAAAATGTGATTCTAAGGAGGATAGAAGGAGGAGAGGAAAAAGAAGTGACAAAAAATAATCAGGGCTGTACTTAAAATTTTTTGATGAAATTATGTTAAGTTGCCTATTTTCGAGGCATGGGCCTCTTGTCATTCTTGCTAAATGTTGCACTGCTTATTCAGTGTTTCCTCTCCCCTAGCCTTCTAAAGTCCCCCCTTGCAATTCTCCCATGCTTTTGGCATATTTTTGAGAAAGTTCATTTCTAAAATTTTCCTGGGAGAGTTGCTTGGTTACAGAATGTTTTCTGTTATTTTCCCCATAGTTACGTTTTCACCCATGGGTGTATAAACGTTGTGTTCTGCATCTTCCATCTGATGTTCTGCAGATTCTCCCCTGGGAGTCTCTGTTTTGCATCAGATAGAGTGTAATTTTGATGACTGATTCCGGGCCAGTTTTTTCAGTGCCTGGAGTCATGTTTTCTGGTGTTTTACACTGTTTGTTTACATTGGCAACAGCCTTTTTTGAGGGGGGCTGTTTGCCTTTGCTGTAGTTTAACTCACTATAGATACATTTATATTATCCGTAAGTGTCTCATTAATTATTTAATATAAATTTAAAATTTTTGACCACACTTTGCCATCGGATCCATCTGGGCTCAACGTTACTTTTCAGCAACTTGGGCTTCGCTGAAAAAATATTTTTTCTAAATTATTTTGATTTGCAATTGTTTTTTCATTTATTAATGGATCATGTTATTATGTATCTTTGTGTCAGGGGTTTGTGCGAGTAACTAGGACTTGTTGTTGACTTTTCACAATGAAAGGAGTTTGTTCAAATTGTAATAGGAAGAAATCTTCCTCTGACTTTCATGATCATTGTATTAATTGTAGTCAGTGTTCTCGCACTAATCCCTGTCCTATTTGTCAATATTGGGATGATAAACATTGGAAACGTGTGTCACGGTATGTTGTTTCTGGAGAAAGGGCTTTGACGGCTCTTTCTCCGCAAGGTCACTCTACTCTCTCAGTTTCTATTTCAGAGGAACAAGAACAGGGTGATGTTTCCATGTTATCTTCTACAAGTGTGCGTCCGTCGTCACAAATGAATTCAGAGCTAGCGGCAAAAGTGCTCATGGAGATTAGACAAATGTTGTCCGCTAGCTCGCCCGGTGTAGCGTCCATTCACCGAATGGTTCGGCAGCCGGGTTCGTCCGATGCGGTCCAGGAGGAAATTTTGGGTGATGCGAGCACTATAAACATACTAGGTGCACACCCAGTGACGGCGGATAGTAAGCGAGAACGGAGGAAGCCTTTGAGTCTGGTTCCTAGCTCGGCCAGGTCCAGCCGGGCCGCGAGTGAGAGAGGCCCCTCTCTCGTACAACAACATCTGGGACCAGATGTTGTGGTACAAAATGTGTCTTTAGCGGAGCATACGTCCGTCGCTCGGGACGCTCCGTTGTATAGGCAGTCCGCGGAGACTGCTAAGGCTTCCTCTTCTCGTCAGCGCACACGACCGCATCTTGGCTGCGTGACCGCCGATATATTGCCAGCTTCGCCGATCAAGGATTCTTCGGCGACCAGGTCACACCATCCGGCAGCCAGGGATTCGAGACCGATGGACTCCGGACGTTCGCATAGAAAAAGTATGCGGGAGCCATCTGATGCGGAGCTGCCCTCGGCGAAGCAGCGAAAGACTGCGCCTCCGCAGGTCTCGATGCCGGACATTCTTGTGCAGATAGCACAGCTTATCGCAGCATCCCAGCAGCCGACAGAGACGGTGTCGGATCAAGAATTATCCGACGGCGCTGGGTCGGTACGCTCCGCCGAAGCATCGGGGGGCGGACGACTGGGAACATCATGAGGTCCGACCGGATGGTGAAAGGGATACAGATGATTTGGAGCTATCCCTTTCGGAACAACATAAAGCTGCCATGGACTTCATCCGGCACTTTCTCCCTCAAGTTGTTCCGTCGGGCCAGACTGCTGCGGTTCTGGACAAGAGGATTATAGCGTCATTGGACTCTGAATTTTTTGAGCGGTTCAGGGACATCGCTCCCGAGTTTCCGTCGCAGTCCATTAATGTTGCAAGAACATTTGAATTATTGAACGACGCTATATTTAAACTTGCTTCCAAGACGGGGGAAAGCAGGTTTCTTGTCCGCTAATACTCTCAACCTGCCTTTCATTAATGCAAGGAATAAATTCGATACGGCAGGACAGGGTATCCCGAGAGTTCCTCTGCATATGGACGACGAGGCGGAAGACTTAGAGCTATCATTACCGTCGTCGGCTTCTATTCCAACCGCGGTGTTGGAAACAGCTATTGCGTCTAAAAGAGCCAATTTAGATGCCTTATCTTACGCAGATCACCTTACTAAGGCGTTATCACTGCGCCTTCAAGGGAAAGAGTTTCAGGATATACAATCCGCTTTAAGACTTCTTTCAAGGGCAGTAGCTTATTCCACGTGTAACTCCGCCCTTTCAGTGGCAAATCTGGAGTTGGTTAGACGTGACGCAGCCTTAGCTACATCCACACTCGTGGATACTAAGGTGAAGAACTCTCTTAGAGTCGCTTCGGTCTCCGGAGAACTTCTCTTTGACGGTAAGCTTTCTGCTATTTATGATAAAATTACAAAGAAAGCTTCGGATTCTCTGTTGTTCAAATCTGCTTCTAAGAAGTCGGATACGGCAGACAAGAATAAGACAGGCACTTCTGGTTTCTAATGCGCCCAAGAGAGGTTCCTATAGAGGTTCCGGTGCGTCCTCTTGGTCTTATTCGAGAGACCGTCAGGGTAGCGACTCTCGTTCGGGACGTCCTTCGGGCCGGGACAATCTGTCGGACGCCCCGAGGTCGACGGGGCGAGGTGCGGGTCGTGGAGGACGTGGTTTCTCCTACCGCAGGCCTCGCAGGTCCAGGAGGTGATGGCTTAAACCTCTATCGCGTACCGGTTGGCGGAAGGTTGTCGAGCTTTTCACAAGAATGGGCGTCGATTACGGACGACCCTTGGGTGAGAGGAGTGACTTCGGAAGGTCTAAAGATATTCTTCAAACGAAAGCCTCCATTAACTCGAAGTCCAAAGTGGACTCATCTTCCGTCAAATCCGCAGAAAAGAGACGCTCTGTTATCAGAGGTGCAGTCTCTTTTAATGAAGAACGCGGTAGAGGTCATAGAAAACCAGGAATCTCCAGGATTCTACAGCCATCTGTTTCTGGTTCCGAAACCAGACGGCTCGTTCCGTCCAGTCATAGATTTGAGCTGGATAAACAAGCTGATCGTCACTCCGAAATTTTATATGGAGACAATTCGGTTGGTCAGAGCGAGTATTCGGGTGAACGATTATGCAACAAGCATAGATCTCAAGATGCGTACTTTCACGTCATGGTACATCCGACATTCCGAAAGTATCTACGCTTCGCAGTTCTAGGAGTGGTGTATCAATTCCGGGCGATGTGCTTCGGATTGAATCTAGCACACTGGGCTTTCACTCGGGTGATGAACTCGGTAATGATCTATTTCCGAGCTCATTCGTCTGCGGTAACGTCGGCCTACCTGGACGACATTTTTCAGAGGTACGGCAACGAGTTAACGCTTCAGAACGATGTTCAGAATCTTCTTCTATTGCTCCTACGTCTCGGTTTTATAGTAAACGAGGAGAAGTCGGATCTGGTGCCGTCCAAGTCATTCACTCATCTCAAAGATGCGTACTTTCACGTCATGGTACATCCGACATTCAGAAAGTATCTACGCTTCGCAGTCCTAGGGGTGGTGTATCAATTCCGGGCGATGTGCTTCGGATTGAATCTAGCACCCTGGGCTTTCACTGCGGTAATGAACTCGGTAATGATGTATTTCCGAGCTCATTTGTCTGCGGTAACGTCGGCCTACCTGGACGACATTCTTCAGAGGTACGGCAATGAGTTAACGCTTCAGAACGATGTGCAGAATCTACTTCTATTGCTCCGACGTCTCGGTTTTATAATAAACGAGGAGAAGTCGATCTGGTGCCCGTCCAAGTCATTCACACATCTGGGAATGAGCTTCGAGACGCACAACAATCTCGTTCGTCTGCCGTTAACCAGAGCGAAATTAGTCAGTTGTTACGCTCGCTATTGTCTGCACGTAGACAAAGTCACAGCGAGAGAATTTATGAGACTGATAGGTCTGTGCGGAGCCGCTGCGGATCTCATTCCGATGGGGCGGGGTTACGCACACGTCCTCTTCAAATTTTCTTGACTCAGAATTGGAGTGTGAAAATTCATTCGCTCGATGTAGACGTTCTCTTGTCAGATCAAGTGAAACAAGAGATTCAGACTTGGGCAAACATTCAGTGGTTAACTCAGGGAGTTCCGCTGCAGTTGCCGGATCCGAGTTTTTACCATTATGACGGATGCCAGTCAAACAGGTTGGGGTGCATCATTAATCCCAACGGATTCGAGATGCCAGGGTCTTTGGGATCCGCAATTCCTGTGCAAGCACATAAACATCAAGGAAATGATGTCAATTTGGCTTGCGTTACGTCACTGGATGGACATTATTCACAATGCTCATGTCCAAATCCTATCCGACAATACGACAGTAGTGGCGTATATACGGAATCAGGGAGGCACTCATTCAGTTCCGTTGTTCAATCTAACGGAAAGAATCCTTCTGTTTGCGCTAGAACATCATGTTCTTCTTTCGGTCTGTCACATACCGGGTCGTCTGAAGTGCTAGCAGACTCCCTTTCACGAAAGGGTCGCTTGTTGCCGTCGGAATGGACTCTCAACAAACAAGTATTCAATCAGATTTGCTACCAATGGGAACGGCCAATGATAGACTTATTTGCGACACATCTCAACAATCAGTTGCAGACGTATGTGTCTCCGTGTCCGGATCCAAGAGCATTTGCAGTAGACGCTCTGTCGATCCCTTGAGACGGAATGATAGGATATGCGTATCCTCCAGCGCCGTTAATTCAACAAGTATTGCTAAAGATAAAACAATCTCAATGCAAGATTCTGTTGGTAGCATCTCTGTCGCCACAGAGACCGTGGATAAATCTACTCAGGTGTCTGTTGTGGGACCTACCGCGAAAGCTTCCTCCACGGGAGGATCTTCTTTCGCAGGGGAAATCGCGCCAACTCCATCACAACCCGCAAGGTCTCAACCTTCACGTTTTTTCCGTTGTGCAGTCCTTCTTGCATGGCAAGCACTTTACAGGACGAGCAGTGGACGCGATTTCTAACTGTAGGAGGACCTCCTCTTCGCTAAACTATGCGGCTAAGTGGAAGGTTTTTCGTCGTTGGTGTAGGGATCATTCTGTAGATATATTTGATCCCTCTATACCAGACATTGCAAACTTTCTAGTATACTTGTTTGACGAAATCGAACTGCAGCCTGTTACTATAAAGGGTTATAGGTCTATGTTATCTGATACCTATGCACATCATGATAGTTTACAAATTGGATCTAATGTCTCTTTATCTAAGTTGGTTAGAAACTTTTCGATAAATAGACCAGAACTCTTAGATTAATTCCTAAATGGAATTTAGCTTGGGTTCTTCTTAAATTGAAGGAAAAGCCATTTGAACCTCTTGGGACAGTAGATTTCAAATTCTTATCTTATAAGACAGCTTTTCTCTTAGCTTTCTCTTCTGCTAGAAGAGTCAGTGAGCTTCATGCACTGTCGGTGGATGATTCTCACTATCGTAGTGTCGGGAACACTATCACCTTCACTACTAATGTGGGTTTTTTTAGCTAAGAATCAGGCTCCTAATAAATATCCGGAACCTATTGTTATTAAGGCTATTCCGTCTTCAGACGGGCGTAGGCCTTTACTCTGTCCCTGTTAGAGCGTTACGTATCTATAAACAGAGATCTCAGTTTATCAGAAAGGGACGGAAACGTTTCTTTCTGTCTTTGATGCCTAGTAGAAAGGACATTTCGGTCCATTCTATTGCTAGATGGATTCAATTAACTATCCGTACTGCTTATGAGAGTTTATCTTCTTCTCAGCAGTCTGTGCTTTAGATTTCCGCTCATTGAAGTAAGAGCTCTTTCTACTTCTGGGCTTATGCTAATAGTGTTGCTATTACAGATTTAATGAAGGCTGCTTATTGGTCTCAGCCATCCACATTTACAAATTTTTATCTCAGAAATATTGAGTCCATTTCTGGAGACCTGCATTGTTTAGGTCCGTTATCTGTTGCTCAGAATGTCGTCCGCTAAACAGTTGCAACTATAGTTATGCAGGCTTTCTGTTCCGGCAGTGACTCCGTCCGGCTGCCCTCTTCGCTCTGGGCTATTTGACCCAGGGCAAGGGGAAGGGGGGGTGGGGGGGGGGGGGGGGGGCGGTGTTCCCTTAGGTCACCTGCTTTATAGTGAAAAGCAAGGGAATGCCTCCTCCAAGTCAGTATTTCTGAGTCGCTTCCGGGATGGTTTTAAAGTGTATATTAATGTTAAAATTCATTCATGTCTTATTTTTAAAGTGTAGCTCGGTGTGAAGCATTTGTATATGTCAAGTGTCAAACGGGCTTTAATATACAATACTCCGGACACTTTTAAATGACCTATAAAGAGTCTCAATTCTCTGGACTACTTTATTTATGGCTTACTTTAAAAATAATTAGTATAAGGGATATACTGGATGTTAATAGAGAACATGAATGTTATTGTGCTCAATTATTAAGGGTAGTGTATCTTTGTAATTTTTAAAAAGAAAGATACATGTAAAGCCTAATACTCCTTTTCTCCTTAAGGGGTTACCTCTTTACTATATAGTTGAGCTTATTGGATTTTCCTCTATGTCCTAGGCCCTCCAGCCTGTTTACTATTCAGCTAAGTCTGGGTCATTGGTACAGTATAAAAATGTTAAAAAATTTATAGTAATTTATATATTTTTTATACTTACCAATGACCCAGACGGGGATGGCTCGCCCTGGAGTTGGGAACTCTTGCCTCCCCGCTGAGTACATAGCGCTGACCAGGCACTGCCAGTAAGAATGATAATTGGCGCCAATTTCGGGACGTTCGTCACACTGCGCATACGCAGTGGGGGCGTAGTATGGAGGTCCTTTAGGACATGATTTCTTTTGGTTTTGGATGCAAATTTTGGGGATTGGGGGGCAAAATTTGTGTTTGGCCCTGGTTTTGTTAGAGTTAGCACCACCTAAGTCTGGGTCATTGGTAAGTATAAAAAATATATAAATTACTATAAATTTTTTAACTTTTGTTGGAAATTGCGTGTATTTCGTTATACGCTCAGATCTTCTGAACAACATTTCCGTTTTCAGTAATTTTTGGTATGGAGATCTATCACGATAAGATAAATAACATATCATACGGGTTTTTACTTCGTGCATAACTTATGCAAATTAGCCTTAACCTTTTTTTCAGGTAATATTTTTTGTGCGTATTATGTTGTGTTCTGTTACCACCTGTATCTCAGAGATGCTTTGACGCTTTTGTTTAAAATTTTCAGATTTGATGGGGCATTAGGAAAAATTGATGCACGTCAATTTTTTTGCGAAAAAAATTCAAGATGTCCGACTGGCGGCTATTTTTGTTGGAAATTGCATGTAATTCATTATACGCTCAGAGCTTCTGAATGACTTTTCCAATTTCAATAAATTGTGGTATGGATGTCTAGCAGCGTAAGATACATATCATACAGGTTTTTTCTTCGTGCATAAATTATGCAAATTAGCCTTCCTTAACCTTTTTCTCGGGTAATATTTTTGTGCGTATTATGTTGTGTACTGCTACCACCTGTATCTAAAAGATGCTTTCATGCTTTTGTTTCAAATTTTCGGATTTGAAGGGAAGAAACATAAGATAATATTATACAGGTTTTTTTTCTTGTGCCTACATTTTGCAAGTTAGCCTTACTTAACTTTTTACAGGTATTTGGATGCTTCCAGTACAACCACAGAAATATGGGTAATATTGGGACTAGTTTGTTGAGTTGTTCCTTTGATATCGATATTTGTTTGGGTTTTATTGAGGAAATATCAATATATTTCACAGTAATCCACCTACCATGGGGGACGATTGTCTGATTGCTTGCAATCGGCATTGCACTTGTTTTAGTTTTGATTGGCTACTTTTTAGAATACATGATGTGATTGTATTTTTATATGTCACTTATTTTTCAGAGGGAAGAAACATTATTGAATGAAATGGAGGGTAACAGGACAAGCATTTGAAGATATGCAGGAACAGAATAGTAGATTGTTAATTCAGTTAAGAGAAAAAGATGATGCAAACTTCAAACTCATGTCAGAGGTAATAATTACAAATTGTTGGAATACAAGATAACTTCTGCCTCACTTATGCCATTTCTCTGTGAATTTTTAGCCTGACTGTTTACAGTCAGGGCTATTGTCATGATGTTCGTCCATCTGTCCATCCGTCTGGTTAAAGTTTGTGGTTAACGTTTCTTTCTCCAGGTTTAAGTTTTTTTTAGCTCACCTGACTGCAAGTCAGTGTGTGAGGTATTGCCATCACTTGGCGTCCGTTGTCTGTTAACTTTTGCAAACTTGGCTTCTTCTTCACAGCCATTCAGTCAAAATCAAACATATATTGCACAAACCATCTCTGGGGTATACCCTTTCCATTTGGTTCGAATGAAGCGGCTGCCTTCTTCGAGCTCTGGTCAATGATGCCAAAGCCTAAAAATCTTCTTCTCATGAACCACCAGAGATTGCTTTGATATATGGTATGTAACACTCTTTGGTGTTGAAGATTAAAGCTTTTCACGAGAAGTTGGTAGATCAATATTTGGGCTCTCTGTGGGCCCATACCCATTTTGGGCTCTGCCCAAAATTTCTGTTTCAAGAAACGATGGGCCAATTTGAACCAAATTTGGCATTGTAGCATAAGAGGGTCCAAAGTACTTGATTGATGCCTGAAATTTTTTTTTTCGTTGCCCTGTGGGTACCCCAGGGGCTAAAAGTAGAAAAAAATTCAAATGCCCATATTTTCCAAACTACACGAAACAGAGAAATGTTATTTGGTATGAAAAAAAAATGGAAAAAAAATTTTCTTCAGAACCGCTGATCAGAATCTTGGTATACAGCATCCATAGGACGGTCAAATACAAGTGTGTTCAAATCGACCCCCTCGGTTCATATTTGGGCTCAACAGAGGAGCCCAAATAATTAACTTAGGGTGCTATGGGGAATAAGCTTTAAATATCTTTTTCTTCAGATCCAACTGTCAGATTCTTTTGATATTTGGTATGCAGCATCTCTAGGGGGGTAAGATTCAAGTTTGTTCAAATGTGTTCCCTGGATGAATATTTGGGCTCTTTATTGGAGCTCAAATTTTACCTTGGTGCAATATGATAAAATTTCTTAAAAAATCTTCTTTTGCAGACCCACTAATGAGAATCCTTTCATATTTGGTATGTGACATCTCTAGAGGTGTAAGATTTGAATTTGTTCAAATGGACTCCCTGGGTTAATATTTGGGCTTCCTATGGGTGTCTGATTTTTAACTTGGTGGCATATGGGGGATATTCTTTAAAAATCTTCTTCTTCAGATCCACGAGTCAGATTCTTTTGATATTTGATATGCAGCATCTCTCTGTAGGGGGGGGGGGGGGGGGGGGGGGGGGGGGGGTAGATTCAAGGTTGTTCAAATGGGATCCCTGGATGAATATTTGGGCTCTTTATTGGAGCCCAAATTTTAATTTGGTGCAAAATGAGAAAATTTCTTTAAAAATCTTTTTCAGACCCACTAGTGAGAATCCTTTCATATTTAGTATGTGACATCTCTCGAGGTGTAAGGTTCAAATTTGTTCAAATCGAGTTCCTGGGTTATTATTTGGGTTCCCCAAGGGAGCCCAAATGTTTACTTAGTGCAATACGGTGAATTATCGTTTAAAATCATCTCCAGCAGTCATATTCTTTTGATATTTGGTGTACAACACTTCTGGGAGGGTTAGATTGAAGGTTGTTCAAATCAGGTCCCTGGGTTAATATTTTGGGTTTTTATTGAAGCCCAAAATTTAACTTAGAGCAATATGTGAACATTTCTTGAAAATTCTTCTTCTTCAGATCCACCAGTGAGAATCCTTTCATATTTGGTAAGTAACATCTCTAGGGGGAAATTCAAGTTTGTTCAAATCGATTCGCTTGTTTATTTTTCTGGTGGGTGGGGGGGGGGGGGGGGGGGGGGGGGGGGGGAGGGTGTGGGGCTAGAGAGACCCACAGTAGTTTGAAACAAAACAAAAATTTTGCTCAGTTGTTTTTTAATACTTCACAGAACAGAGCTTGCTAGGAAGTTTTCCTAGGACCAGCAGAATTGAATGGCCAAAAAAGTTGCCTTTGGTTGTGTCATAGCAAATAAAAAAATTGCTCTTACTGCTGATCACTTACTGATACACTCATCTGTTTTGACAATTTGAGCCAGCTGAGCGTTTCAGGCTCACTTGAGCCTCTGGTTATTTTCATACTTTTATGTAGGACAATTATTAAGTCACTATTTAAGATTCGCAAGATGTTTATCCTTCCTCTTATTTCATTATGTTAACTTAAGGATTCACCCTGCTAATTGTTCTTATAATACTATCTGGTGTGTTTAGCAAAATTATGAAACTTTTGAAAGCTGTTGTTTACCTGCCAAATACTTGCAGATTATCTCAGAAATCCATGACGGGGAGGGGGATAATGCCTAGTCCCCTGTCTGTTGCACTTTACATAATAATTTTGTTTTAGCATGTTATCATAGTTGTATCACAATAGTGCTACAGTTACTAACTTATTGGTTTTTTTTCTTCCATTTGGCATTTAGCATTCTGTTGACAAAACTTGGATGGGTGTGTGGGGGGGGGGGGGGGGGGAGGTAAACATGCTTTGGTCTATTAATCAGCCTTATATTATTGCATAAGTTTTGAAGTCTGGATTTTTTATAAGCCATGAAAGTTAAGCTCATGAGGGTTGAGCTTTTCTACCTCTTGGGGATTTTAAATTCTTTTACTTTATCATACATGAGGAAGGTTGCATACTGGATGCATTCTTCTACTCTCGCCTCCTTTAAGATATATAATATTTGGAGCATGTTAGCTGAATCTGTTAGGTCATCTGTGGTGACATATGATGTTGTACAGTAATCTAATAATACATGTCTAGGTTATGTTCATCATTTTATTTTGTCTGTTCTCTGTTTTTTGATTAAGATATTTTATCACAAAACAGAGGGGTTAGGGAGGGTAAGCTTGTGAACCATCTTGAGAGTAGAAAGTGTTACAGGCTTCTTTCTCATTGTTGGTGTACCACAATCATAGCCAATTTTTGTTATTGAATGGTAATTATATTAATAGAATCATCCTATTACAGTGGAGCCCACTTAATTGGATATCTCTTAACTGAATAACTCCGTAAATTGAATATAATTTCCCAACACAAAACCATTTACCATACCTCTAGTACAAATTTGACCTGTTAATTGAATATAGGTTATAGAGTAAACTTCTGTTAATTGAATAAAAAATCTTGTAACCTGTCAAGAAATTACCCTGACTTGCCTCAGTTTTCCTTTGTTTACAGACCTATTTGGCCTCAGTACATCCAATACAGGCATTTAATCTATTATATCTTGTTTGACAGAGCTCAGGGAGCTCTGTCAAACAAGATACAATAGACAAAATGTTAAATTTATCTCTAGAATACAGGAAAGTGACACAATCCCTGTTAATTGCATACTCTTGTTAATTGAATAATTTTCATTGGCAAAGTGGCTATTCAGTTAACAGGGTTCCACTCTGTCACATTTGGATGAATTCACAATTTGATAACCTTACCTTTTATAAGGTATATTAGTTAAAAGGAAAGCAAACTAATGTTAGAACAGGATTCTAGTCAGTTAGTATTGCTAGATGTAGACTATTATGTTAATTCATTCTCTTCTAGATATTAAAGGCTTCTGGAATTAATTATACAGCCTGCTTTATGTACTATTCTGATTCCTGTATGGTCCCTCCTTCCTTTTATTTATTCATCTACACTTGGCTAGTGGTAACGGTTATAAATGTTGAAAATTCCAAATAATTTCTAGATGTATTATACCTAGCACTGACCCAGATAGGAAGTCCCCCCCCCCCCCCTCCCATCCCATGAGTTGTTCACTCACACCTCCATGCTCACAGCTATAAACTCTTAGCAAGTACTACAAAAGAATGATAATTGGTGGGTTTGGAAGGCGCTTCCTGGACATGCAGACATCATCGATTGAGCATCATACAAGACTCTTTCTTTCCTGTTGGTACTTGGCAAGTCTTGGCCGCCTAGAAACAACTGACAGTGTACCTTGAATGTAATGGGGAAGGTTACACAAAGACTGCATATTGGGGCACATGTTTTGTTTCAGTAAAAAAAGTGATCAGAGTCATTAACCCTTTACCCAACACAGACAATATCAAAATTTATTATTTTAAATATCATTTTTTTTAATTTTTCAAAAAATTTCAACAAAACCACATCATGTGATCCCTCATTGGAACGAGCTCAATGAGCTCGTTCCAATGAGGGAATACGTGATATGGTTTTGTTGAAATATTTTGGAAAATTTAATTTTTTCAACTGCTCAGTTTGCATATTACGCAGGTGGATGCAGGCAATTCGTTAGGTAAAGGGTTAAAGACATAATATACTTTGAAATGGCTGGACTGCTTGAAATTCTTTTATAAAAATGCATTCTCAACTCATGAGAGCATGAACATTGACATATTCATGGGATTGAGAGGGGGGAGGGGGTGTTGATGTTGTTGGGGGGGGGGGAGGGGGGTTTATGTACTGACACTCATGTTCTGAAGAAGTAAACATCTCAAGAAGGCTAAAGAGTAGCATGTTAGGATTTTCGAAAAGAATATCTAGATAAAATGCATTGTGTTTCATTTTATTTATAGCGGATTAAGTCAAATCAAATTCACAAGTTGTTGAGGGAAGAGAAAGAAATAATGGAATCTCATGTGATCACACTACAACAGCAAGTCGAAGCCCAGTTTCAGGTAGTGAGAAAGTTAGAGGAGAAAGAAAGAGTTCTTCAAAATAACATATCTACACTTGAAAAAGAACTCAGGTAATATAATTTAGTGGAAATAGTCACTATTTGCAGAACCACTTCAATTGAATATAGACCTTCCAGGGTAAACTTTTTATGTAACATGAATAGAGGATGACACTTTTAAAAAAAATTCTTGAATAATTAAATATTTTTATATTTTTATACTGTACCAATGACCCAGACATAGCTGGTGCTAACTCTTAAAATATAGGGCCAAACACAAATTTTGCCCCCCAATCCCCAAAATTTGCATCTAAAACTAAAGAAAACATGTCCTGAAAGGCCCTCCACACTTCGCACCTACTGCGCATGCGCAGTGTCAAGGACGTTCCGAAATTGGCGCCATTAATCATTCTAAGTTTGGCCCTTCATCAGTTAACATCTGACTGATCTTTGTGCTTATAAATCTCAGTTTAAATGATGCCAGACACATAAATATTAGTGAAATGGTGATTCTAATGAGGATAGAGAAGGAGGAGAGGAAAAGAATGTGTGATAGAATATTATCAGGGCTGTAACTTAAAATTTTTTAATGAAATTATGTTAAGTTACCTATTTTCAAGGCAGCAGCCATTTTGTTGTCATTCTGATTATTTAGTTACACTGTTTTTTTTTTAAGTGTTTTCCTCTCTCCCTGTCCTTTAAGTTCCCCCTTGCTATTCTCCCATGCTTTTGGCATAGTTTTTGTAATTATTATTACTAAATTTTTTTGGGAGTTTTAGCTGAATAACAGAATGAATTCTGTTCTTTCCCCATGTTTACGTCTTCACCTAGGGGTGGTTAGGCGTTGTGTTCTGCATCTACCATCTGATGTTCTGCAGTTTCTTCCCTGGAAGTCTCTGTTTTGCATCGGATAGTGTATTTTTGGTAACTGATTTCGGGCCTGGGTGCCTGGAGTCTTATTTTAGTGTTTTTACACTCATTGTTTACATTTTCAACAGCCCTCTGTGTGAGGGGGGGATTTCTAAAAAATAATATCTTGATGTTATTTTAATCATAACTAGATACATTATTATTGTTCGTAAGTGTTGAATAAATTGTTTAAAATATTTTTAAAATTTTTGTCCACACTTAGGCTTGGGATCCATTGGGGCTCAACATTACTTTTCAGAAACTTGGGCTGTTTTGAAAAAATATTTTTTCAAAATATTTTGATTTCAATTATTTTTTCTATATCAATGGATCATATTATTATTATGTATTTTGATTGCCAGGGATTAGTGCGAGTACCAGGACTTGTTTTCTTTTCACATTGAAAGGATATTGATCAATTGTTTTAAGAGGAAGTCTTCCTCTGACTTTATTATCATTCTATATGTGGTCAGTGTACTCGCATTAACTCCTGTTCTGTATCGTATGATTTCGATGACAATATGGGAAGCGTATGTCACGGTATGTTGTTGGGGATTTGGACACTCCGGTCCTTTCCCCGCAGGGTCACTCTACTTTATCAATTTCTATTTCAGACGATCAAGATTAGGGTGATGTATCTGTGATGTCTTCCAACAGTGTGCCTCCGTCGTCACAATTAATGAAGGGCTAGCGGAAAAGTGCTCATGTAAATACGCCAATTGCCTATGAGGACCCTAGTAGGTTCGACGGCCTTTGACGTCCGCTAGCTCGCCCGGTGTAGCGTCCATTCACCGAATGGTTCGGCAGCCGGGTTCGTCCGTTGCGGTCTAGAAGGAATTTTGGGGTGATGCGAGCACTATAAACTAACCTAATGCACACCCAGTGACGGCGGATCGGAGGGAGAACGCAGGAAGCCTTTTAGCCCGGTTCATAGCTCGTTCCGGTCCATCCGGACGGCAAGCGAGAGAGGCCCCTCTCTCGTTCAACAACATCTGGCCCCAGATGTTGTGGTACAAAATGTGTCGTAAGCGGAGCATACGTCCGTCGCTCGGGACGCTCCGTTGTATAGGCAGTCCGCTGAGACTGCTAAGGCTTCCTCTTCTCGTCAGCGCACACGACCGCACCTTGGCTGCGTGACCGCCGATATATTACCAGCTTCGCCGATCAAGGATTCTTCGGCAACCAGGTCACACCATCCGGTAGCCAGGGACACGAGGCCTGCAGACTCCGGACGTTCGCATAGGAAGTGTGCGGGAGTCAACGTACACGGAGCTTCCGGCGGCAATGCATCGTAAGACCGCTTACTGCACAGGCCTCGGGAACGGACGTGCTTTCCTTAATAGCACAGTTTATCGCAGCATCCCAGCATCAACTGAATCTGTCGCATATATTTTATCCGACGATGCTGGGTCGGGACGCTCCGCGGAAGCGGGTACGGACGTCCGAAAGTTTCATCCGGTCCGACGGGATACCGAAAGGGATTCGGAGGATTTCGAGCTTTCCCTTTCGGAACAACATATGCTGTTGTGTATGTCATCTGACTTGGTCTTCTCCAGCTTCTTTCGTCGGACCAGAATGCTGCGATGCCGGATAAGAAACTGATAGCGTCGGTGGACTTAGAAATTTTTGGTTCGGTTCAGGGACATCGTCCCTCAGTTCTGACATAGTCCAATAATGTCACACAAACTTTTGAATTATTGAACGACGCTATATATATTATTATTTTATGCTTGCTAACCAAGCATTTCTGGTTTCTTGTTCGAAGAGTTATGGAGATGTCTTTCAAAAGTGTGCCTCTGTCGTCATAGTTAATGAAGAGTTAGCGGCAATAAGTGCTCATGGAATATGTCTATCGCCTACGGAGTGACATTCGCTAGCTCACCCGGTGTAGCGTACATTCATCGAATGGTTCGGCTGCCGGGTTCGTCCGTTGCGGTCTAGGAAGGAGATTTGGGTGATGCGAGCACTTTAATTACTTTAGTACTCACCCAGTGACGGCAGATTGAGGACAGATCGGAGGAAGCCTGTTAGTCCGGTTCCTGGCTGGTCCAGGTCCGTCCGGGCTGTGAGCGAGAGAGGTCCCTCTCTCGCCCAACAACATAGGGGACCGCATGTTGTGGTTCAGATATTTTACATTCGGAGCATATGTCCGTTGGTCGGGACGCTCCGTTATATTGACAGTCCGAGAGACTGTCTTTAATGCTTCCTCATCCTCACACCAGGGCACACGACCGCACATTGGCTACGTGACCTCGAGTATCCGATCAGTTTCGGCATTCAGTGATTCCACGGCGAATAGGTCGCGCCATCCGGTAGCCAAGGGACACGAGGCCTATACACTCCGTTCGCTCGCATATTGGTAGTATGCACGGGGGTAGCGATCACGGAGCTTCCAGCGGCAATGCATCGTAAGACCGCTTCTCCTCAGGCCTCAGTGACGGATGTGCTATCCGAGTTAGCACAGTTGTTTCGCAGCATCCCAGCAATTGACAGTTTCTCGGTCGAATCAGGAATTATCCGACGGCGCTGGGTCGGTGCGGTCCGCGGTTGCATCAGGTACGGACGAGCCGAACGCTTTATAGGGTCCGACAGGATGGCGAAAGGGATTCGAAAGATTTCGAGTTTTCCCTTTAGTAGTATCGGAAGATGCCTTTCATATCTTTTGGCATTATCTTCCAGTGATTATAATTTCGGACTTCATTGCTGCGATCTTGGATAAGAGACTTATAGCGTCATTGGACTCGGCTTTTTCGATCGGTTCGGGGACATTGTCCCTGACTTACCGACGTAGTCCAATATTGTCATTACAACATGTGTTTTATTTTTCGACGCTATATATATATATACAAGCCTGCTACTAAGCATGATAGTTTAGTTTCTTGTCCGCGTTGCTCATTTCTGCCATTTTATCATTTATACAAATAGTTTATTTTGGCAGAGCAGGGCATACCGAGAGTTCATATGCGTCTAGACGGTGTGATTAAAAACTGCATATATTCTTTTTCGCCGTTTATGTCTTTTCCAATTTCAATGTTGGGAACGACATTATGTATAGTAGACTTAACTTAGACGCTTTATTATACGTAATCCGCCTTACTGAGGCGTTATCATTACGTCTTCCAAGAAAAGATTTACGGGATATTATTCTCAATGTAATTTCTTTTGAGGGCAGTAGTTTGTTCACGTATAACTCCGCCCTTCAGTGGCTGATTGGAGTTAGTTAGACGTGACGCAGCCCTAGCTACATCCACTCGCGTGGATAGTAAGGTTAAGAACTCTCTCAGAGTCGCTTCGTTCTCGGAGGAGCTTCTCTTCGACGGCAACTTTTCGGCAATCCATGAATTGCTCGATTTACACGTTCTCTTGTCTATCTAGTGTTACAAGAGATTCAGACTGGGGCAAACATTCGGTGGTTGACTCAGAGAGTGCTGCCGCAGTTGCCGGACCCGAGTGTGGCTGTTATGACGGTTGCCAGTCATACAGATTGGGATATAATACTGATCCCTACGGATTCGAAGTGCCAGGGTCTTTGGGTTCCGCAGTCTTTTAGCAATCAGTTTTCTTCCGCGGAATAATGTCTTTTAGGCTTGCTTTATGTCATTGCATGAACATTATTCAGAAACGCATGCCCAAATTCCTGTCCTTTAATTCGACAGTAGTGGCGTATCTCCAGAACCAGGGAGGCACTCTTTCGTTTCCGTTATTCAATTTAATGGAAAGAATCCGTCTGTTGGTTATAGTACACCAAGTTCAGTTTTGGTCCGTCATATTCCGGGTCGTCTGATTGTTTTATCGGACTCCCGTTCTCTTACGGGTCGCTTGTTGCTGTCAGAATGGACTCTCAACAAACAAGTATTCAATCAGATTTGCTATCTATGGGAGCGCCCAATGATGATTTATTTATGACACAGCTTGCTAATCAATTGCAGACGTATGTGTTGGCTTGTCCAGATCTCTGAGCTAATATTCTTAACGCTCTATTGATCTATAGGACGGAATGATAGGATACGCGTATCCTCCGGCGCTGTTGTTTTAGCAGGTATTGCTAAGATAAACAACCACAATACATTTCTGTTGATAGCATCTCTATCTTCACAGAGATCATGAGTAATTTTCTCTCTTGTCTGCTGTGGGTTTTAACGTGAAATCTTCCTCTATGTGAGGATCTTTTTCACTGGGTAAATCGTGTCATCTTTATCACAACCTGCAAGGTCGCAACCTTCATGTATTCCGTTGTGTGGTCCATATTGCATTGTAAGCACTGTACTGGACGAGCTTTGGACGCGATTTCTTACTATAGGAGATCCTCTTCTTCGCTATTCTATGCGGCTAAAGTGGAGGCTCTTCCGTCGTGGTGTAGGGATCATTATGTTCATATTGTTGATCCCTCCATACTACTCATTGCTATATTTTTATACTGTACCAATGACCCAGACTTAGCTGGTGCTAACTCCACAAAAACCAGGGCCAAACACAAATTTTGCCCCCCAATCCCCAAAATTTGCATCCAAAACAAAAAGAAATCATGTCCTAAAGGACCTCCATAGTACGACTCTACTGCGCATGCGCAGTGACGCAGTCGTCCCGAAATTGGCGCCAAATATCATTCTCTGTTTGGCCCTTCATCAGTCAACATCTCACTGATCTTTGTGCTTGTAAATCTCAGTTTAAAGGATGCCAGACACGTAATTCTTGGAGAAAATGTGAATGCTTATTCAGTGTTTCCTCTCCCCTAACCTTCTAAAGTCCCCCCTTGCAATTCTCCCATGCTTTTGGCATATTTTTGAGAAGTTTCATTTCTAAAAATTCCCTGGGAGAGTTGCTTGGTTACAGAATGTTTTCTGTTATTTTCCCCATAGTTACGTTTTCACCCATGGGTGTATAACGTTTATGTTCTGCATCTTCCATCTGATGTTCTGCAGATTCTCCCCTGGGAGTCTCTGTTTTGCATCAGATAGAGTGTAATTGATGACTGATTCCGGGCCAGTTTTTTCAGTGCCTGGAGTCATGTTTTCTACTGTGTTTACACTGTTTGTTTTCATTGGCAACAGCCTTTTTTGAGGGGGGCTGTTTGCCTTTGTGGTAGTTTATCTCATTATAAGATACATTTATATTATCCGAAAGTGTCTCATTAATTATTTTATATAATTTTAAAATTTTTGACCACACTTTGCCATCGGATCCATCGGGGCTCAACGTTACTTTTCAGCAACTTGGGCTTCTCTGAAAAAATATTTTTTCAAAATTATTTTGTTTTGCAATTGTTTTTTCATTTATTAATGGATCATGTTATTATGTATCTTTGTGTCAGGGGTTTTTGCGAGTAACTAGGACTTATTGTTGTTCTTTCACAATGAAGGGACTTTGTTCAAATTGTAATGGGAAGAAATCTTCCTCTGACTTTCATGATTATTGCATTAATTGTAGTCAGTGTTCTCGCATTAATCCCTGTCCTGTATGTGAACATTGGGATGAGAAACATTGGAAACGTGTGTCACGATATGTTGTTTCTGGAGAAAGAGCGATGCCGGCTCTTTCTCCACAAGGTCACTCTACTCTCTCAGTTTCTATTTCAGAGGAACCAGAACAGGGTGATGTTTCCATGTTATCTTCTTCAAGTGTGCGTCCGTCGTCACAAATAAATACAGAGCTAGCGGCAAAAGTGCTCATGGAGATTAGACAAATGTCGTCCGCTAGCTCGCCCGGTGTAGCGTCCATTCACCGAATGGTTCGGCAGCCGGGTTCGTCCGATGCGGTCCAAGAGGAAATTTTGGGTGATGCGAGCACTATAAAAATAATAGATGCACACCCAGTGACGGCGGATAGTGAATGAGAACGGAGGAAGCCTTTTAGTCCGGTTCCTAGCTCGTCCAGGTCCAGCCGGGCCGCGAGCGAGAGAGGCCCCTCTCTCGTACAACAACATCTGGGACCAGATGTTGTGGTACAAAATGTGTCTTTAGCGGAGCATACGTTCGTCGCTCGGGACGCTCCGTTGTATAAGCAGTCCGCAGAGACTGTTAAGGCTTCCTCTTCTCGTCGGCGCACACGACCGCACCTTGGCTGCGTGACCTCCGATATTTTGCCAGCTTCGCCGATGAAGGATTCTTCGGCGACCAGGTCACACCATCCGGCAGCCAGGGATTCGAGACCGATGGACTCCGGACGTTCGCATAGGAAAAGTATGCGGGAGCCATCTGATGCGGAGCTGCCCTCGGCGAAGCAGCGAAAGACCGCTCCTCCGCAGGTCTCGACGTTGGACATTCTAGTGCAGATAGCACAGCTTATCGCAGCATCCCAGCAGCCAACAGAAACGGTGTCGGATCGAGAATTATCCGACGGCGCTGGGTCGGTACGCTCCGCCGAAGCATCGGGGGCGGACGACCGGGAACATCGGGAGGTCCGACCGGATGGTGAAAGGGATACGGATGAATTGGAGCTATCCCTTTCGGAACAACACAAAGCTGCCGTGGACTTCATCCGGCACTTTCTTCCTCAAGTTGTTCCGTCGGGCCAGACTGCTGCGCTTCCGGACAGGAGAATTATAGCGTCATTGGACTCTGATTTTTTCGAGCGGTTCAGGGACATCGCTCCCGAGTTTCCGTCGCAGTCCAATAATGTTGCAAGAACATTTGAATTATTGAACGATGCTATTTTTAAACTTGCTTCCAGGACGGGGAAAGCAGGCTTCTTGTCCGCAAATACTCTCAACCTGCCTTTCATTAATGCAAGGAATAAATTCGACACGGCAGGTCAGGGTATACCGAGAGTTCCTCTGCGTATGGACGACGAGGCGGAAGACTTAGAGCTATCATTACCGTCGTCAGCTTCTATTCCAACCGCAGTGTTGGAAACAGCTATTGCGTCTAACAGAGCCAATTTAGATGCCTTATCTTACGCAGATCACCTTACTAAGGCGTTATCACTGCGTCTTCAAGGGGAAGAGTTTCAGGATATACAATCCTCCTTAAGACTTCTTTCAAGGGCAGTAGCTTATTCCACGTGTAACTCCGCCCTTTCAGTGGCAAATCTGGAGTTGGTTAGACGTGACGCAGCCCTGTCTACATCCACACTAGTGGATTCTAAGGTGAAGAACTCTCTTAGAGTCGCTTCGGTCTCAGGAGATCTTCTTTTTGACGGCAAGCTTTCCGCTATTTATGATAATATTAAAAAGAAAGCTAGTGATTCTCTGTTGTTTAGATCCGCTCCTAAAAGGTCGGATACAGCAGACACGAATAAGGCGGGCACTTCTGGGTCTTATCCGCCCAAGAGAGGTTCCTATAGAGGTTCCGGTGCGTCCTCTAGCTCTTATTCGAGAGACCGTCAGGATAGTGACTCTCGTTCGGGACGTCCTTCAGGCCGGGACAATCGGTCGGACGCCCCGAGGTCGACGAGGCGAGGTGCGGGTCGTGGAAAACGTGGTTTCTCCTACCGCAGGCCTCGCAGATCCAGGAGGTGATGGCTTAAACCTCTATCGCGTTCCGGTTGGCGGAAGGTTGTCGAGTTTTTCTCAAGAGTGGGCATCGATTACGGACGACCCGTGGGTGAGAGGAGTGACTTCGGAAGGTCTAAAGATATCCTTCAAACGAAAGCCTCCATTAACTCGAAGTCCAAAGTGGACTCATCTTCCGTCAAACCCTCAGAAAAGAGATGCTCTGCTATCAGAGGTGCAGTCTCTTTTAATGAAGAACGCGGTAGAGGTCGTAGAAAACCAGGAATCGCTGGGATTCTACAGCCATCTGTTTCTGGTTCCGAAACCAGACGGCTCGTTCCGTCCAGTCATAGATTTGAGCTGGATAAACAAGCTGATCGTCGCTCCGAAGTTTTATATGGAGACGATTCGATCGGTCAGAGCGAGTATTCGGGGTGAACGACTATGCAACGAGCATAGATCTCAAAGATGCGTACTTTCACGTCATGGTACATCCGACATTCCGAAAGTATCTACGCTTCGCAGTCCTAGGAGTGGTGTATCAGTTCCGGGCCATGTGCTTCGGATTGAATCTAGCACCCTGGGCTTTCACTCGGGTAATGAACTCGGTAATGATCTACTTCCGAGCTCATTCGTCTGCGGTAACGTCGGCCTACCTGGACGACATTCTTCAGAGGTACGGCAACGAGTTAACGCTTCAGAACGATGTTCAGAATCTTCTTCTATTGCTCCGACGTCTCGGTTTCATAGTAAACGAGGAGAAGTCGGATCTGGTGCCATCCAAGTCATTCACTCATCTGGGAATGAGCTTCGAGACGCACAACAATCTCGTTCGTCTGCCGTTAACCAGAGCGAAATTAGTCAGTTGTTACGCTCGCTATTGTCTGAATACAGACAAAGTCACGGCGAGAGAATTTATGAGACTGATAGGTCTGTGCGGAGCCGCCGCGGATCTCATTCCGATGGGACGGCTACGCTCACGGCCTCTTCAAATTTTCCTGACTCAGAATTGGAGTGTGAAAATTCATTCGCTCGATGTAGACGTTCTCTTGTCAGATCAAGTGAAACAAGAGATTCAGACTTGGGCAAACATTCAGTGGTTAACTCAAGGAGTTCCGCTGCAGTTGCCGGATCCGAGTTTTACCATTATGACGGATGCCAGTCAAACAGGTTGGGGTGCATCATTAATCCCAACGGATTCGAGATGCCAGGGTCTTTGGGATCCGCAATTCCTGTGCAAGCACATAAACATCAAGGAAATGATGTCAATTTGGCTTGCGTTACGTCACTGGATGGACATTATTCACGATGCTCATGTCCAAATCCTATCCGACAATACGACAGTAGTGGCGTATATACGGAATCAGGGAGGCACTCATTCAGTTCCGTTGTTCAATCTAACGGAAAGAATTCTTCTGTTTGCGTTGGAACATCACGTTCTTCTTTCGGTCCGTCACATACCGGGTCGTCTGAATGTGCTAGCAGACTCCCTTTCACGAAAGGGTCGCTTGTTGCCGTCGGAGTGGACTCTCAACAAACAAGTATTCAATCAGATTTGCTACCAATGGGAACGGCCAATGATAGACTTATTTGCGACACATCTCAACAATCAGTTGCAAACGTATGTGTCCCCGTGTCCGGATCCAAGAGCATTTGCAGTAGACGCTCTGTCGATCCCTTGGGACGGAATGATAGGATATGCGTATCCTCCAGCGCCGTTAATTCAACAAGTATTGCTAAAGATAAAACAATCTCAATGCAAGATTCTGTTGGTAGCATCTCTGTCGCCACAGAGACCGTGGATAAATCTACTCAGGTGTCTGTTGTGGGACCTACCGCGGAAGCTCCCTCCACGAGAGGATCTTCTTTGGCAGGGGAAATCGCGCCAACTACATCACAACCCGCAAGGTCTCAACCTTCACGTTTTTCCGTTGTGCGGTCCTTCTTGCTTGGCAAGCACTTTACAGGACGAGCAGTGGACGCGATTTCTAACTGTAGGAGGACCTCCTCTTCGCTAAACTATGCGGCTAAGTGGAAGGTTTTCCGTCGTTGGTGTAGGGATCATTCTGTTGATATATTTGATCCCTCTATACCAGACATTGCTAACTTTCTAGTATACTTGTTTGACGAAATCAAACTGCAACCTGTTACTATAAAGGGTTATAGATCTATGTTATCTGATACCTATGCACATCATGATAGTTTACAAATTGGATCTAATGTCTCTTTATCGAAATTGGTTAGGAACTTTTCGATAAATAGACCCAGAACTCTTAGATTAATTCCTAAGTGGAATTTAGCTTGGGTTCTCCTTAAATTGAAGGAAAAGCCATTTGAACCTCTTGGGACAGTAGATTTCAAATTCTTATCTTATAAGACAGCTTTTCTCTTAGCTTTCTCTTCTGCCAGAAGAGTCAGTGAGCTTCATGCACTATCGGTGGATGATTCTCATTATCGTAGTGTTGGGAACACTATCACCTTCACTACTAATGTCGGTTTTTTAGCTAAGAATCAGGCTCCTAATAAATATCCGGAACCTATTGTTATTAAGGCTCTTCCGTCTTCAGACGGGCGTAGGCCTTTACTCTGTCCTGTTAGAGCACTACGTATCTATAAACAGAGATCACAGTTCATCAGAAAGGGACGGAAACGTTTCTTTCTGTCTTTGATGCCTAATAGAAAGGACATTTCAGTCCATTCTATTGCTAGATGGATTCAGTTAACTACCGTACTGCGTATGAAGACTTATCTTCTTCTCAGCAGTCTGTGCTTAAGATTTCTGCTCATGAAGTAAGAGCTCTTTCTACTTCCTGGGCTTATGCTAATAGTGTTGCTATTACAGATTTAATGAAGGCTGCTTATTGGTCTCAGCCATCCACATTTACTAATTTTTATCTCAGAAATATTGAGTCCATTTCTGGAGACCTGCATTGTTTAGGTCCGTTATCTGTTGCTCAGAATGTCGTCCACTAAACAGTTGCAACTATAGTTATGCAGGCTTTCTGTTCCGGCAGTGACTCCGTCCGACTGCCCTCTTCGCTCTGGGCTATTTGACCCAGGGCAAGGGGAAGGGGGGGGGGGGGGGGGGGGGGGGGGGGGCGGGTGTTCCCTTAGGTCACCTGCTTTATAGTGAAAAGCAAGGGAATGCCTCCTCCAAGACAGTATTTCTGAGTCGCTTCCGGGATGGTTTTAAAGTGTAATATTAATGTTTAATTTCATTCATGTCTTATTTTTAAAGTGTAGCTCGGTGTGAAGCATTTGTATATGTCAAGTGTCAAACGGGCTTTAATATACAATACTCGGACACTTTTAAATGATTATAAAGAGTCTCAATTCTCTGGACTACTTTATTTATTGGCTTGCTTTAAAAATAATTAGTATAAGGGTTATACTGGATGTTAATAGAGAACATGAATGTTATTGTGCTCAATTATTAAGGGTAGTGTATCTTTCTAATTTAAATATTAAATAAGAAAGATACATGTAAAGCCTAATACTCCTTTTCTCCTTAAGGGGTTACCTCTTTATTTTATAATTGAGCTTATTGGATTTTCCTCTATGTCCTAGGCCCTCCAGCCTGTTTACTATTCAGCTAAGTCTGGGTCATTGGTACAGTATAAAAATGTTAAAAAATTTATAGTAATTTATATATTTTTTATACTTACCAATGACCCAGACGGGGATGGCCCTCCCTGAGTTGGGAACTCTTGCCTCCCCGCTGAGTACATAGCGCTGACCAGGCACTGCCAGTAAGAATGATATTTGGCGCCAATTTCGGGACGACTATGGAGGTCCTTTAGGACATGATTTCTTTTTGTTTTGGATGCAAATTTTGGGGATTGGGGGGCAAAATTTGTGTTTGGCCCTGGTTTTTGTGGAGTTAGCACCAGCTAAGTCTGGGTCATTGGTAAGTATAAAAAATATATAAATTACTATAAATTTTTTAACTTTTTAGTATACTTGTTTCACAAGATCTACTGCAGCCTGTTATTATTTAGGTTATAGGTTTATGTTACCTCATACCTATGCACTCTACGATAGTTTACAATTGAGTCTTTTGTCTCTTTATCTAAGTCAGTTAGTAACTTTTTGATAAATAGACTTAGAATCTTTAGATTAAATTCCTATACGGATTTTAACTTCGGTTCTTATTTAGCTAAGTAATCATTTGAGCCTCTGGAAACAGTAGTTTTCAAATTCTGACCTTTTAGACAGTAATTCTGTTGGTTTCTCTTTTACTGTAGAGTCAGTGAGTTTCATGCACTATCGATGGATGATTTTCACTTTCATAGTTTCGGAATCAATACTTCCGTTACTATTTAGGTTGGATTGTTGCATAAGAGTTAGGCTCCTATTATCCGGAACTTATTATTTTAAGGTCCTTCCGTCTTCGTATGGGCATAGGCCTTTACTCTTTCCGGGTACAGTTTATGTATTTATAAACAGATTTCTGTTTATTACTATGGGCGTAAGCTTCTTCTGTCTTTGATGTCTAGTAGAAGGACGTTACGCTCCATTTTATTGTTAATGGATTCTATTAACTATCAGTACTGCTTATAGTATATCATTGACTTAGCAGTTGTGCTTAAGATTTCGGCTCATGAAGTAAGAGTTCTTCTACTTCTTGGGCTTACATTAATAGTGTCGCTATTATAGATTTTTGAAGGCCGCTCATTGTGCTCAGCCATCCACATTCATGAATTTTATCTCAGAAATATCGAGTCCATTTCTGGAGGCCTCTATTGTTAGGTCTATTATCTACTGCTCAGAATGTCATTCACTTAACAGTTGCTACTATAGCTAGGTAGGCTGTCTGTTTCGGCAGTGTCTCTGTTCGGCTGCCCTCTTCGCTCTGGGCTATTTGACCCAGGGCAAGAAAAAGGGGGGGGGGGGAGGGTGTTCCCTTGGGTCACCTGTTTTACTATGAAAACAAGGGGATACCTCCTCCGGAGTTAGTAATTCTGAGCTGTTATTGGGATGGTTGTTTAGTGAGAAGTTTCGGTTTTTAAAATTCATTCAAGTCTTAGTTTTTAAAGTATAGCTTTTGAATATTGCATATGTCAACGGACATGATTATGCAATCCTCAGACACTTTTAGGAGTATAAGAGTCTCTATTCTCTAGACTTACTTTATTTATTGGCTTACTTTAAAAATTATTAGTATAAGGATTATATTGGATATTAATAGAGTACATGGATGTATGAAGCTCAATTTTGGAAGGTGTTGTATCTTTCTAATTTATCATAAATAAGAAAGATACATGTAAGGCCTATTACTTCTTTTCCCTACAGGGGATGACTCTATTTTATTTTATTGAGCGTATTCCATTTTGCTCTATGTCCTTGGCCCTCCAGCCTTTTTACTATTCAGCTATGTCTGGGTCATTGGTACAGTATAAAAATGTTAAAAAATTTATAGTAATTTATATATTTTTTATACTTACCAATGACCCAGACGGGGATGGCCCTCCCAGGAGTTGGGAACTCTTGCCTCCCCGCTGAGTACATAGCGCTTACCAGGCACTGGTTATTAGAATGATTAATGGCGCCAATTTCGGAACGTCCTTGACACTGCGCATGCGCAGTAGGGGCGAAGTGTGGAGGGCCTTTCAGGACATGTTTTCTTTAGTTTTAGATGCAAATTTTGGGGATTGGGGGGCAAAATTTGTGTTTGGCCCTATATTTTAAGAGTTAGCACCAGCTATGTCTGGGTCATTGGTAAGTATAAAAAATATATAAATTACTATAAATTTTTTAACTTTTTACCCCACAAACCTCCAAAATATAGCTAATATCCTCTCTTTGAAATGAGCTCAGTAAGCTGGTTCCAAAGAGGATTCGTAAGCTAATTTTTTTAAGCAAAAATTTTAAAAATAATAAAACTTCATTGGCAATTTTGTGAATGATTTAAGCAATTATTACTATTTTGTTAGGTAAAGTATTAATCTCAAGTAATCATATGAGAGCATTTTGACACAGGTTTCATGAAAACCGAGAAAGTCCTTGAATTGAAAATTGAGTTTTCAAATCCTTTAAAATATTTGATGGAGAGTTATCGCTTGACTGGACTGGTAACGTGAAATAATTCATGAGAGGTGAGGAACGTTGTACAAACACGAGTGCATGAATGTGCACAAGTGTTTTGCAATGTAGTCCCTCGCCTCAAATGAATTATTTCACTTAACCAGTCCAGTCAAGCGATTACATTGTTTATTACTTTTCATTATTAACGATAATTATATTATTTAACCCTTTACCTAATGTAACGGCCAAAACTGGCCAACGCTATTCTAAAAAATCACCAATTATTTTTCATTTTTTGTCTCTAAAACAAAGGTTATGACCCCTCATTGAAATGAGCTTGTCAAGCTTGTTCCAATGAGGGGTTATAGCCTATGTTGTTGAGACAAAAAATGAAAATAATAGTTATTCAAGAACTTTTTTTTTTTTGCAAATGTCGTCTGCTTTTCATGTTAGGTAAAGGGTTAAAAAAAACAATGAAGTCCCCATTACACCCACGGCAAAGCATCTTCGTTTGCGCGCCCAGGTTAATGACCCAATTGTTGATTGCATAATTTGCTTGTGAAGTTATCGTTTGTAATCAAACCTGGAAATCCCAGTAAATCACACTTTGGAAAGTAATAAAAATCTTTATATATTCAGCTAGGCTGGGTCAGCGGTAATAGTTATAAATGTTAAACATTTAAAAGAATTTCTATATTTATTATACCTACCACTGGCCCAGACAGGAAGTACCATCCAGTGAAAGTTCATGATTTTTAGCTCTCCTGACTTCCAATCAGGAGAGCTATAGTGATCACTCACCATCCGTCGTCTGTCGTCCGTGAACATGGTGTTTGCGTCTTCTCCTCCCAAACCGCTGAACCAATTTAATTGATATTTGAGATAATAGTTTGTTATGACATCGCAATTTGATTTTGTTCAAATCAAGTTGCCTCGCCCCTTGTGTGCTTAAATCTTTAAAAAATCTTTTGTTGCCTGCTAGCTCGCTCGGTGAAGCAATCATTCACGAAATGGTTGTGATGCCGGGTTCATCCGTTGCGGTCCAGGAAAGGAGATCGGTTGTTGCGAGCATTATAAACATGGATCCTGCACACCCGGCAATGACGGATCCAAGGATGGAACGGAGGAAGCCAGTCAGTCCAGTACCTAGCTCGTCCAGGTCTGCCCTGACCACGAGCGAGAGAGGCCCCTCTCTCTTACAACAACATCTGGGACCAGATGTTGTACGTAACGTTCGTCAGTCAGTGCATACATCCACTCCTCGGGATGCTCCGTCGTATAGACAGTCTGGCGCGACTAATCTATTGGTTTCCTCATCCTCACAGCAGCACACACGACCGCAACTTGGCTACATGACTTCTGATATCCAGCCTGCTTCACCAACCAGGGATTCCATGTCGATCAGGTCACACCATCCGGTAGCCAAGGAGACGAGGCCTTACCAGTCGGGACGTTCACATAAAAGAAGTATGCAGGAATTAACATCCCAGGAGCTTCCAGCAGCTAAATCACATAAGACCGCGGCTCCACAGGCCAATGTGATGGACTTGCTATTATCACAGATAGCTCAACTCATTGCAGCATCCCAGCAGTCATCAGAAACTTTTTCAGAACAGGAACTGTCTGAGGAAGCTGGGTCGGTTCGCTCCCTTGCAGAGTCAGACAGGGACGACCGAGAATCTCATGTGATCCAATCGGATGGTGAAATGGAATCAGCAGAGCTGGAATTTTCCCTTTGCGAACAACATAAGGTGGCCGTAGATTTCATCCGGCAGCACCTTCCAGAAGTTGTTCCTCCGGACCAAAATGCTGCATTACCGGATAAGAGACTGATAGCGTCACTGGACACAGACTTTTTTGGCTGGAATAGGGACATTGCGCCTGAGTTTCCGACCCAGTCCAGTGATGTCACACGGACATTTGAACTTTTGAATGACACTGTATTCAAGCTAGCCTCTAAGACTGGCAAGTCTGGTTACTTATCGCCTCACGCTATACAGCTGCCTTTCATCAATATTAGAAATAAATTTGAAATGACAGGACAGGGCGTGCCGAGAGTTCCTCTGCGTTTGGACGACCAGGCAGAAGACTTGGAGTTGTCGTTGCCGGCGCCCATGTCTATTAACTCCAGTACGCGGGAGACGACAATCTCGTCAAATAGAATTAATTTAGTCGCATTATCTTACGCAGATCTCCTTACCAGAGCGTTATCATTACGTCTCAAAGGGAAAGAATTCCAGGATGTTCAAACTTATTGAGAGTTCTTTCGAGGGCTTTTTCATATGCTACGTATAACTCCGCCCTTTCAGTGGCAAATCTGGAGTTAGTCAGATGTGATGCTACCCTGGCTGCATCCACTAGAGTGGATAGTAAGGTGAAAAACTCTCTTCGAGTCGCTCCGGTCTCCGGAGAGCTTCTCTTCGACGGAAAGCTTTCTATAATATATGATCAGATTACTAAGAAAGCTTCGGATTCTCTGCTTTTTAAATCCGCTTCAAAAAAGTCGGACTCAGCAGAGAGGAGTAAGGCAGGCACTTCGGGGGCGAATACGTCCAAGGGAACTTCCTATAGAGGATCTAAGAAAGCCTCTACGTCTTACTCCAGAGACCGTCAGAGTAGCGACTCAGGTAGGGCCGTTATGCTGGCCGAGATAACCGGTCAGACGCCCCTAGGTCGACTGGGCGTGGTGTGGGTCGTGGAGGACATGGAATCTCCTCCCGCAAGCCTCGCAGGGCCAGGAGGTGTTGGTCTAAACCTCTATTGCGTTCCAGTCGGCAGATGGCTGTCGAGATTCTTAACCAATTGGTTGTCAATTACGGACGACCCATGGGTGCAAGGGGTGATTTCCGAAGGTCTAAAACTGTCCTTCAAGGAAAAACCTCCATTAACTCGTAGTCCAGATTGGACGCAACTTCCGTCAAGAGAGATTCGCTTCTATCAGAAGTTCAATCTCTTCTGGACAAGAACGCTATAGAGGTCGTAGAAAACCAGGAATCTCCAGGTTTCTACAGTCACCTATTCCTGGTTCCAAAACCAGTCGGCTCGTTTCTTCCAGTTATAAATCTGAGCTGGATAAACAAGCTGATCATGGCTCTGAAATTTTATATGGAGACCATCCGATCGGTCAGAGCGAGCATTTGTGTGAACGATTATGCTGCGATCATAGATCTCAAGGATGCGTACTTTTCACGTCATGGTACATCCGGCATTCAGAAAGTATCTTCGCTTTGCTGTCCTAGGAGTCGTTTATCAGTCCCGAGCAATGTGCTTTGGTCTGAATCTAGCGCCCTGGGCTTTCACTCGAATAATGAACTCGGTAATCACTCATTTCCGGGCTCATTTGTCTGTGGTAACGTCGGCCTAATTGGACGACATTCTTCAGAGGTACGGCAACAAGTTAACACTTCAGAACGATGTTCAGAGTCTGCTTCAATTGCTCCGCTGTCTCGGTTTCATAATAAACGAGAAGAAGTCGGATCTAGTGCCGTCCAAGTCATTCACCCACCTGGGAATGAGCTTCGAGACGCACAACAATCTCATTCGTCTGCCGTTAACCAGAGCGAAGTTAGTCAGTTGTTACTCTCGCTTTTGTCTTCACTCAGATGTAGTAACAGCGTGGGAATTCATGAGACTGACAGGTTTGTGCGGAGCGCTGCGGATCTTATTCTGATGGGGCGGCTAAGCACTGGTCCATTCCAGATATTTTTTTCAGAACCAGGGAGGCACTCATTCCATTCCATTATTCAATCTAACGGAAAGAATCCTTCTGTTTGTCCTAGAGCATCAAGTTCTTCTATCGGCCCGTCATATTCCGGGTCGGCTGAACGTTCTAGCGGACACCCTTTCTCGGAAAGGTTGTATGTTGCCATCAGAATGGACTCTCAACAAATGAGTATTCAATCAGATTTGCTACCAATGGAACGTCCTATGATAGATTTATTTGCAACGCATCTCAACAATCAGTGGCAGACGTATGTGTCGCCATACCCAGATCCTCGAGCGTTCGCAGAAGACGCTCTCTCGATCTCTTGGAACAGAATGATAGGATACGCGTATCCTCCAGCTCCGTTGATTCAACAGATGTTGCTAAAAATCAAGCAACCTCACTGCAAGATTCTGTTGGTAGCATCTCTGTCACCCCAGAGACCATGGATAAACCTACTCAGGTGTTTGTTGTGGGACATTCCGCGGAAGCTTCCTCCACGGGAGGAAATTCTTTCGAAGGGGAAATCGCGCACCCTTCATCACAACCCGCAAGGTCTCAACCTTCACGTATTTCCGTTGTATGGTCCTTCTTGCACGGCAAGCATTTTACAGGACGAGCAGTGGACGCAATTTCTAACTGTAGGAGGACCTCCTCTTCGCTAAATTATGCTGCTAAGTGGAAGGTTTTCTCTCAATGGTTTAGTGATCATTCCGTTGATTTTTATGATCCCTCCATTCCAGACATTGCTAATTTTCTGGTCTACTTGTTTGACGAGATCAAACTGCAGCCAATAACTATTAAGGGTTATAGGTCTATTCTATCAGATACCTATGCTCATCATGATAGCTTACAGATTGGATCTAATGTCTCTTTATCTAAGTTAGTGAAAAACTTTTCGACAAATAGACCTAGAACCCGTAGGTTAATTCCTAAGTGGAATTTAGCTTGGGTTCTTCTGAAGCTAAAAGAAGTGCCATTTGAACCTCTTGATACAGTGGATTTCAAATACTTAGCTTATAAGACAGCTTTTCTCTTAGCCTTCTCTTCTGCTAGAAGAGTTAGTGATCTTCATGCACTGTCTGTTGATGATTCTCACTATCGTAGTTTTGGTAATACTATTACATTGACTACTAATGTTGGATTTTTGGCTAAGAATCAGGCTTCTAATAAGTACCCTGAACCTATTGTTATTAAGGCTCTTCCATCTTCAGATGGCCATAGGCCTTTGCTTTGTCCAGTTAGAGCTATGCATATTTACAAACGTAGATCTGAGTTTATCAGAAAGGGACTTAAGCATTTCTTTCTGTCTCTGCTGCCAAACAAAAAGGACATTACAGTCCATTCTATTGCAAGGTGGATTCAATTAACTATCCATACTGCTTATGAACAATTATCTTCATCTCAGCAGTCTGTGCTTAAGATTTCGGTGCATGAAGTAAGAGCGCTGTCTACATCTTGGGCTTATGCTAATAGTGATGATATTACCGATTTGATGAAGGCTGCATATTGGTCTCAGCCTTCCACGTTCACAAATTTTTATCTTAGAAATATTGAGTCCATTTCTGGCGACCTGCGTTGTTTAGGTCCGTTATCTGTTGCTCAGAATGTCGTCCACTAAACAGTTGCAACTATAGTTATGCAGGCTTTCTGTTCCGGCAGTGACTCTGTCCTGCTGCCCTCTTTGTTCTGGGGTATTTGACCTAGAGCAAGGGGAAGGGGTGGGGGGGGGGGGGGGGGGATGGTGTTCCCTTATATCACCTGCTTTATAGTGAAAAGCAAGGGAATACCTCCTCTGGAGTCAGTAATTCTGAGTCGGTGCCAGGATGGTTTTAAAGTGTAAAGCTAATGCCTATCTCATTTATGTAAAATTTTTAAAGTGTACCTCGGTGTGAAGCATTTGTATATGTCACGTATCATACGAGCGTTAATATACAATCCTCGGAAACTTTTAAATGAGTATAAAGAGTCTCATTCTCTGGACTATCTTTATTTATTAGCTTTCTTTTAATAAATTAGTATAATGGGTTATACGGGATGTTAATAGAGATCATTGATGTTATTGGGCTCAATTACGGAATGGTATTGTGTCTTTCTTTTTTGGTATAAACAAGAAAGATACATGTAAAGCCTGTTCTCCTCTTCTCCTTGAGGGGATAATTCTGTTTACATGTAATTGAGTCTATTGGATTATCCTTTATGTCCTAGGCCCTCCAGCCTTTTTTCTATTCAGCTAAGTCTGGGTCAGTGGTACAGTATAAAAATGTTAAAAAATTTATAGTAATTTATATATTTTTTATACTTACCAATGACCCAGACGGGGATGGCCCTCCCATGAGTTGGGAACTCATACCTCCCCGCTGATTACATAACACTTACCAGGCACTGGTTGTAAGAATGAGGATTTGGCTCCAGTTTTGGACTTCCTTGACACTGCGCATGCGCAGTGGATAAAAGTATGGAGGACCACATAGGACATCTATTTTTCGGATTTTGATGCAAATTTTGGGGTTTGGGTGGGCAAAATTTTTGTTCGGCCCTAGAATTTAAGAGTTAGCACCAGCTAAGTCTGGGTCATTGGTAAGTATAAAAAATATATAAATTACTATAAATTTTTTAACTTTCCAACTAAAATCTGTTTTATTGTTCTTGCAGATATTTTATGTGACTGGCACATATGTCTTTCTCATTCTGATCAAAACCAGGCCTTTATAAACTGATATCTGTGTATCTGAATCATAAGTTTATTCAAAGCTGTATGAAAATAGTGTGGAAAAGTCTCAAAAACTGATCTAAAAGTCCTTGAAATTGGCTTCAATAGGTCCAAAAAGTCCTTAAATTGAACTCATCCTTGCGACAGTGAAGTCTTTTGGCATCTTGTGTTAAGGCATATGTTGGGAATCATGCATTAAACCAGTATGATTTAAAATGCTCTCTGATTAGTAAATTGAAAAGTATGGTAGTTATAAACCTCCAGTCCATCCTTCTCCTTTGTACTTTATCTTTCTGTACCCCCAAAACACTCCAAAACAATATGAACCTGACTGCAACTGAAAGTGGCATTAAAAGCCTTGGTTCATATTCAATTCCTGATGTCTTTTCTCACTGACTGATAAATGTGTGTATCCGAGGGTTATTTTTCATTGTGAAGTTTAGGTTGGATAAAAAAAATATATCATCATTGAACGAGAGTTTTGTTATGCCACCGACTTCTGAAGGAGCATTCAGGGGTATCCAGTGAAGCCCACTGTCTGTCTGTCTGTCTGTCTGTCTGTCTGTCTGTCTGTCTGTCTGTCTGTCTGTCTGTCTGTCTGTCTGTCTGTCTGTCTGTCCCTCCATCTGCCCGTCCATCTGTCCATCCATCCATCCATCAGTCCGTCCATCTGTCCGTCCGTCTGTCTGGTCTGTCTGGTCTGTCTGTCTGTCTGTCTGTCTGTCTGTCTGTCTCCAATCTCAAGAGGATTCAGGGTTATCTTGTGAAGTCCTCTGTCCATCCCTCTCTAAGACATCCCTCTGTCTATACAAAAGTTCTGCATTGTAATTTCAAAGCCATCAGTCGGATTTGGATCTCCTTTGGTATGCTGATAGAACCACATGGGGGATCGGATTTGACCTTTTTTCACTTCTGACTTGGGAAATTTTTCTGTCCCACCATACCCTTAAGGCTACTTCGACCATGCCTACGGGTTGAGGTCAGTGGCTCACACTTTGCGTAGCCCTTGTTTGTTTTTTTTAATTTTCTGTTATGAAATGTCTCTGGGATGTTCTTGATGATGTATACATGTCGCAGCATATCACTGCGAATCGAATGGTGTTAATTACCAGCTGCCAGCTTTCAGATCAGTGTTTATTTACTTCCATTTCAGTTTAACACAGCAAGCTATGGAAATGCATAAAAGAAAGGCAGTTGAGAGTTCCCAGACTGCAGCTGATCTTAAACTTCATCTTGATAAATATCAAGCTCAGCTGAAGGAAGCTCAAGTTGCTGTTGGAGATAAAACAGCAGCAATAGAACAAGAAGCATTTAAGCACAAAAGAATGCAGGTAAAACATTTTCATAGTTTCCTTACAAAATAATGGAGAACACAATACATAGAATTTTAACCATATTTTTACACAACCAATGGCCCAGACTTAGCTGGTGCTAACTCAAAAATATCCAGGGCCAAACTCAAATTTTGTCCCCCAATCCCCAAAATTTGCATGTAAAACCAAAAATTGAATGTCCTATGTGGTCCTCCATACATTTGACATCTGCGCATGCGCAGTGTCCAGGAAGCACCGAAATTGGCACCAAATATCATTCCTTGTTTGGCCCTCTGTCAAATAACAACAAACTAACTTCTGTGCTTTTAGATCTCAGTTTTAATGATGCCAGACACAGATCAATGATGATTATGGTGGATCAAAGGACAGAATAGAATGATGGAAGGAAGAAACAGTGGTTTTCAATGTTCAGGGCTGTAACTTTATAATTTTTTGACAAAATTATTTTATGTTTCCTAATTTTGGGACATTGGCCTGATGTTATCATTCTCGGTAATGATTTTGCCACTGTTTGTTAAGTGTTCCTTCCCTATCCTTCCTTGAATCTCCCCCAGTTAAACTCCCATGCTTTTGGCTTTTTTATTGAAATTTCTTTAGTAAATTTCTTGGGAGTTTAACGTTTTTCACAGAATGTTTATTCTGTTTATCCCCATGGTTATGTCCTCACCCTAGGGGTGTTTAGGCGTTTTTGGTCATGCATCATCCATCCGATGTATCGTATTTTCTTCTCATGAAGATCTTGCTTTGCATCGGATAGTTTAAAATCTGTTACTGACTTCGGGCCGTGTTTTTCAGTGCCTGGAGTCTTGTTTCTGGTTTTCATTTGATGTTGTTTACATTGACAACGCTTTCCTTATACATGTAGTTTCCTATGAATTAATCATGTTAGGATTATTATAAGATACATGTTATATTCCGGTAGTGTAGCTTTAATTTTTGGAGAGGAAAAAAAAAATTGTCCACACTTAGGCTCTATCGAGATCCATTAGGCTCATCATTCCCTTTGGGAACTTGGCTCGTCAAAATGTTTTCGAAAAAAATTTTTTATTTTAATTATTTTTTGAATTAATTGTTTTCATTAATATTATTATGTATCTTTTTCAGAGATTTATTGGGAGTTGGTGTGAGTACTGATGACTTTATTTTTATTCAAAATGAAAGCTTTTTGCTCAAATTGTAACTGGAGGAAGTCTTCCTCAGATTCACATGATTTTTGTATCAGTTGCAGTCAGTGTACTGGCACTAATTCCTGTGCAATTTGTGTCATTTGGAGACGTTTGTCACGGTACATTGTTGGCGGCGAGAGGACAATGCTGGTCCTCTCGCCACAGAGTCACTCCAGTTTTTCAGTTTCTATTTCAGAGGAACAAGAACATGGTGATCTTTTCATGACGCCGTCAGAAAGTGTGCATCCGTCGTCGCAATTAGATAGTCAGAGCTAGTAGCAAAAGTGCTCCTAAATATTAGACAGGGCAATAAACCACGCGCCAGTGGTTTCAGATCCCTGTCACCAGCTAGCTCGACCGGTGAAGCGGTGGGCGCCGCTTCACCAGGTGTGTCCGTTGCGGTTGAGGAGAGAAAAAAGGGTAGAGCAAGCACTATAATATATAAACAGGCTCACCCTGAGACGACAGAAAGGAGGAAGCCGGCAAGTTCGACAGTAAGCTCAGCGAGGTCTGATAGGACCACAAGCGAGAGGGTCCCCTCTCTTTCTCAACAACATCTGTGGCCAGATGTTGTAGTATGGAAATTGCATCAATCAGAGCTTACGTCCGCGCCTCCTGTTTGGACGCTCCGTCAAATATACAGCCGGGGTCGTCTATAATTACGGCTTCTTCCGCATCTACTAAGCACACACGACCGCACCTTGGTTACGTGACTTCGGATATCAAGCCTGCATCGCTGAGAAAGGACCTCTCTTCATCTAGAAAGTCACTCCATCCGGTAGCCAAGGAAACGAGGCCTCGTTCGTCATGACGTCCGCAGAAAAGAGCCATCTCGGACACTCAGTCCCAGGAGCAGCCGACAGCCAAGCAACAAAAAAACGCTGCTCCTCAGGCCACCGAAATGTACTTGCTGTTGCAAATCGTGCAACTTATCGCAGCATGCCTGCGAGCAGGCTCAGGAGCAATCTACGGCAGCCTCGGAATGCGAGTTGTCGGATGACGCTGAGTCGGTCCAGTCATCTGCGCACTCAGATGCCGATGGCCGTGATTATAATCTGATTCCGTCGGATGGTGAAAGGGATATGGAGGAAAATTAACCTTCCCTTTCAGAACAACATATGGTATCGATGGATTTTATCCATCAATACTTTCCAGAATTTATTCCAGAGAATCAAACTGCTGCGACCGCTCATAAGAAGCTGCTAGCGTCGTTAGACGTTCACTATATCTGGTCAGGGGAGGATGTCCTTTCCTTTCTGGTGCAGTCTGAACAGGTGTCACAGACTTTTACTATTCTTAACGACGCCATATTTCATCTTTCAAGTTGAAAGAAAAAAGGTAGCTTTTTTTCTTCATCTTCTGTACATATACTGTTTATTGGTCCGTGTCCATTTAAAACGGTAGGGGAAGGTGTTCAGAGAGTTCCTCTGCGTTTGGATGAGCAGGCTGAAGACCTGGATATGTCTTTACCTCTGTCATTCACAGTTCGCTTGGATACAATTGAGATGGCAATTTCTTCTAATAGAGCGAATTTAGACGCTATGATTTACGCAGATCACCTTACAAGAGCTATGGCGCATCGTCTCAATGGGAAGGAATTTGAGGACTTTTGTACCTCTTTACGAGTTCTTTCCAGGGCTATAATGTTTACCACGTATAACTCCACCCCTGCAGTGGCTAATTTGGAGTTAGACGTGACGGAGCGCTTGCATCATCGTCTTTGATAGATGACAGGGTGAAAAACTCTCTTAGAGTCGCTTCGGTATCGGGACACGATATCTTTGACGACAAGCTTTCTTTGGTCTACGACCAAGCAACAAAGAAAGCGTCTAATACTCTTCTTCTGAAGTCGGACAAAAATAAACCTGCAGCAGCAGAGAAGAGTAAAGCAGGAGGTTCAGGGCAAAAATCGTCCAGGGGGAACTCCTCGTGAGGATACAAAAGATCCTCATATAATTACTCTCAGAATCGTCAATTTAGCGACTCAGGTTGGGGGGCGTGGGTCTGGCCGAAGCAACCGGTCAGACGCCCCAAGTCGGCGGGTCGAGGCTCATCACAGGGAGGACGTGGTTTCTCCTCCTGCAGGCCTTGCAGATCCTACAGGTGATAGTCAGGACCTCTATTGCATCCCAGTTGGTGGAAGGTTATCAAGATTCGAGAGAAACTGGATAACTATTTACAGAAGATTGGTGGGTGAGAAGTGTCATCTCGGACGGCCTAAGGCTATCGTTCCGAGGCAAACCACCGCTAACACGAAGTCCGCATTGGACTCAACTTCCGCCAAATCTGGTAAAAAGAGAGTCTTTCCTGTCGGAGGTAATGTTTCTCTTGGAAAAGGATGCAATAGAGGTCGTAGAGAACCAAGAATCTCTAGGTTTGTACAGTCACTTGTTCCTCGTACTGAAGCCAGCTGGCTCGTTCCGACCGGTAATAGACTTGAGCTGGATAAACAAGCTTATCATAACTCTAAAGTTCTTTCGGTCAGTAAGGGCGAGCATACAAGTGAATGACTATGCAGCAAGCATAGATCTGAAAGATGCATACTTTCATGTCATGGTTCATCCGGCATTCAGAAAGTACCTACGGTTCGCCGCTCAAGGGGTGGTATATCAGTTCCGAGCAGTGTGATTCGGCCTGAATCTATCACACTGTGCGATCACTCGAATAATGAACTCGGTAATGTCTTATTTCCGAGCTCATTCATCTGCGGTAATGTCGGCTTACTTGGACGACATTCTTCAGAGGTGCAGCAACAAAATTACTCTTCAGAACGATGTTCAGAGTCTGCTATTATTACTCCGACGTCTCGATTTCCTCGTAAACGAGAAGAAGTCGGATCTAGCTCTGTCCAAGTCGTTCATTCACTTGGGAATGAGCTTCGAGACTCACAACAATTTGGTTTGTCTGCCATTACCCAGAGCGAAATTAGTCTGTTGTTATGCTTGCTTTTGTCTACACTCAGACGCATTAACAGCGAGGGAATTTATGCGGTTGATGGGTTTGTGCGGAACAGCCGCGGATCTCATTCCGATGGGTCGCTTACGCACACATCCTCTCCAGATATTCTTTACTCAGAACTGGAGTGTGAAGACGCATTCACTCGAGACCAATATTGTTTTAACGGACCAAGTAAAACAAAAAGTTCTGATTTGGGCAGACATTGAGTGGTTAACTCACGGAGTTCTGCTGCAGCTGCCGGATCCGGCTTTCATGATTATGACGGAGTCAAACAGGTTGAGGTGCGACCCTGAACCTGACAGACTGGAAGTGCCAGGGTCTTTGGGACCCAGAGTTCCCAGGAAAGCACTTAATCATCAAAGAAATGATGTCAATATGGCTAGTGCTACAACAATGGATTCACATGATAGAGAATGCTCATGTTCAAATATTGTCAGACAACTCGACAGTAGTATCATACATAAAGAACCAGGGAGGCACACATTCGATTCCGTTATATGAACTAATGGAACGAATCCTTCTATTTGTCTTGGAACATCAAGTTCATCTATCAGTCCGTCATATACCGGGTCGTCTGAACGAACTAGCAGACTCACTCTCTCAGAAAGGTCACCTGTTGCCTTCAGAATAGACTCTCAACAATCGAGTGTTCAGACAGATTTGCTACCAGTGGGATCAACCTATGATAGATTTATTTGCGACACACCTCAACAGTCAATTGCAGACTTACGTGTCGCCATGCCCAGATCCTCGAGCATACGCAGTAGACGCTCTCTCAGTTCCTTGGGATGGAATGATAGGATACGCGTATCCTCCAACTCCGTTAATTCAAAAGATCTTGTAAAAGATCAAGCAATCTCATTGCAAGATTCTGTTAGTAGCATCTCTGTCGTCACAGAAACCATGGATCAGTCTTCTCAGGTGTCTGTTATGGGACATTCCTCAGAAGCTAACTCTGCAGGAGAACCTTCTTTATCAGGGGAAGTCACGAGCACTGCATCACAACTGTAGGAGGACCTCCTCTTCGCTGAATTACGCAGCAAAGTGGAAGGTTTTCTTCCGTTGGTGTAAGGATCAGTCGATAGACATTTATGATCCGTCCATACCGGATATTGCCAACTTTCTGGTCTACTTGTCTGACGTTCTCAAACTGCAGCCCGTCACTATTAAGGGCTATAGGTCTATGCCATCAGACACTTACGCTCATCATGATAGCTTGGCAATTGGATCCAATGCTTCATTATCCAAACTAGTTAGAAATTTCTCTATCAATAGACCTAGAGCCCTTAGATTAATTCCGAAGTGGAATTTAGCTTGGGTTCTTTCTCAGCATAAGACAGATTTTGCACGTCATTTCAGCTCGTCAGAGGTTACACATCAACAGAAATGTCAACACAAGATCTCTTCATCATGGTCACCTGCTAACACCATAATGGGACAAAATTCTGAATCTGTTTTTTTCCCAGGCTCCAGAGCAGCTGTCACAATCATTCCAGTCGAGAGAGATGTCACCTAATCGGTCGCTCAGTTCTTCCTCGTATTCGTTCGACCCATGTTCAGACTCTCACTCAGGACAGAATTCCGAGTAGTGATGAACCGATAATCGGAATCGGCAATCAGAACTGTCCGGTTATGGTGCATCGGCCGATTATGACAACTGGCAGTTAAAAATCGGCAGTTTCCGGTTATTCTATATTTAACACTTACTATTAAAAATCCCTTTGATATCTTGCCATTTCAATGAAGTTTCCCCATTAAAAACGTGTGTAGTGCATAGCAGAAAATTTAGGGATTTGCAGAGCAGAGAAATTACGGAATTTACCAACTGCAATCAGTACGAGATCGTCACCATTTCCCAAAGAGTTCATGTAAACATTAGAGAAACACATCAGGGGAGGTAACACGTTGAAAAAAGAACATTGAATAATACATTCTGACAAACGTGTAAACCATGCATCATACGACTTCACAACACACATTAACATCAAAATTATTATTCATTTAAGACACAAAGTATGTGTGCTCAGTATATTCCTGGTTATTCCTTGTTAATACAGCCAAGTGCATTGTATCCTCACGCAAAACCGTATTAGCACTATTTACCGGAATAAAACCGTATTAACACTATTTACCAAAATAAAACACAATCATCACGAGAACAATATCATGTCATTGTATCATTAATAACAATTTTTTGCCCACACCCCACCAAAATGCAAATATTATTTTGGCTAATATTCGCCAGCACTAAATATGCATACTCTGAGAACTTATTTGGTATTAAGCTTTCGTAATTAATGATTTATCAATGAAATTCTGTAGTATAACAGGCATCAACAGATTTTCTTCTGTGTCCTACTTCAACCATCGGAATCAGCAGAGAAATAACCGGTAATCGGTTGATAGCAAGTTTTGATAATCGGTTCATCACTCATTCCGAGGATCCTGACCATAACAATAGTTCATCTCACATTTACTTGGAGTTTGCAGTAGTACTCAAACGATTAGTCGATGTCGACTCTGGGCAAACCAGTAGTCGACTCTCAATTGTGCAGTCGACTAGTCGGAGGAGTTCAAGCTTTTAGGTAAGTAGTATCCCTTCTGTGCCACTGTCAGACAGTTTGAACAGCAATATTGGGCAATCAATGTATACATCTATTGCCATCTAATAGTAGGGACAGTAGTTTGTTTCATCTGGTACTAGTAGAGTGCTGAATTATTTTGGGCTATCAGGATATGTTATTAATTTGCCTTGTCGCAATTTATGGGAGAGAGCCTATAGGCACTCTCCCATAAATCGCAACAAGGCAAATTAAATAAGACTATATAATTTCACTCTTAGCATAATTAGAAGCACATTAGCAGAATAATGTTCCAGTAAGTTGCTGTATATGAATGCCCAAGTGAAGCCAAATTTGGACCTTCAGCATTCTACCGGAACACCAACACTGTTATAAGGAGACAGTTTATCACTAATGACTAGTCGAAGTGGACTTGACTTTTGACTAGTCGACTTTGGAATTCACTAGTCGTTTGAGCACTAGTTTGCAGATGTTGTATCATACAGAGACTATGCACTTCATTGAGCACTATTGTACAGGAGCAGTTCCACAGGAGTCCATAGTTCGTCTTCAATATCTTATTTAATCATCTTCATTGGACCCAAAGTCCACTTTCAAAGACTTGACAATGCTCTGTTATTTCCAGATCTGTTGCCACAAGTATTAACAGCGTTCATTAAACTTAATGCTTTGTTAATTCATAACTTGGACGAAACGAAACTTCTTATATCCCTAAGAAAAAGACAAGACTTTCAGTCAATGAATCTACATTTTTCCATACAGTTGGACCTTCAGTTCAGTCATCGGTTTTACCTCTGAACAGGAAATTGTCATCACTCAACATTAGTATTCCACCTCTATGCTAATCTGTCTCAGACCAAACCAATGAAATGTCTAGAGAGGCACTCAACGTTCTTTTGGTTGCATAGTACATTACATAGGAGGTTTTAAAACACAAAGTTTGAGTATGTTTTTGTCACCTCTACAAGTGTTATTGAGAGTAGTCATGTCTTTGGCTCATTCTACAGCTTGCAATGTGGCCAATTTTGAGCTGGTCAGAAGAGACAAAGCGCTAGCTTCCTATTCTAATATAGATGTGGGTTTAGAAGCATCACTTTGGATGGCTCATCTCACAGGGACTATTCTATTTATCTGGTAGAGTGCTGGAAGCCCATATTTGGGCTTTACCCTGAGGTGAAGGTACCGCAACTTGAAGGCTTCATACTCCGTGGATGTTCTTCATATTATTTTTGAAGTGATATTATTTAGTCTGTAAGGACTTGCCCTTTTACAGTTTATGGGAGAGTGCCTACTGGCACTCTCCCATAAATTGTAACAAGGCAAATATAGGCAAATATGTGTGAACAAATTTTGACAACCAAAAATATTTTAGCACTCTACCAGTTAACTGGTAGAGTGCTGGAAGCCCCTATTTGGGCTTTACTCTGAAGCACAGTTACCACAACTTGAAGGCCTCAAATTCAGTGGATGTGCTTCGCTTTATCTTTGAACTGAAATAATTTAGTCTGTTAGGATTTGCCTTGTTACAATTTATGGGAGAGTGCCTATTGGCGTGTCTCTCGGTGTGCCTATTGGCACTCTCCCATAAATTGTAACAAAGCAAAGACATGTGAACAAATTCTGATGACCAAAATAACTTAGCACTCTACCGGTTAATGACCAGGTTACCTTTGCTCTTGAGGAAGATAACAAGCAAGCCAGAGACAGGATGTTATTCTGCCAAACTTCTGGTCACAATACTTCCCAGTTACAGTCCAGCTACAAGAAAAAAGAGGGTTCTTCCAAGAATTATCATGCCTTGTCGCATTTTCAATCTCCGAAACAGTCTCCAAAATTGCAATCTTCTTTCAATAAGGGAAAGAATTCTCTCCAGCAGTAAGCCTCGAGGGTGTTGTAAGTGAATATTCAAAGTAAAAAAAAGTGAAGCTTCACAGCTCCATTGTCAACTGATAAGAGTCAAAATCTCACATTTTGTCATAAATTGGCATAAATTTAGGAATGGTCCATGGGTTTTCAATGATTACAGCTCTGCCAGCCGATTGGGTCCAGAAAAATTGTCTTCAGATGCAGTCCAGTTAATTCTCCAGAAAAAGACAATAGAGGTAGTTATCAAAGAATACTCTCTAGGTTTTTATCAAAGAAACTTTCTAGTGCCGAAGCCAGACTTATCCTTTCATCCTGTCAGAGGCCTCAGGTGGATCAATAAGTTTATCATAGCTAGAATTTTCTCTATGGAGACTACATAACCAGCATTTGTTCAAACGACTTTCCACCAAGCATTGCCCTCAAGGACGTGTATATTTTTATACTGTACCAATGACCCAGACTTAGCTGGTGCTAACTCTAAAAAATCCAGGGCCAAACATAAATTTTGCCCCCCAATCCCCAAAATTTGCATCTAAAACCAAAAGAAATCATGTCCTAAAGGACCTCCATACTTTGCCCTTACTGTGCATGCGCAGTGTCAAGGACGTTCCGAAATTGGCGCCAATTATCATTCTCTGTTTCCCTTCATCAGTCAACATCTCACTGATCTTTGTGCTTGTAAATCTCAGTTTAAAGGATGCCAGACACGTAATTATTGGAGAAATGCTGATTCTAAGGAGGATATAGAAGGAGGAGAGGAAAAAGGAGTGACAAAAAATAATCAGGGCTGTACTTAAAATTTTTTATGAAATTATGTTAAGTTGCCTATTTTCGAGGCATGGGCCTCTTGTCATTCTTGCTATAAAGTTGCACTGCTTATTCAGTGTTTCCTCTCCCCTGGTCTTCTAAGTCCCCCCTTGCTATTCTCCCATGCTTTTGGCATATTTTTGAGAAAGATCATTTCTAAATTCTCATGGGAGAGTTAGCTTGGTTACAGAATGTTTTCTGTTATTTTCCCCATAGTTACGTTTTCACCCATGGGTATATAAACGTTGTGTTCTGCATCTTCCATCTGATGTTCTGCAGATTCTCCCCTGGGAGTCTCTGTCTTGCCTCAGATAGAGTGTAATTTTGATGACTGATTTCGGGCCAGTTTTGTCAGTGCCTGGAGTCATGTTTTCTGGTGTTTTTACACTGTTTGTTTACATTGGCAACAGTCTCTTTTGAGGGAGGCTGTTTGCCTTTGGAGTAGTTTATCTCACTATAAGATACATTATTATTATCCGTCAGTGTTGCATTAATTATTTAATATAATTTTAAAATTTTTGACCACACTTAGCCTTCGGATCCATTGGGGCTCAACGTTACTTTTCAGAAACTTGGGCTTCGCTGAAAAAATATTTTTCAAGAATTATTTTGATTTTCAATTGTTTTTTTCATTATTAATGGATCATGTTATTATGTATCTTTGTGTTAGGGGTTTGTGCGAGTAACTAGGACTTGTTGTTGACTTTTCACAATGAAAGGATATTGTTCAAATTGTAATAGGAAGAAATCTTCCTCTGACTTTCATGATCATTGTATTAATTGTAGTCAGTGTTCTCGCACTAATCCCTGTTCTATATGTCAATATTGGGATGACAAACATTGGAAACGTGTGTCACGATATGTTGTTAGTGGAGAAAGGGCTATGCCGGCTCTTTCTCCGCAGGGTCACTCTACTCTATCAGTTTCTATTTCAGAGGAACAAGAACAGGGTGATGTTTCCATGTTATCTTCCGCAAGTGCGCTTCACAATGAATACAGAGCTAGCAGCAAAAGTGCTCATGGAGATTAAACAAATGTCGTCCGCTAGCTCGCCCGGTGTAGCGTCCATTCACCAAATGGTTCGGCAGCCGGGTTCGTCCGATGCGGTCCAGGAGGAAATGTTGGGTGATGCGAGCACTATAAACATTCAACGTGCACACCCAGTGACGGCGGATAGTAGGAGAGATCGGAGGAAGCCTTCGAGTCCGGTTCCTAGCTCGTCCAGGTCCAGCCGGGCCGCGAGCGAGAGAGGCCCCTTTCTCGTACAACAACATCTGGGACCAGATGTTGTGGTACAAAATGTGTCGCAAGCGGAGCACACGTCCGTCGCTCGGGACGCTCCGTTGTATAGGCAGTCCGTGGAGACTGCTCAGGCTTCTTCCTCTCATCAGCGCACACGACCGCACCTTGGCTACGTGACCGCCGATATTTTACCAGCTTCGACGATCAGGGATTCTTCGGCGACCAGGTCACGCCATCCGGTAGCCAGGGACACGAGGCCGGTGGACTCCGGATGTTCGCATAGGAAGAGTATGCGGGAGTCATCAGATGCGGAGCTGCCCTCGGCGAAGCAGCGAAAGACTGCGCCTCCGCAGGCCTCGATGTCGGACGTGCTTGTGCAAATAGCACAACTTATCGCAGCATCCCAGCAACCGACAGAAACGGTGTCGGATCGGGAATTATTCGACGGCGCTGGGTCGGTATGCTCCGCCGAAGCATTGGGGGCGCACGACCAGGATCATCATGAGGTCCGACCGGATGGTGAAAGGGATACGGATGACTTGGAGCTATCCCTTTCGGAACAACATAAAGCTGCCATGGACTTCATCCGGCACTTTCTTCCTCAAGTTGTTCCGTCGGGCCAGACTGCTGCGGTTCCGGACAAGAGAATTATAGCGTCATTGGACTCTGATTTCTTTGAGCGGTTCAGGGACATCGCTCCCGAGTTTCCGTCTCAGTCCAATAATGTTGCAAGAACATTTGAATTATTGAACGACGCTATATTCAAACTTGCTTCCAAAACAGGAAAAGCAGGTTTCTTGTCCGCCAATACTCTCAACCTGCCTTTCATTAATGCAAGGAATAAATTCGATACGGCAGGACAGGGTATCCCGAGAGTTCCTCTGCGTATGGACGACGAGGCGGAAGACTTAGAATTATCATTACCGTCGTCGGCATCTATTCCAACCGCGGTGTTGGAAACAACTATTTCGTCTAACAGAGCCAGTTTAGATGCCTTATCTTACGCAGATCACCTTACTAAGGCGTTATCACTGCGTCTTCAAGGGAAAGAATTCCAGGATATACAATCCTCTTTAAGATTTCTTTCAAGGGCAGTAGCTTATTCCACGTGTAACTCCGCCCTTTCAGTGGCAAACCTGGAGTTGGTTAGACGTGACGCAGCCCTAGCTACATCCACACTCGTGGATAGTAAGGTGAAGAACTCTCTCAGAGTCGCTTCGGTCTCCGGAGAACTTCTCTTCGACAGCAAGCTTTCTGCAATTTACGATAAAATTACAAAGAAAGCTTCGGATTCTCTGCTGTTCAAATCTGCTTCTAAGAAGTCGGACACGGCAGATAAGAGTAAGACAGGCACTTCTGGGTCTAATGCGCCCAAGAGAAGTTCCTATAGAGGTTCCGGTGCGTCCTCTTGGTCTTATTCAAGAGACCGTCAAGGCAGCGACTCACGTTCGGGACGTCCTTCGGGCCGGGACAACCGGCCAGACGCCCCAAGGTCGACGGGACGAGGTGCGGGTCGTGGAGGACGTAGTTTCTCCTACCGCAGGCCTCGCAGGTCCAGGAGGTGATGGCTTCAACCTCTATAGCGTACCGGTTGGCGGAAGGTTGTCGAGTTTTTCACAAGAGTGGGCGTCGATTACGGACGACCCTTGAGTGAGAGGGGTGATTTCGGAAGGTCTAAAGATATCCTTCAAACGAAAGCCTCCATTAACTCGAAGTCCAAAATGGACTCAACTTCCGTCAAATCCGCAGAAAAGAGACGCTCTGTTATCAGAGGTGCAGTCTCTTTTAATGAAGAACGCGGTAGAGGTCGTAGAAAACCAGGAGACACCGGGATTCTACAGCCATCTGTTTCTGGTTCCGAAACCAGACGGCTCGTTCCGTCCAGTCATAGATTTGAGCTGGATAAACAAGCTGATCATCGCTCCGAAGTTTTATATGGAGACGATTCGATCGGTCAGAGCGAGTATTCGGGTGAACGATTATGCAACAAGCATAGATCTCAAAGATGCGTACTTTCACGTCATGGTACATCCGACATTCAGAAAGTATCTACGCTTCGCAGTCCTAGGGGTGGTGTATCAATTCCGGGCGATGTGCTTCGGATTGAATCTAGCACCCTGGGCTTTCACTCGGGTAATGAACTCGGTAATGATGTATTTCCGAGCTCATTTGTCTGCGGTAACGTCGGCCTACCTGGACGACATTCTTCAGAGGTACGGCAATGAGTTAACGCTTCAGAACGATGTGCAGAATCTACTTCTATTGCTCCGATGTCTCGGTTTTATAATAAACGAGGAGAAGTCGGATCTGGTGCCGTCCAAGTCATTCACACATCTGGGAATGAGCTTCGAGACGCACAACAATCTCGTTCGTCTGCCGTTAACCAGAGCGAAATTAGTCAGTTGTTACGCTCGCTATTGTCTGCACGCAGACAAAGTCACAGCGAGGGAGTTTATGAGACTGATAGGTCTGTGCGGAGCCGCTGCGGATCTCATTCCGATGGGGCGGTTACGCACGCGTCCTCTCCAAATTTTCTTGACTCAGAATTGGAGTGTGAAAATTCATTCGCTCGACATAGACGTTCTCTTGTCAGATCAAGTGAAACGAGAGATTTAGACTTGGGCAAACATTCAGTGGTTAACTCAGGGAGTTCCGCTGCAGTTGCCGGATCCGAGTTTTACCATTATGACGGGTGCCAGTCAAACAGGTTGGGGTGCATCATTGATCCCAACGGATTCGAGATGCCAGGGTCTTTGGGATCCGCAATTCCTGGGCAAGCACATAAACATCAAGGAAATGATGTCAATTTGGCTTGCGTTACGTCATTGGATGGACATTATTCACAATGCTCATGTCCAAATCCTATCCGACAATACGACAGTAGTGGCGTATATACGGAATCAGGGAGGCACTCATTCAATTCCGTTGTTCAATCTAACGGAAAGAATCCTTCTGTTTGCTCTAGAACATCAGGTTCTTCTTTCGGTCCGTCATATACCGGGTCGTCTGAACGTACTAGCAGACTCCCTTTCACGAAAGGGTCGCTTGTTGCCGTCGGAGTGGACTCTCAACAAACAAGTATTCAATCAGATTTGCTACCAATGGGAACGGCCAATGATAGACTTATTTGCGACACATCTCAACAATCAGTTGCAGACGTATGTGTCTCCGTGTCCGGATCCAAGAGCATTTGCAGTAGACGCTCTGTCGATCCCTTGGGACGGAATGATAGGATATGCGTATCCTCCAGCGCCGTTAATTCAGCAAGTATTGCTAAAGATAAAACAATCTCAATGCAAGATTCTGTTGGTAGCATCTCTGTCTCCACAGAGACCGTGGATAAATCTACTCAGGTGTCTGTTGTGGGACCTACCGCGAAAGCTTCCTCCACGGGAGGATCTTCTTTCGCAGGGGAAATCGCGTCAACTCCATCACAACCCGCAAGGTCTCAACCTTCATGTTTTTACGGTGTGCGGTCCTTCTTGCATGGCAAGCACTTTACAGGATGAGCAGTGGACGCGATTTCTAACTGTAGGAGGACCTCCTCTTCGCTAACTATGTGGCTAAGTGGAAGGTTTTTCGTCGTTGGTGTAGGGGTCATTCTGTTGATATTTTTGATCCCTCTATACCAGACATTGCAAACTTTCTAGTATACTTGTTTGACGAAATCAAACTGCAGCCTGTTACTATTAAGGGTTATAGGTCTATGTTATCTGATACCTATGCACATCATGATAGTTTACAAATTGGATCTAATGTCTCTTTATCTAAGTTGGTAAGAAACTTCTCGATAAATAGACCCAGAACTCTTAGGTTAATTCCTAAGTGGAATTTAGCTTGGGTTCTTCTTAAACTGAAGGAAAAGCCATTTGAACCTCTTGGGACAGTAGATTTCAAATTCTTGTCTTATAAGACAGCTTTTCTCTTAGCTTTCTCTTCTGCTAGAAGAGTCAGTGAGCTTCATGCACTGTCGGTGGATGATTCTCACTATCATAGTGTCGGGAACACTATCACCTTCACTACTAATGTGGGATTTTTAGCTAAGAATCAGGCTCCTAATAAATATCCGGAACCTATTGTTATTAAGGCTCTTCCGTCTTCAGACGGGCGTAGGCCTTTACTCTGTCCTGTTAGAGCGTTACGTATCTATAAACAGAGATCTCAGTTTATCAGAAAGGGACGAAAACGTTTCTTTCTGTCTCTGATGCCTAATAGAAAGGACATTTCGGTCCATTCTATTGCTAGATGGATTCAATTAACTATCCGTACTGCTTATGAAAATTTATCTTCTTCTCAGCAGTCTGTGCTTAAGATTTCGGCTCATGAAGTAAGAGCTCTTGCTACTTCTTGGGCTTACGCTAATAGTATTGCTTACAGATTTAATGAAGGCTGCTATTTGGTCTCAGCCATCCACATTCACGAATTTTTATATCAGAAATATTGAGTCCATTTCTGGAGACCTGCATTGTTTAGGTCCGTTATCTGTTGCTCAGAATGTCGTCCACTAAACAGTTGCAACTATAGTTATGCAGGCTTTCTGTTCCGGCAGTGACTCCGTCCGGCTGCCCTCTTCGCTCTGGGCTATTTGACCCAGGGCAAGGGGAAGGGGGGGAGGGGTCCCTTAGGTCGCCTGCTTTATAGTGAAAAGCAAGGGAATGCCTCCTCCGAAGTCAGTATTTCTGAGTCGTTTCCGGGATCGTTTTAAAGTGTAATATTAATGTTAAAATTCATTCATGTCATATTTTTAAAGTGTAGCTCGGTGTGAAGCATTTGTATATGTCAAGTGTCAAACAGGCATTAATATACAATCCTCGGACACTTTTTAAGAATATAAAGAGTCTCAATTCTCTGGACTAACTTTATTTATTGGCTTACTTTAAAAATAATTAGTATAAAGGATTATACTGGATGTTAATAGAGAACATGAATGTTATTGTGCTCAATTATGAAGGGTATTGTATCTTTCTAATTTAACATAAAATAAGAAAGATACATGTAAAGCCTAATACTCCTTTTCTCCTTGAGGGGTTGCCTCTATATTATATAGTTGAGCTTATTGGATTTTCCTCTATGTCCTAGGCATTCCAGCCTTTTTACTATTCAGCTTAGTCTGGGTCATTGGTACAGTATAAAAATGTTAAAAAATTTATAGTAATTTATATATTTTTTATACTTACCAATGACCCAGACGGGGATGGCCCTCCCAGGAGTTGGGAACTCTTACCTCCCCGCTGAGTACATAGCGCTGACCAGGCACTGCCAGTAAGAATGATAATTGGCGCCAATTTCGGAACGTCCTTGACACTGCGCATGCGCAGTAAGGGCAAAGTATGGAGGTCCTTTAGGACATGATTTCTTTTGGTTTTAGATGCAAATTTTGGGGATTGGGGGGCAAAATTTGTGTTTGGCCCCGGATTTTTAGCTCACCTGAGCAAAGCTCAAGGGGAGCTTTACTAATCACTTTCTGTCCGGCGTCCGTCGTCGTCCGTCCGGCGTTAACTTTACATTATCGACTTCTCCTCCTAAACCACTAGCCCAATTTTATTCAAATGTTGGCTAAATGTTTATTACCTAATGCCAATTCAGATTTGTTCAAATGAAGTTGCCCCTCCTCCTGGGTGGTGCCACGCTCCCAAGGGGCACCAAAATCTTTGTAAATCTTCTTCTCATGAACCAGCAGTAGCAGAGACTTGATATTTGGTGTGCAGCTTCCTTTTGAGGTGTAGACTCAGATTTGTTCAAGAGAAGTTTGTGGGGCTATACTTGGCGTCGTTATGGAGGGGGCAAAATTTTTTGCCCCGCCCAAAATTTCTATTTTCCAAACCGAGAGGCTGATTTGAACCAAATTTTATGTGAGGGCTTATTGGGTCATGAGTACTTGATTTATGCAAAAAAAAATTTTCCTGCAGCCCCGTGGGAACCGCAGGAGCTAAAAATAGAAAAAAATTAAAACGCCCATATCTCCAAAACTGCACGGCACTGAGAATTTTTATTTGGTGTGCAGCTTCCTTAGGACCAACAGAAAGGATTGGTAAAAAAAAATAGCCATCGGTTTTATCATAGGGTACAGTTTCGGGACTTTGAAAAAGTGCTGAGTCAGCACTTTTTAACACTGTAGGCAATGGGAAAAACATTAAAAAATCTTCTTCTCCAGATCCAGCAGGCAGAATCTTTTGATATTTGGTATGCAACATTGTAGGGTGGATCTGATTCAAGTTTGTTCAAATCGGCCCCCTGGGTTCATATTTGGGCTCAGTATAGGAGCCCGATTTCGAACTTAGTGCATTTCAGGCAAATTTCTTAAAAAATCTTCTTCTCCAGATCCAGCAGGCAGAATCTTTTGATATTTGGTATGCAACATTGTGGGGTGGATCTGATTCAAGTTTGTTCAAATCGGCCCTCTGGGTTTATATTTGGGCTCAGTATAGGAGCCCAAATTTGAACTTACTGCATTTCAGGCAAATTTCTTTGAAAATCTTCTTCTCCAGATCCAGCAGGCAGAATCTTTTGATATTTGGCATGCAACATTGTAGGGTGGATCTGATTCAAGTTTGTTCAAATCGGCTCCCTAGATTCATATTTGGGCTCACTATAGGAGCTTGAATTCGAACTTAGTGCATTTCAGGCAAATTTCTTCAAAAATCTTCTTCTCCAGATCCAGCAGGCAGAATCTTTTGATATTTGGTATGCAACGTTGCGGGGTAGATCTGATTCAAGTTTGTTCAAATCGGCCCCCTGGATTCATATTTGGGCTTACTATAGAAGCCCGAATTCGAACTTAGTGCATTTCAGGCAAATTTCTTAAAAAATCTTCTCCAGATCCAGCAGGCAGAATCTTCTCATATTTGGTAAGCAACATTGTGGGGTGGATCTGATTCAAGTTTGTTCAAATCGGATCCCTGGGTTAATATTTGGGCTCAGTATAGGAGCCCAATTTCGAACTTAGTGCATTTCAGGCAAATTTCTTAAAAAATCTTCTTCTCCAGATCCAGCAGGCAGAATCTTTTGATATTTGGTATGCAACATTGTAGGGTGGATCTGATTCAAGTTTGTTCAAATCGGCCCCCTGGGTTCATATTTGGGCTCAGTATAGAAGCCCGATTTCGAACTTAGTGCATTTAGGCAAATTTCTTAAAAAATCTTCTTCTCCAGATCCAGCAGGCAGAATCTTTTGATATTTGGTATGCAACATTGTGGGGTGGATCTGATTCAAGTTTGTTCAAATCGGCCCCCTGGGTTCATATTTGGGCTCAGTATAGGAGCCCGATTTCGAACTTAGTGCATTTCAGGCAAATTTCTTAAAAAATCTTCTTCTCCAGATCCAGCAGGCAGAATCTTTTGATATTTGGTATGCAACATTGTGGGGTGGATCTGATTCAAGTTTGTTCAAATCGGCCCTCTGGGTTTATATTTGGGCTCAGTATAGGAGCCCAAATTTGAACTTACTGCATTTCAGGCAAATTTCTTTGAAAATCTTCTTCTCCAGATCCAGCAGGCAGAATCTTTTGATATTTGGCTTCTCCAGATCCAGCAGGCAGAATCTTTTGATATTTGGTATGCAACATTGTGGGGTGGATCTGATTCAAGTTTGTTCAAATCGGCTTCCTAGATTCATATTTGGGCTCACTATAGAAGCTCGAATTTCAAATTTCTTAAAAAATCTTCTTCTCCAGATCCAGCAGGCAGAATCTTTTGATATTTGGTAAGCAACATTGTGGGGTGGATCTGATTCAAGTTTGTTCAAATCGGCCCCCTGGGTTTATATTTGGGCTCAGTATAGGAGCCCAAATTTGAACTTGGCGCATTTCAAGTAAATTTATTAAAAAATCTTCTTCTCCAGATCCAGCAGGCAGAATCGTTTGATATTTGGTATGCAACATTGTGTGATGGATCTGATTCAAGTTTGTTCAAATCGGCTTCCTAGATTCATATTTGGGCTCACTATAGAAGCTCAAATTCGAACTTAGTGCATTTCAGGCAAATTTCTTAAAAAATTTTCTTCTCCAGATCCAGCAGACGGAATCTTTTGATATTTGGTATGCAACATTGTGGGATGGATCTGATGCAAATTTGTTCAAATCGGCTCCCTAGATTCATATTTGGGCTTACTATAGAAGCTCGAATTCGAACTTAGTGCATTTCAGACAAATTTCTTAAAAAATCATCTTCTCCAGATCCAGCAGGCAGAATCTTTTGATATTTGGTATGCAACATTGCGGGGTGGATCTGATTCAAGTTTGTTCAAATCGGCCCCCTGGATTCATATTTGGGCTCACTATAGAAGCTCGAATTCAAACTTAGTGCATTTCGGGCAAATTTCTTCAAAAATCTTCTTCTCCAGATCCAGCAGGCAGAATCTTTTGATATTTGGTATGCAACATTGCGGGGTGGATCTGATTCAAGTTTGTTCAAATCGGCCCCCTGGATTCATATTTGGGCTTAATATAGAAGCCTGAATTCGCACTTAGTGCATTTCAGGCAAATTTATTAAAAAATCTTCTTCTCCAGATCCAGCAGGCAGAATCTTTTGATATTTGGTATGCAACATTGTGGGGTGGATCTGATTCAAGTTTGTTCAAATCGGCTTCCTAGTTTCATATTTGGGCTCACTATAGAAGCTCGAATTCGAACTTAGTGCATTTCAGGCAAATTTCTTAAAAAATCTTCTTCTCCAGATCCAGCTTCAGAATCTTTTCATATTTGGTAAGCAACATTGTGGGGTGGATCTGATTCAAGTTTGTTCAAATCGGCCCCCTGGGTTTATATTTGGGCTCCGTATAGGAGCCCAAATTTTAACTTAGTGCATTTCAGGCATATTTCTTAAAAAATCTTCTTCTCCAGATCCAGCAGGCAGAATCTTTTGATATTTGGTATGCAACATTGTGGGGTGGATCTGATTGTGATTCATGAACGTATTTATTTGTAAAGTTGATAGAATCTTAGACAACCTTTGCAGAAAAGATCTACTATAGAAGGGGTGGTATCCAGGGTGAACCGTTTACCCAAATCTAGCAGTACTAATGCATTATTCACACAAATCTCCGTTCAAATTTTATGACCCCTCATTGGAACACACGCATTCAGCTCATTCCAACAAAAGTCATATGCCATGTTTTCGAGACAAAAGAATAAAAATTTTAGTTATTCATGAAATTTTTAGGCAACTGTTGTCTGTTATTCACATTGCTTCATGAAATTTCAGTACTTTTAGAAGTTACCTCAGTAATCAAGGGTTAATTCCCCTTAATTAAATGTCGCCTCTAAAAAACAACCACTTTGCATATCTTACCTTTTTACCAGCATAACTGCCAAAACTTGTCAGCATTCTTCGCAAAAATCGCTATTCAAATTTAAATTTTTGTCTCTTAAACATACATGTACTTATCGCTTGTAAATACCCCATTGGAATGAGCTTTTTGAGCTCATTCCAATGAGAGGTCGCACACCATGCTTTTTTAGTCAAAAAAGCAATATTTTTATACTGTACCAATGACCCAGACATAGCTGGTGCTAACTCTTAAAATATAGGGCCAAACACAAATTTTGCCCCCCAATCCCCAAAATTTGCATCTAAAACTAAAGAAAACATGTCCTGAAAGGCCCTCCACACTTCGCCCCTACTGCGCATGCGCAGTGTCAAGGACGTTCCGAAATTGGCGCCATTTATCATTCTAAGTTTGGCCCTTCATCAGTTAACATCTGACTGATCTTTGTGCTTTTAAATCTCAGTTTAAATGATGCCAGACACATAAATATTAGTGAAATGGTGATTCTAAGGAGGATAGAAAAGGAGGAGAGGAAAAGAATGTGTGACAGAATATTATCAGGGCTGTAACTTAAAATTTTTTAATGAAATTATGTTAAGTTACCTATTTTCAAAGCAGCAGCCATTTTGTTGTCATTCTGATTATTTAGTTACACTGTTTTTTCAACTGTTTTCCTCTCTCCCTGTCCTTTAAGTTCCCCCTTGCTATTCTCCCATGCTTTTGGCATAGTTTCTGTAATTATTATTACTAAAATTTCTTGGGAGTTTTAGCTGAATAACAGAATGAATTCTGTTCTTTCCCTATGTTTACGTCTTCACCTACGGGTGGTTAGGCGTTGTGTTCTGCATCTACCATCTGATGTTCTGCAGTTTCTTCCCTGGAAGTCTCTGTTTTGCATCAGATGGTGTATTTTTGGTAACTGATTTCGGGCCTGGGTGCCTGGAGTCTTATTTTAGTGTTTTTACACTCATTGTTTACATTTACAACAGCCCTCTGTGTGAGGGGGGGATTTTTAAATAATAATATCTTTATGTTATTTTAATCATAACTAGATACATTATTATTGTTCGTAAGTGTTGAATAAATTGTTTAAAATATTTTTAAAATTTTTGTCCACACTTAGGCTTGGGATCCATTGGGGCTCAACGTTACTTTTCAGAAACTTGGGCTGTTCTGAAAAAATATTTTTTCAAAATATTTTGATTTCAATTATTTTTTCTATATTAATGGATCATATTATTATTATGTATTTTGATTGCCAGGGGTTAGTGCGAGTACCAGGACTTGTTTTCTTTTCACATTGAAAGGATATTGATCAATTGTTTTAAGAGGAAGTCTTCCTCTGACCTTATTATCATTCTATATGTGGTCAGTGTACTCGCATTAACTCCTGTTCTGTATCGTATGATTTCGATGACAATATGGGAAGCGTATGTCACGGTATGTTGTTGGGGATTTGGACACTCCGGTCCTTTCCCCGCAGGGTCACTCTACTTTATCAATTTCTATTTCAGACGATCAAGATTAGGGTGATGTATCTGTGATGTCTTCCAACAGTGTGCCTCCGTCGTCACAATTAATGAAGGGCTAGCGGAAAAGTGCTCATGTAATACGCCAATTGCCTAAGAGGACCCTAGTAGGTTCGACGGCCTTTGACGTCCGCTAGCTCGCCCGGTGTAGCGTCCATTCACCGAATGGTTCGGCAGCCGGGTTCGTCCGTTGCGGTCTAGAAGGAATTTTGGGGTGATGCGAGCACTATAAAATTAACTTAATGCACACCCAGTGACGGCGGATCGGAGGGAGAACGGAGGAAGCCTTTTAGTCCGGTTCATAGCTCGTTCCGGTCCATCCGGACGGCAAGCGAGAGAGGCCCCTCTCTCGTTCAACAACATCTGGCCCCAGATGTTGTGGTACAAATGTGTCGCTAGCGGAGCATACGTCCGTCGCTCGGGACGCTCCGTTGTATAGGCAGTCCGCTGAGACTGCTAAGGCTTCCTCTTCTCATCAGCGCACACGACCGCACCTTGGCTGCGTGACCGCCGATATATTACCAGCTTCGCCGATCAAGGATTCTTCGGCGACCAGGTCACACCATCCGTCAGCCAGGGATTCGAGACCGATGGACTCCGGACGTTCGCATAGGAAAAGTATGCGGGAGCCATCTGATGCGGAGCTGCCCTCGGCGAAGCAGCGATAGACTGCGCCTCCGCAGGTCTCGACGCCGGACATTCTTGTGCACATAGCACAGCTTATCGCAGCATCCCAGCAGCCGACAGAAACGGCGTCGGATCGAGAATTATCCGACAGCGCTGGGTCGGTAGCCGGGGACTCGAGGCCTGCAGACTCCGGACGTTCGCATAGGAAGTGTGCGGGAGTCAACGTACACGGAGCTTCCAGCGGCAATGCATCGTAAGTCCGCTACTGCACAGGCCTCGGGAACGGACGTGCTTTCCTTAATAGCACAGTTTATCGCAGCATCCCAGCATCAACTGAATCTGTCGCATATATGTTATCCGACGATGCTGGGTCGGGACGCTCCGCGGAAGCGGGTACGGACGTCCGAAAGTTTCATCCGGTCCGACGGGATACCGAAAGGGATTCGGAGGATTTCAAGCTTTCCCTTTCGGAACAACATATGCTGCGATGCCGGATAAGAAACTGATAGCGTCGGTGGACTTAGAAATTTTTGGTTCAGTTCAGGGACATCGTCCCTCAGTTCCGACATAGTCCAATAATGTCACACAAACTTTCGAATTATTGAACGACGCTATATATATTATTATTTTATGCTTGCTATCCAAGCATTTCTGGTTTCTTGTTCGAAGAGTTATGGAGATGTCTTTCAAAAGTGTGCCTCTGTCGTCATAGTTAATGAAGAGTTAGCGGCAATAAGTGCTCATGGAATATGTCTATCGCTTACGCAGTGACATTCGCTAGCTCACCCGGTGTAGCGTACATTCATCGAATGGTTCGGCTGCCGGGTTCGTCCGTTGCGGTCTAGGAAGGAGATTTGGGTGATGCGAGCACTTTAATTACTTTAGTACTCACCCAGTGACGGCAGATTGAGGACAGATCGGAGGAAGCCAACAACATAGGGGACCGCATGTTGTGGTTCAGATATTTTACATTCGGAGCATATGTCCGTTGCTCGGGACGCTCCGTTATATTGACAGTCCGAGAGACTGTCTTTAATGCTTCCTCATCCTCACAGCAGGGCACACGACCGCACATTGGCTACGTGACCTCGAGTATCCGATCAGTTTCGGCATTCAGTGATTCCACAGCGAATAGGTCGCGCCATCCGGTAGCCAAGGGACACGAGGCCTATACACTCCGTTCGCTCGCATATTGGAAGTATGCACGGGGTAACGATCTCGGAGCTTCCTGCGGCAATGCATCGTAAGACCGCTTCTCCTCAGGCCTCAGTGACGGACGTGCTATCCGAGTTAGCACAGTTGTTTCGCAGCATCCCAGCAATTGACAGTTTCTCGGTCGAATCAGGAATTATCCGACGGCGCTGGGTCGGTGCGGTCCGCGGTTGCATCAAGCTACGGACGACCGAACGCTTTATAGGGTCCGACAGGATGGCGAAAGGGATTCGAAAGATTTCGAGTTTTCCCTTTTGTAGTATCGGAAGATGCCTTTCATATCTTCTGGCATTTCTTCCAGTGATTATTTTTCGGACTTCATTGCTGCGATCTTGGATAAGAGACTTATAGCGTCATTGGACTCGGATTTTTCGATCGGTACAGGGACTTTGTCCCTGACTTACCGACGCAGTCCAATATTGTCATTACAACATGTGTTTTATTTTTCGACGCTATATATTTATATATATATACAAGCCTGCTACTAAGCATGATAGTTTAGTTTCTTGTCCGCGTGGCTCATTTCTGCCATTTTATCTTTTTTTACAAATAGTTTATTTTGGCAGAGCAGGGCATACCGAGAGTTCATATGCGTCTAGACGGTGTGATTAAAGACTGCATATATTCTTTTTCGCCGTTTATGTCTTTTCCAATTTCAATGTTGGGAACGACATTATGTATTGTAGACTTAACTTAGACGCTTTATTATACGTAATCCGCCTTACTGAGGCGTTTTCATTACGTCTTCAAGAAAAGATTTACGGGATATTATTCTCAATGTAATTTCTTTTGAGGGCAGTAGTTTGTTCACGTATAACTCCGCCCTTCAGTGGCTGATTGGAGTTGGTTAGACGTGACGCAGCCCTAGCTACATCCACGCGTGGATAGTAGGTTAAGAACTCTCTCAGAGTCGCTTCGTTCTCGGAGGAGCTTCTCTTCGACGGCAACTTTCCGGCAATCCATGAATTGCTCGATTTATACATTCTCTTGTCTATCTAGTGTTACAAGAGATTCAGACTGGGGCAAACATTCGGTGGTTGACTCAGAGAGTGCCGCCGCAGTTGCCGGACCCGAGTGTGGCTGTTATGACGGTTGCCAGTCAAACAGATTGGGATATATACTGATCCCTACGGATTCGAAGTGCCAGGGTCTTTGGGTTCCGCAGTCTTTTAGCTATCAGTTTAACTTCCGCGGAATAATGTTTTTTTAGGCTTGCTTTATGTCATTGCATGAACATTATTCAGAAACGCATGCCCAAATTCCTGGCCTTTAATTCGACAGTAGTGGCGTATCTCCGGAACCAGGGAGGCACTCTTTCGTTTCCGTTATTCAATTTATTGGAAAGAATCCGTCTGTTGGTTATAGTACACCAAGTTCAGTTTTGGTCCGTCATATTCTGGGTCGTCTGATTGTTTTATCACTCTCCCGTTCTCTTACGGGTCGCTTGTTGCTGTCAGAATGGACTCTCAACAAACAAGTATTCAATCAGATTTGCTATCTATGGGAGCGCCCAATGATGTTTTATTTATGACACAGCTTGCTAATCAATTGCAGACGTATGTGTTGGCTTGTCCAGATCTCTGAGCTAATACTGTTAACGCTCTATTGATCTATAGGACGGAATGATAGGATACGCGTATCCTCCGGCGCTGTTGTTTTAGCAGGTATTGCTAAGATAAACAACCACAATACATTTCTGTTGATAGCATCTCTATCTTCACAGAGATCATGAGTAATTTACTCTCTTGTCTACTGTGGATCTTAACGTGAAATCTTCCTCTATGTGAGGATCTTTTTTCACTGGGTAAATCGTGTCATCTTTATCACAACCAGCAAGGTCGCAACCTTCATGTATTCCGTTGTGTGGTCCGTATTGCATTGTAAGCACTGTACTGGACGAGCTTTGGACGCGATTTCTTACTATAGGAGATCCTCTTCGCTATTCTATGCGACTAAAGTGGAGGCTCTTCCGTCGTGGTGTAGGGATCATTATGTTCATATTGTTGATCCCTCCATACTACTCTTTGCTATTTTTTAGTATACTTGTTTCACAAGATCTACTGCAGCCTGTTGTTATTTAGGTTATAGGTTTATGTTACCTCATACCTATGCACTCTACGATAGTTTACAATTGAGTCTTTTGTCTCTTTATCTAAGTCAGTTAGTAACTTTTTGATAAATAGACTTAGAATCTTTAGATTAAATTCCTATACGGATTTTAACTTCGGTTCTTATTTAGCTAAGTTATCATTTGAGCCTCTGGAAACAGTAGTTTTCAAATTCTGACCTTTTAGACAGTAATTCTGTTGGTTTCTCTTTTACTGTAGAGTCAGTGAGTTTCATGCACTATCGATGGATGATTTTCACTTTCATAGTTTCGGAATCAATACTTCCGTTACTATTTAGGTTGGATTGTTGCATAAGAGTTAGGCTCCTATTATCCGGAACCTATTATTTTAAGGTCCTTCCGTCTTCGTATGGGCATAGGCCTTTACTCTTTCCGGGTACAGTTTATGTATTTATAAACAGATATCTGTTTATTACAAGGGCGTAAGCTTCTTCTGTCTTTGATGTCTAGTAGAAGGACGTTACGCTCCATTTTATTGTTAATGGATTCTATTAACTAGCGTACTGCTTACGGTATATCATTGGCTTAGCAGTTGTGCTTAAGATTTCGGCTCATGAAGTAAGAGTTCTTCTACTTCTTGGGCTTACATTAATAGTGTTGCTATTATAGATTTTTGAAGGCTGCTCATTGCGCTCAGCCATCCACATTCATGAATTTTATCTCAGAAATATCGAGTCCATTTCTGGAGGCCTCTATTGTTAGGTCTATTATCTACTGCTCAGAATGTCATTCACTTAACAGTTGCTACTATAGCTAGGTAGGCTGTCTGTTTCGGCAGTGTCTCCGTTCGGCTGCCCTCTTCGCTCTGGGCTATTTGACCCAGGGCAAGAAAAAGGGGGGGGGGGGAGGGTGTTCCCTTGGGTCACCTGTTTTTACTATGAAAACAAGGGGATACCTCCTCCGGAGTTAGTAATTCTGAGCTGTTATTGGGATGGTTGTTTAGTGAGAAGTTTAAGTTTATAAAATTCATTCAAGTCTTAGTTTTTAAAGTATAGCTTTTGAATATTGCATATGTCAGTGGACATGATTATGCAATTCTCACACACTTTTAGGAGTATAAGAGTCTCTATTCTCTAGACTTACTTTATTATTGGCTTACTTTAAAAAATATTAGTATAAGGATTATTGGATATTAATAGAGTACATGGATGTATGAAGCTCAATTTTTGGAAGGTGTTGTATCTTTCTAATTTATCATAAATAAGAAAGATACATGTAAGGCCTATTACTTCTTTTCCCTACAGGGGATGACTCTATTTTATTTTATTGAGCGTATTCCATTTTGCTCTATGTCCTTGGCCCTCCAGCCTTTTTACTATTCAGCTATGTCTGGGCCATTGGTACAGTATAAAAATGTTAAAAAATTTATAGTAATTTATATATTTTTTATACTTACCAATGACCCAGACGGGGATGGCCCTCCCAGGAGTTGGGAACTCTTGCCTCCCCGCTGAGTACATAGCGCTTACCAGGCACTGGTTATTAGAATGATAAATGGCGCCAATTTCGGAACGTCCTTGACACTGCGCATGCGCAGTAGGGGCGAAGTGTGGAGGGCCTTTCAGGACATGTTTTCTTTAGTTTTAGATGCAAATTTTGGGGATTGGGGGGCAAAATTTGTGTTTGGCCCTATATTTTAAGAGTTAGCACCAGCTATGTCTGGGTCATTGGTAAGTATAAAAAATATATAAATTACTATAAATTTTTTAACTTTTTAGTTATTCCAGAATTTCGTACGTAAAACACAGCTTTATGACTTCACATTAAAATGAGCTCTCTAAGCTTGTTCCAATCAACATTCACGCACTATGTCTTTCACACAAAAAATAAAATTTTCCATTTATTCAGGAATTTTGTTTGCAAGAACACTCTTACCCCCCCCACACACACACACACAGACACACACATCTAAAAGTTAGGCAGCAAAAAAACAGTTACTTCAATTTTTAAATGCATTATAGGAACAACTTGCCTAATCAAATTTAAATACTTTTGCATCATTCTGTATCTAGAACAAACCATTTACCATATCTTTACGCAAAATTCTCCAGCATCATTCACAAAAAAACACCATTATTTATATATTCACATTTCTGTCTCAAAAATATACCTGATCTTCCCATACCCCTATTGGAATAAGCTGTTTGAGCTTGTTCCAATGATGATAAAAAAAACTAATATTTTGGAAAATTTGTGAAAATTTTTGTTTTCTTGCATGCAAATATGTACATGTAGCACATGGAAGATATCCACAGTTGGGGAGAGATGTCCAAGGCTATCTCTTCACATTCCTTGTTTGTGCTTCATGCTAAACCAGTTTGTCTGCAGAGATAAATTTGCTTTATTAAAAATCATTGGAGATTGGCCACACACCAATGATTTTAAATAAAACTAATTTTAGGTAACAAATGTTGAACTTCAAACAAAATCTATCACTCAACCAGTTAATGTTGATGAGGCATGACATGGTGAAGGTGACCTAAAATACTTCTTAGAGTCACTTTGTCAGGTGAGCGATTAAGGCCACGTGGGGCCTCTTGTTTAGAGTTAGCACCAGCTAAGTCTGGGTCATTGGTAAGTATAAAAAATATATAAATTACTATAAATTTTTTAACTTTCACATCATGATACACCAAGCATTTATGAAACATTGGAGGTTTGCCATCAATGGGAAGGTTTACCAGTGGTGGGCCATGTGTTTTGGTCCAAAACTTTCCCCTTGGGCCGACCCTTGTATAATGAATGCTGTGATGTCTCATTTCCAAGCTTACTCCACAGTAGTTATTCTGGCATACATGGATGACATTCTTCAGAGACATTTTCACAAGGGAATTCTGTTGCAAGATGTCCAGAAGCTTCGGTCTCTTCAGTGGTCACTCGGGTTCATAGCCAATCCACAGAGGTCAGATTGAGCCCTGTTTACCATTTTTTTTCATGGCACATCTAAACCTCATCCATATTCCTATAACACAAGCTTATCTAATCAGAATATTCTTCCTTTTTGGGCTCAGTGACTGAGTTCATGAGTCTTTTATGCCTGTGCGAAGCAGCAACAGACCTAATCCCACTCATCTATTCTCTTGACCTCACCAGTTCTACTTTCTAAACAACTTGTCAGTCAAGGCTGACACATTGGATAAAGAAATTCATCTTTCCTCAGCTTTCAAGAAGGAAATTCTAAAGTGGATAGATGGTCAGTGAATGATGTAGAGAATTCAAATGGAAACTCTCCCTTTGTCATTCATATTAATATTGGATGCAAGCAATCAATGTTGGGGAGCCTCATTTATTCCAGAAAATCTTTATTGCCTTGATCAGTTGGACAATGCAATAAGAGATTGTGGAGATTGGCAACTACTGTTTATGACGTTTTCTTTTTTTTCAAAGAAAATGTGATAAATAGAGGATATGGAATGAGTGTTTTTCTCATATAATATTTATGAAACGAGTCTAAGAATTTTCCATTTTGGCAAGCCCAAACAGAAAATTCAGACGAGTTTCATAAATATTCACTAATTTCAAAACAAATCAATCTCTGACACTTAAGGTTACTTTATGAAGAATGATTGACACAGCCAGGTAGCTAAATATTTTTTGTTGATGGCATCTTGTACATGTATCATTGCGATTCCATTTTATTGAGCCAACCTAAACATTGTTCTGAATTGTCTTACAGGAAGAGCTTGCCAAACTACAAAGAAAATTAGAAAGGCACAAAAAGATGGAAACTGCAAGTAATGCCGATGAAGTTCTAATGGAAGAGATAAAAGAATACAAGGTAGACATTGGATTTTCAGGTTTTCTGAAGGACATATGTAGATATGTTAAAAATATGTTTACCTAAATAATTTGTTTACTATTGTGTTTTTGGAGTTTTTTTTTTTTTAAATTTGTTGGCTTATGAAAAAATACAGTCTTCATGTATTACTTCTGGCCATGGGAAGTATAAAAATAATTCATTTATTTTAGTAGCACTGAGATGGGTTTTTTTTAGTAATTTCAGATAATTCTGGTGCAAAAAAGTGCTTTCAATGAAGAAATAGAGAGTAATCGCTTGACTGGACTGGTATCGTGAAATAATTCATAAAAGGTGAGGGACGTTGTACAAACACGAGTGCGCGAATGTGCACAAGTGTTTTACAATATAGTCCCTCGCCTTGAATGAATTATTTCACGTAACCATTCCAGTCAAGCGATTAATCTGTTTATTACTTTTCATTATTAACAATAATTATATCATTTAACCTTTTACCTAACGTAACGACCAAAACCGGCCAGCGCTATTCTAAAAAAACGCCAATTAATATTTTTATACTGTACCAATGACCCAGACTTAGCTGGTGCTAACTCCACAAAAACCAGGGCCAAACACAAATTTTGCCCCCCAATCCCCAAAATTTGCATCCAAAACAAAAAGAAATCATGTCCTAAGATCCTCCATAGTACGACTCTACTGCGCATGCGCAGTGACGCAGTCGTCCCGAAATTGGCGCCAAATATCATTCTCTGTTTGGCCCTTCATCAGTCAACATCTCACTGATCTTTGTGCTTGTAAATCTCAGTTTAAAGGATGCCAGACACGTAATTCTTGGAGAAAATGTGATTCTAAGGAGGATAGAAGGAGGAGAGGAAAAAAGAAGTGGCAAAAAATAATCAGGGCTGTACTTAAAATTTTTTGTTGAAATTATGTTAAGTTGCCTATTTTCGAGGCAAACGCCTCTTGTTGTCATTCTTGCTAATTGTTGCACTGCTTATTCAGTGTTTCCTCTCCCCTAACCTTCTAAAGTCCCCCTTGCAATTCTCCCATGCTTTTGGCATATTTTTGAGAAGTTTCATTTCTAAAAATTCCCTGGGAGAGTTGCTTGGTTACAGAATGTTTTCTGTTATTTTCCCCATAGTTACGTTTTCACCCATGGGTGTATAACGTTTGTGTTCTGCATCTTCCATCTGATGTTCTACAGATTCTCCCCTGGGAGTCTCTGTTTTGCATCAGATAGAGTGTAATTGATGACTGATTCCGGGCCAGTTTTTTCAGTGCCTGGAGTCATGTTTTCTTCTGTGTTTACACTGTTTGTTTTCATTGGCAACAGCCTTTTTTGAGGGGGGCTGTTTGCCTTTGAGGTAGTTTATCTCATTATAAGATACATTTATATTATCCGAAAGTGTCTCATTAATTATTTTATATAATTTTAAAATTTTTGACCACACTTTGCCATCGGATCCATCGGGGCTCAACGTTACTTTTCAGCAACTTGGGCTTCTCTGAAAAAATATTTTTTCAAAATTATTTTGTTTTGCAATTGTTTTTTCATTTATTAATGGATCATGTTATTATGTATCTTTGTGTCAGGGGTTTTTGCGAGTAACTAGGACTTATTGTTGTTCTTTCACAATGAAGGGAACTTGTTCAAATTGTAATAGGAAGAAATCTTCCTCTGACTTTCATGATTATTGCATTAATTGTAGTCAGTGTTCTCGCATTAATCCCTGTCCTGTATGTGAACATTGGGATGAGAAACATTGGAAACGTGTGTCACGATATGTTGTTTCTGGAGAAAGAGCGATGCCGGCTCTTTCTCCACAAGGTCACTCTACTCTCTCAGTTTCTATTTCAGAGGAACCAGAACAGGGTGATGTTTCCATGTTATCTTCTTCAAGTGTGCGTCCGTCGTCACAAATAAATACAGAGCTAGCGGCAAAAGTGCTCATGGAGATTAGACAAATGTCGTCCGCTAGCTCGCCCGGTGTAGCGTCCATTCACCGAATGGTTCGGCAGCCGGGTTCGTCCGATGCGGTCCAAGAGGAAATTTTGGGTGATGCGAGCACTATAAAAATAATAGATGCACACCCAGTGACGGCGGATAGTGAACGAGAACGGAGGAAGCCTTTTAGTCCGGTTCCTAGCTCGTCCAGGTCCAGCCGGGCCGCGAGCGAGAGAGGCCCCTCTCTCGTACAACAACATCTGGGACCAGATGTTGTGGTACAAAATGTGTCTTTAGCGGAGCATACGTCCGTCGCTCGGGACGCTCCGTTGTATAAGCAGTCCGCAGAGACTGTTAAGGCTTCCTCTTCTCGCCGGCGCACACGACCGCACCTTGGCTGCGTGACCTCCGATATTTTGCCAGCTTCGCCGATGAAGGATTCTTCGGCGACCAGGTCACACCATCCGGCAGCCAGGGATTCGAGACCGATGGACTCCGGACGTTCGCATAGGAAAAGTATGCGGGAACCATCTGATGCGGAGCTGCCCTCGGCAAAGCAGCGAAAGACCGCTCCTCCGCAGGTCTCGACGTCGGACATTCTAGTGCAGATAGCACAGCTTATCGCAGCATCCCAGCAGCCGACAGAGACGGTGTCGGATCGAGAATTATCCGACGGCGCTGGGTCGGTACGCTCCGCCGAAGCATCGGGGGCGGACGACCGGGAACATCGGGAGGTCCGACCGGATGGTGAAAGGGATACGGATGAATTGGAGCTATCCCTTTCGGAACAACACAAAGCTGCCGTGGACTTCATCCGGCACTTTCTTCCTCAAGTTGTTCCGTCGGGCCAGACTGCTGCGCTTCCGGACAGGAGAATTATAGCGTCATTGGACTCTGATTTTTTCAAGCGGTTCAGGGACATCGCTCCCGAGTTTCCGTCGCAGTCCAATAATGTTGCAAGAACATTTGAATTATTGAACGACGCTATTTTTAACTTGCTTCCAGGACGGGGAAAGCAGGCTTCTTGTCCGCAAATACTCTCAACCTGCCTTTCATTAATGCAAGGAATAAATTCGACACGGCAGGTCAGGGTATACCGAGAGTTCCTCTGCGTATGGACGACGAGGCGGAAGACTTAGAGCTATCATTACCGTCGTCAGCTTCTATTCCAACCGCAGTGTTGGAAACAGCTATTGCGTCTAACAGAGCCAATTTAGATGCCTTATCTTACGCAGATCACCTTACGAAGGCGTTATCACTGCGTCTTCAAGGGGAAGAGTTTCAGGATATACAATCCTCCTTAAGACTTCTTTCAAGGGCAGTAGCTTATTCCACGTGTAACTCCGCCCTTTCAGTGGCAAATCTGGAGTTGGTTAGACGTGACGCAGCCCTGTCTACATCCACACTAGTGGATTCTAAGGTGAAGAACTCTCTTAGAGTCGCTTCGGTCTCAGGAGATCTTCTCTTTGACGGCAAGCTTTCCGCTATTTATGATAATATTAAAAAGAAAGCTAGTGATTCTCTGTTGTTTAGATCCGCTCCTAAAAGGTCGGATACAGCAGACACGAATAAGGCGGGCACTTCTGGGTCTTATCCGCCCAAGAGAGGTTCCTATAGAGGTTCCGGTGCGTCCTCTAGCTCTTATTCGAGAGACCGTCAGGATAGCGACTCTCGTTCGGGACGTCCTTCAGGCCGGGACAATCGGTCGGACGCCCCGAGGTCGACGAGGCGAGGTGCGGGTCGTGGAAGACGTGGTTTCTCCTACCGCAGGCCTCGCAGATCCAGGAGGTGATGGCTCAAACCTCTATCGCGTTCCGGTTGGCGGAAGGTTGTCGAGTTTTTCTCAAGAGTGGGCGTCGATTACGGACGACCCGTGGGTGAGAGGAGTGACTTCGGAAGGTCTACAGATATCCTTCAAACGAAAGCCTCCATTAACTCGAAGTCCAAAGTGGACTCATCTTCCGTCAAACCCTCAGAAAAGAGACGCTCTGCTATCAGAGGTGCAGTCTCTTTTAATGAAGAACGCGGTAGAGGTCGTAGAAAACCAGGAATCGCTGGGATTCTACAGCCATCTGTTTCTGGTTCCGAAACCAGACGGCTCGTTCCGTCCAGTCATAGATTTGAGCTGGATAAACAAGCTGATCGTCGCTCCGAAGTTTTATATGGAGACGATTCGATCGGTCAGAGCGAGTATTCGGGTGAACGATTATGCAACGAGCATAGATCTCAAAGATGCGTACTTTCACGTCATGGTACATCCGACATTCCGAAAGTATCTACGCTTCGCAGTCCTAGGAGTGGTGTATCAGTTCCGGGCCATGTGCTTCGGATTGAATCTAGCACCCTGGGCTTTCACTCGGGTAATGAACTCGGTAATGATCTACTTCCAAGCTCATTCGTCTGCGGTAACGTCGGCCTACCTGGACGACATTCTTCAGAGGTACGGCAACGAGTTAACGCTTCAGAACGATGTTCAGAATCTTCTTCTATTGCTCCGACGTCTCGGTTTCATAGTAAACGAGGAGAAGTCGGATCTGGTGCCGTCCAAGTCATTCACTCATCTGGGAATGAGCTTCGAGACGCACAACAATCTCGTTCGTCTGCCGTTAACCAGAGCGAAATTAGTCAGTTGTTACGCTCGCTAATGTCTGAATACAGACAAAGTCACGGCGAGAGAATTTATGAGACTGATAGGTCTGTGCGGAGCCGCCGCGGATCTCATTCCGATGGGACGGCTACGCACACGGCCTCTTCAAATTTTCCTGACTCAGAATTGGAGTGTGAAAATTCATTCGCTCGATGTAGACGTTCTCTTGTCAGATCAAGTGAAACAAGAGATTCAGACTTGGGCAAACATTCAGTGGTTAACTCAAGGAGTTCCGCTGCAGTTGCCGGATCCGAGTTTTACCATTATGACGGATGCCAGTCAAACAGGTTGGGGTGCATCATTAATCCCAACGGATTCGAGATGCCAGGGTCTTTGGGATCCGCAATTCCTGTGCAAGCACATAAACATCAAGGAAATGAGGTCAATTTGGCTTGCGTTACGTCACTGGATGGACATTATTCACGATGCTCATGTCCAAATCCTATCCGACAATACGACAGTAGTGGCGTATATACGGAATCAGGGAGGCACTCATTCAGTTCCGTTGTTCAATCTAACGGAAAGAATCCTTCTGTTTGCGTTGGAACATCATGTTCTTCTTTCGGTCCGTCACATACCGGGTCGTCTGAATGTGCTAGCAGACTCCCTTTCACGAAAGGGTCGCTTGTTGCCGTCGGAGTGGACTCTCAACAAACAAGTATTCAATCAGATTTGCTACCAATGGGAACGGCCAATGATAGACTTATTTGCGACACATCTCAACAATCAGTTGCAGACGTATGTGTCCCCGTGTCCGGATCCAAGAGCATTTGCAGTAGACGCTCTATCGATCCCTTGGGACGGAATGATAGGATATGCGTATCCTCCAGCGCCGTTAATTCAACAAGTATTGCTAAAGATAAAACAATCTCAATGCAAGATTCTGTTGGTAGCATCTCTGTCGCCACAGAGACCGTGGATAAATCTACTCAGGTGTCTGTTGTGGGACCTACCGTGGAAGCTCCCTCCACGAGAGGATCTTCTTTGGCAGGGGAAATCGCGCCAACTACATCACAACCCGCAAGGTCTCAACCTTCACGTTTTTCCGTTGTGCGGTCCTTCTTGCATGGCAAGCACTTTACAGGACGAGCAGTGGACGCGATTTCTAACTGTAGGAGGACCTCCTCTTCGCTAAACTATGCGGCTAAGTGGAAGGTTTTCCGTCGTTGGTGTAGGGATCATTCTGTTGATATATTTGATCCCTCTATACCAGACATTGCTAACTTTCTAGTATACTTGTTTGACGAAATCAAACTGCAACCTGTTACTATAAAGGGTTATAGATCTATGTTATCTGATACCTATGCACATCATGATAGTTTACAAATTGGATCTAATGTCTCTTTATCGAAATTGGTTAGAAACTTTTCGATAAATAGACCCAGAACTCTTAGATTAATTCCTTAGTGGAATTTAGCTTGGGTTCTCCTTAAATTGAAGGAAAAGCCATTTGAACCTCTTGGGACAGTAGATTTCAAATTCTTATCTTATAAGACAGCTTTTCTCTTAGCTTTCTCTTCTGCCAGAAGAGTCAGTGAGCTTCATGCACTATCGGTGGATGATTCTCATTATCGTAGTGTTGGGAACACTATCACCTTCACTACTAATGTCGGTTTTTTAGCTAAGAATCAGGCTCCTAATAAATATCCGGAACCTATTGTTATTAAGGCTCTTCCGTCTTCAGACGGGCGTAGGCCTTTACTCTGTCCTGTTAGAGCACTACGTATCTATAAACAGAGATCTCAGTTCATCAGAAAGGGACGGAAATGTTTCTTTCTGTCTTTGATGCCTAATAGAAAGGACATTTCAGTCCATTCTATTGCTAGATGGATTCAGTTAACTATCCGTACTGCGTATGAAGATTTATCTTCTTCTCAGCAGTCTGTGCTTAAGATTTCTGCTCATGAAGTAAGAGCTCTTTCTACTTCCTGGGCTTATGCTAATAGTGTTGCTATTACAGATTTAATGAAGGCTGCTTATTGGTCTCAGCCATCCACATTTACTAATTTTTATCTCAGAAATATTGAGTCCATTTCTGGAGACCTGCATTGTTTAGGTCCGTTATCTGTTGCTCAGAATGTCGTCCACTAAACAGTTGCAACTATAGTTATGCAGGCTTTCTGTTCCGGCAGTGACTCCGTCCGGCTGCCCTCTTCGCTCTGGGCTATTTGACCCAGGGCAAGGGGAAGGGGGGGGGGGGGGGCGGGTGTTCCCTTAGGTCACCTGCTTTATAGTGAAAAGCAAGGGAATGCCTCCTCCAAGACAGTATTTCTGAGTCGCTTCCGGGATGGTTTTAAAGTGTAATATTAATGTTTAATTTCATTCATGTCTTATTTTTAAAGTGTAGCTCGGTGTGAAGCATTTGTATATGTCAAGTGTCAAACGGGCTTTAATATACAATACTCGGACACTTTTAAATGATTATAAAGAGTCTCAATTCTCTGGATTACTTTATTTTTTGGCTTGCTTTAAAAATAATTAGTATAAAGGTTATACTGGATGTTAATAGAGAACATGAATGTTATTGTGCTCAATTATTAAGGGTAGTGTATCTTTCTAATTTAAATATTAAATAAGAAAGATACATGTAAAGCCTAATACTCCTTTTCTCCTTAAGGGGTTACCTCTTTATTTTATAATTGAGCTTATTGGATTTTCCTCTATGTCCTAGGCCCTCCAGCCTGTTTACTATTCAGCTAAGTCTGGGTCATTGGTACAGTATAAAAATGTTAAAAAATTTATAGTAATTTATATATTTTTTATACTTACCAATGACCCAGACGGGGATGGCCCTCCCTGAGTTGGGAACTCTTGCCTCCCCGCTGAGTACATAGCGCTGACCAGGCACTGCCAGTAAGAATGATATTTGGCGCCAATTTCGGGACGACTGCGTCACTGCGCATGCGCAGTAGAGTCGTACTATGGATGTCCTTTAGGACATGATTTCTTTTTGTTTTGGATGCAAATTTTGGGGACTGGGGGGCAAAATTTGTGTTTGGCCCTGGTTTTTGTGGAGTTAGCACCAGCTAAGTCTGGGTCATTGGTAAGTATAAAAAATATATAAATTACTATAAATTTTTTAACTTTCATTATTTTTTTTCATTTTTTGTCTCCAAAACATAGGTTATGACCCCTCATTGGAATGAGCTCGTTCCAATGAGGAGTCATAACCTATATATATTTTTATACTGTACCAAGACCCAGACTTAGCTGGTGCTAACTCTAAAATATCTAGGGCCAAACGCAAATTTTACCCCCCAATCCCCAAAATTTGCATCTAAAACCGAAAATTGCATGTCCTATATGGTCCTCCATACCTTTACTCCACTGCGCATGCGCAGTGTCAAAGAGGTCTCGAAATTGCCGCCAAAAGTCATTCTTTGTTTGGCCCTCAATACAGTTACACTTCACTGTTATTTGTGCTTGTAAATCTCAGTTTTAAAGATGCCAGATGCATAATTATGAGAGAAATGGTGGATATAGGGTGGAAATAGAAGGTGGAGAGGAAAAAACAGTGGAAACAAATGTTCAGGGCTGTAACTTATAATTACTTTACGAAATTATTCATGTTACCTATTTTTGAGGCATGGCCTTGTTGTGGTCATTTTTGCTATGAATGTTCCATTGTTTAATCAGTGTTTCCACTCTCTCCCCTTTCCTTTATTCCCCCTAGCTATTCTCCCATGCTTTTGGCTTAGTTTTGTAATGTTTATAACTAAAATTTCTTGGGAGCTTGGTAATAGAATTATTTTGTTTTTTCCCCATGTTACGTCCTTACCCTAGGGGTGTTTAGGCATTTTGGTCTGCATCTACCATCTGATGTTCTACAGTTTCTTCTCTGGAAGCCTCTGTTTTGCATCAGATAGTGTTTTAATTCGTAACTGATTTCGGGCCATGTTTGTTTAAGTGCCTGGAGTCATGTTTCCGGTTTGTTGACACTTTTGCTTATGTTGACAACTGTTACTTCTGTCAGTGATTACTTGTCTTCTGCTTAATTTAGTTCATAGTAAGATACATTAATATTGTCCGTAAGTGTTACATTAATTTTTCAAAATGATTTTAAATTTTTGTCCACACTAAGGCTTTTTGGGGATCTATTTGGGCTCAGGGTTCCCATTGGGAACTTGGGCTCTTCGGATGCGAGTACTTTGACTGTTCACTTTTTTATTTTGAAAAATTTATTGTTCAATTGTAATGGGAGGAAATCTTCCTCTGATTTCTGTACTAATTATAGTCCACATACTCTCACTAACCCTTGTTCAATGTGTATTAATTGGGATGACAAACGTCAGAGGCGTGTGTCACGGTAGGTTGTTAGTGGGGAAAGGACCATTCGGCCCTCTCTCTGCCGGGTCACTCTAGTTTTTCACTCTCTTTTTCAGAGGAACAAGAACAGGGTGATGTTTCCGTGATGTCGTCCAAGAGTGTGCTTCCGTCGTCACAATGAAGAGCTTGCGGCAAAAGTGCTCATGGAATATACGGCAATTGCCTAAGAGGCCCCTAGTAGAGTCAACGGTGTTGACGTCAATGTCCACTAGCTCGCCCGGTGTCATCCCTATTTACCGAATGGGTCAGCGCCCAGGTTTGTCCGTTGCGGTCCAGGAAGGAATTTTGGGTGTTGCGAGCACTATAAACATATCATGTGCACACCCAGTGACGACGGAACAGAGGATAGTACGGAGGAAGCCTGTTAGTCCGGTTCCTAGCTCGTTCAGGTCCATCTGGACCACGAGCGAGAGAGGCCCCCTCTCTCTTACATCAACATCTGCGCCGCGATGTTGTTGTTTGTTCGTTTAATAGTCAGAGCATACTTCCACTCCTCCTGTTCGGGACGCTCCATCGCATAGACAGTCCGACGCGGCTGTTCTGTTGGCTTCCTCATCCTCATGTCAGCACACACGACCGCACCTTGGCTTTGTGACCACAGATTACGGAGATCGTTCATATATGATATAAGGCAGGAAGGAATGTTCCGGGATCTTCTGCTTCACCGTCCAGGGATTCCACGTCAACCAGGTCACTACATCTGCTTGCCAAGGACACGATGCCTTTCCAGTTGGGACGTTTGCATATTATATAAATGCAGGAATGAATGTCCCTGGAGTTTCCAGCGGCTATTTACGTAAGACCGTGGCTCCACAGGTCTCTTTGACGATCAAGAACAGAGTAATGTTTCCGTGATGTCTTCAAAGTGTGCTTCCGTCGTCATAATCAAATGAAGAGCTAGCGGCAAGAGTGCTCATGCAGATACATCAATTGCCTAAGAGGTCCCAAGTAGGATCGACGGCTTTGGCGTCTGCTAGCTCGCCCGGTGTAGCGACCATTCAGCGAATGGCTCGGCACCCGGGTTAGACCGTTGCGGTCCAGGAGGAGGTTTGGGTGATGCGAGCACTATAAATACATGTGCACACCCAGCCACGACTGATACGAGGATGGTACGGAGGAAGCCTATTAGTCCGTTTCCTAGCTCGTCCAGCTCCGCACGGGCTGCGAGCGAGAGAGGTCCCTCTCTCGTACAACAACATCTGGGTACAGATGTTGTCGTACAGAATGTTCCTCAGTCGGGGCATACGTCCACCGCCCGGGACGCTCCGTGATATAGACAGTCCGGAGAGACTGCTTTATTGGCTTCCTCATCCTCACGGCAGTGCACACGACCGCACCTTGGCTACGTGACCAGTGATATCCAGACAATCTCGCCGACCAGGAATTCACGGCGACCAGGTCACGCCATCTGGTAGCCAAGGATACGAGGCCTTCATACTTCAGACGTTCACATTATAAAGTATACAGTAGTCAACGTCTTAGGAGCTTCCAGCGGCTAAATATTGTAAGACCACAGCTCCACAAGCCTCCGTTACGGACACGCTACTGCAGTTAGCACAAATTGTCGCAGCATCCCAGCAACCAACAGAAACTCTGTCGGATCAGGAATTATCCGTAGTAGCTGGGTCGGTACATTCCACTGCAGGTGCAGACATGGCCGACCAAGTATTACAAGTGGTCCAACTGGATGGAGAAAGGGATATGGAATAGTTGAATTTTTCCCTTTCGGAACAATATAATGTTATAATTGATTTCTCACTGATTTCATCGTACCTGTATACGGCACCTGCAGTGCATATTTTATAGATAATGTTATTTACCAAAATCATCGCTGTAGCTTTGGCTTGTGAAGTGGCATTAAGCACCATTTATTATTCATGAATTAATTTTTTGAGTGCCTGATCGATATTTATATTGTTTCCGGGTTCTGCTTATTGATTCCAGAGCTCTCCCCTCTTTCTTTTGACGTTATGTTAAAAAAAAAGGGGGGGGGGTCATTTTGTCCACTAATCTGCCTTATGGGGTATGTAATTATTGAGGAAGCTGTCTTGTCTGTACTATGTTCGGCGATCAGCTGCAGTATTATTGTGTCGCGTAGGTTTATGGGAAATTTTCTCTCATTGTCACTATACCATAATTATTTTTAGGGCCTAGTCCAGACGAGTCTCTAAAATTGTTTATTTGTTACATCCTAATTAACATGATTTTATGCTTAGATTTAGGATGTATATAATTGGATACATATTAGGTTATGTCTCTTCTATTATGGTATTAAGAGACATACATGTAATTCTAATTTCTTCATCATGGATTGAAGGATTTGATCTATGTTGATCTACTATTTCGGAAGATCTAGGCCCTCCGTCTTTTTACGATTCAGCTAAGTCTGGGTCATTGGTTACAGTATAAAAATATGAAAAAATTTATAGTAATTTATATATTTTTTATACTTACCAATGACCCAGACGGGAATGGCCCTCCCATGAGTGGGCAGTACTGGGCACTCATACCTCCCCGCTGAATTATTGTAATCTTTTTTTCTACAAAGAATGATTTATTTGGCGCCAGATTCGGTGACTTCCTGGAGTTAGTGCATGCGCGGAGGGTAAAATGTATGGAGGGCCAGATAGGACTTCTAATTTTCGGTTTTGCATGCAAATTTTGGGGATATGAGAGCAAAATTTGTGTTTGGACCTAGATATTTTTGGGTTAGCACCAGCTAAGTCCGGGTCATTGGTAAGTATAAAAAATATATAAATTACAATAAATTTTTTCATTTTCTGGTCCACACGATGAATTTTTTTCAGTAGCTTCCAAAATGACGTTACACTTCGGTGCATGACATTGCCTTGAACGTTGCCTTGAAGGAACGATCAGCAGCTTTTTCTTATTGTCTTGAAACTGTTTACAGTTGAATTGGTCTGAATATTGCACAGTGAAATGTCCCGAAATATATAATTAAAAGAAAATCTTTGCTGTTTTTAGTGAATAACGGGAATCATTTCATGAGTGTGGACCTGAAAGTTTTATTTTTCATGAGTGTTTGCGCGAGTGAAAAATAATACTTTTAGGTTCACAAGAATGAGATAATTCACTGATATTCACTAAAACAGTGTAGATATCCTCTGTGTTTCTCAGACCCCTTCCATGTCATTTAAAACTTACCTCATCTCTTCACTGATACTGTTGCACTTATAGGACTAAAAATTCAACCAGAACTTACAAGATATATTAAACTTTTAGGTAATTCCCAGTATTCACTAAAATCGAGTAGATTTTATTTTTTGTTATATGCTATGAGACATTTTATTGCACAATATTCAGCCCAATTCGATGTTTCAAAACAATAACAAAGATCAGCTAATCGTTCCTTCAAGGCAATGTCATGCACTAGAGTGTGACATCATTTAGGAAGCTTCTGATGAATATTTCTCGATATTTATCGAGTCGATAAATATCAAGAAATATGTTTTAGATAATTTGCAATAATTCATAGGCTAGCATATAATATTATATCTCACGTGACTTCCTTGCATTCTGATTGGCTGAAAGATGATACCCTATTTCGTGTAGTTTGCATCCACAGAACTGACCAGGCACAACACGTTTTCTATTTTTAGCACACTACTATATCAGTTTACTTTTCATATGGGTGAATAAAACTGATCGGGCTAAATTTAAAAATCGATTCACAGAGGCACAACATCCACAAAACGACCCGGAAAGAAATCTTTGTAGAAAAATGTATCGCTTTTCCATTGTTGAAGTCACATTTTTCGAGGCGTTCATATTATTCCTTGAGAAGATGATCCATATCTCGTTTCGAAGAGAATGATCCATACCTGGGTACAACTTTCATGAGAATGCGTCCGGATATGAAAAATCGTTTGTTTCGCTGCTCACATTATTTCGCTATTTAATTGTATGTTTTGGGCAGTAAACGAATAAACAATGGAATTCAATTGAATCTTTGGAGTTAGTATCCTGTGCTGACCCATTCGGTAATGTATATGTGTGACAAATGTGTGGAAATTATCAAACTGCGTTGTCAAATTTTTTAAATTTTAGTTTTCATTCGCGAGTTGTGCAATTCTAGAATACACAGTTCCTTTTGGGGGAAATGTTTTGTTTACCCTTGCCGACCGATTCAAAATATGTCTTCTGCTCATATCAATAATCCAAGTTAGCCGTGTTTTGGAAGAAGAAAATGTTTTTTAAAAACTACATGGTATTTTTTTCTATATAACTCTGGTTGATAGGGCTGCTACCTTGGTAATAGATTAACAAATCGGACAGATGTTTTTCTTGATGGGTGTTCGATATAAGGATTAGTGAATGTCTTGTCGTTGACTACGCCCATATAGTGCCCAGTGAGGTGGTGTAGTTCCCTCCGCTTCGCGGCGGGAACTACACCACCTCACTGGGCACTATATGGGCGTAGTCAACTCCAAGCCATGCACTATTCCTTAAATAAAGTCGGTTAATTTGACAACAGCCTTATGAGATATTTTTTCTGCTGAAAACATTGGTTTAAAGAGTTGAATAAATAATTCCAACTACTTTGTTTTGTGGTTTAAAAAAAAAATGAACTTCCTCCCTCATCACAAAATTGGGGAAAATTGCTAGAGATACAAATGTATTTTATTAGGCCTGACATGCTCATATTATAATACATTTTAGATATTAAAACATTCATTTGTCTGTTCTCTTTTTCCTCAGGAACAACTTACATGTCCGTCCTGTAAAGTTAACAGGAAAGATGCTGTGCTCACAAAGTGCTTCCATGTTTTCTGCTTGGAATGTTTAAAGACTCGATATGAAACACGTCAAAGAAAGTGTCCAAAGTGTAATGCAGGATTTGGTGCTAATGATTTCCATAGACTATTTCTAGGATGATTAGGACGTTTGAAAGCATGAAATGTTCAGTACAGCTGACTTTTTTTATGAAAGGATGGAATGTCTTCACCTGTTATGATAGAGTGTCTTCACTAGTTAAGATGTACATTTATTTCAGTTCATGTAGACATGAAAAATGTGTTCAGAATGACATTTGTGTCAGTATTCAGTGAAGTATGTGTTAAACTTCCTGACAGATTGTCTTGCACTTATGTATAAAACTTCATATCATGTAAAAAGCATGTAATGAAACTTATTTCATATTCCTAACTTTCATTTCCAAGATACTTTCTGAGAGGATACCTGTTTGCATGCCTTTAACCCTTTACCTAACATGAAAAGCAGACGACACTTGCAAAAAAAATTCTTGAATAACTAATTTTTTTCATTTTTTGTCTCAAAAACATAGGTTATGACCCCTCATTGGAACGAGCTCGCCGAGCTCGTTCCAATGAGGGGTCATAACCTATGTTTTTGAGACAAAAAATGAAAAAATAATGAAAATTCATTGGCGATTTTTAAGAATAGCGCTGGCCGTTTTTGGCCGTTACGTTGGGTAAAGGGTTAAATTCCAGGGTTCGTACGGGTCCTTGAAGGTGCTTGAAAGTGTTTGAATTAAAAAATTGAAATTACAGGGACTGGAAAGTGCTTGAAAATCGTATCTCCAGTAGTAAAGTCTCGGAAAGTGCTTGAAAAATATGTAGTGTCAATAATCTAGCGTGTTTATGAAAATAAGATGCTGTAATAACTTGCGTAATTGCATAGATTGACAGTGTATAAAGTTGGTGTTTTTTTCATAAAGGGTCAGCATTATGTTATCAGAAGGTCCTGGAAAGGTTCTGGAAGATGCTGGGGAAAAGTCCTTGAAAGTCCTGCAATTTTTTTTTCTCAAGGATGTATGAACCCTCCTTTAAATTCCTTTAATTTTAGCACACCTTTTTACCCAAATTTTGGCACATTAAAATCAGAAATAACAGTTTTATCCTGTCATGTTTTATAGCCATGCCTTTCTCTATGTTTCTATGGACATATTATGATGGAAGTTATTCTCAAAGTAGAAAAGGCAAACAGAATTTATATATTTTTCTTGATATCTTCACACCTTCTCCAGTGACCGTCTGAACGATCGATTCGGACTCTCGCATTGTGTCCTTGGGCAAGGCACTTAACCACGATTGTTCACATGGGGGCACGATGACGCCATGTTCTAAGGCTTATTGCATGTCGATGGTGCGCATATCTTCAACTAATCTAACCCTGCCTGTGTTGCAGTGCGAAGTTACGATGTTCGGGAACTGGCAGCTGCTTGTCGATACTCGGTGGTTCTCTCTGGGTACTCCGGCTTCCTCCACCCATAAAACTGTCACCGACACGGTATGATCTTGGCTGTTGAAGTGTCGTTAAACTCAAATAAATAAATACACACCTTCTCTAATTTGGGCGCACATGTAAACTGTGTGAAATTGGATTAATCTAAAGGCCTGCCTGTTTGAGTTAAAGAAAGTTGTTGATGGTTTAACCCATGCATTAATTTGTTGAGTTATATCTATTAACCCTTTACCTAACGTCATGGCCAAAACCGGCCAGCGCTATTCTAAAAAAATCGCCAATTAATTTTCATTATATTTTTATACTGTACCAATGACCCAGACATAGCTGGTGCTAACTCTTAAAATATAGGGCCAAACACAAATTTTGCCCCCCAATCCCCAAAATTTGCATCTAAAACTAAAGAAAACATGTCCTGAAAGGCCCTCCACACCTCGCCCCCACTGCGCATGCGCAGTGTCAAGGACGTTCCGAAATTGGCGCCATTTATCATTCTAAGTTTGGCCCTTCATCAGTTAACATCTGACTGATCTTTGTGCTTTTAAATCTCAGTTTAAATGATGCCAGACACATAAATATTAGTGAAATGGTGATTCTAAGGAGGATAGAAAAGGAGGAGAGGAAAAGAATGTGTGACAGAATATTATCAGGGCTGTAACTTAAAATTTTTTAATGAAATTATGTTAAGTTACCTATTTTCAAGGCAGCAGCCATTTTGTTGTCATTCTGATTATTTAGTTACACTGTTTTTTCAAGTGTTTTTCCTCTCTCCCTGTCCTTTAAGTTCCCCCTTGCTATTCTCCCATGCTTTTGGCATAGTTTCTGTAATTATTATTACTAAAATTTCTTGGGAGTTTTAGCTTAATAACAGAATGAATTCTGTTCTTTCCCCATGTTTACGTCTTCACCTACGGGTGGTTAGGCGTTGTGTTCTGCATCTACCATCTGATGTTCTGCAGTTTCTTCCCTGGAAGTCTCTGTTTTGCATCAGATGGTGTATTTTTGGTAACTGATTTCGGGCCTGGGTGCCTGGAGTCTTATTTTAGTGTTTTTACACTCATTGTTTACATTTACAACAGCCCTCTGTGTGAGGGGGGGATTTCTAAATAATAATATCTTTATGTTATTTTAATCATAACTAGATACATTATTATTGTTCGTAAGTGTTGAATAAATTGTTTAAAATATTTTTAAAATTTTTGTCCACACTTAGGCTTGGGATCCATTGGGGCTCAACGTTACTTTTTAGAAACTTGGGCTGTTCTGAAAAAATATTTTTTCAAAATATTTTGATTTCAATTATTTTTTCTATATTAATGGATCATATTATTATTATGTATTTTGATTGCCAGGGGTTAGTGCGAGTACCAGGACTTGTTTTCTTTTCACATTGAAAGGATATTGATCAATTGTTTTAGGAGGAAGTCTTCCTCTGACCTTATTATCATTCTATATGTGGTCAGTGTACTCGCATTAACTCCTGTTCTGTATCGTATGATTTCGATAACAATATGGGAAGCGTATGTCACGGTATGTTGTTGGGGATTTGGACACTCCGGTCCTTTCCCCGCAGGGTCACTCTACTTTATCAATTTCTATTTCAGACGATCAAGATTAGGGTGATGTATCTGTGATGTCTTCCAACAGTGTGCCTCCGTCGTCACAATTAATGAAGGGCTAGCGGAAAAGTGCTCATGTAATACGCCAATTGCCTAAGAGGACCCTAGTAGGTTCGACGGCCTTTGACGTCCGCTAGCTCGCCCGGTGTAGCGTCCATTCACCGAATGGTTCGACAGCCGGGTTCGTCCGTTGCGGTCTAGAAGGAATTTTGGGGTGATGCGAGCACTATAAAATTAACTTAATGCACACCCAGTGACGGCGGATCGGAGGGAGAACGGAGGAAGCCTTTTAGTCCGGTTCATAGCTCGTTCCGGTCCATCCGGACGGCAAGCGAGAGAGGCCCCTCTCTCGTTCAACAACATCTGGCCCCAGATGTTGTGGTACAAATGTGTCGTTAGCGGAGCATACGTCCGTCGCTCGGGACGCTCCGTTGTATAGGCAGTCCGCTGAGACTGCTAAGGCTTCCTCTTCTCGTCAGCGCACACGACCGCACCTTGGCTGCGTGACCGCCGATATATTACCAGCTTCGCCGATCAAGGATTCTTCGGCGACCAGGTCACACCATCCGGCAGCCAGGGATTCGAGACCGATGGACTCCGGACGTTCGCATAGGAAGTATGCGGGAGCCATCTGATGCGGAGCTGCCCTCGGCGAAGCACCGATAGACTGCGCCTCCGCAGGTCTCGACGCCGGACATTCTTGTGCACATAGCACAACTTATCGCAGCATCCCAGCAGCCGACAGAAACGGTGTCGGATCGAGAATTATCCGACAGCGCTGGGTCGGTAGCCGGGGACTCGAGGCCTGCAGACTCCGGACGTTCGCATAGGAAGTGTGCGGGAGTCAACGTACACGGAGCTTCCAGCGGCAATGCATCGTAAGTCCGCTACTGCACAGGCCTCGGGAACGGACGTGCTTTCCTTAATAGCACAGTTTATCGCAGCATCCCAGCATCAACTGAATCTGTCGCATATATTTTATCCGACGATGCTGGGTCGGGACGCTCCGCGGAAGCGGGTACGGACGTCCGAAAGTTTCATCCGGTCCGACGGGATACCGAAAGGGATTCGGTGGATTTCAAGCTTTCCCTTTCGGAACAACATATGCTGCGATGCCGGATAAGAAACTGATAGCGTCGGTGGACTTAGAAATTTTTGGTTCGGTTCAGGGACATCGTCCCTCAGTTCCGACATAGTCCAATAATGTCACACAAACTTTCGAATTATTGAACGACGCTATATATATTATTATTTTACGCTTGCTATCCAAGCATTTCTGGTTTCTTGTTCGAAGAGTTATGGAGATGTCTTTCAAAAGTGTGCCTCTGTCGTCATAGTTAATGAAGAGTTAGCGGCAATAAGTGCTCATGGAATATGTCTATCGCTTACGGAATGACATTCGCTAGCTCACCCGGTGTAGCGTACATTCATCGAATGGTTCGGCTGCCGGGTTCGTCCGTTGCGGTCTAGGAAGGAGATTTGGGTGATGCGAGCACTTTAATTACTTTAGTACTCACCCAGTGACGGCAGATTGAGGACAGATCGGAGGAAGCCAACAACATAGGGGACCGCATGTTGTGGTTCAGATATTTTACATTCGGAGCATATGTCCGTTGCTCGGGACGCTCCGTTATATTGACAGTCCGAGAGACTGTCTTTAATGCTTCCTCATCCTCACAGCAGGGCACACGACCGCACATTGGCTACGTGACCTCGAGTATCCGATCAGTTTCGGCATTCAGTGATTCCACAGCGAATAGGTCGCGCCATCCGGTAGCCAAGGGACACGAGGCCTATACACTCCGTTCGCTCGCATATTGGAAGTATGCACGGGGGTAACGATCTCGGAGCTTCCTGCTGCAATGCATCGTAAGACCGCTGCTCCTCAGGCCTCAGTGACGGACGTGCTATCCGAGTTAGCACAGTTGTTTCGCAGCATCCCAGCAATTGACAGTTTCTCGGTCGAATCAGGAATTATCCGACGGCGCTGGGTCGGTGCGGTCCGCGGTTGCATCAAGCTACGGACGACCGAACGCTTTATAGGGTCCGACAGGATGGCGAAAGGGATTCGAAAGATTTCGAGTTTTCCCTTTAGTAGTATCGGAAGATGCCTTTCATATCTTCTGGCATTTCTTCCAGTGATTATTTTTCGGACTTCATTGCTGCGATCTTGGATAAGAGACTTATAGCGTCATTGGACTCGGATTTTTCGATCGGTACAGGGACTTTGTCCCTGACTTACCGACGCAGTCCAATATTGTCATTACAACATGTGTTTTATTTTTCGACGCTATATATTATATATATATATACAAGCCTGCTACTAAGCATGATAGTTTAGTTTCTTGTCCGCGTGGCTCATTTCTGCCATTTTATCTTTTTTTACATATAGTTTATTTTGGCAGAGCAGGGCATACCGAGAGTTCATATGCGTCTAGACGGTGTGATTAAAGACTGCATATATTCTTTTTCGCCGTTTATGTCTTTTCCAATTTCAATGTTGGGAACGACATTATGTATAGTAGACTTAACTTAGATGCTTTATTATACGTAATCCGCCTTACTGAGGCGTTATCATTACGTCTTCAAGAAAAGATTTACGGGATATTATTCTCAATGTAATTTCTTTTGAGGGCAGTAGTTTGTTCACGTATAACTCCGCCCTTCAGTGGCTGATTGGAGTTGGTTAGACGTGATGCAGCCCTAGCTACATCCACGCGTGGATAGTAGGTTAAGAACTCTCTCAGAGTCGCTTCGTTCTCGGAGGAGCTTCTCTTCGACGGCAACTTTCCGGCAATCCATGAATTGCTTGATTTATACATTCTCTTGTCTATCTAGTGTTACAAGAGATTCAGACTGGGGCAAACATTCGGTGGTTGACTCAGAGAGTGCCGCCGCAGTTGCCGGACCCTAGTGTGGCTGTTATGACGGTTGCCAGTCAAACAGATTGGGATATATACTGATCCCTACGGATTCGAAGTGCCAGGGTCTTTGGGTTTCGCAGTCTTTTAGCTATCAGTTTAACTTCCGCGGAATAATGTTTTTTAGGCTTGCTTTATGTCATTGCATGAACATTATTCAGAAACGCATGCCCAAATTCCTGTCCTTTAATTCGACAGTAGTGGCGTATCTCCGGAACCAGGGAGGCACTCTTTCGTTTCCGTTATTCAATTTAATGGAAAGAATCCGTCTGTTGGTTATAGTACACCAAGTTCAGTTTTGGTCCGTCATATTCTGGGTCGTCTGATTGTTTTATCGCACTCCCGTTCTCTTACGGGTCGCTTGTTGCTGTCAGAATGGACTCTCAACAAACAAGTATTTAATCAGATTTGCTATCTATGGGAGCGCCCAATGATGTTTTATTATGACACAGCTTGCTAATCAATTGCAGACGTATGTGTTGGCTTGTCCAGATCTCTGAGCTAATACTGTTAACGCTCTATTGATCTATAGGACGCAATGATAGGATACGCGTATCCTCCGGCGCTGTTGTTTTAGCAGGTATTGCTAAGATAAACAACCACAATACATTTCTGTTGACAGCATCTCTATCTTCACAGAGATCATGAGTAATTTACTCTCTTGTCTACTGTGGATCTTAACGTGAAATCTTCCTCTATGTGAGGATCTTTTTTCACTGGGTAAATCGTGTCATCTTTATCACAACCAGCAAGGTCGCAACCTTCATGTATTCCGTTGTGTGGTCTGTATTGCATTGTAAGCACTGTACTGGACGAGCTTTGGACGCGATTTCTTACTATAGGAGATCCTCTTCTTCGCTATTCTATGCGGCTAAAGTGGAGGCTCTTCCGTCGTGGTGTAGGGATCATTATGTTCATATTGTTGATCCCTCCATACTACGCATTGCTAGTTTTTAGTATACTTGTTTCACAAGATCTACTGCAGCCTGTTGTTATTTAGGTTATAGGTTTGTTACCTCATACCTATGCACTCTACGATAGTTTACAATTGAGTCTTTTGTCTCTTTATCTAAGTCAGTTAGTAACTTTTTGATAAATAGACTTAGAATCTTTAGATTAAATTCCTATACGGATTTTAACTTCGGTTCTTATTTAGCTAAGTAATCATTTGAGCCTCTGGAAACAGTAGTTTTCAAATTCTGACCTTTTAGACAGTAATTCTGTTGGTTTCTCTTTTACTGTAGAATCAGTGAGTTTCATGCACTATCGATGGATGATTTTCACTTTCATAGTTTCGGAATCAATACTTCCGTTACTATTTAGGTTGGATTGTTGCATAAGAGTTAGGCTCCTATTATCCGGAACCTATTATTTTAAGGTCCTTCCGTCTTCGTATGGGCATAGGCCTTTACTCTTTCCGGGTACAGTTTATGTATTTATAAACAGATATCTGTTTATTACAAGGGCGTAAGCTTCTTCTGTCTTTGATGTCTAGTAGAAGGACGTTACGCTCCATTTTATTGTTAATCGATTCTATTAACTAGCGTACTGCTTATGGTATATCATTGGCTTAGCAGTTGTGCTTAAGATTTCGGCTCATGAAGTAAGAGTTCTTCTACTTCTTGGGCTTACATTAATAGTGTTGCTATTATAGATTTTTGAAGGCTGCTCATTGCGCTCAGCCATCCATTCATGAATTTTTTCTCAGAAATATCGAGTCCATTTCTGGAGGCCTCTATTGTTAGGTCTATTATCTACTGCTCAGAATGTCATTCACTTAACAGTTGCTACTATAGCTAGGTAGGCTGTCTGTTTCGGCAGTGTCTCCGTTCGGCTGCCCTCTTCGCTCTGGGCTATTTGACCCAGGGCAAGAAAAAGGGGGGGGGGGGGGGGGGGGAGGGTGTTCCCTTGGGTCACCTGTTTTTACTATGAAAACAAGGGGATACCTCCTCCGGAGTTAGTAATTCTGAGCTGTTATTGGGATGGTTGTTTAGTGAGAAGTTTAAGTTTATAAAATTCATTCAAGTCTTAGTTTTTAAAGTATAGCTTTTGAATATTGCATATGTCAACGGACATGATTATGCAATTCTCACACACTTTTAAGAGTATAAGAGTCTCTATTCTCTAGACTTACTTTATTATTGGCTTACTTTAAAAATTATTAGTATAAGGATTATTGGATATTAATAGAGTACATGGATGTATGAAGCTCAATTTTTGGAAGGTGTTGTATCTTTCTAATTTATCATAAATAAGAAAGATACATGTAAGGCCTATTACTTCTTTTCCCTACAGGGGATGACTCTATTTTATTTTATTGAGCGTATTCCATTTTGCTCTATGTCCTTGGCCCTCCAGCCTTTTTACTATTCAGCTATGTCTGGGTCATTGGTACAGTATAAAAATGTTAAAAAATTTATAGTAATTTATATATTTTTTATACTTACCAATGACCCAGACGGGGATGGCCCTCCCAGGAGTTGGGAACTCTTGCCTCCCCGCTGAGTACATAGCGCTTACCAGGCACTGGTTATTAGAATGATAAATGGCACCAATTTCGGAACGTCCTTGACACTGCGCATGCGCAGTGGGGGCGAGGTGTGGAGGGCCTTTCAGGACATGTTTTCTTTAGTTTTAGATGCAAATTTTGGGGATTGGGGGGCAAAATTTGTGTTTGGCCCTATATTTTAAGAGTTAGCACCAGCTATGTCTGGGTCATTGGTAAGTATAAAAAATATATAAATTACTATAAATTTTTTAACTTTTTCATTTTTTGTCGCAAAAACATAGGTTATGACCCCTCATTGGAATGAGCTCGTCAAGCTCGTTCCAATGATGGGTCATAACCTATGTTTTTGAGACAAAAAATTTAAAAAATTAGTTATTGAAGAATTTTTTTTGCAAGTGTCGTCTGCTTTTCATGTTGGGTAAAGGGTTAATGTTTTTTGGTCCATTATGGTTCTGTTCAGGTCATATACAGTTTTATCTTACAACAAGAATGTGCCCCACCCACCCCACCCCCTCCAATAGAAGTAATAATATCTAGACAAAATACAAATCAATATGGCACACATGTGATCATTTGATTCAGAAAGAGAACATTGTTACCTGCACTCAGTTTGCATCAAGTTTTTGCACGTCTCAGCCCCCATTTTTAGCTCACCTGACTGAAAGTCAGGATGAGCAAACGTTATCACTCACTGTCTGTGAACATGGTGTTTGCACCTGCCCCTCGTAAACCGCTGAACCAGTTTTAGTTAAATTTGAGTTGATTGCTTGTTCTGACATTGCATTTTGGGTTGGTTTTTTTTTCAAATCAACTTGCCCAGGCCATAGGGAGGGGGTGGGGGAAAATCCTCCAAACAAAGATCGTGGAGCAAGATTTGCCTTTGTAATGGGAGGGGCAAGATTTTTGGCCCAGCCCAAAATTACCTATCGTCTGATTTGAACTAAATTTGATATGTGGTATTATTGAGTCATAAGTATTTGATGCCTGCAAAAAAAAAAAAATTCCCAGTGTTCCCGTGGGAACCCCAGGAGCTAAAAATAAAAATATTTTCAAAATGCCCATATTTCCCAAACCACATGGAACAGAGGGCTGTTATTTGGTATGAAGCATCCTCAGGACCAGTAGAATTGAATGGTAAAAAACAAATGCATCGGTTGAGTCAGGGTGTTCTGTAGGGAGGGGGGGGGGGGCATCAAAAGCTTCTTGGCATATTTGCAAAAATTTTAAAAACATTTTCTCTAGAACCACAGATCAGAATCATTTGATGGTTGGTATACAGCATCCATAGAGGGGGGGGGGGGGGGGGGGGGGGGGGGGGGGGGGTCAGATACAAGTTTGTTAAAATGAAGTTTTAACTTGGGGCAATATGAGGAATAATCTTTAAAAATCACCTTCTTCAGATCCACCAGTCAGAATCTTTTGATATTTGGTATACAACATCCTAAGGGAGGTCAGATCTGAATTTGTTCAAATCAAGTTCCTGGGTTAATATTTGGGCTCCCTATTTTTAAACATGTTTGATCTTTAAACAACTTTGGTTAGGTGAGTGCCTCAGACCTCATGGGACATCTTGTTTATAACAGTAATTGAATGATAAATAATTCACCAGCTCAACAAAATAAATTAGACTAGATCATTTTTTGCCATGATGATATTTTTACATTGGCCTACCATGCATGAAACAGCAAAAATAGAATAAAGAAACACTCAGATGAAACACTATAAATTTCAACGGTTATAGTACAAGTAGAACAGTGAATGAAGATTATGTCATGCACAATGCAAGAATGCAATACCATGAAGTCATAATCTTCATTCATAAAAAATCAGTTCATAGATGCTGAATAATTGTTAAAATACAAGAAAACAAGTCAAGAAAGGGAGGAATATTATTAGATAAATTGGTTATTACCACCAAGTAGGTTTCCAAGATGATATTACAAAGTCTTGACCTCACCTTTGGGTCATATATTGACTCATCAAGGGGGCACGGTGGCTCAGTTGGTAGAGGTGCAGGCTGCAAGCCGAGAGGTCCTCAGTTCGAATCCCACCTGCAGCAACCGCGTTGTGTCCTTGGGCAAGACACTTCACCCCGATTGCCTACAGGGGGGCATGATGACGCTGTGTACTGAGGCGTACTGCACGTCGATGGTGCACGTGTCTTCAACCAATCTAACCCTGCCTGTGCTGCGGTGCAGAGTTCAGAGTTGCGATGTTGGGGAGCTGACAGCTGCTCGTCGTTGCTCGGTGGTTCTCTCCGGGTACTCCGGCTTCCTCCACCCGTAAAACTGTCACGGTCACGATTAGCCATTGTGCATAAGTATGTGACCTTAAACACCAATAAATAAATAAATATATATTGACTCTTCCTAACGGACTCGTCAATGCATGCCCAGGCCTGAAAATAAGCAGTCAGACATTTGCAGAATGAGGTCCCATTAGGGTGAATTTGATGATGCTATCCCATACAGTGGGCCAATTCATCTTCGGGAGTATCTCTTTCTGTTTAGTTTTGAGACCCTGATTCAGACTAAGGTTCACAGAGGGTAAATTTAGTGATGCTACCCTGCTGTGCAGGGTAGCATCACTAAATTCACCCTCTGGGGACCTCATTTTGCAGATGTCAGTTTGCTTATTTTCTGGCTTATGCATGCCCAAAGATGATGTCTTGATTTCAATACACGAAAATATACTCGGCAGCCTACTTGATGATAATATGTATTCGTAACAGGACTTGACTTAGTCAGTTGGTACATAATTTTACATTGTATTTGTCATGTAAAGGGTCAATTTAGGAATTTTGTCCAGATTCATTTCTATATACACTTCAGGAAATGCTGTCACTTGTTTCATTTTTCTTTTTCGGAATAGAATGGGTAAGTGGCCAATGAATCAGATTGGTGATTTATCATCCAGTTATTGTCCCCCGAAAATTTGGGGACTATAGAAATCAGTGGTGTCCGTCCTTCTGTCCCACTTGGTGTCCCCATTGATAACTCCAGGTTGGATCATTTGATTGGAACCAATTTTGGTATGTGACCTTCTTAGCCCAAACCACAGGTCAAGTTCGAATATGGGTTCAGCCAGATTATTTTTAGAGGAGTTATACCCCTTTTTCGACTTAGAAATTTCAAGAATTGCGGTGTCCGAATGATAACTCCAGTTAGGATTATTTGATCAGAAAGAATTTTGGAATGTGACTTTCTGGGGTAATAATACAGGTCAAGTTCGAATATGGGTTCGGACCAATCATTTTTACTAGAGTTATGCCCCTTTTTCTACTTGTTTTTTCGGGGGACAAGTGGCCGAGCGGCCTTTTATTTATCATTATTTATCATGAAAATCACTTTAGATAAATAACCATGTTGAAATAATAATTTTTCATTTGCTTTCAAGCTGCAGACTTTATCAGGCACATATCATGTTAATTGTTTTCATTTTCATCTGGCATATCTATCATTCCTACCTGTATGTTTCATTGATATTTCATGTCAGTAACGTCAGCTGTTTTGGTTGATGTGATGAGAAAAAACATCTTGATGTATACTTCCTTTTGCTAATGAAACGCTGTTATGTAACACACTGTTGATAAGGCCTAAAAAATAAAAATATGTATTTTTATACTGTACCAATGACCCAGACTTAGCTGGTGCTAACTCCACAAAAACCAGGGCCAAACACAAATTTTGCCCCCCAATCCCCAAAATTTGCATCCAAAACAAAAAGAAATCATGTCCTAAAGGACCTCCATAGTACGACTCTACTGCGCATGCGCAGTGACGCAGTCGTCCCGAAATTGGCGCCAAATATCATTCTCTGTTTGGCCCTTCATCAGTCAACATCTCACTGATCTTTGTGCTTGTAAATCTCAGTTTAAAGGATGCCAGACACGTAATTCTTGGAGAAAATGTGATTCTAAGGAGGATAGAAGGAGGAGAGGAAAAAAGAAGTGGCAAAAAATAATCAGGGCTGTACTTAAAATTTTTTGTTAAAATTATGTTAAGTTGCCTATTTTCGAGGCAAACGCCTCTTGTTGTCATTCTTGCTAATTGTTGCACTGCTTATTCAGTGTTTCCTCTCCCCTAACCTTCTAAAGTCCCCCCTTGCAATTCTCCCATGCTTTTGGCATATTTTTGAGAAGTTTCATTTCTAAAATTTCCCTGGGAGAGTTGCTTGGTTACAGAATGTTTTCTGTTATTTTCCCCATAGTTACGTTTTCACCCATGGGTGTATAACGTTTGTGTTCTGCATCTTCCATCTGATGTTCTGCAGATTCTCCCCTGGGAGTCTCTGTTTTGCATCAGATAGAGTGTAATTGAGGACTGATTCCGGGCCAGTTTTGTCAGTGCCTGGAGTCATGTTTTCTTCTGTGTTTACACTGTTTGTTTTCATTGGCAACAGCCTTTTTTGAGGGGGGCTGTTTGCCTTTGAGGTAGTTTATCTCATTATAAGATACATTTATATTATCCGAAAGTGTCTCATTAATTATTTTATATAATTTTAAAATTTTTGACCACACTTTGCCATCGGATCCATCGGGGCTCAACGTTACTTTTCAGCAACTTGGGCTTCTCTGAAAAAATATTTTTTCAAAATTATTTTGTTTTGCAATTGTTTTTTCATTTATTAATGGATCATGTTATTATGTATCTTTGTGTCAGGGGTTTTTGCGAGTAACTAGGACTTATTGTTGTTCCTTCACAATGAAAGGAACTTGTTCAAATTGTAATAGGAAGAAATCTTCCTCTGACTTTCATGATTATTGCATAAATTGTAGTCAGTGTTCTCGCATTAATCCCTGTCCTGTATGTGAACATTGGGATGAGAAACATTGGAAACGTGTGTCACGATATGTTGTTTCTGGAGAAAGAGCGATGCCGGCTCTTTCTCCACAAGGTCACTCTACTCTCTCAGTTTCTATTTCAGAGGAACCAGAACAGGGTGATGTTTCCATGTTATCTTCTTCAAGTGTGCGTCCGTCGTCACAATTAAATACAGAGCTAGCGGCAAAAGTGCTCATGGAGATTAGACAAATGTCGTCCGCTAGCTCGCCCGGTGTAGCGTCCATTCACCGAATGGTTCGGCAGCCGGGTTCGTCCGATGCGGTCCAAGAGGAAATTTTGGGTGATGCGAGCACTATAAAAATAATAGATGCACACCCAGTGACGGCGGATAGTGAACGAGAACGGAGGAAGCCTTTTAGTCCGGTTCCTAGCTCGTCCAGGTCCAGCCGGGCCGCGAGCGAGAGAGGCCCCTCTCTCGTACAACAACATCTGGGACCAGATGTTGTGGTACAAAATGTGTCTTTAGCGGAGCATACGTCCGTCGCTCGGGACGCTCCGTTGTATAAGCAGTCCGCAGAGACTGTTAAGGCTTCCTCTTCTCGCCGGCGCACACGACCGCACCTTGGCTGCGTGACCTCCGATATCTTGCCAGCTTCGCCGAGGAAGGATTATTCGGCGACCAGGTCACACCATCCGGCAGCCAGGGACTCGAGACCGATGGACTCCGGACGTTCACATAGGAAAAGTATGCGGGAGCCATCCGATGCGGAGCTGCCCTCGGCAAAGCAGCGAAAGACCGCTCCTCCGCAGGTCTCGACGTCGGACATTCTAGTGCAGATAGCACAGCTTATCGCAGCATCCCAGCAGCCGACAGAGACGGTGTCGGATCGAGAATTATCCGACGGCGCTGGGTCGGTACGCTCCGCCGAAGCATCGGGGGCGGACGACCGGGAACATCGGGAGGTCCGACCGGATGGTGAAAGGGATACGGATGAATTGGAGCTATCCCTTTCGGAACAACACAAAGCTGCCGTAGACTTCATCCGGCACTTTCTTCCTCAAGTTGTTCCGTCGGGCCAGACTGCTGCGCTTCCGGACAGGAGAATTATAGCGTCATTGGACTCTGATTTTTTCGAGCGGTTCAGGGACATCGCTCCCGAGTTTCCGTCGCAGTCCAATAATGTTGCAAGAACATTTGAATTATTGAACGACGCTATTTTTAAACTTGCTTCCAGGACAGGGAAAGCAGGCTTCTTGTCCGCAAATACTCTCAACCTGCCTTTCATTAATGCAAGGAATAAATTCGACACGGCAGGTCAGGGTATACCGAGAGTTCCTCTGCGTATGGACGACGAGGCGGAAGACTTAGAGCTATCATTACCGTCGTCAGCTTCTATTCCAACCGCAGTGTTGGAAACAGCTATTGCGTCTAACAGAGCCAATTTAGATGCCTTATCTTACGCAGATCACCTTACGAAGGCGTTATCACTGCGTCTTCAAGGGGAAGAGTTTCAGGATATACAATCCTCCTTAAGACTTCTTTCAAGGGCAGTAGCTTATTCCACGTGTAACTCCGCCCTTTCAGTGGCTAATCTGGAGTTGGTTAGACGTGACGCAGCCCTGTCTACATCCACACTAGTGGATTCTAAGGTGAAGAACTCTCTTAGAGTCGCTTCGGTCTCAGGAGATCTTCTCTTTGACGGCAAGCTTTCCGCTATTTATGATAATATTAAAAAGAAAGCTAGTGATTCTCTGTTGTTTAGATCCGCTCCTAAAAGGTCGGATTCAGCAGACACGAATAAGGCGGGCACTTCTGGGTCTTATCCGCCCAAGAGAGGTTCCTATAGAGGTTCCGGTGCGTCCTCTAGCTCTTATTCGAGAGACCGTCAGGATAGCGACTCTCGTTCGGGACGTCCTTCAGGCCGGGACAATCGGTCGGACGCCCCGAGGTCGACGAGGCGAGGTGCGGGTCGTGGAAGACGTGGTTTCTCCTACCGCAGGCCTCGCAGATCCAGGAGGTGATGGCTCAAACCTCTATCGCGTTCCGGTTGGCGGAAGGTTGTCGAGTTTTTCTCAAGAGTGGGCGTCGATTACGGACGACCCTTGGGTGAGAGGAGTGACTTCGGAAGGTCTAAAGATATCCTTCAAACGAAAGCCTCCATTAACTCGAAGTCCAAAGTGGACTCATCTTCCGTCAAACCCTCAGAAAAGAGACGCTCTGCTATCAGAGGTGCAGTCTCTTTTAATGAAGAACGCGGTAGAGGTCGTAGAAAACCAGGAATCGCTGGGATTCTACAGCCATCTCTTTCTGGTTCCGAAACCAGACGGCTCGTTCCGTCCAGTCATAGATTTGAGCTGGATAAACAAGCTGATCATCGCTCCGAAGTTTTATATGGAGACGATTCGATCGGTCAGAGCGAGTATTCGGGTGAACGATTATGCAACGAGCATAGATCTCAAAGATGCGTACTTTCACGTCATGGTACATCCGACATTCCGAAAGTATCTACGCTTCGCAGTCCTAGGAGTGGTGTATCAGTTCCGGGCCATGTGCTTCGGATTGAATCTAGCACCCTGGGCTTTCACTCGAGTAATGAATTCGGTAATGATTTACTTCCGAGCTCATTCGTCTGCGGTAACGTCGGCCTACCTGGACGACATTCTTCAGAGGTACGGCAACGAGTTAACGCTTCAGAACGATGTTCAGAATCTTCTTCTATTGCTCCGACGTCTCGGTTTCATAGTAAACGAGGAGAAGTCGGATCTGGTGCCGTCCAAGTCATTCACTCATCTGGGAATGAGCTTCGAGACGCACAACAATCTCGTTCGTCTGCCGTTAACCAGAGCGAAATTAGTCAGTTGTTACGCTCGCTATTGTCTAAATACAGACAAAGTCACAGCGAGAGAATTTATGAGACTGATAGGTCTGTGCGGAGCCGCTGCGGATCTCATTCCGATGGGACGGCTACGCACACGGCCTCTTCAAATTTTCTTGACTCAGAATTGGAGTGTGAAAATTCATTCGCTCGATGTAGACGTTCTCTTGTCAGATCAAGTGAAACAAGAGATTCAGACTTGGGCAAACATTCAGTGGTTAACTCAAGGAGTTCCGCTGCAGTTGCCGGATCCGAGTTTTACCATTATGACGGATGCCAGTCAAACAGGTTGGGGTGCATCATTAATCCCAACGGATTCGAGATGCCAGGGTCTTTGGGATCCGCAATTCCTGTGCAAGCACATAAACATCAAGGAAATGATGTCAATTTGGCTTGCGTTACGTCACTGGATGGACATTATTCACGATGCTCATGTCCAAATCCTATCCGACAATACGACAGTAGTGGCGTATATACGGAATCAGGGAGGCACTCATTCAGTTCCGTTGTTCAATCTAACGGAAAGAATCCTTCTGTTTGCGTTGGAACATCACGTTCTTCTTTCGGTCCGTCACATACCGGGTCGTCTGAATGTGCTAGCAGACTCCCTTTCTCGAAAGGGTCGCTTGTTGCCGTCGGAGTGGACTCTCAACAAACAAGTATTCAATCAGATTTGCTACCAATGGGAACGGCCAATGATAGACTTATTTGCGACACATCTCAACAATCAGTTGCAGACGTATGTGTCCCCGTGTCCGGATCCAAGAGCATTTGCTGTAGACGCTCTATCGATCCCTTGGGACGGAATGATAGGATATGCGTATCCTCCAGCGCCGTTAATTCAACAAGTATTGCTAAAGATAAAACAATCTCAATGCAAGATTCTGTTGGTAGCATCTCTGTCGCCACAGAGACCGTGGATAAATCTACTCAGGTGTCTGTTGTGGGACCTACCGCGGAAGCTCCCTCCACGAGAGGATCTTCTTTGGCAGGGGAAATCGCGCCAACTGCATCACAACCCGCAAGGTCTCAACCTTCACGTTTTTCCGTTGTGCGGTCCTTCTTGCATGGCAAGCACTTTACAGGACGAGCAGTGGACGCGATTTCTAACTGTAGGAGGACCTCCTCTTCGCTAAACTATGCGGCTAAGTGGAAGGTTTTCCGTCGTTGGTGTAGGGATCATTCTGTTGATATATTTGATCCCTCTATACCAGACATTGCTAACTTTCTAGTATACTTGTTTGACGAAATCAAACTGCAACCGGTTACTATAAAGGGTTATAGATCTATGTTATCTGATACCTATGCACATCATGATAGTTTACAAATTGGATCTAATGTCTCTTTATCGAAATTGGTTAGAAACTTTTCGATAAATAGACCCAGAACTCTTAGATTAATTCCTAAGTGGAATTTAGCTTGGGTTCTCCTTAAATTGAAGGAAAAGCCATTTGAACCTCTTGGGACAGCAGATTTCAAATTCTTATCTTATAAGACAGCTTTTCTCTTAGCTTTCTCTTCTGCCAGAAGAGTCAGTGAGCTTCATGCACTATCGGTGGATGATTCTCATTATCGTAGTGTTGGGAACACTATCACCTTCACTACTAACGTCGGTTTTTTAGCTAAGAATCAGGCTCCTAATAAATATCCGGAACCTATTGTTATTAAGGCTCTTCCGTCTTCAGACGGGCGTAGGCCTTTACTCTGTCCTGTTAGAGCACTACGTATCTATAAACAGAGATCTCAGTTCATCAGAAAGGGACGGAAACGTTTCTTTCTGTCTTTGATGCCTAATAGAAAGGACATTTCAGTCCATTCTATTGCTAGATGGATTCAGTTAACTATCCGTACTGCGTATGAAGATTTATCTTCTTCTCAGCAGTCTGTGCTTAAGATTTCTGCTCATGAAGTAAGAGCTCTTTCTACTTCCTGGGCTTATGCTAATAGTGTTGCTATTACAGATTTAATGAAGGCTGCTTATTGGTCTCAGCCATCCACATTTACTAATTTTTATCTCAGAAATATTGAGTCCATTTCTGGAGACCTGCATTGTTTAGGTCCGTTATCTGTTGCTCAGAATGTCGTCCACTAAACAGTTGCAACTATAGTTATGCAGGCTTTCTGTTCCGGCAGTGACTCCGTCCGGCTGCCCTCTTCGCTCTGGGCTATTTGACCCAGGGCAAGGGGAAGGGGGGGGGGCGGGTGTTCCCTTAGGTCACCTGCTTTATAGTGAAAAGCAAGGGAATGCCTCCTCCAAGACAGTATTTCTGAGTCGCTTCCGGGATGGTTTTAAAGTGTAATATTAATGTTTAATTTCATTCATGTCTTATTTTTAAAGTGTAGCTCGGTGTGAAGCATTTGTATATGTCAAGTGTCAAACGGGCTTTAATATACAATACTCGGACACTTTTAAATGATTATAAAGAGTCTCAATTCTCTGGACTACTTTATTTATTGGCTTGTTTTAATAATAATTAGTATAAAGGTTATACTGGATATTAATAGAGAACATGAATGTTATTGTGCTCAATTATTAAGGGTAGTGTATCTTTCTAATTTAAATATTAAATAAGAAAGATACATGTAAAGCCTAATACTCCTTTTCTCCTTAAGGGGTTATCTCTTTATTTTATAATTGAGCTTATTGGATTTTCCTCTATGTCCTAGGCCCTCCAGCCTGTTTACTATTCAGCTAAGTCTGGGTCATTGGTACAGTATAAAAATGTTAAAAAATTTATAGTAATTTATATATTTTTTATACTTACCAATGACCCAGACGGGGATGGCCCTCCCTGAGTTGGGAACTCTTGCCTCCCCGCTGAGTACATAGCGCTGACCAGGCACTGCCAGTAAGAATGATATTTGGCGCCAATTTCGGGACGACTGCGTCACTGCGCATGCGCAGTAGAGTCGTACTATGGAGGTCCTTTAGGACATGATTTCTTTTTGTTTTGGATGCAAATTTTGGGGATTGGGGGGCAAAATTTGTGTTTGGCCCTGGTTTTTGTGGAGTTAGCACCAGCTAAGTCTGGGTCATTGGTAAGTATAAAAAATATATAAATTACTATAAATTTTTTAACTTCTCAGGCCATCCCGCATGATCCTTTTGGCGGCTGCATTCCCTCTTTTTATAACCAATGTAAACTTAAAAAAATAAAAATTAAATGGTTTATGTGTGATATTTTAGCAAAGTTTGCAAAAATTGATAAATTTGTCCCTTGAGTGCAAGATGCCTTTGCAGTGCTTCAGCATTACAAAGCCTTTTTGCTCTCAAGGGACGAAATACACCACCACCCATGCTATTCGTAGATTATGAGGCCTAAAACATAAACCAAGAACATGAACTTTGATAGCAAAGAAATAATTACAGAAATAAAAAATAAAATAAAACACCGCTTGCCCCGCATGCAATTTTACAAATAATGGCCTGAGAAACAGCAGATCTACTTTGTGGGGCCTAAGGGCTCTTTGAGCCATTACCAACAGTGTATCACATCAGAACCCATCATCAGCTTAGGGAAAGAATCTGTAGAAATGACATGAGATACTCTGAACCAGTCTGTTTGAAATGTCATATTGCCATATTGCATTGTTTTGAATCATCATTCATTTCTCATAAAGATTAATAAAGGGACCAGGTTTGATTTTGACATGTTTTTGTTTGTGTTCTTTCATGTTATTGTTCTTGATTTAACCCTTTACCTGATGAATCGCCCGCATCCGCCTGTGTAATTTGCAAATTGAACAGTTGAAAAAAATTAATTTATCAAAATATTTAACAAAATCATATCATGTGACCCCTCATTGGATTGAGCTCATTCGAATGAGGGGTCACAAGATATGGTTTTGTTGAATTCTGCTTTCTGTATTCTGTATTTTTGGTACAAACAAACATCAGGTAGAACAGTGATGCATCTATATGGCTTTATATGAAATTTATTCCGTTTTTGGGAGGCAGCAGCTACATAAACCAATTAAACAATAAAGCCAACATGATTAACTGATTAATCAAGTAACCCTTTACCTAATGAATTGCCCTCAACCACCTGCGTAATTTGAAAATTAAGCAATTGAAAAAAATACTTTTTTCAATTTTTTTCAACTAAACTATATCATGTGACCCCTCATTGGAATGAGCTCATCGAGCCCATTCCAATGAGGGGTCACATGATATGGTTTTTTGTTGAAATTTTTTTTTTAAATTTTAAAAAATAGTAATTAAAATAATAAATTTTGATATTCTCTATGTTGGGTAAAGGGTTAATATATGGTGGAAAATCCCTGGTTTTTTTTTTTTGTATTGAATGTATTGAGATTTTGGTTCATTGTTTGAGATTAACAATAATTCTATTTCAAGTTGTTTTGAAAGTTTGCACTTATTTTAGTATTGTGGTTCGTCACTTGGAATTAAAACTTTAAGTACATAATTGTTTTCCTTTTTTTAACTAATTAACAATTTTAAATTCAGGTCATCATTTGAGGCCTTAACCCTTAACCTAACGAATTGCCCACATCCATCCGCGTAATATGCAAATTGAGCAGTTGAAAAAATTTAATTTTTCAAAATATTTCAACAAAACCATATCCTGTGACCCCTCATTGGAACAAGCTCATTGAGCTCGTTCCAATGAGGGGTTCACATAACATGGTTTTGTTGAAATTTTTTGAAAAATTTTAAAAAATTATATTTAAAATAATAAATTTTGATATCGTCTGCGTTGGGTAAAGGGTTAACTGACATTTGACACTGATAAGCTGTTGACAAAGTTATAAAGTTTTCACGTCTGTCCTTACAGAGAGCTATGGATAGGTGGGGACCATTCATGTCCCACAGACATTTCCAATTTTATTTTTCACTATTTCATATATTTAACCCTCTTAGCCCGTTGTGCCTAAAATTTTTGTATGATGAAAAAATTGGTAGTGGACGAGCAGATGATATAAAGAGCAAAAAATCTGAGGCTCGGTAATAATTCAATCCAACAGCTCAACAGAGCTATTGGATTAATTTATTACTGAACCTCCCAACAAACCAGGATGGTTTCGCCAATTTTGCCATTAACAGTATGGACTGAAATGAAACATTCCAGGGCATCAGTGTTGAAAGGGTTAAGAGTGAAAAGTTCCCCGTAAGAACCATAGAAAGTGGTGTAGTGATTGTTTACTGTGGTAAACAATTCTATTTTACTGGTATAATAGGACCTGGTAGCCAATGCCCGGAGTGTGAGTCCTTCTCATTGATCATTATAGGTATAATTGATTGGCTGATCTTGATATATATGTGTTGCAGTCATGGTACAGTGGAACCCTGTCACTTGAATAGCCACTTTGTCAATGAAAATCATTCAATTAACAGGAGTATTCAATTAACAGGGATTGTGTCACTTTTCTGTATTCTAGAGATAAACTTAGCATTTATTCTATTATATCTTGTTTGACAGAGCTCCACGAGCTCTGTCAAACAAGATATAATAGATTACATGCCTGTATTGGATGTACTGAGGCCAAATAGGTATATAAACAAAGGAAAACTGGGAGTGGCAGGGAAATTTCTTGACAGGTTACAAGATCTTTTTATTCAATTAACAGGAGTTTACTCCGTGACCTGTATTCAATTAACAGGTGAAATTTGTACTGGAAGTATGGTAAATGGTTTTGTGTTTGGAAACTATATTCAATTAACATTTATTCATATCAAATTTATGTTGATACATTAACAGCATTTTATTATCTTTTGCAATTGTTCAATTGTTAATGTAAAATTATGTCAATGATACCATTCAATAAAGTTGAAAACTAACCACAATGTGTATTCCCAATCTCTCTAGATAGGGACGCGGTGGCTCAGTGGTAGACTGTTGGAATTCTATGCTAGAGGTCCCAAGTTTGGTCCCCGTCCGGGATGACCCACATTGTATCCTTGGGCAAGGCACTTTATCCCGGTTGCCTACATGGGGGCACGATGACACCATGTACTAAGCATATTGCACGTCGATGGTGCACATGTCTTCAACCACTGTAATCCTGCTTGAGCAGAGCTTGAACAGATTTACAATGTTGAGGAGCTGACAGTTTCTCGTCGATGCTCAGTGGTTCTCTCTGGGTACTCCAGCTTCCTCCACTCGTAAAACTGTCACGGTCACGATTAGCCATTGTTCATAAGTATGTGATCTTAAAACACCAATAAATAAATAAATCTCTCTAGGTGCCCCTTTATGGGATATACAAGTTAAACGACATGTAAAACTTACAATTGAGCATACTTGCGGCAATCGCCAGTTCATATTGGAAAAGTGAAGGTTGCACTCCATTGACTCAGGTTGCAGTAAAATTACCAGTCACACACACTTGGGCAGTAAACGCGGCTCTGAGAGCCGTGTTTACCACCCAAGTGTGCATCACTGGTAATTTTACTGCGATCCCAGTCAACAAAGGTTAACACTGTGAAAAATGTTCCGTTTAATGTAGTTCTTTCGAGCCTCGCCTTGTCTAGTAGTGCACAGTATTAGAATCAGAATCGGCTGATTGTGAGCTCAAATAACTGGTAATCGGTCAGGGACCATTTTTGGTAATCGGTTAAACACTGACTTTCGCATTACATGTGTAGCAGATTTGGTCATTTCATTAAGTAAAGTGTCAACCAGCATCCCGTTAAGTGTAGTTCAGTAAAATTGTACAGTGGAACCCTGGTTATTGAATTGCCACTTTCCCAATGAAAATTATTCAATTAACAGGAGTATTCAATTAACAGGGATTGTGTCACTTTCCTGTATTCTAGAGATAAACTTAGCATTTATTCTATTATCCATGAGCTCTGTCAAACAAGATATAATAGATTAAATACCTATATTGGATGTACTGAGGCCAAATATGTCTATAACCAAAAGAAAACTGGGGAGAGTCACGGTGATATTTTTATACTGTACCAATGACCCAGACTTAGCTGGTGCTAACTCCACAAAAACCAGGGCCAAACACAAATTTTGCCCCCCAATCCCCAAAATTTGCATCCAAAACAAAAAGAAATAATGTCCTAAAGGACCTCCATAGTACGACTCTACTGCGCATGCGCAGTGACGCAGTCGTCCCGAAATTGGCGCCAAATATCATTCTCTGTTTGGCCCTTCATCAGTCAACATCTCACTGATCTTTGTGCTTGTAAATCTCAGTTTAAAGGATGCCAGACACGTAATTCTTGGAGAAAATGTGATTCTAAGGAGGATAGAAGGAGGAGAGGAAAAAAGAAGTGGCAAAAAATAATCAGGGCTGTACTTAAAATTTTTTGTTAAAATTATGTTAAGTTGCCTATTTTCGAGGCAAACGCCTCTTGTTGTCATTCTTGCTAATTGTTGCACTGCTTATTCAGTGTTTCCTCTCCCCTAACCTTCTAAAGTCCCCCCTTGCAATTCTCCCATGCTTTTGGCATATTTTTGAGAAGTTTCATTTCTAAAATTTCCCTGGGAGAGTTGCTTGGTTACAGAATGTTTTCTGTTATTTTCCCCATAGTTACGTTTTCACCCATGGGTGTATAACGTTTGTGTTCTGCATCTTCCATCTGATGTTCTGCAGATTCTCCCCTGGGAGTCTCTGTTTTGCATCAGATAGAGTGTAATTGAGGACTGATTCCGGGCCAGTTTTGTCAGTGCCTGGAGTCATGTTTTCTTCTGTGTTTACACTGTTTGTTTTCATTGGCAACAGCCTTTTTTGAGGGGGGCTGTTTGCCTTTGAGGTAGTTTATCTCATTATAAGATACATTTATATTATCCGAAAGTGTCTCATTAATTATTTTATATAATTTTAAAATTTTTGACCACACTTTGCCATCGGATCCATCGGGGCTCAACGTTACTTTTCAGCAACTTGGGCTTCTCTGAAAAAATATTTTTTCAAAATTATTTTGTTTTGCAATTGTTTTTTCATTTATTAATGGATCATGTTATTATGTATCTTTGTGTCAGGGGTTTTTGCGAGTAACTAGGACTTATTGTTGTTCCTTCACAATGAAAGGAACTTGTTCAAATTGTAATAGGAAGAAATCTTCCTCTGACTTTCATGATTATTGCATAAATTGTAGTCAGTGTTCTCGCATTAATCCCTGTCCTGTATGTGAACATTGGGATGAGAAACATTGGAAACGTGTGTCACGATATGTTGTTTCGGGAGAAAGAGCGATGCCGGCTCTTTCTCCACAAGGTCACTCTACTCTCTCAGTTTCTATTTCAGAGGAACCAGAACAGGGTGATGTTTCCATGTTATCTTCTTCAAGTGTGCGTCCGTCGTCACAATTAAATACAGAGCTAGCGGCAAAAGTGCTCATGGAAATTAGACAAATGTCGTCCGCTAGCTCGCCCGGTGTAGCGTCCATTCACCGAATGGTTCGGCAGCCGGGTTCGTCCGATGCGGTCCAAGAGGAAATTTTGGGTGATGCGAGCACTATAAAAATAATAGATGCACACCCAGTGACGGCGGATAGTGAACGAGAACGGAGGAAGCCTTTTAGTCCGGTTCCTAGCTCGTCCAGGTCCAGCCGGGCCGCGAGCGAGAGAGGCCCCTCTCTCGTACAACAACATCTGGGACCAGATGTTGTGGTACAAAATGTGTCTTTAGCGGAGCATACGTCCGTCGCTCGGGACGCTCCGTTGTATAAGCAGTCCGCAGAGACTGTTAAGGCTTCCTCTTCTCGCCGGCGCACACGACCGCACCTTGGCTGCGTGACCTCCGATATCTTGCCAGCTTCGCCGAGGAAGGATTATTCGGCGACCAGGTCACACCATCCGGCAGCCAGGGACTCGAGACCGATGGACTCCGGACGTTCGCATAGGAAAAGTATGCGGGAGCCATCCGATGCGGAGCTGCCCTCGGCAAAGCAGCGAAAGACCGCTCCTCCGCAGGTCTCGACGTCGGACATTCTAGTGCAGATAGCACAGCTTATCGCAGCATCCCAGCAGCCGACAGAGACGGTGTCGGATCGAGAATTATCCGACGGCGCTGGGTCGGTACGCTCCGCCGAAGCATCGGGGGCGGACGACCGGGAACATCGGGAGGTCCGACCGGATGGTGAAAGGGATACGGATGAATTGGAGCTATCCCTTTCGGAACAACACAAAGCTGCCGTAGACTTCATCCGGCACTTTCTTCCTCAAGTTGTTCCGTCGGGCCAGACTGCTGCGCTTCCGGACAGGAGAATTATAGCGTCATTGGACTCTGATTTTTTCGAGCGGTTCAGGGACATCGCTCCCGAGTTTCCGTCGCAGTCCAATAATGTTGCAAGAACATTTGAATTATTGAACGACGCTATTTTTAAACTTGCTTCCAGGACAGGGAAAGCAGGCTTCTTGTCCGCAAATACTCTCAACCTGCCTTTCATTAATGCAAGGAATAAATTCGACACGGCAGGTCAGGGTATACCGAGAGTTCCTCTGCGTATGGACGACGAGGCGGAAGACTTAGAGCTATCATTACCGTCGTCAGCTTCTATTCCAACCGCAGTGTTGGAAACAGCTATTGCGTCTAACAGAGCCAATTTAGATGCCTTATCTTACGCAGATCACCTTACGAAGGCGTTATCACTGCGTCTTCAAGGGGAAGAGTTTCAGGATATACAATCCTCCTTAAGACTTCTTTCAAGGGCAGTAGCTTATTCCACGTGTAACTCCGCCCTTTCAGTGGCTAATCTGGAGTTGGTTAGACGTGACGCAGCCCTGTCTACATCCACACTAGTGGATTCTAAGGTGAAGAACTCTCTTAGAGTCGCTTCGGTCTCAGGAGATCTTCTCTTTGACGGCAAGCTTTCCGCTATTTATGATAATATTAAAAAGAAAGCTAGTGATTCTCTGTTGTTTAGATCCGCTCCTAAAAGGTCGGATTCAGCAGACACGAATAAGGCAGGCACTTCTGGGTCTTATCCGCCCAAGAGAGGTTCCTATAGAGGTTCCGGTGCGTCCTCTAGCTCTTATTCGAGAGACCGTCAGGATAGCGACTCTCGTTCGGGACGTCCTTCAGGCCGGGACAATCGGTCGGACGCCCCGAGGTCGACGAGGCGAGGTGCGGGTCGTGGAAGACGTGGTTTCTCCTACCGCAGGCCTCGCAGATCCAGGAGGTGATGGCTCAAACCTCTATCGCGTTCCGGTTGGCGGAAGGTTGTCGAGTTTTTCTCAAGAGTGGGCGTCGATTACGGACGACCCTTGGGTGAGAGGAGTGACTTCGGAAGGTCTAAAGATATCCTTCAAACGAAAGCCTCCATTAACTCGAAGTCCAAAGTGGACTCATCTTCCGTCAAACCCTCAGAAAAGAGACGCTCTGCTATCAGAGGTGCAGTCTCTTTTAATGAAGAACGCGGTAGAGGTCGTAGAAAACCAGGAATCGCTGGGATTCTACAGCCATCTGTTTCTGGTTCCGAAACCAGACGGCTCGTTCCGTCCAGTCATAGATTTGAGCTGGATAAACAAGCTGATCATCGCTCCGAAGTTTTATATGGAGACGATTCGATCGGTCAGAGCGAGTATTCGGGTGAACGATTATGCAACGAGCATAGATCTCAAAGATGCGTACTTTCACGTCATGGTACATCCGACATTCCGAAAGTATCTACGCTTCGCAGTCCTAGGAGTGGTGTATCAGTTCCGGGCCATGTGCTTCGGATTGAATCTAGCACCCTGGGCTTTCACTCGAGTAATGAACTCGGTAATGATTTACTTCCGAGCTCATTCGTCTGCGGTAACGTCGGCCTACCTGGACGACATTCTTCAGAGGTACGGCAACGAGTTAACGCTTCAGAACGATGTTCAGAATCTTCTTCTATTGCTCCGACGTCTCGGTTTCATAGTAAACGAGGAGAAGTCGGATCTGGTGCCGTCCAAGTCATTCACTCATCTGGGAATGAGCTTCGAGACGCACAACAATCTCGTTCGTCTGCCGTTAACCAGAGCGAAATTAGTCAGTTGTTACGCTCGCTATTGTCTAAATACAGACAAAGTCACAGCGAGAGAATTTATGAGACTGATAGGTCTGTGCGGAGCCGCTGCGGATCTCATTCCGATGGGACGGCTACGCACACGGCCTCTTCAAATTTTCTTGACTCAGAATTGGAGTGTGAAAATTCATTCGCTCGATGTAGACGTTCTCTTGTCAGATCAAGTGAAACAAGAGATTCAGACTTGGGCAAACATTCAGTGGTTAACTCAAGGAGTTCCGCTGCAGTTGCCGGATCCGAGTTTTACCATTATGACGGATGCCAGTCAAACAGGTTGGGGTGCATCATTAATCCCAACGGATTCGAGATGCCAGGGTCTTTGGGATCCGCAATTCCTGTGCAAGCACATAAACATCAAGGAAATGATGTCAATTTGGCTTGCGTTACGTCACTGGATGGACATTATTCACGATGCTCATGTCCAAATCCTATCCGACAATACGACAGTAGTGGCGTATATACGGAATCAGGGAGGCACTCATTCAGTTCCGTTGTTCAATCTAACGGAAAGAATCCTTCTGTTTGCGTTGGAACATCACGTTCTTCTTTCGGTCCGTCACATACCGGGTCGTCTGAATGTGCTAGCAGACTCCCTTTCTCGAAAGGGTCGCTTGTTGCCGTCGGAGTGGACTCTCAACAAACAAGTATTCAATCAGATTTGCTACCAATGGGAACGGCCAATGATAGACTTATTTGCGACACATCTCAACAATCAGTTGCAGACGTATGTGTCCCCGTGTCCGGATCCAAGAGCATTTGCTGTAGACGCTCTATCGATCCCTTGGGACGGAATGATAGGATATGCGTATCCTCCAGCGCCGTTAATTCAACAAGTATTGCTAAAGATAAAACAATCTCAATGCAAGATTCTGTTGGTAGCATCTCTGTCGCCACAGAGACCGTGGATAAATCTACTCAGGTGTCTGTTGTGGGACCTACCGCGGAAGCTCCCTCCACGAGAGGATCTTCTTTGGCAGGGGAAATCGCGCCAACTGCATCACAACCCGCAAGGTCTCAACCTTCACGTTTTTCCGTTGTGCGGTCCTTCTTGCATGGCAAGCACTTTACAGGACGAGCAGTGGACGCGATTTCTAACTGTAGGAGGACCTCCTCTTCGCTAAACTATGCGGCTAAGTGGAAGGTTTTCCGTCGTTGGTGTAGGGATCATTCTGTTGATATATTTGATCCCTCTATACCAGACATTGCTAACTTTCTAGTATACTTGTTTGACGAAATCAAACTGCAACCGGTTACTATAAAGGGTTATAGATCTATGTTATCTGATACCTATGCACATCATGATAGATTACAAATTGGATCTAATGTCTCTTTATCGAAATTGGTTAGAAACTTTTCGATAAATAGACCCAGAACTCTTAGATTAATTCCTAAGTGGAATTTAGCTTGGGTTCTCCTTAAATTGAAGGAAAAGCCATTTGAACCTCTTGGGACAGTAGATTTCAAATTCTTATCTTATAAGACAGCTTTTCTCTTAGCTTTCTCTTCTGCCAGAAGAGTCAGTGAGCTTCATGCACTATCGGTGGATGATTCTCATTATCGTAGTGTTGGGAACACTATCACCTTCACTACTAACGTCGGTTTTTTAGCTAAGAATCAGGCTCCTAATAAATATCCGGAACCTATTGTTATTAAGGCTCTTCCGTCTTCAGACGGGCGTAGGCCTTTACTCTGTCCTGTTAGAGCACTACGTATCTATAAACAGAGATCTCAGTTCATCAGAAAGGGACGGAAACGTTTCTTTCTGTCTTTGATGCCTAATAGAAAGGACATTTCAGTCCATTCTATTGCTAGATGGATTCAGTTAACTATCCGTACTGCGTATGAAGATTTATCTTCTTCTCAGCAGTCTGTGCTTAAGATTTCTGCTCATGAAGTAAGAGCTCTTTCTACTTCCTGGGCTTATGCTAATAGTGTTGCTATTACAGATTTAATGAAGGCTGCTTATTGGTCTCAGCCATCCACATTTACTAATTTTTATCTCAGAAATATTGAGTCCATTTCTGGAGACCTGCATTGTTTAGGTCCGTTATCTGTTGCTCAGAATGTCGTCCACTAAACGGTTGCAACTATAGTTATGCAGGCTTTCTGTTCCGGCAGTGACTCCGTCCGGCTGCCCTCTTCGCTCTGGGCTATTTGACCCAGGGCAAGGGGAAGGGGGGGGGCGGGTGTTCCCTTAGGTCACCTGCTTTATAGTGAAAAGCAAGGGAATGCCTCCTCCAAGACAGTATTTCTGAGTCGCTTCCGGGATGGTTTTAAAGTGTAATATTAATGTTTAATTTCATTCATGTCTTACTTTTAAAGTGTAGCTCGGTGTGAAGCATTTGTATATGTCAAGTGTCAAACGGGCTTTAATATACAATACTCGGACACTTTTAAACGATTATAAAGAGTCTCAATTCTCTGGACTACTTTATTTATTGGCTTGTTTTAATAATAATTAGTATAAAGGTTATACTGGATATTAATAGAGAACATGAATGTTATTGTGCTCAATTATTAAGGGTAGTGTATCTTTCTAATTTAAATATTAAATAAGAAAGATACATGTAAAGCCTAATACTCCTTTTCTCCTTAAGGGGTTATCTCTTTATTTTATAATTGAGCTTATTGGATTTTCCTCTATGTCCTAGGCCCTCCAGCCTGTTTACTATTCAGCTAAGTCTGGGTCATTGGTACAGTATAAAAATGTTAAAAAATTTATAGTAATTTATATATTTTTTATACTTACCAATGACCCAGACGGGGATGGCCCTCCCGGAGTTGGGAACTCTTGCCTCCCCGCTGAGTACATAGCGCTGACCAGGCACTGCCAGTAAGAATGATATTTGGCGCCAATTTCGGGACGACTGCGTCACTGCGCATGCGCAGTAGAGTCGTACTATGGAGGTCCTTTAGGACATTATTTCTTTTTGTTTTGGATGCAAATTTTGGGGATTGGGGGGCAAAATTTGTGTTTGGCCCTGGTTTTTGTGGAGTTAGCACCAGCTAAGTCTGGGTCATTGGTAAGTATAAAAAATATATAAATTACTATAAATTTTTTAACTTTCGCGACATTTTACAATATTTTTTTATTCAGTTAACAGGAGTTTACTCAAAAACCTATATTCAATTAACAGATCAAACTTGTACTGGAGGTATGGAAAATGGTTTTGTGTTGGGAAATTATATTCAATTAACAGGGATATACAATTAAGCGGGCTCCACTGTACTGGCAAAACTCAATCGTATTGAATAATGCTCTATTGCATCAAAGGGAGATGTGATAAGAGATAATATTCAACACAATATTTTAGCACTGCACTCTTCAGATAGCTCAAGTTTCCTGATGTTTTGTTGTCAATGTATGAAGTTTTCAGTTTATTGAATGAAATATTTCATCATCTGAATATATGATAAGTTAACGTGTGTTTTGTATGTATGAGAAATAGATAAAAAATATTAAAAGATTTCACAAGTTGCATCAGTTTTGTTATTTTTAGTCAAGTTGTGACAAAGTCAAACTCGACTTATAGTTTGATGAATGGCAGGCAGGCGGGCGGTTGGGTGGGCAGATGGGCGTAAACAATTGCTTTCCGGATGATAACTTAATAATGGTTCGACCCATGTTCATGAAACTTCATAGTTAGGTTAGCATCAGTGAGAGGAAGAACCCTATTTATTTTGGACTTGCTAGGTGAAAGGTCAAGGTCACAGTGACCTTCAACATAGTAAATCATAAACAATTGGTTTCTGGATGAAAACTTGATAATGTTTCGACCCACGTTCATGAAACTTCATAGTTAGGTTGGCATCAGTGAGAGGAAGAACCCTATTTTGGACTTGCTAGGTGAAAGGTCAATGTCACAGTGACCTTCAACATAGTAAATCCTAAACAATTGGTTTCCGAACGATAACTTGATAATGGTTTGACTCACATTCATGAAACTTCATAGGTAGGTTGGCATCAGTGAGAGGAAGACCCCTATTGATTTTGGACTCACTAGGTCAAAGGCCAAGGTCACAGTGACCTTGAACTTAATAAATCGTAAACAATTGGTTTCCAGATGATAATTTGACAATGGTTCCACCTACGTTCATGAAACTTCATAGGCAGGTTAGCACTGGTGCAAGAAAGAGCCCTATTTGTTTCGGAATCACTAGGTCAAAGGTCAAGGTCAAAGTGACCCTTCACATAGTAAATTGTAAACAATTGGTTTCCCAACAATAAGTTGATAATGATTAAACCCACTTTTGTCCTGTCACAACTCGACATTGGATCGGTGATCCTATCGGCATTTTTTCTCTTAACTCTTAGAAGGCGGGAATTGAGTTTTCTTGCCTGCGATGTAATACGGCAGGTAATCTAGCTGTGACGGTTCGGCTATCTTTGGGCTGGGGGAGAATTATACACTGAGCAGGTGTTTCTAGTCAAGTATCGTCTGCCTGAATAGGCAGACGACACTTGACTAGAAGCACCTACTTCACTGTTAGGTTTTCGCGGTATGTCATGTTCAATAAATTCATTCTGATTCCCCGGCTTCTAAGAATTAATGAAATGAGTTTAGGGGACAAGTTTGAAAATGAATCCTTACCATAATTACAGTATGCAGGTGCAAAATTTCAATTGTTTTCAGGTATCCCGTGTGTACCCCGGTAATAATACAGCCTTCGGAATTTAGAAAAAAATGCATCAGCTTTTTTTTGCTGTTGCTAATCGATACAGCATCGCAGATTTTGCATTGCGACAGCATTTTTTTATTTTTTCAATTTTACTGATATAGTACGTGAAGAACGTGATACCAATTTTTTACCCTTCAGTAATAAGTTCGATCCCAAACACTGTTGTGAAACACATAGTTTGTTTCCAGTGTTATACTTTTGACTCAACTGATCCATCAACCTTTGATATTTATACCCCCCGCAAACAAAGTTTGGGGGGTATATAGGAATCACCCTGTCCGTCCGGCCATCTGTCCATCCTTATAAGCGCAACTCCTCCTAAACTGTTTGAAGAATTTTCATGAAACTTTACACAATGGAAGAACTCCATATGAAGATGTACAATTCCGTTCTGACATTTCCAAGGGGAGATAATCTAACTTAAACATTTCAATTGCTACATCATATGGTTGTGTCTTTGTGAAAACACCAAAAAGGTTACAACTGAGGAGCATTTTTAATTGTTTTAGACTTTCTACTTTTTATAATGAAACATTCTATCTCCAAACACCACTCTACATGTTGATTATGCCCAGTATTGTGATACAAGGTGGTGGATGTCAATTAGTGAAGTCAGACTGGCACTTCATAAAATATCCAATCAGTGTTCATAAATGAAAGATCATCCATGTTTTCTCAATTACACTCTGCCCAAATGAACGTCAATCACAACACAATCAAACACAGCCGATCTCATTCAATGCAAATCACAGTCTGGTAATGCCTCTTGGTGGCTGTGCACATGCCATAAAAACAATGTCACTCTCCTTAGATGAACAAAGGGTAGAAAATTAGGCGGGAAGTGACCGTTTACAATTGTTCACACGTTTTTGGCTCACCTGAGCGAAGCTCAAGGGGAGCTTTACTAATCACTTTCCGTCCATCGTCCGTCCATCCGTCCGTCCATCCGGCGTTAACTTTACATTATCAACTTCTCACAAACTACTCGACCAAATTGAACCAAATCTTGTGTGCATGTTCCTTATCATATGTCAATTAAAATTTGTTCAAATCAAGTTGACCCACCCCTTGGTAGGGCCACTCCCAAAAAGTGAGCCTAAATCTTAAAAAATCTTCTTATGAACCAGCAGTAGCAGAAACTTGATATTAGGTGTGCAGTTTCCTTTTGAGGTGTAGACTCAGATTTGTTCAAGAGACATTTTAGGTGCTATATTTGCCATCATTATGGGAGGGGCAAGAATTCCCCCCCTCCCCTTCCTGCCCCCCCCCCCCCCCAATTTATATTTTCCAAAACGAGAGGCTGATTTTAACCAAATTTGATATGAGGTTTTATTGAGATATAAGTAGTTAATTTATGCCAAAAAAATTTTTCACAGGAGCTGAAAATAGAAAACATTTAAAACGCCCATATCTCCAAAACTCAATGGCACTGAGAATTTTTATTTGGTGTGAAGCTTCCTTAGGACCAACAGAATGGAATGGTAAAAAAAAAAAAATTGCTATCGGTTTTATCATAGGGTACTTTTTCGGAACTTTGAAAAAGTGCTGAGTCAGCATTTTTAACACTGTGGGTAATGGGAAAAACATTAAAGAATCTTCTCCCAAACCACTGGTCCAAAGGCTTTCATTTTCACATATAACATCATTGGAAGATTGATTCACATATTTGTTAAAATCAATTCCCTGGGTCCATATTCGGGCTCTCTGTGGGAGCCTAAATGTTCAAATTAGTGCAATATGAGGAATATTCTTTAAAATCTTCTTCTTCATATCCACCAATCAGTATCTTTTGATATTTGGTATGCAGCAACTATAGGGGGTGAGATTCAGGTTTGTTCAAGCCAAGTCCCTGGGTTCATATTTGGGCTCACTGTGAGAGCCCGAATTATAACTTAGTTCAATATGAGGAATTTTCTTTAAAAATCTTCTTAAGATTCAGCAGTCAGAATTTTTGTATATTTGGTATGCAGCATCCTTAGGGCGGTGAGATTCAAGATTGTTCAAACCATGTCCCTGGATTCATATTTGGGCTCCCTGTGGGAGCCTGAATTTTAACTTAGTTCAATATGAGGAATATTCTTCAAAAATCTTCTTCTTCACATCCACCAGTCAGAATCTTTTGATATTTGGTATACAGTATCCTTAGGGAGATGAGATATAAGTTTGTTAAAGTCAAGTCCCTGGGTTCATATTTGGGCTTCCTGTGGGAGCCCGAATTGTACCAGAATTTCTATTTTCCAAACTGAGAGGCCAATTTGAACCTAATTTGATATGATGGCTTATTGGGTCATAAATTCCTAATTTATGCCAAAAACATTTTTCCCGTCACCCCATTGGAACTGCAGGAGCTAAAAATAGAAAAAATTTAAAACACCCATATTTTCAAAACTACACGGCACCGAGAATTTTTATTTTGTGTGAAGCTTCCTTCGGAACAGCAGAAAGGAATGGTCAAAAAAGAAGTTGCCATCATTTTTTTTTATAGGGTACTTTTCCAGGACTTTGAAAAAATCCTGAGTCATCATTTTTAACACTGTGATTAATGGGAAAAACATTAAAAAAGAATCTTCTCCCATACCACTTCTCCAAAGGCTTTTATATTTCACATATAAAATCTTTGGAAGATTCATTCACATATTTTTTTAAATCAAATCCCTGGGTCCACATTTGGGCTCTCTATGGGAGCCCAAATGTTCAGATTAGTGCAATAGGAGGAATATTCTTTAAAAATCTTCTTCCAATCCACCAATCAGAAGCTTTTGATATTTGGTATGCAGCATCCATAAGGAGGTGAGATTCAAGTTTGTTCAATTTGAGTCGGCTTAATATTGGGGCTTTCTATTGGTAGGGTGAGGGGGTGGCAGGTGGGTGCATGTTAAGTTCAGGTTTGTTCAAATCCATTCCTTAGTGTTTTTCCATAAAATTTGCCTTTCATGACTTCATTCCTTTGTAGTGTTAATGAACCATCTCTTACTAAATGTGACCCCAAATACTTCTTTGAACCACTTTGGCAGGTGAGCAGTTAAGGCCACTTGGGGCCTCTTGTTTTTTCTGTCAATCAAGCTGTATTTAATGTGAATGGTGATGGTACAGCATTAAAAAATGGAGCTCAATTATGTGCATTACTTTTAGTAATGTGGTCCATGAAGTTATTCTTTTTAATTTCAGAAGTTCCACCCACTAACTTATCCACCTGCAATTCGACCCTGTCATGTGCATTGGCCATGTTATATGAGTTGTCTCCATAAAAACATATGCAAATCTTGCAGTAAATAAGCAGTACATCGTCCTGTTCGTCACATTCAAGACCCAACTGATTTAAATCCCAATCCCAGAACAGTTTTGCCCTTCACCATGTTGATTAACCCTTTACCCAATGCAGACGATATCAAAATTTATTATTTTAAATATAATTTTTTCAAATTTTTCAAAAACATTTCAACAAAACCATATCATGTGACCCCTCGTTGGAACGAGCTCAACGAGCTCGTTCCAATGAGGGCATCACATGATATGGTTTTGTTGAAATGTTTTGAAAAGTAATATTTTTTCAACTGCTGAATTTGCATATGCGGGCGATTCGTTGGGTGAAGGGTTAAGATGTGAAACAAAACACAAAGCACTGAAAATTTCTCCTCAATCATACTTAACTTCTAGCCTACTGTACCCGAACCAGCTTGTCGATTTTACAAGCAGCAATTGCTACGGTGTTAAAAATGTCGATTTCGATCAAATCTGAAGCCAGAGAGTTGTCGATTTCACACAGAGCAAAATCGACAATGTCATTCATTTAACATTATGCTTATTGTGCAATGCAGTGGTTGCAAACTTTACAAAGATTTTGCAACAGCACACAAATGCCATCACACTCTAAACAAATGTCGGCACTTGTGGCAGCATTGCCGAATGCTACCGTTAATTCCAAAGGTGGGGCGCAGTGGCTCAGTTGGTAGAGTTGCATGCTGCAAGCCGAGAGGTCCTCGGTTCGAATCCCACCTGCAGCAACCGCGTTGTGGCCTTGGGCAAGGCACTTCACCCCCATTGCCCACATGGGGGCACGGTGACGCTGTGTGCTAAGGCATACTGCACATCAATGGTGCACCTGTCTTCAACCAATGCTAACCCTGCTTGTGTGGAGTTAGTATGTTGGGGAGCTGACAGTTGCTCGGTGGTTCTCTCCGGGTACTCTGGCTTCCTCCACCCGCAAAACTGTCGTGGTCATGATTAGCCATTGTGTAGAAATATGTCTTAAACACCAATAAATAAATAAATAATTCCAAAGGCTGATAATATTTATGTAATCTGATAATGCAAAGTAAATGTGGATGCTGTAGCTTAACCCTTTTACTGCCATGCCCATGTTATCCATATATGAAGGACCTCTGTGCATGACTGTATGCGAGGCAGTTTAATAACATTTATGACCTACTTGTAACTCGATCATCTGATTAATTGCTGGAAAGGGTTCTCAGCCCTTTTCAGCCATTAATCAGATCGTAGGTTTGATCTGTGCATCCCAGGACATACAAATAATCATCATAAAATAGGTGACAATAGTCGTTTTCAGCAGGATAAGTGTTAATTCTCTGCACACTGATCAAGCCAGAAAATAAGCAGACGGACATCTGCAAAATGAGGTCCCCAGAGGGTGAATTTGGTGATGCTAACCTGCACAGCAGGGCAGCATCACCAAATTCATCCTCTGTGAACCTCAATCTGAATCAGGGTCTCAAACCTAAACAGAAAGAGGTACCCAGAGGATAAAATGGCTCACTGTATAGGATAGCATCAGCAAATTCACCCTCTGGGGACCTCATTCTGCAAATGACAGATTTCTTGTTTTCAGGCTTGACACTGATGTCAAAATTTCAAGAAGCAAATTTTTCACACAATGCAAATTGGAATTTAACCCTTTTTCTAACATTATTTATTTATTGGTGTTTAAGGTCACATATTTATGCACAATGGCTAATCATGACCATAACAGTTTTACGGGTGGAGGAAGCCAGAGTACCCAGAGAGAACCACTGAGCAACGGCGAGCAACTGTCAGCTCCCCAACATACCAACTCCACACAAGCAGGGTTAGCATTGTTTGAAGACAAGTGCACCATCGACGTGCAGTACGCCTTTGTACACAACGCCACCGTGCCCCCACGCGGGCAATGGAGATGAAGTGTCTTGCCCAAGGACACAATGCGGTTGCCGCAAGTGGGATTCGAACCGAGGACCTCTCTTCCTGCAGCCTGCACCTCTACCAACTGAGCCACCGCACTCCCTTACCTAACATAGAGAATATCAACAAATTTTATTTTAATTACTATTTTTTTTAATTTTTCAAAAAAATTTCAACAAAACCATATCATGTGCCCCCCCCCTCATTGGAACAAGCTCATCGAGCTTGTTCAAATGAGGGGGTCACATGATATAGTTATGTTGAAATATTTTGAAAAATTAATTTTTTTCAACTGCTCAGTTTACAAATTACGTGGGCGGATGCGGGCGATTCGTTAGGTAAAGGGTTAACCAATTCAGTCTTGTTTAACAGACATCTGTTATTTCAGTCAAACAAAATTGAATTGATTGAAGTTTTTGTTGCATTTTGGGCAAAACTTGCATGGGTGCAACATTTCATATTTTTTCAGCTATCCCACGTGTAATCAAATTTTTGTAATCTTATAATGCAAACAAATTGTAGCTGCTGTAGCAGAAGGTGATGTTAAAATATCAAAATTTCAAGAGGCGAATTTGTCTCACAATGCAATGAGGAATTTAACCAATTGAAGTTTATATGACAGACTGGGAGCGCGGTGGCTCAGTGGTAGGCTGTTGGACTTCTATGCTAGAGGTCCCGAGTTCGATCCCCATCCAGGATGACCAACATTGTGTCCTTGGGCAAGGCACTTTATCCCGGTTGCCTCATGGGGGCATGATGATGCCGTGTACTAAGGCGTACTGCACGTCGATGGTGCACGTCTTCAACCGCAGTAACCCTGCTTGAGCAGAGCTTGAACAGAGTTGGAATATTGAGGAGCTGACAGTTGCTCATCGTTGCTCGGTGGTTCTTTCCGGGTACTCCGGCTTCCCCCACCCATAAAACTGTCATGGTCATGATTAGCCTAGTTGCATAAGTATGTGACCTTAAACACCAATAAATAAATAAATAAAATATTTGACAGACTTCTATGAACACGGTCAAACAAAACTGAATTGGTTGAAGTCCTCATTACATTATAGTGGAGCCCACTTAATTGGATATCTCTTAACTGAATAACCCTGTTAATTGAATATAATTTCCCAACACAAAACCATTTACCATACCTCCAGTACAAATTTGACCTGTTAACTGAATATAGGTTATAGAGTAAACTCCTGTTAATTGAATAAAAAAATCTTATAACCTGTCAAGAAATACCCTGACACGCGCCAGTTTTCGTTTGTTTATAGACCGACAATAGAACCTGTCTTGATCAGACCACTCTTTTTGCCAGGTTAGCGTGGTCTCTCAAAACAGGTGGTCTCTCATGACAGGCCCATTACAGAGTAAAACAACCAAATGGTACAAGGTCACAGCGGACCCTGAAGACAGGTGGTCTCTCACGACAGTGGTCTCTCAAAACAGGTTTTACTGTATTTGGCCTCAGTACATCCAATACAGGTATTTAATCTATTATATCTTGTTTGACAGAGCTCATGGAGCTCTGTCAAACAAGATATAATAGAATAAATGCTAAATTTATCTCTAGAATACAGGAAAAGTGACACAGTCCCTGTTAACTGAATACTCCTGTTAATTGAGTAATTTTCATTGGAAAAGTGGCTATTCAATTAACAGAGTTCCACTGTATTAGAACCACTTTCTATTTGAAATTTTTGTATTTTGACAGTCCGGCACGGCTAGTCTATTGGCTTCCTCATCCTCACGTCAGCATACACGACCGCACCTTGGCTACGTGACCACAGATATCCAGCCTGCTTCGCCGACCAGGGATTCCACGTCGACCGGTCACGCCATTTGCTAGCAAGGACACGAGGCCTTTCCAGTCGGGACGTTCGCATATAAGAAGTATGCAGGAATTAACGTCCCAGAAGCTTCCAGCGACTAAATTATGTGAGACCGCGGCTCCACAGGCCTCCGTGACAGACTTTCTATCACAGATAGCTCAACTCATCGCAGCATCCCAGCAGCCATCAGAAACTTTTTCAGAACAGGAACTGTCTGAGGAAGCTGGGTCGGTTCGCTCCCCTGCAGAGTCAGAAAGGGATGACCCTTTCTCTTGTGGTCCAATCAGATGGCGAAAGGGAATCAGCGGAGCTGGAATTTTCCCTTTCCGAACAACATAAGGTGGCCATAGATTTCATCCGGCAGCACCTTTCAGAAGTTGTTCCTCCGGACCAAAATGCTGCGTTATAACAGACTGATAGCGTCACTGGACACAGACTTTTTCGGCCGGAATAGGGACATTGCCCCTGAGTTTCCAACCCAGTCCAGTAATGTCACACGGACATTTGAACTTCTTAATGATGCTATATTCAAGCTAGCCTCCAAGACTGGTAAATCCGGTTTCTTATCGTCTCATGCTCTACAGCTGCCTTTCATCAATAATAGAAATAGATTTGAAACGGCAGGACAGGGCATGCCGATAGTTCCTCTGCGTTTAGATGGGAAACACCCAAACCGTCCTCTGGCCGAACCGTCCTCTAGTAATTTGACCCAAACCGTCCTCCAATCTAACCCGAACCGTCCTCCACAGCGACCGAACCGTCCTCTGAGCAATTTGACCCAAACCGTCCTCCAGTGGTAGAATAATAACATAAAACTGGTTGTTTATTTATTGATTTTATTTATTTTTTAATTTTCAACTACGTTTCAAAAGATTTTTTTTTTTACAAAAACATAATAATGGTTATATGACATGAATACTCGATAACAAAACAATATTTGTGATATCTTATCTTATATAAATAAGATTTTTAACCGGCAGTGATTTTCAATGCATGGTAACAAAAAATAATATTTTTAAACAGGCACATGTCCAATACATTAACGGTTACAAAATAACAATAGTTGTATAACACATTATCAATGTTTCTTTTATGATTTGCTAATTAGAATTGCTACAGCAGACAGAGTTTGTCTCGGTGTCTTTTCTTTGAGTTCATATTCTCTCCATATCACTTCTAAAGCTTTGTTGAATTTTTTAGTTTTGGGGTTAACATGGCGGCCCAGCTGACCCCAGTTCAGAAAGTTTCTCACAGTTGGAAGGTAACTGGCTTCTTTATGGAGAAGCTCCACAAGCAAAAAGAACTGCAAATTTCTACGGCCAGCGGCAGCATTGATACGTCTGTGCCACCCCTCACAATCGTTGTTAGTGCGCACAGTTAGTCCAAATACTGACCAAGCATGTAATGGCCACACCGTCGAACAAACCCATTGATTTTCGGCATATGTGAAAAGTTGCCCGTCTAAAGCTGTCCCTGATGCTTGTTCTTTCAAATGCTGAAACTCACTTGAAATGTGGCTATAATGCAGATAAGGAAGTGCCATAAGTTTTTTGATAAGGCGGTATACATTGGTTTTTCTGCAGTAGTCAAGTTCTAAACCTAAACTTTGAACTTTGCGATACACAGCTTGCTGCCAATGAAAAGTACAGCCACGGAATTCTATGTTTGGTAGGAGTTCTCTTGCCGCATTCCAAACTCCTATCTCAAAGTCTGCCATGCAGCGTTGTACTTTGATTGCCATCACACCACCCATTTTTTCCAACAAACATTTAAAAACTGCTTTATAGTCACATAGTCGCCTCCTGGACATAAAAATGAACACAGCTGGCACCTGTTTCATCTCACCAGTTTCTGACAGTATAAAAGAGTGAATTGTGTATAACTGCACAAAGGGTGTCCTAACAACGCGAAAAGTACCATCCATGTACCAAGTCTTAGCATTTTTCAGCATTTCAAGTTGATCCTCTGTTGCGAACACTAAATGTCTAGCACTATCGACTTTGATTTCATCCACCAAAAATTCTGATGGGAAAAAGGACGGTCTAAAATCATATTCCAAGTCTTTTGGCTCGAGTGGTTTCTGAGCTTTACGATATCTATTTGCCCGTTTACACATAGCAGTCACTGTTGGGAGAGCCACATTATTTGAAGTAGTGTCATTTTTTAAGACGATCTTCCACAATCTGCTGGGCAGGTTTATATAAATCTTTCCTCGCTGCTTCTTTTATCTCAACTGACTTTTGTGATGCAACATCCATTCCAGGCTTTCCCTCATGATTATGTGGTTTGAATCCAGGAGTGAAATCGTCACCAGACTGTTTTACAGTTACCAAGCACACATTGGATTTTGATCGGACGGGGCATCTCGAGTAAACAACGCCCTTTTTTTCCTCTTTTCGTGCATACGAATATCCCTTATTGTCCACCAGACGATTTTTCCCAAGTTGAGTACCTCCACACACAATTGTGTACACTAGTGCCTCGTCGTTGTGTACATCAACATTTACTCCTAGTGCCTGTCTTTCCACACTCTTATTTAATAATGATGGTCTATATATAAATTAATTTTCGGCAGGAGGGCCATCGTTGTCAACAACTAAGGCAGGAGGCTCTACATGTATGTCCTCAGGTTGTTCATCAATGTCATTCTCATTAATTTCTGATTCTTCTCGCAGTATTGCAGCAGCGGAATTCTCATTGTCGCTGATCAGAGGTAGATTGATAATTTGCGGTAAATTGCAAGCATAGCATTTCCAGTCGTCTAGAGTTTCTAACCACGCATCAGTCGGCGATAAAAAGTCTGTGTGATGCCAGTTTGGCAAAGACGATGTTGCCATCTGTTACAGGAGTCACACTGAAGGCATTGCTGTCGACTAGTACACTGCCTCGAGCAGGACACACACGCATCAGAATCCATTTTAACTGACTGTCAAACCATGATGAATCAAAGGTCTTAGCGCGCCGAAAGCGCGCAGGGACGATGTGGGATTTACAAATCCCTTGCGACCCGGTTAGCCTTATTTTATTTCACTTGGATCTTGGATCACACAGGCCTAGCTTTCCTATTGCCTCAAATGGGGTCTGAGGGGGTATGCACGCGGTTAGAATTCCCGGCAGTTTGGACTATTTATTGCCATATGCGGTCGGGCTACTTCTTTGAAAACAAAACAGCTTGAACTGTTTTAAATTACAATCATTCAGACAAAGACATTGCCTAAAAACAACAACGCCGGTACAATCTTTGTAATTACTATAATTAGTAATAATTAAAATACCAAACAGTGAGTGACCATTGATTAACTGAACTCAGCTTGTTTTCACAATCAAAAATCAAAGAACTTCTACTAAAATATAATCCAATGTAAACTGAAAAAAACATGTTCTCACAATAATAGTTTCAAAGTTTATTCAACATGTTAAAAACATTATAGAAACATTCAATTTTGATGAGAAGACCTGCGTCCGCCGGCTCACTGCCGGGGATATCTGAAATAGATTCAGATCTAATTACCCCCAGCCAGGATAACTGGCTGCGTTCCATAGTAGAAGAAGCTACCAACACGGTCGCATTTTCCCCGGCCATGGCGGTTGAAATTCAATTGGATAAAAATTCAGCTAAAGTCCCCAAATCGCAGCGACAGAAAAAATCACCAAACCAAAATCGATCGAAAAGGAAACTCTCCAATGAGTTCCGTGAAAATGATGAAACCGTGGACGTCGAAGACGAAAATGGTTTCTGTATGACTATTGATCGGCATGTCAAGAAGACAAAAATCATCAAGAAAAATTCACAGAGCACCGCTACTGAAAAGGACTCGGTGGTCACACCAAGAAATGGGGACTCTGTTAACGCAACAGAGTCTACATCACCGGAAATAGTGAATGCGACAGCTAGCCCAACCAATAGAGCGACGTACGCCGATAAAGTAAAAGCCAAAACGCCCCCTACGGTGACCAATAAAACCAACAAGACACAGGGCCACCCGCAACCAAACCCCTGTGTCGTAATCACACGCGTCCACCCCAAAACGGAAAAAGACTCGATTGATAAAGCCCTTCCAGGATGCTCGTGGGAGAGACTAATCTCCAAAGCCACGGGTAACCATACTTGGAAAATAAAAGTAAAATGCCCTAATAGAGCAACGAAATTAAATCTGATAAGCAAAGGGGTAATTATTAATGGCAAAAAATACGAAACCGAGGAATATCGTGTTCTTCCGCAACCCGTTCAGTGTCACAAGTGTCAGAAATTTGGGCACTTGTCACACAAATGCAACGGGGAGCAACGATGTATGAAATGCGGTGACAAACACATCGCGAAGGCATGTAGTGCTAAAACTCTGAAATGCCCGAATTGCGGTGGTCAACACCCCAGCAACTACCGGGGTTGTAGCCACTTCAAAAAAGTTAAAACAAACATCCAGCTTAAAGCTCTAAATGTAAGTAATGTCGAGAACTCATCTTCCCCTTATTCCACGTGTACTCTAATGGCTGGCTGTATTTTCAGCATAATGAAGAAACACTTGGACACTAGTCTTTCGGACGTTTGCAAAGAGATTAGTAAAACAGCTTCTAAGTTATATGATACTCAAATATCTCACACGCTATTAGAAGCGGCCGTCAACAGAATATAATTATGTAACAATATTACAAATAGTAATTAAACTTAAATAAACTTAGTACAGTTATTCCTAAACCATTCATGGATACACTAAAAATAGTCCATTGGAACGTTCGAAGCGTTAATCTGAAAAATTTGCAAATGTCACATTATTTAAAAAATACGGACGTAATTGGAATTAGCGAAACCTGGCTTAAACCAAACAAACAATTCTCGTTAAGTGGTTTTGATATTATTAGAAGAGATCGCCCCGCCCAAAAAGGCGGCGGTGTCGCTCTGCTAATAAGGCAGGAGATTAAATACAAATCAATACCATGCGACCACCTCAATGCTGAAGTGATTGCAGCTGAAATTGAACTTGACCACAAACACGTGGCCATCATATCATATTATAACAAGCCGCAAGCAACAGTAGACAGTAAAGTATTTGAATTTTTTACCAACAAGTACAAGCACTGCATATTCTTGGGGGATTTCAATTCCAAACACCAGGTATTCGGTTGTCATAAGACTGAGCCTAATGGTGACGCCCTTTTCCACATCATTGAAGAACTCGATCTATTTGTGGTAAATAACGATCAAGACGTAACATACATAAGCAACAACCCACTTCATCAATCAGATATCCTAGACTTGATTATCACCAGCAAATCACTAACCAGCCAAATGCAAGACATATTTGTAGGAGATGATGATCTAGGCAGTGATCACCTGCCGGTTCACGCCACTCTGAAATGTAATACTGGTCCCGCAAGGTATCCTCCCGTGAATAGGAGGAACCTATCAAAAATTGACTGGAACCTCTTCAGAAACATCATCGAAGTAAAAATAAAGGCAAATGACCCCTCAAATGTTCATGAACTAGAAAAAGCCTGCACCCACCTTAACGAGGTTATCAACAGTACACTAGACGAAATCTGTCCCAAGCAAACAGTAAAGACGCGGATAAACAGAATAACCCAAACAACTCTTCAAATAATCAAACAAAAAAGAAAAGCCTTCCGGGCTTACCAATCAGAGAATGATCAAATGAAAAGAGCAGAACTTAAAACCGCGTATAATCGCCTTCATGGGGAAGTAAAAAAGGCCATAGCTAACGACAATCGCGTGAGATGGGAAAAAGCAACCGAAAACCTAAATGGGCTGAGAGAACCTAAGAGGTTCTGGGATACATTTAAAACTCTTACTGGCCAAAAGAGCAAAATTGCCAATAATAATGCGCTAAAGACTAGCGACGGATCTATGGCCATAGACGACAAGGCAAAGGCCAGTGCTTTTGCCAAACTTCTAAAGAAGGCACATCGTCCACAAGAAGGGAACAGATATGACAACGATTTTAAGGTATGAGTAAATAAATTTGTCCAAGATAACAACTCAATCTTCAATGAACCGAACTTCGACCAAAGGCATGAAGACGGGGACGACCATGAATTAACCGAACCAATAAGCGTAGAAGAGGTCATGGGTATAATCAGAAAATGCAGGTCATCTTCGTCCCCAGGAGAAGACGAAGTCTCTTACAAAATAATGAAACAGTGCCCCAACATCTTCTACTGCAGACTTACCAAACTCTTAAACTGCTGTCTCTCCTGTGGGTACTTCCCAAAATGCTGGAAAGTGGCCACGGGAGTCATGATACCTAAACCCGACAAAGACCTTACCAACCCTTCCAACTACCGCCCAATCAGCTTGCTTAGCTGTGTTGGGAAAATATTTGAGCGGATTCTCACTACGAGACTTCGCAGCTATCTCGAATCAATCAACTTTTTCAACAAATGGCAAAGAGCGTATAGGAGTCAGAAAGAGGGAATCGAACACGTATATAGACTGGTCGATTATATGAAAACAGCATTTAGTCAAAACGAAATCGGAACCGCGCTTTTCTTGGATGTAGAAAAAGCGTTCGACTCGGTATGGCACAATGGCGTGAGATATAAACTAGCGAAAATGGGTTTACCCACTAAAATTCTAAGGATCATATCATCATTTCTAACTGACCGAAAAATCAAGGTGAAGGTTAATCGCGAGGTGTCAGAGGAAGTAATACTCGAAGCGGGAACACCACAAGGGTCGGTACTAAGTCCGCTTCTTTTCATAATATATGTGAATGATATAGAAAAAGTAGGGAAAAACTTTGTTGAACTATCGCAGTTCTCAGACGACAAAGGCATTTGGACAGCCAGCAAGTCCAGAAACATAATTAAAAATCGTCTACAGGATACCATTCGCGATCTTGAGAGCTGGTGTGCCCTGTGGCGCATCAAACTCAATGCCGCCAAAACTCAAAAAGTTACGTTCTTCAAAAAGCAAAGGAAAAAACCAGTCCCGAGTATCGATCTCCAGTTATACGATCACAAACTAGAAGCAAACAAAGAAGCCAAATTTTTGGGATTTATCCTAGATAGCAATCTCAGTCTAAACAGTCACGTAAACTCCATTACGGTTAGAGCTACTAAACGTATCAATTTTCTGAAGATGATCAGAGGTAGAAATTGGGGAGCAAACAAAGATGTGCTTCTCAAGCTCTACAAAACATTTATACGTCCGGTACTAGAATACGGTGCCATAATAACAAGCGACCTAAGCAAAACCAACATTCAGAAGCTACAGAGGGTTCAAAATTATGCCCTGCGAGTGGCACTATGCAAACCCAAATGGACACCGATAAAGGAACTTCACGAGCTAGCAAAAATAGAAACTATTGATACGCGATTAAAAGACCTACAAAACAAAACCCTCAACAGACTCCAAGATAGTGAATTAATGGTTGAGCTGAACGAACACCGATCCCTTAACAGAAAAACAAAATAAGTTTCCAGAAAATAAAAAAAAAAATAAAAAATAAAAAAAAAAAAAAAAATAAAATAAAATAAAAATTATACAATATAACTAAATCGCGTGGAGTCAGTGAGGATTGCCTCGCTACTCATTGGGAACTTTAGGATAGAGTCTGTGAGGACTGCCTCGCAACTCTGCTGAAGCGCGATTGAAACGCGTTTAATAAGATCTATATAACAAAACCCTCCACACTCTCCAGGACAGTGAATCAATGGTGAAGCTGAACGAACACCGAACCCTAAACAGAAAAACAAAATAATCCACAGTAAATTAAAAGTACTCAATAGCATGGAGTCAGTGAGGATTGCCTCGCTACTCATTGAGATCTTTAGGATTGAGTCTGTGAGGATTGCCTCGCAACTCTGCGTGTGGGGAGTGGGCTCCGAAGAAACACACCCCTTACCACATCCATAGCAACAATCACACAGCATGCACAATATACAATAGCGGATACCTATCTTTCTCTCTACCTATAACTTTTCTAACTGAACATTCTCAAATTTTCTTGCAACACTCTAATCAAGAAGACGCATGGAAATGGTAGACAAAGCGTAGGAGGAATTGGTGCAACCTACCTTTCTGCAACATATACAAGAAACCACCAAACGATAGGCAAGGATTGAAACAAGCTTGTCTGGCTGGGAGCGAGTGTACATTTGATATAAATAAACATTTGAATAAAGATTTAACAGCCCTTTTAAGGGCTTGAGGGTGTGTGTCAGTGAGTTTTTTTTTTTGGGGGGGGGGGTGTGGAGGAGGTCATTTGGAATTCCCGAAGGATAACCAGATACCTCAAAATCACATACGGCATCCTATCTCCCAGAAGGCTTGATGGATGACTCCCGGTTTTTTAAAACTAAACTGTTGGAGCTTTCTCCACTTCTTTTTTGTAACCGCTATGGTCATATACCGGGGCCGCTACCAAACCGGCGTTGCTGTTTGGTTTTCTTTTCTCTTCTTCCCTTTAACTTGCCATCGCTCAACTTTACATTCTGGCTCGCCACCATGGTAGGACTCAAACCTCTACCATCGCCGAACTGGAACCGAATAGAACTCGCCCTCTAATAGTTTTAAAGGCGTTGAGGGATTGAGTATTGACCATCTAACACTACAACGTAAACTGCCGGGTATTCTAACCGCGTGCATAACCCCCTCAGACTCCATTTTGGGCAATAGGAAAGCTAGGCTTGTGTGATCCAAGGGAAAAATAAGGTTAACCGGGTCGCAAGGGATTTGTAAATCCCACATCGTCCCTGCGCGCCTTCGGCGCGCTAAAACCTTTCATTCATTCCATTCAATTTTTTTTTCATTTTTAACTTATTTTCACTGGAGGACGGTTTGGGTGTATTAGCGGACGGTTTGGGTCAAAATGTAGCGGACAGTTTGGGTCAAATTGCAGAGGACGGTTTGGCCAGAGGACGGTTTGGGTGTAATTCGTTTAGATGACCAGGCAGAAGACTTGGAGTTGTCATTGCCGGCGTCTATGTCGATTCACTCCAGTACACTGGAGTCGACAATCTTGTCTAACAGAATCAGTTTAGACGCCTTATCTTACGCAGATCACCTTACCAGAGTGTTATCATTACGTCTCAAAGGAAAGAATTCCAGAATGTTCAAACTTTCTTGAGAGTTCTTTCGAGGGCCATGGCATATTCTACTTATAGCTCCTTTTTCAGTGGCAAATCTGGAGTTATTCAGACGTGATGCTGCCCTGGCTGCATCCACAAGAGTGGATAGTAAGGTGAAAAACTCTCTTCGAGTCGCTCCGGTCTCCGGAGAGCTTCTCTTCGATGGTAAGCTTTCTATAATCTGTGATCAGATTACTAAGAAAGCTTTTCAAATCCGCTTCGAAAAAGTCGGACTCAGCAGAAAGGAGTAAGGCAGGCACTCATGGGGCGAGTACGTCCAAGGTAAGTTCCTATAGAGGATCTAAGAAAGCCTCTACATCTTACTCCAGATACCGTCAGAGTAGCGACTCAGGTAGGGGTCGTAATGCTGGCCGAGCCAACTGGTCAGATGCCTCTAGGTCGACCGGGCGGGGTGCGGGTCGTGGAGGACGTAGTTTCTCCTCCCGCAAGCCTTGCAGGTCCAGGAGGTGATGGTCTAAACCTCTATTGCGTTCCAGTGGGCGGAAGGCAGCAGGCTGTTGAGATTCTTAACCAAGTGGTTGTCAATTACGGATGACCCATGGGTGCAAGGGGTTATTTCCAAAGGTCTAAAACTGTCCTTCAAGGAAAAACCTCCGTTAACTGGAAGTCCACGTTGGACTCAGCTTACGTCAAACGTTCAGAAGAGAGATTCGCTTCTATCAGAAGTCCAATCTTTTCTGGAGAAGAACGTGATAGAGGTCGTAGAAAAACAGAAATCTCCAGGTTTCTACAGTCACCTGTTCCTGGTTCCAAAACCGGGTGCTGGACGTTTCGTACACGGGCGTTTCGTACACGGCTAATTTAGGACGTTTCGTACACAAAACGCCTGGACGTTTCGTACACAGATTTTAATTTCCCATTTTCTCTTTATATCTCACGTTTTTCCTTCTAATTTCAGATTTTGGGTTTAAAAGCAAGAAAGTTCTTTTTCTTGCATGGAATAATTTTATTTTCCAATAAATACGTGGTGATTTTAGTTGAAATCTCATACATACTAAATTAAAATAAATTCATTACACAAAAATAACATGTTTTGTTTTTATGTGTTTGGTGTATTCTGCATGTGATTTTATTGTATTACATCAATATAAAATATATTGCTATCTTTGATAGTGATAAAATTTTATTCCGTTTTTATGACAATTTATCTCCAGCGATACTGTACATTTTCGGCGAATCACCTCATTGCATTATGCTAAACTGATTTTATTTTATCGATATTTGCCCTTTATTGATAGCAACAGCCTATTTGGTGTCATTTAACACCACCAGTATGTTGTAGATTCTGAGCTCCTCCTCATCGTGTACGAATACGCCCAAACCGGCCTCCAGCCAAACCGACCTCCGACATTTTGGCCCAAACCGGCCTCCACTTAACCCAAACCGACCTCCACATTTTTACCCAAACCGGCCTCCAATATTTTCATCGTCGGCGACGGTCAGACTCTTCGCAATTTCCCGCTGACTAGATTAGCCATCGCATGTACAAGCAAAATAACCTAAAAACATCCCGGCAATATTCAAACAAGTCACTCATCGGTAAAATCAAACAGTAAATCAAACAATAAATCAAAGAAATCAAGGAAAATTAACCTATTCAACATGCAATTAAACACCAACAGTATCTATAAAAACAGGAATAATTTTACATAAATATTCACAGGAGATATTCATAAATGTAAAAATATTAATTTAATGTAACAAAAATAATAAATAATTTTATAATACAAGGTCTAAAACAGATAATTAAACACGTGTACGAAACGCTCACTTCGTGTACGAAACGTCCAATTTTTGTGTACGAAACGTCTTATTTGTGTACGAATCGTCGCGTGTACGAAACGTCTTGTGTACGAAACGTCAGTAAACCCCAAAACCAGATGGCTCGTTTCGTCCAGTTATAGATCTGAGCTGGATAAACAATCGAAACTGGCGAGCAGGGGTTAGCGCGAAAAGATCACTGCAGGGGTTACAATATAAAGAAAAGCCAGCTTTTGAGAAGTACCTAGATGGCACCTTTGGAGGGTCACTGCTGTTCAAACTGAGATCAAGATCACTGGAGCTTCGGGGAAAAATTGGGAGAGATGGAGAAAAGGGATGCCAAATGTGCCACTCTGGAGTAGTGGAGACCCTGGAACATTTTCTCTTGGAATGCCCACAGTATATACCTCATAGAATAAAATTTACTGGAAGAATAATGCAGAAGTGGGGTGAAGAAACAAAGGATAGATGGCTGAACGGGGACACGAGGGAGAGGGTAGGAATGCTTATTGAAGAAATTGAAAAAGAGGAAGTGAGGGACACTATTAAGCAGTTTATATCTGAATACTGGGAGGAGAGGAGGGGAAGAGGGGGTGGGGTGCAGGGGGAATGACGGCCTTCTCTTATGAGGACCGCGACAAATCAGCGGCTGGCCAAAGAGTTATTATTATTATTATTAAACAAGCTGATCGTGGCTCCAAAATTTTATACGGAGATCATCCGATCGGTCAGAGCGAGCATTCGAGTGAACGATTATGCTGCGAGCATAGATCTCAAGGATGCGTACTTTCACGTCATGGTACATCCGGCGTTTAGAAAGTACCTTCACTTCGCTGTATTGGGGGTCGTTTTTCAGTTCCAAGCAATGTGCTTCGGTCTGAATCTAGCGCCCTGGGCCTTCACTCGAATAATGAACTCGGTAATGACTCATTTCCGAGCTCATTCGTCTGTGGTAATGTCGGCCTACTTGGACGACATTCTTCAGAGGTACGGCAACAAGTTAATGCTTCAGAACGATGTTCAGAGTCTGCTACAACTGCTCCGACGTCTCGGTTTCATAGTAAACGAAAAGAAGTCAGATCTAGTGCCGTCCAAGTCATTCACCTACTTGGGAATGAGCTTCGAGACACACAATCTGGTTCGTCTGCTGTTAACCAGAGCGAAATTAGTCAGTTGTTACGCTCGCTTTTGTCTTCACTCAGATGTAGTAACAGCGAGAGAATTCATGCGACTGATAGGTTTGTGTGGAGCCACCGCGGATCTTATTCCGATGGGGCGACTACGCACTCATCCACTCCAGATATTTTTTACTCTGAATTGGAGTGTGAAGATTCATTCACTTGAAATGAACATCGTCTTGTCGAAACGAGTGAAAAACAAGAGATTCAGACTTGGGCAGATATTCAGTGCTTAACTCAGAGAGTGCCACTGCAACTGCCGAATCCGATTTTTACGATAATGACGGATGCGAGTCAAACAGGTTGGGGCGCAACTTTGAGCCCAACAGATTTGGGATCCGCAGTTCCTAAACAAGCACATAAACATCAAGAGATGATGTCAATTTGGCTTGCTGCGTCATTGGATGAACATTATTCAGAATTCGCATGTTCAAATTCTGTCCGACAATTCGACAGTAGTAGCGTATATTCGGAACCAGGGAGGCACTCGTTCCATTCTGTTGTTCAGCTTAACGGAAAGAATCCTTCTGTTTGTCCTAGAGCATCAGGTTCTTCTGTTGGTCCATCATATCCCGGGTCGTCTGAACATTCTAGCGGACTCCCTTTCTCGGAAAGGTCGTATGTTGCCGTCAGAATGGACTCTCAACAAATGAGTATTCAATCAGATTTGCTACCAATGAGATCGTCCTATGATAGACTATTTTGCGACACATCTCAACAATCAGTTGCAGACTTTTGTGTCGCTATGCCCAGATCCTCGAGCGTTTGCAGTAGACGCCCTCTCGATCTCTTGGGACGGAATGATGGGGTACGCTTATCCTCCAGCTCCATTGATTCAACAGATATTGTTAAAATCAAGCAATCTCACTGCAAGATTCTGTTGGTAGCATCTCTGTCACCCCAGAGACCATGGATAAATCTATTCAGGTGTCTGTGGTGGGACATTCCGCAGAAGCTTCCTCCATCGGAGGACCTTCTTTCGCAGGGGAAATCGCGCACACTGCATCACAACCCACAAGGTATCAACCTTCACGTATTTCCGTTGTGTGGTCCTTCTTGTATGACAAGCATTTTCCGGACGAGCAGTGGACGCAATTTCTATCTGTAGGAGGACCTCCTCTTCGCTAAATTATGCTGCTAAGTGGAAGGTTTTCTCTCGGTGGTGTAGGGATCATTCTGTTGATATTTATGATCCCTCCATTCCAGACATTGCTAATTTTCTGGTCTACTTGTTTGATGAGATCAAACTGCAGCCAATAACTATCAAGGGTTATAGGTCTATGCTATCGGACACCTATGCTCATCATGATAGCTTACACATTGGATCTAATGTCTCTTTATCTAAGTTAGTGAAAAACTTTTCGATAAATAGACCTAGAACCCTTAGGTTAATTCCTAAGTGGAATTTAGCTTGGGTTCTTTTGAAGCTAAAAGAAGCGCCATTTGACCCTCTTGATACAGTGGACTTCAAATACTTATCTTATAAGACAGCTTTTCTCTTAGCCTTCTCTTCTGCTAGAAGAGTTAGTGAGCTTCATGCACTATATGTTGATGATTCTCACTATCATAGTGTTGGTAATCTGTTACATTGACTTCTAATGTTGGATTTTTGGCTAAGAATCAGGCTCCTAATAAGTGCCCTGAATCTATTAATATTAAGGCTTTTCCGTCTTCAGACGGTCATAGGCCTTTGCTTTGTCCAGTTAGAGCTATGCGTATTTACAAACGTAGATCTGAGTTTTCATAAAGGGACGTAAGCGTTTCTTTCTGTCTCGGCCGCCTAATAGAAAGGACATTATGGTCCATTCTGTTGCAAGGTGGATTCTATTAACTATTTGTACTGCTTATGAAAAATTATCTTTAACTCAGCAGTCTGAGCTTTAGATTTCGGCACATGAAGTAAGAGCGCTGTCTACATCTTAGGCTTATGCTAATAGTATTGCTATTACGGATTTGATGAAGGCTGCATATTGGTCTCAGCCTTTCACGTTCACAAATTTTTACCTTAGAAATAATGAGTCCATTTCTGGCGACCTGCATTGTTTAGGTCCGTTACCTGTTACTCAGAATATCGTCCACTAAACAGTTGCAACTATAGTTATGCAGGCTTTCTGTTCCGACCGTGACTCTGTCCTGCTGCCCTCTTCGTTCTGGGGTATTTGACCCAGAGCAAGGGGAAGGGGGGGGGGGGGGGTGTTCCCTTATATCACCTGCTTTATAGTGAAAACAAGGGAATACCTCCTCTGGAGTCAGTAATTCCGAGTCGGAGCTGGGATGGTTTAAAGTGTAAAGCTAATGTCTATCTCATTTATGTAATATTTTTAAAGTGTAGCTCGGTGTGAAGCATTTGTATATGTCACGTGTCATACGAGCACTAATATACAATCCTCGAACACTTTTAAATGAGTATAAAGAGTCTCATTCTCTGGACTATCTTTATTTATTGGCTTTCCTTTAAAAAAATAGTATAATGGGTTATACTGGATGTTAATAGAGATGATTGATGTTATTGTGCTCAATTATGGAATGGTATTGTGTCTTTCTTTTTTGGTATAAACAATAAAGATGCATGTAAAGCCTGTGTCTCCTTTTCTCCTTGAGGGGATAATTCTGAGTACATGTAATTGAGTCTATTGGATTTTCCTTTATGTCCTAGGTCCTCCAGCCTTTTTTCTATTCAGCTAAGTCTGGGTCATTGGTACAGTATAAAACTGTTAAAAAATTTATAGTAATTCATATATTTTTTATACTTACCAATGACCCAGACGGAGATGGCCCTCCCATGAGTTGCGAATTCATATCTCCCCGCTGATTACATAACACTTACCAGGCACTGGTTGTAAGAATGAGGATTTGGCCGCAATTTCGGTACTTCATTGACACTGCGCATGCGCAGTGGATAGAAGTATGGAGGACCACATAGGACATTGATTTTTTGGATTTTGATGCAAATTTTGGGAATGGGGGGGGGGGGGGCAAAATTTGTGTTTGGCCCTAGAATTTAAGAGTTAGCACCAGCTAAGTCTGGGTCATTGGTAAGTATAAAAATATATAAATTACTATAAATTTTTTAACTTTCCGAACTGATGAGCGGATTTCAACCAAAGTTAGTATGTGGTATTATTGAGTCATTGGTACTTGATTCATGCAAAAAATGTTTCCCTCATCTCCATGGGAACCACAGGAGCTTAATGTGGAAATATTTTAAAATGCCCATCTTTTCTTTAAAGAAACGTTATATTGTTTGAAGCATCTTTGGACCTATAGAATCGAATGGTCAAATAAAATTGCCATAGTGTACCATAGGAGGGAGATCCAAGAAAACACATTTTTCTCCAGAATTATTGATCAGAATCTTTTGATATTTGGTATACAGTATCCATAGAGTGTAGGGTGGGGTGGGGAGGGAAGAGTTGGGTCTGTATCAGATAAAAGTTTGTCCAAATTTAGTCCTTCGGTTCTCATTTGGAGCCCACATTTTAACTTGGTGCTATATGGGGAATATTATTTAAAAATCTTCTTCTCTGATACCACCAGTCAGAATCTTTTGATATTTGGTATATAAAATCACTATGGGCTCAGATTCAAATTTATTTAAATGAAGTCCCTTTATCAACATTTGGGCTTCCTATGGCAGCCCAGATTTTATCTTAATGCAATATGAGGAAAAATCTTCTTCATGTCCACTGGTCAGAATGTTTTGATATTTGGTAGACTGCATCCTCCTAATGGAAGTCAGATCCAAGTTTGTTCAAATCAAGTCCTTGGGTTGATATTTGGGCTCCCTATGGGGGAGGGGGAGGGGCTGAATTTAAACTTAATGCAATATGGGGAATAGCCTTTAAAAATCTTCTCCAGAACCACCAGGCAGAATCCTTTGATATTTGGTGTACAGTGTACTTGCAGGTGTCAGATTCAAGTTTGGGGTTGGGGGTGGCTCAGATTCAAATTTGTTCAAATCAAGTCCCTGGGTTAATATTTGGAATCCCTGTTTGAGTCCGAAATTTTTACTTGGTGCAAAAGAGAAATATTCTTTAAAATCTTCCCCAGAACCACCATTCAGAATCTTTTTTTATTTGGTATATAACACCCTGTGGGAGGGGAGTCAGATTCAAGTTTGTTCAAATCAAGTCCCTGGATTCATATTTGGACTCCTTATGGATGAATAATCTTTAAAAATCTCCTTTAGATCCACCATTAAGGATCTATTGATATTTGTCACACTACATTCTTGGGGTGAGAGGGGAGGGGGAGAGGGGGATTCAAGTTTGTTCCAAGTTAAGTCCCTAGGTTGATATTTGGGCTTCCTGGTTTTTCATTACTGGGCATTTCTGTGGTAGCATCCCAATACTAGAAAAAGTCATGTGACATGGTCAACAGAGTTCTAAATAATTGAATGACTTCCTTCTTTAAACAACTTTGTCAGTTGAATGATTCAGGGTTCATGTGGCCTCTTCTTGATATAAAGGCCTGTCACACAATAAAGATGAGATTTGAAACTGAATGTCAAAGTGTAAATGGATACTACATGATGCTACATCACAAATCCGTCTCAACACTGGAACTAGTAAATTATCTAGACGACCCTGGCAGCTGCTAGAGCCAGCAGTAGTGGACTATATATTAGTAGTATGGATAGAATCTAGTAGTGGAAATAATAGTAGTGATGTGGTGAGCCGTATCAATAGGATAAGTAGTGCAGTCATTGACGTCGCTAGGAGGTGGGAGTTACATGTACTTTTAACTCTTTGAATCCCCGTTTCCTGGTATGGTACCGCCTTTGTGTTAAGGTAAGATTAGTCAGTCCAATATCAACATACGGGGAGGACAAAATAATAACTGCAGTCTGCAACTATCTGGATGCAGACTGCAGTTATTTTATCATTAATGCCCTGTGTACAGACCTCTTACAATAAGACAAAAATGGGCCAAAACTGTGCCCTGGAACGAAAAAACGGCCTTATGGTTCAAAGGGTTAAGGACTAGATTTTATACTGGAACTTGTGTCACAGTCACGTATCCAGATGAGGTCTGTAGCACCCGATCTGGTCAGTTTGGGGGCCCAGGATGATGAATTTGGAGTAACGGCATCTTACGTGTTAGTTAACCCTTTACCCAACACAGGCGGTATCAAAATTTATTATTTTAAATATCATTTTTAGCCCGACTGTTTACAGTGAGGGCTAGAGTCATGACTTTTGTCCGTCCGTCCGTCCGTCCGTCCGTCCGTCCGTCCGTCCGTCCGTCCGTCTGTCCTTCTGTTAACATTTATAGTTTTGGTTAAAGTTTGTGGTTAAAGTTTTTTTTACTGAAGGTTCAAGTGGGATTTTTTTGTTTGTTTTTTTTTCCTGTTCAGTCATGACTGTTTTCTGTCTGTCCGTTAACATTTGGAGGTCTGGTTAAAGTTTGTTGTTAAAGTTTTTTAGTCAACCTTAAAGTTTTTTGGGTTTTTTTTTCTTTTAAACTGATATTACTATTGATTGTATCATTCGCATTTTGTTCTTATTTTGATTATGTTTCATGTTATTTTGGGAAATATTTAACCCTTTTTTGTATGGCAATTTAACTTGCAACTTCCAGGTTAAAGTTTTTAGTTAAAGTTTTTTTTTGGGGGGGGGGGGGGGGGGGGGGTTTAAGATTACACCGTTAATTCTTCAAACAGTTTAGTGGAATGTCACTGTTTCTTATTTGGGACAATGTCTACTATCTACTGAACATTTCTACAGTGATTTTCATTCAAATCTGCATGATTTTAACCCCTTTTAAACATGTTTTCAGACTTACTTTCTTTGTATTTGAAATTAGACATTGCCACATACTTTCTTACTCTAATACTTGTAGGGTCAATACAACTAAATGATTCCATTTACATCAATGATTTCTTTTATCGGATTTAGGAAATATTTAACCCTTTTTTGTCAATCAATTTTACTTAGTATTCCCAGCTTAAAGTTTTGGATTAAAGTTCTGCTTTTCAAGGTTCTACCTTTCATTCTCCAAACACTCTGTTACGTCATTTCTTTTTTTTTTTTATTTCAGGCAAGGTCTACTGAAGCTGTATACAGTGGTTTCAAATAATATTGGCATTAACTTAACCCTTTTCACAACGCTTTTCGGGGAGGGGGTGGGGGGGGGGGGCAATTAGGCACTTTTTTTTCTTTCGTCAAAAATGCTTTTTTACAGTTTTGGTTAAAGTTTGTGGTTAAAAACCCAGACAAACACCACCACCCACCACCCCCACCCCCATGGTGCCAGTTAAGTATTTTTTGTTCTCTGCTCAAAATGCATTCTGAAGGGTTTGGACTGACCACATGTGGACAAAAAATGGACTCCCCTAACACCCCCACTCTCCCCCACCCCCACTCTCCAACCCCACCCCACATCCTCACCCACGGCCATTCATGCAATATTTTTTCTTTGATACAAAATGCATCTTTAGCCTGACTGTTTAGTCATGACTTTCGTCCGTCCAGCTGTCGATCCATCTATCTGTCTGTAAACAATTGGTTTCCGACTGATAACTCCAGTTTGGATTATTTGATTTCAACCAAAGTTGATTTGTGTATTTTCCAGCTAGTAATACAGGCCAGGTTTGAATATAGCCCCCCCCCCCCCCCTCACACACACACACACACACGTGTCACTTAGGCAATTATTATGACGTACCAACAGGATCATAAATCAGTGAATTAATCATGATGCTAAAATAACAGAGTATCATACTCAATTAATATAGTATTATACCCAAATAATATAGTATAATCAGTATCATACTCAAATAATTAGGTATCATACTTAATTATTTATGCAGCATTTATGAAATCCGATATACCAAATAATATAGCATCATGCCAAATTATTAGAGTATCATACTAAAAAAACAATTATCACCCTCCCGTACGTGAACCTGACTTCAGTATCATGCTATTTTATTTATGCTGCATTCATGAAATCGTGCACAATAATAGAGTATGATGCTAAATTAATTGAGTATCATACTAAAATAATTAAGTATCATACTCAAATAATATAGTATGATGCTAAATTAATTGAGTATCATACTGAATTAATTCAGTATCATACTCAAATAATATAGTATGATGCTATATTAATTGAGTATCATACTGAATTAATTCAGTATCACACTCAAATAATATAGTATGATGCATAGTATGATGCTAAATTAAATGAGTATCATACTGAAAACCTGTCAACACATTCCGCTTACCAATCAGTGGCGTCGATACATACACGCTAGATTTTCTGGCGCCACATTTGAATAACACGATAAGTAAATGGAAGACTGACATAAAAATGAATCTGGAAGGTTTTCTTAAAGGCGCGCGCGGTATCGTGTCTACGGTAACCCGTACTTTACAGTCCTCGATCAACGAAGCATCTATTTCAACAGTTCCCGGAATGTTCAGCCGTGTTGCCAGTATTTAGAGAGGCTGTGCAGATTGTTGAAGAAATGAAAACGTAAGGATAAATCTTCGAAAACACCACATTTTGGAAAATTGAAACGATCTCGACGGTCAAAATAAGGCAAGACGCGACACCTTGAACGGGGGTAGTGGAGGTGGGTGGTGGCGGTGTAATATGTACACTGTTTGAAAGAAGGCAATACGCTACGAAGAACATGGATGTTACGACTGGGTGGGGGGGGGGGGGGGGGGGGTCTCACTCCCCGCCACATAAAATCAGAACACAGGTTTTGAATGGTTAGAAGTTCCCGCGGGACATGCCAAATAGCTGAAACTTCACCCTGCAAAGTAAGTAGCTGTCATAGTTATTAGTGCCAATACTAGTTTTAATTTTCCTGCTTCCAGTAAAAATTTAGCCTGAAAAAGTTTCGTGCGGTTGAAATTTTGCAACATTTAGAACACTTGAATTATCAACGGTAAGATCAAAAATTGGATTAAGTCATTCCTAACGCAACGACACCAGCGAGTTGTAGTAGAAGGGGAATTTTCATCATCCTGCACTGTTGATTCAGGTGTACCTCAAGGAACTGTCCTTGGGCCTCTTTTATTTCTTTGCCATATAAATGATTTACCACTACGTGTAAAATCTCAGGTTCGCCTATTCGCAGACGACTGCCTTCTGTACAGGCCGATATCATCATTAGAAGACCACCTCCAACTTCAACAAGATCTGATCTCGTTAGAAAAATGGGCAATGGATTGGGGGATGCGATTCAACGCCTCTAAGTGCTACATTATGTCAATTCATAGAAATAAAAATCCATCCTCTTTCCGCTATACCTTAAACAACTATATACTGGAACAAGTACAGAACAACCCATATCTAGGTGTAATCATCAATGAAAACTTAAAATGGACTACTCACATCAGTAAAACCTGCAACAAAGCAGGCTCCACACTCGGATTCATCCGACGAAACCTAAAACATTGCAACAAAAAACTTAAAGAAACTGCCTACATTTCATTAGTCCATGATGAAAGAACTTGACTGGAAACCACTAAAAGACAGAAGAAGAGAACAACGACTCGTCCTACTCTTCAAAATCGCTAACGATTTAGTGGCCATCCCTGCTGACAATGTCATCCAATAAAACAAACGACCAACAAGTTCAGCAAATAGCAAACAAATTAAAATCCATCCATCCAATACTGAAATTTATAGGAACTCATTTGTACCACGGACCATTAAAGACTGGAATTCTATCTCGGAAAGCGCAGTTAACTGCGAGACAATTGAGGGCTTCAAAGCTATTATATCGCGCAAATAATAGGCCCAGTGCGCGCACACTCACCCTGGATAAGTTTTACTCAGTATTGAGGCTAATTTCCAGTATTTTACAGATACAGATACAAAATCGAAAAATTACATCACAAAGATTGGGGGTGGGTAGGCTTTACGCAAATTCATCTCCAATGGGTTGGAAATTTTGTCTGGCCCGGGTTGGGGGGGGGGGGGGAGGGGGGTGTTTAAAAGTTTGAAGATGACAATATTCTCCACCGAAGAACCACCAAACACCCTGTAGCCAAATCCAGACGAAGATTCAACGATGGGTTATTTATTTATTTATTTATTTATTTATTTATTTATTTATTTATTTATTTATTTATTTATTTATTTATTTATTTGTGTTTAATTATTTATTTGTGTTTAAGGTCAAATATTTCTGCGCAATGGCTAATCGTGACCATGACAGTTTTACTGGTGGAAGAGATTGGCGGAGAAAACCACCGAGCAACGATGAGCAGCTGTCAGCTCTCAAGCATCAAACTCCACACAAGCAGGACTGGCATTGGTTGAAGATAGATACACCATCGACGTGCAGTACACCTTAGTACACAACGCCACCGTGCTCCCATGTGAACAGTGGGGGTGAAGTGTTTTGCCCAAGGACACAACGCGGCAGGGCGCAGGTGGGATTCGATCAAGGATCCCTCGTCTTGCCGCCTTCCCCCCTCTACCTACTGGCCCTCGCGTCCCCTGATACAACCATACATACCACACCGGTTCGAGGTAGTTTCGCATTGTAAACTAAAATTTAGAAAATCTACGTTGGAATGTAAGTGTGCATGTGTGGCGGAGGAAGGGGGGTTTTAGAACATGTGTGTGGATAGGGGTTGTATGTGTAAGGAGATATCTGTAGGTTAATGGGTATGTCGAAGATAGTTAAGTATATGCATATATATCTGTGCAGTTATGTGTGTAGTTGCGATGGTACGAGTGTCGTGTTTCCACCTCTGCGAGTACCACCAATCCACTCAAAATTACTAATTTTGATTTCGAAAAGAATTCTTGAGTTGCATTGTTTGCACACCTCTGTGTTTTATTTTTCAGCAAATGCATTGTTAATTTAACAAGTGTATCAGGGGATGCGGTGGCTCAGTAGGTAGAGGGGAAGGCTACAAGAAGATGGATCCTTGATTCGAATCCCACCTGCGCCATGTAGCGGCGTTGTGTCCTTGAGCAAAACACTTCAACCCCACTGTCCACATGGGAGCACGGTAGTGTGGTGTACTAAGCCGTACTACTCGTCGATGGTGCATCTTTCTTCAACCAATGCCAATTCTGCTTGTGTGGGGTTTGATTGCTTGAGAGCTGACAGTTGCTCGTCGTTGCTCGGTGGTTCTCCCCGCCAATCTCTTCCACCCGTAAAACTGTCATGGTCACGATTAGCCATTGTGCAGATATATTTTTGCGTAAAGCCCACCCACCCCCAATTTTGGGGATATAATTTTTCGATTGATAATTCAAGTGTTCTAAGTGTTGCAAAATTTCAACCGCACGGAATTTTCAGGAGACTTTTTCAGGCTAAAGTTTTACTGGAAGCAGGAAAATTAAAACGAGTGTTTGACACTATTAATTATGACAGCTACTTACATTGCAGGATGAAGTTTCAGCTATTTGGCATGTCCCGCGGGAACTGCTAACCGTTCAAAACCTGTGTCCTGATTTTGTGTGGCGGGGTGAGAGAGCCCCCCCCCCCCCCCCATCGTAACATCCATGTTCTTCGTAGCTTATTGCCTTTTTTCAAACATTGTACATATCACACTGCCACCATCGCCCCCCCCCCCCCACTCCCCCCCCCCCACCCCACCACCTCCCTTCAAGGTGTCGCGTCTTGCCTTATTTTGATCGTCGAGATCGTTTCAATTTTTCAAACCGTGGTGTTTTCGAAGATTTATTCTTACGTGTTTATTTCTTCAACAGTCTTCACAGCCACTCTTAATACTGGCAACAGGGCTGAACATTCCGGGAACCTCACAACCATTCGATTTACATTTCTTGCTTAAGCTTCCAGTCTCGTACTTGCTGTTGAAATAGATGCTTCGTTGATTGAGGACTGTACAGTACGGGTTACCGTAGACACGACACCGCGTGCGCCATCAAGAAAACCTTCCAGATTCATTTTTATGTCGGTCTTCCATTTGCTTATCGTGTTATTCAAATGTGGCGCCAGAAAATCTAGCGTGTATGTATCGGCGTCACTGGTTGGTTAGCGGAATGTGTTGATTGACAAGTTTTCAGTATGATACTCAATTAATTTAGCATCATACTATATTATTTGAGTATGATACTTAATTATTTTAGTATGATACTCAATTAATTTAACATCATACAATACTCCTATCACACCATCGGAAATACTTTCAAAGTTGCGCGAATTGAAAAGTGGGAAAGCATCGGGCCTTGACAATATTAGTAACAGTTTGCTGAAAGCAGTTGGCCCATGCATGACAGATAGTTTATCAAAACTTTTCAACCAAGTTTTAACTTCTGGTTGTTATCCGGAAGATTGGAGTAAGTCTGTTCTTTCCTTAATATATAAGAAGGGTGATCGCAATGATCCAAACAATTATAGGGCCATTGCTGTGAGTTCCGCTATCGGAAAATTGTTCAACAAAATTATCAATCAAAGATTATCTGATTTTATAGATGATAACAATATTATTGGCGAAAACCAGTTTGGATTTTGCAAAGGAAAAGGGACCACAGATAGTGCCTTTGTTTTTAAAACGGTTATTGACAAATACAAATTTTAAAAAAAAACACTGTATGCTGCTTTTGTTGATTTTCGCAAAGCATTTCATTCGGTAAACAGGGAATTGCTCATGTTGAAACTTCAACATATAGGTGTGAGTGGTGAAGTATTCAACGTGATCAAATCTATGTATGAATCTAGCTTTTATTTGACTAAAACTTCTATTGGGTTGGGACCAGCCTCCCTCTCTTCTGTAGGTGTCCGTCAAGGGTGCATCTTATCTCCCTCTCTATTTAAAGTTTTTATTGAAGACATAAAAGACATTTTCGACAATTTGTGTGATCCTGTGTGGATTCGTGGTTACAAATTAAATCATCTTCTTTTTGCAGATGATCTTGTAATGATATCTGATAGCCAGAAAGGGCTTCAACAGTGCCTCAACAAGCTCCACAATTATACTGAAACTAATATGCTGCAAATAAACGTTGGAAAAACAAAATGTTTAAGATTTGGATCTGCGTCAGTTAATGAAGCACAAAAGCAACCAATATTTTTTATCGGAGACAAGCGTATTGATATGGCTGACGAATTTACATATCTAGGAATAAAATTCTCAAAAGATGGTACATTCTCTAAAGCCCAAAATGATTTGGTTGTTAAAGCCCAAAAAGCTTTATACTCACTTTTTCGTGCATTTAACGAAACTTCACGGGTTCCAATAAAGACAATGTCAAAGCTGTTTGATAAATTAATTCAACCTATAGCCTTCCTTATATGGGTGTGAAGTCTGGGGATCAGAAAAACGTACGGTAAGCGTTACAACATAGCCTGTGAAAAATTACACACTTCCTTTTGTAAAAAAGTCTTGGGCGTTGGGAAATTTTCGTCCAATCACGCGGTCCGCGCAGAACTTGGTCGATATCCGCTATATATCGAGGCGGTAAGTAGGATGGCTTCTTTCGCAATCAAAATATCTGAAAATCAAAATGACCTGATGTGGAATGTGGTAGCTGAACAAAGAAATCGTAAAGGCAAACCGGAATCTCCTTTCAAATTACTGGATAGATACGGTCTCGCTGTCCCTCAACATCCAATTATCACTAACACTAATGTTATAGGTAAGCTCAAGTACAATTTGCGCTTGCAGCATGTAAACACGTTCAAGAAGTCAATGTTTGAGAACTGCAAAAAGAATGGAGATAATAAACTGAGAACTTACAGGCTGTTTAAAAATGACTATTCAATGGAAACGTACTTAGTGGAAACGAACACGGCGGAAGACCGGGAAATTTTCACTAAGCTTCGTATCAGCAATCATAAGTTAGCTATTGAAAAAGGACGACATTATCAACCGCCGAAGCCTGTTATCGACAGGATATGTACTCACTGTGAAGCAAACCCCGGGAAAATAGAAAACGAATACCATTTTCTTATGGAATGTACACATTATTCAGAGCTTCGATCAGAACTATTTGTTCTGATGAACAGTGAGATTGACGGTTTTATTGATCTGAGTATATTTGAGAAATTCAAAGTAATATTTGAAAATAGAACCCCCAGTTTATGCCATAAAATCTGCAGCGTGATCCGGGATTTTTTCGCCAGACGATTATGATATGTTTAGTGATGTGTATTGGAAATTCTAGTTCACGTCTCCACGATCTTTTTCGTATCAAATTAATAAAAATATAGTACTTTGATCATGGAAAATTGGTGGATGAAATTGTAATATTTTGAGTACTACTTTTGTTCATGTTACTTGTAGATTATCGCATACTGTCCTGTATAGGATGTTTTATGCTAATAAATGTTATGTTATGTTATGTTATGTTATGTTATGTTATGTTATGTTGTTATGTTATGTTATGTTATGTTATGTTATGTTATGTTATGTTACAATATTATTTGAGTATGATACTTAATTATTTTAGTATGATACTCAATTAATTTATCACCATACTATATTATTTGAGTATGATGCTTAATTATTTTAGTATGATACTCAATTAATTTAGCATCATACTATATTATTTGAGTATGATGCTTAATTATTTTAGTATGATACTGAATTAATTTAGCATCATACTATATTATTTGAGTATGATGCTTAATTAATTCAGTATGATACTCAATTAATTTAGCATCATGCTATATTATTTGAGTATGATACTTAATTATTTTAGTATGATACTCAATTAATTTAGCATCATACTATATTTTTGTGCACGATTTCATGAATGCAGCATAAATAAAATAGCATGATACTGAAATCAGGTTCACGTACGGGAGGGTGATAATTGTTTTTTTTAGTATTAGTACTCTAATAATTTGGCATGATGCTATATTATTTGGTATGATTTCATAAATGCTGCGTGAATAATTAAGTATTATACTTAATTATTTGAGTATGATACTGAATTAATTGAGTATCATACTATATTATTTGGGTATCATACTATATTAATTGAGTATCATACTCTATTATTTTAGCATCATGCTTAATTCAGTGATTTATGATCCTGTCCGTACGTCATAAATTATTCACAAAATGCATTTTGAAGGATTGGGAGTTATCATATGCAAAAAAGAAAATTGACTCCAAAAGCCCAACATAGCTTTATGTACTGCATTCTTAATCCTTTACCTAACACAAATTGAAGCCAACAGTACAAATTATTTTTCTGAAACATCAGATGTTTTTCATTTTTTACTTCTAACCATGGCTTATTAGTCCTTATTGGAACAAGCTCATCAAGTTTGTTCCATTAATAGGTCACGAGGTATGTTTTGAAGTAGAGAAATGAAAAAATAAAATTTGAATAGCAAATTTTGTATATCACGATTGCAAACACGGCAGATTCGTTAGGTAAACGGTTAACAAAAAATGGCTCCGACTATTTTGCGTCTGAGCATTGCCATTGCTGGGACAGTCGGGCTGCATGCGTGACATCACTCTAGTTTAATTCTTTTTTCAAAAAATTTCAACAAAACCATATCATGTGACCCCTCTTTGGAACGAGCTCGACAAGCTCGTTCCAAAGAGGGGTCACATGATATGGTTTTGTTGAATTTTTTTTTTAAATTATATTTTTTCAGCTGCTTAACTTGCATATTACGCGGGCGGATGGGGGCGATTCATTGGGTAAAGGGTTAACTAAGCAGTTGTGCTATAACCACAACATGCATATTGTATTCATTAGCTCACCTGACTTGAAAGGCAGTGGGAGCTATTTCCATCACTTGGCGTTGGGCGTCTGTTAACTGTTGAAACTTGTCTTCTTCAAGACCACTGAGCCAAATTCAAACTTATATGGCACAGACCATCTTTGGAGTACACCCTTTCTACTTTGTTCAAATGAGGCTGCTGCCATCGTCGGGCTGGGGATGATTCACAAAAAAGCCTAAAAATCTTTAAAAATCTTCTCATGAACCACCAGACAGAATGCCTTGATATTTGGTATGGAACTTCCTTTGGTGGTGAAGATTAACGTTTCTTCAAAGCAAGTTTGTAGGTCAATATCTGGGCTTTCTGTGGTAGTATGCCAGTTTTGGGCTCCACTCCAAATTTCTTTTTCAAGAACCGATGGGCTGATTTGAACCAAATTTGGCAAAAAGTATAATTGGGTCATAATTACTTAATTTATGCCAGAATATTTTTTTTGGGCTGATCCATGGGGACCCCAGGTACTAAAAATAGAAAAATAATTCAAATGCCCTAATTTCAAAAACTACATAGACGATAATATTGTTTTTTGGTATGACACTTCCTTAGGACCAGTGGAATCAAATGGATCAAAAACATAAAAAATGCTAGTGGTTTTGTGATGAGGTGTTGTATGGGGATGCCCATTTTAACATTGTTTGCAATGGGAAAATGCTGAATCATTGTCTTTCTTGTGCTCCATCAACTTAGTATTCTTCTGCAGAACCTTTGGGCCAAATCTAAACTAATAAGGTGCAAGGCATCTTGATGGAGTATACTCTTCTGAGATTTTCCCAAATATTTACTAATCCCCTTGGGGTGGGGTTAATGCCCAAAAAGCCTAAAATTCTTTTTAAAAAATCATCTTTTCATAAACCACTTACAATAATCAGGGATTTGGTTAGAGGGTTTCAGCTGGGGGGGGGGGGAGGGGGAGGGGGGGGGGTGCCACCGGTATAAATTCCAACTGTGAGTGGTTTCGATAGGTGGTTGCACTGCAGCGCTGGGTGATATCTTTTAACCTTTTACCCAACGAATCACCCGCATCCACCCACGTAATATGCAAATACAGCTGCTGAAAAAAATATTATTTTTTTTTAAATTTCAACAAAACCATATCATGTGACCCCTCTTTGGAGCGAGCTCATTCCAAAGAGGGGTCACATGATATGGTTTTGTTGAAATGTTTTAAAAAAAATTTAAAAAATGATATTTAAAATAATGAATTTTGAAATCATCTGCGTTGGGTAAAGGGTTATGAACCCTTCTGAAAATTTTCACTAGTCCTGAAATGGAAAAAGCATCATTTATAATGTGTCTGGGTCAGAAAATTTACCGGATTGATGTCAGAGTCGAAATTTTTAGGCCATGTCAATTTTAGAGTAGGAAATTTTAAACACAAGTTTCCAGTTGGAAATAAAAGATCAAAATTTCTCATCATTAGTTGGAATTTTAATATTTTTCATGAATAATGTTAATTTATTGAATTTCCAAAACTATTTGATTTTTGACTTCGGAATTTCCAACTATTGAAAAAAAAATACTCCTAGCTGGGAGGGGGGGGGGGGGGTGTCTCACACACCCCTCCTGTCGCCACAATAATAATGTTTAGAATTATGGTATATAACTTCCTTTAGTGATGCAGATTCAAGTTTGTTCAAACGAACATAGTAGGTCAAGATTTAGGCTCCCTATGGGAGGATGCCCATTTTTCCCAAAAAACTGCTACTCTCCTCGGGGTGGGGTAGAGAGAACCCCAGAAGCTAAACACAACAAAAACAAATCATATGGACACTTTTTTAAGACTTCACAGAACAGAGCTTTTTGCCTGAGAAGCTTTGCAAGGACCAGCAGAAGTGAATGGCAATAAATTGTTTTTGGTTGTGTCACTGCAAATCAAAAAAATGTTCTTGCTCTCCATCACTAACTGACACACTCATCTCTTTTGACAACTGGAGCCATGTGATCGTTTTAGGCTCACCTCAGTCTCCAGTTTTCTAAGAAGTCTACAGAGTTTTTTAACCCTTTACCCAACATAACGGCCAAAACCGATTAGCGCTATTCTCAAAAATTGCCAATTAATTTTAATTATTTTTTCATTTTTTGTCTCAAAAACATAGGTTATGACCCCTCATTGGAACGAGCTCGTTCCAATGGGGGGGGGGGGGGGGGGTCATTACCTATGTTTTTGAGACAAAAAATTTAAAAAATTAGTTATTCAATCATTTTTTTTGCAAGTGTTGTCTACTTTTCATGTTGGGTAAAGGGTTGAAATCCCCGCTGTCTAATGTTCCTACTACACCCTCTAGACACGACTTTGATGTGGTCATGCCTAGATGAAGTAGTTGGAATATTGGTCAAATCAGGATTACCCCGACCCCCCACCCCAAAGTCATTTTCGCAATGCCCCTGAGTGTAACGATAGATGGCAGTGGTGATAGAAGACAGTAACAGCAGTAAAATACTACTAAGGGCGGTCAGCTGTAGTTGTTTCATATAACACCGTAACAGTGTTGGACTGATGGTGTGCGGGGAGGTGCGGAGTGACAGTTTGTTGTGTTGTGATAGCAGTAGTTTTGACAGGAGATTGTAGTGACGAATAAAAACTGTAAAACGTAGGAGTGGTATAGAACCAAAGATCCGTATTAATCATTGTTGTAACAGCGTCATGGGTGGGTTGTTTGGGGAAACAGTGAGCCTTCGGGTGGGAAGCTATAAGGAGCTGTATTTATAGGTAGTATTAATTGTGAGGGAAATAAATATTGCCCCTTTGTGATAGCTCAGTGTTGAATAGAGTATTATAAGGCCGTTTGGAGATACGATGGGCACACCCTGGGGGTATAATCCGGACAGTCCCAAAAATAGAGCAGACTCGAGGACATGCTATATACGTCTATAGGCCTATTGGTATTGAACCCCTACTTGTCGAATGGAAGCAGTCCAATCTCAGTTGAGTCTCTGTATAATCTTGGACTCAATCTTCCGACTGTGGCACCCAGTGGTCACATACAATTAGGGCGAAGGAATCAGTTACCCATTAACGATGTAGCACAGCTTTCCTGTCAACAGTGTTTAGGATGTTACGGCAGAAATGTCATAATACTCTTACTAAATTTGAAGCAATTTCCTGCGACCGGCCTCCAGACTCACCCACACCTCCATTACAGTGAAAGGGGCTTCGCATTCTCAATCGCGCTCTCCCCATGCCGTGTCCTCAGCAGGGATGTGGCGACAGGGGGGAGGGTCCCCCCCCCCCCCCCCCCCAGCTAGGAGTATTTTTTTTTTTCAATTGTTAGAAATTCCGAGGTAAAAAATCAAATAGTTGGAAATTCAATAAATTAACATTGTTCATGAAAAATATTAAAATTCCAGCTAATGATGAGAAATTTTGATCTTTTATTTCCAACTGGAAACTTGAGTCTCAAATTTCCTGCTCTAAAATTGACATGGCCTCAAAATTTCGACTCTGACATCAATCCGGTAAATTTTCTGACCCAGACACATTATAAATGCTTTTTCCGTTTCAGGACTAGTGAAAATTTTCAGAAGGGTTCATAACCCTTTACCCAACGCAGACGATTTCAAAATTCATTAGTTTAAATATTTTTTTTATTTTTTTAAATTTCAACAAAACCATATCATGTGACCCCTCTTTGGAACGAGCTCTTCGAGCTCGTTCCAAAGAGGGGTTTTGGCCGCTACGTTGGTTAGAGGGTTAATGGTGTTTAAGGTCACATACTTCTGCACAATGGCTCTTCGAGCTCGTTCCAAAGAGGGGTCACATGATATGGTTTTGTTGAAATTTTTCGAAAAATAATATTTTTTCAACAGCTATATTTGCATATTACGTGGGCGGATGCGGGCGATTCGTTGGGTAAAGGGTTAAAAGATATCACCCGGCGCTGCAGTACAACCACCTGTCGAAACCACTCACAGCTGGAATTTACACCGCTGCCCTAAGTGCACAATCATAGACTTGTGGTAAAGTATGGCCGATTCAGTTAGGCCTTTGTGGATATCTGTTTGATTCGGTGGCGAATCTAGCTGTTCGCTTGTCGTGACACTGCCACCACCCGTAAGCTCATACGAAAAGAAGGGCGTCAGAGGAGGGTCATAATTTAGATTCACAATTTCCTGGATAGCCTGTATCGACTTAGGTCAGGTGGCATGCTGTAATTCAAGTATGCCCGAGTGTGTGTGAACGAGCCAATAACTCAAGACTACTTGGACTACAATGATGAATCTTCACTTGATTACTTAGGGCGATAGGAGAATACGTCACACAACGTAACCGAGTCCGTAACTTCAAGGTTAAGGCCAACTTTCAAGGTTACACTCAAATCAGATGGATATCCGTGGCTCAGCTATAACTCCAAAACTTCAAACTACAATTGTCAAACTTTCATAGAAATGCTAAGGATAGTCAGAAAATGTGTCGCGAATAATAGTTGCTTGTACATTAGGTTCATGCTGGGGTGTAACTTCAGTGTCAAGCTTAAAATTCAAGGTCACACTTAAAGTCTGTCGATACTCTTGTCTCAACCAAAACTCAGAAAGGAATCAAATTACAAGTATAAAACTTCATACAAATGTCAAGGTCGGTCAAAAGACGCCCAACGTCTAAAACTAGTCTGTGCACGAAAAAAACAGTTGGGTTACAAATCAACCCAAACCAACTGGGTTAAGTGAATAGGAACCCAATTAATTTCATATATTCACTCAACTCTGTGATTTTGGTTGTTTTTAAACCCAACTGATTTTGGAGCGTGTATCTTGAAGGTCAAGGTCATATTTGAGTGACACGTGCTTCAGGTCATAAGTCATGTTTCAGCCATAGTTCAGAAACCGTTGTAGTAAAACGACAGTGGGGTGGGGTGACTCACACAATGTAGCAAAGCCTGTAACTTTGAGATCAAGGTCAGATTTCAAGGTCACGTTTAAATTCTGTAGATATTCGTGTCTCAGTCGTGACTCAGAAAATGAATCAATCTACAATTATGAAACTTCATACAAATGCGAAGGACATTCATAAAGTGTGTTTCGTGTAATAGTTGCTTGCTCATCTTCGAGGTTGAGAGATCATCATCGGTTCCATTTGAGGGAGGGGGTGCTTATTTTATTGTTTTATCTGTTTGTTTGTTTTCATGGGTTATTCATGATGTTTGGTTTGTGGAGTCAGCCCCCTCCCCTCCTCCTCCCCCCACACACACACCATACATCCTCACGTCACTCCACTCCCTACTCTTCTTTCTCTTTTCTTTTCCACGCTTTTCCTAACATGAAAAGCAGGCGACACTTGAAAACAAAATTTTTGAATAACTAATTTTTTAATTATTTTGTCTCAAAAACATAGGTTATGACCTATCTTTGGAACGAGCTTGTCGAGCTCGTTCCAAAGAGGGGTCATAACCTATATTTTTGAGAAAAAAAAGATAAAATAATGAACATTAATTGGCGACTTTTGTGAATAGCGCCGGTTTTGGCCATTACGTTGGGTAAAGGGTTAAACGAATGTATTGCAGTGTGTATATATTTTAACACCGTTGGTCGTTTCGTTTGCTCTTGGCCCCCAAACGATGTTCAAAGGGGTTACGTTTGTTCCAAGAACGACTTTTCGGGAACAAACTCACCAAACACTTTCAAATAATGGTCCTTGAAATGATTTGAAAACATTTGCTTCCGGAATTAAATAACATGTTATGGTACGGAGTGCTAAAGACATGATGTGTCACTCGAAGTGTGGACTGTCTCCCGAAGTTTGCAATACAATCCTACTCAGTCCCGAAACACGAATTGCCAGCTTATTCTTATACAAAGTGTGAACACAATCGAGTAAAATCTACGATGTACACTAGGTACATGTAGTCTGGTAAGGTATCAGGACAAATCATTCCAAATACAGTTTGAAAGGTCAATAGGCAATGGTCTATTACTCAAACTGACGACTTGTTCCACACATCTTTGACACGTTTGTTTGGGCGGCTTCGCCGGCTTGTAAACCGAGCTGGACAACAGATGCACATGGGGTGGTTCTAGATGAATTCTATAACGTTGTCTGAGTTCTTTTTTCTGTCACAGAATCATTATTCTTGTAAACACGCCGTAACATGGATACATGTAGTACCGAGGCCCATACATCCCGTCTTCGAGGCTCAGTTCACGAAGCATATTTTATCTCAAGGATTCAAATTATTAGGCCTATGTATAAAATTGATACCTGGGGACCGGACATATTTATATTAGGCCTATGTATAAAATTGATACCTGGGAACCGGACATATTTATATCAGGCCTATGTATAAAATTGATACCTGGGGACCGGACATATTTATATTTATTTATTTAACCCTTTACCTAACATGAAATACAGACGACACTTGGAAAAAAATTATTGACAACTAATTTTTTTCATTTGTTGTCTTAAAAACATAGGTTATGACCCCTCATTGGAACGAGCTCGTTCCAATGAGGGGGTCATAATCTATGTTTTTGAGACAAAAATGAAAAAATAATGAAAATTAATTGGCGATTTTTGAAAATAGCGCTGGCCGGTTTTGGCGCTACGTTGGTTAGAGGGTTAATGGTGTTTAAGGTCACATACTTCTGCACAATGGCTAATCATGACCATGACAGTTTTTACGGGTGGAGGAAGCCGGAGTACTCGGAGAGAACCACCGAGCAACGGCGAGCAACTGTCAGCTCCCCAACATACCAACTCCACACAAACAGGGTTAGCATTGGTTGAAGACAAGTGCACCATCGACGTGCAGTACGCCTTAGTACACAGCGCCACCGTGCCCCCACGTGGGCAAGGGTGAAGTGTCTTGCCCAAGGACACAACGCGGTTGCCGCAGGTGGGATTCAAACCGAGGACCTCTCGGTTTGCAGCCTGCAACTCTACCTACTGAGCCACCGCGCCCCCACTAAAACAAACACTCCCGAACGCTGCAAAAACCTGCGTAAATAAGTGTGAAACAGTTCTGTGGGTTGAATGGGGTGGAATGTCTTTCTGTGCTGGTGCCCCCCCCCCCCCCAAGATAATTGAGAAAGTGCTCTCTGACTTAACCTTCTGGTAGCTTATTTTTTTTGGGGGGGGGGGGTGGGGGTATGGGTAAAAATCCACTTTATATTTAGGGCTGGCAAAATGAGGGTTTTTTTTTTAGCAACTACGGCATGTTTAAAATTGCGAAGCTCGTCAGTGAATAGCCTATCTTCCGACACGATGTGACTCTGGCTGTCAAACGTGTGATTACCCCCCCCCCCCCCAAAAAAAAAAAAAAAGCTAGCAAAAGATCAGTTACTAGAAATTCATGTTGTACAAGACATAGCTCGTCGGAGAACTTTCACCAATGTTCAGTCAATTTCAGGGATAGGCCTACATTCTCAACATCATGACTTGTTCGGCACCTTAAACCACAAACGAGGCAAGGGCGCCGGGAGCATTCGATGACAGGGGTGGAGGGGGCTGGAGTATCAAAAAAGGGCACTCGACCCGAGGTTGGCTCTGAGTTAGGAACAGGAGTTCACAACGTATCAGAAATTGTAATGCTGACAATCGATAGTATTTACATCATGTAGCCTATACATGGGGCCTGTATTAGCCCCCTGAGTGCAACAAGGCGCTATCTGCATGGTATTACCAGGGTACATGTATTTTGGGATTTACCATGGTTTACCATGGAACTTTTTTATAAGGGCGGGGGACGATATAACGCCATAGAACTCACCCCCGGCGATATATAACTTCTTTGTTTGATGATTGTCGCCCAGTCTGTGTCATTACCTACCCCCCCCCCCCCCCCCCCCCCCCCACACACACACAAATTGCCACTGGAACACGGAAAATGTGTTGTTTCAAACGAATACTCTCGAGTTTCTCAGTTACAGTTCTCGGAAAGTTGGTCTTTTCCATTACCGCACTTCTGGCGAAAGGGGACACGTCGCTGCACCACTCCCCCAGTCTCAAGATAAGGGGGCATCGGTACCATGAACCGCCCCACCCCACCGCCCTTCAAGTTGATCACATGGGTGGACGCTTATAGAGCAGAGGCCAACTACATGTGAAAATTTAAAGGGTGCCTATCAGTCATTCGGGTGTAAGGACATTTGTATAGATTCTGGCAAGTAGAAATGTGCAACATGCTGCCACCAAGTCGGCAGAGTGAAATGAGAAACTTTTTAAAATGTTTCTGACACATCGTTTGTATCTGTCACGCGTAACACACGACCAGGTAAATAAAACCCAGCCTCGGTGTCAGGTAGTTTATTAATAGCAACACTGTCCCACTGGAAATGCAGAGACATGGTCAATGGAGTAATCTTCAAAGTAACGCTGGCTTCTGTGTTGGATAATTCTTGGTTTTAGGAGATAATCTCACATAATGAGATCAACAAAGCTACCATTATCACACGATGCAGTAAAAGTTATTTTATCAATACAAGGTGAGTGGAGTGAAAAGTGATCAATGTCTTCTCCCGTAAAAGTAATTAAATTTCAAACTATTTACATGTGGTATTTGTGTGACGTCCAAGAGTTTTGAAGCTGACGGTCAACATGTTTTGTTCTCGAGGTTTCTCTTTCAACAGAAAACAGTCGGCCAAAGAAGCGAGGTGCCTTTAACTGCCAAAGTTCGTATGTCGGCTTTATGACCCTAAATGTTAGGTTGGGGTGAAATCAGTTCCAAAATTAAAAGATCAGAAATTGTTTACACTCACCAAACACTACATACAGACAGGCGGGCACCCACTAAGAGAGTACAGGTATATGGGTGGGTGTGTCTGTGTGACACCCCAATAATGTTTTCAGTTAGAACATTTTCGTCTCGACTGGAGTCTTAGATATCGTTTCGATCTTGCTGTAAGCTCTTATCATATTTGACTTTACCTGTATTTGTTACCGGGGTTTACTTGGACTAGTAAGTAGTACATGTACATGTATGTCTCCGCAGTCGGACATACAAATGTAGGGAAGTAGGTCCCAATTTTGTTTTCTTGGGGTAGAGGGGGGGGGGGGCAATGGGGGGAGGGGTGGGGATGCAGCGTGGCCATTTTGTAGTTGCGGTACACTCATTGGGTCTATCTGGTAGATTGCTGGAAGGTATTGCAACTTAAAGGTTTCATTGCTGGTGGATACAGTAGTGCAGAGTGGAGTTTAACTAAATCACCCATGGAGTGGAGTTATCACCCAAAGTATCATTTTCAAATTCTGTACATATGGACAAAAAACACAAGCAAAGTTTCAGCCAATGGCCAATGGGCTGGAACTTTGCTTGTGATTGTTGTGCTTTGCAACAAAATTTGTAATTATTACTTGGGTGGAATTTCCACTCTGTGAGTGATTTAGTGATAATACACTCTCTATGTACCCGCCGTTGCTCAGCGGTTCTCTCTGGCTTCCTCCGCCCGGGCTCGGGTCACGAAGATTTTTTCATCAGCAGTGGTAGGATTTCAAATTGGGGGGGAGGGGGGGGGGGGGGACAGCAAATTTCCTGGGCATACCAAATTTCAAAGTCATAACATGATATGCCAAAGGCATATCCCGAATGCCTAAGAGGAGGAGGATATGGAGGGAGGGGCAGCAAATTTTTGGGGGCAGAGCAAATTTCAAAGTCAAATCCTGAAGGCCTGAGAAGGGGGAGGATATAGGAGGGGGTGTCCTCCCTCCTGTAGGTTGGGGTCTGGGGGTCTCCCCCAAGAAAATTAAAAAAAAATTCTCGCCTTCTGAAAAGAGTTTTGAAGGAAATATACATGTATTCTAGACGAACAATGCCAATATGATGATTTTGCAGACCATATCTTCTCTCTGTTCACATTTATTTATACCCTTGCCCCCTCCCACCCCACCCCACCCCACCCCACCCCAAGATATTTGTTTAATTAAATGTTGGCCATTTAAAGTTTTATAGAATTAGTTATTTCATAGATGTATAGGACGGAACTGGAAACAAATATTTAGGCCTATGATTTTGCAGACCATATCTTCCCTCTGTTGGCATTTATTTATACCCTTGCCCCCCCCCCCCCACCCCCCACCCCAGATATTTGTTCAATTAAATATTGGTCATTTAAAGTTTTATAGAATTAGTTATTTCATAGATGTATAGGACAGAACTGGACATAAATATTTAGGCCTATGCATATGCATACAACTGTTAACACAATCTTCAGACAGTTTTTAGGGTGGGGTGGGGTTGCTCAGTAACATTGTGGGACCCTGCCCCCCCCCCCCCTCCCAGCTCCACCACTGTTCAACTGTCTGCATATCCCAGCCAATTAGAAATTTGTGTTGGCACCACCAATAAGTTTTTACGAATACCTATTCTGATACACATAATATCAACATACCTATTGACATCTCTTCTTTGTCCATGTGTCTGTCATCCGTCTGTTGACATTTAACTTTACTTCCATTGACCGCTGTCTGTCATCCATCTGTGGACATTGATTTGTGACTAAATGTACATGTATGTCTTCAAAAAACTCAAATAATCATGCCCCCACTCTCAGTAGGTTTGGATGTTATACCTGATTAAATCTGTTCATCCAGTTGCTTGTCCATTCATCCATCCGTTCGTTAACAGCTAGGAAATCATCCCTAGACTTGACACCAGTGGGGTGTGGTTGGGGGGGGGGGGGGGAGGGGTGTTGTGCGATCTTTTGTTAGAATCTGATTTTCTTGATTTCGGTATGCATGTGCATAAACGGTGTGTATGTCAATATAAATTCATTTAAAACATGATTGCGTCTTTCAAAACATATATATGAGGGCCAGAAGTACTTGTACATGTACATGTATATACATGTAGTTTTACATCCCTGTCTGAAAAGTGATGTCCTTAGAATTTAAATTTTAAGCTAATTTGAACTGTGTCTTACAATAACAAACATGTCATCTGATTCTCCTGATTGTTGAAGTACATTTTATACATGTGGATTGTTGAAGTACATTTTATACATGTGTATAGCCATATAAACTGGATTACTGTATTTATATAAAATTTGAAGGCTGTGTATGTAGTCTACAGGGAGATATTGCCCTTTGAATTGCTATTTTGATCTATTTTGTTTAATATCTTCCAAATTTCGGTAACAGAAACAGTTGTCTGGTTTCCTTATTTTTAGCATGCTGATTTACATTTGTTCCTGAGGACCAGAGCTCATCAAAATATCAGTTCGCTCACCAGACTGAAAGTCAGGATGAGCTTTTGTAATCACTCCTGTCTCTCATCCATTCAGGCCTGAAAATAAGCAGTCTGACATTTGCAGAATGAGGTCCCCATAGGGTGAATTTGATGATGCTATCCCATACAGTGGGCCAATTTATCCTCAGGAGTACCTCTTTCTGTTTAGTTTTGAGACCCTGATTCAGATTGAGGTTCGCAGAGGGTAAATTTAGTGATGCTACCCTGCTGTGCAGGGTAGCATCAGTAAATTCACCCTCTGAGGACCTCATTTTGTAGATGACAGTCTGCTTATTTTCTGGCTTGCATTCATTGTACATCGTACGTGAACATGGTGTTTGAGTCTGCTCCTTCAAATTCACCGATTTCAGTGGTATTTGGGATGATTGTTCTGGCATCACATTTTGATTTTGTTCAAATCAACTTGCCACGACCCATAGGGAGGAGGTGGGGAAAATGCTCCAAAATTTTTAAAAATCTCATGAAATTATAATCAATCAGAATCTTTTGATATTTGGTATACAGCATGCATAGGGAGGGGGTCATCTTCTGTGTGCCTGTCTTTTAGAAATTGCACGCACTGAATGCAGTTCATCTGTGGCTTCTTCTGAGGCAAAGACAAAGATTGTATTAACAAGTTTACTAAGAAACATGTACTTGGTTCCAGGAAAAACCGAAACAGCCTGTGTTGGCCACTAAGGGAAACTTTACCCAGAATCATACTTCACACATGCATGCAGTCAAATCTCAAAATTCATGGCATAAAGTCAAGTGAAAAGATAGATGCTCATGCTTGGGGCAGAGGGGTGAGTATGGGTGGGTAGGAAGCACATGCGCCAATGCACATGAACTCTGCTTCCCTAAAGTGGGGGTTATGCTTCAGAAGCAGAACACAAAAAAGTAGCAAAAACGTTTGGTGCCCATTTCATCTGCCCAACTTGCTGTCCATCAAGACATCCATCCAATACACATTCACGACCTTAAGTGTTAGGAGATGGCCTAACACACAAGATTCCCACTGTATTAGGTATTGTTTCCTGGGTGGTATTTCCTTCCTCCTTAAGTGGTTAGGGGTTGGTGGTGATTGACCAATAAGCAAAATGACCCATCATCCAGAAGACCAGTGGTCTGCTTGACAATTGCCCGATATCTGATGTTGGTTTGTTGATACCAAGGCTTGACTAGAAATCACTGCCCAGGTGATATGTCTGTTGTCAGCAGGACCTAATAAAATGGCATGCTGACATGTTCTGAGAACACTAATGCCTGAAATACATGTAGGTGTTTAAAGGTTAAGGTGTGTTTAGAGCAAGACACAAAATTACTGCCGATATTTGTTTTGGAAAAAAATTTCAGTGTTGGAGTCATTGGCTGTGGTATTTGTGGCAGTGTGGTAGAGTGATCCAAGAACAACTTGTTGTGAATTTTCCTAATGTGAATTCCTCTTCGATACTATCAGTAAATCTGAGTTATGTCAGATACTGAATACCGAACCGATACCGTGGTATTTCCCCTAAAAATACTGAAACTGATACCAAACTCAAAATTCCAATACCACTCATCTCTAGCTTGCACATTACTTAAGAGTGTGTCATGACCTTGACCCATGACCTTGTTCATACACCACACAATGCTTGCCCATTACTCAAGAGTGTGTCATGACCTTGACCCATGAACTTGTTCATACACCACACAATGATTGCCCATTACTCAAGAGTGTGTCATGACCTTGACCCATGAACTTGTTCATACACCACACAATGCTTGCCCATTACTCAAGAGTGTGTCTTGACCTTGACCTATGATCTTGTTCATACTTTTCATAATACTTGCTCATTACTCAAGAGTATGTCATGACCTTGACCCATGATCTTGTTCATACTTTTCATAATGCTTGCTCATGACTCAAGAGTGTGTCATGACCTCGACTCATGATCTTGTTCATACTTTTCATAATGCTTGATCATTATTCAAGAGTGTGTCATGACCTTGACCCATGATTTTGTCCATACTTTTCATAATGCTTTATCATTACTCAAGAGTGTGTCATGACCTTGACCCATGATTTTGTTCATACTTTTCATAATGCTTGCTCATTACTCAAGAGTGTGTCATGACCTCGACTCATGATCTTGTTCATACTTTTCATAATGCTTTATCATTACTCAAGAGTATGTCATGACCTTGACCCATGATCTTGTTCCTACTTTTCATAATGCTTGCTCATTACTCAAGAGTGTGTCATGACCTCATCTCATGATCTTGTTCATACTTCACACAATGTTTGCTCATTACTCAAGTGTGTGCCATGACCTTGATCCACGATCTTGTTCATACTTCCCACAATGTTTGCTCATTACTCAAGAGTGTGTCATGACCTTGATCCACGATCTTGTCCATACTTTTCATATTGCTTGCTCATTACTCAAGATTATGTCATGACCTTGACCCATGATCTTGTTCATGCTTCACACAATGTTTGCTGATTACTCAATGTGTGTCATGAGTTTGATCCATGACCTTGTTCATACACCACACAATGCTTGCCTATTACTCAAGAGTGTGTCTTGACCCTGACCTATGATCTTGTTCATACTATTCATAATGCTTGCTCATTACTCAAGAGTATGTCATGACCTTGACCCATGATCTTGTTCATACTTTTCATAATGCTTGTTCATTGGTCAAGAGTATGTCATGACCTTGACCCATGATCTTGTTCATACTTTTCATAATGCTTGCTCATTAATCAAGAGTGTGTTATGACCTTGACTCATGGTCTTGTTCATACTTTTCATAATGTTCACTCATTACTCAAAATTATATCATGACCTTGATCCATGATCTTGTTCATGCTTCACACGTTTGCTCATTATTCAAGTGTGTGTCATGACCTTGACCCATGACCTTGTTCATACACCACACAATGCTTGCCCATTACTCAAGTTTGTGTCTTGACCCTGACGTACATGTATGATCTTGTTCATACTTTTCATAATGCTTGCTCATTACTCAAGAGTGTGTCATTACCTTGACCCATGATCTTGTTCATACTTTTCATAATGCTTGCTTATTCCTCCAGAGTATGTCATGACCTTGACCCATGATCTTGTTCATACTTTTTATAATGCTTGCTTATTCCTCCAGAGTATGTCATGACCTTGACCCATGATCTTGTTCATACTTTTTATAATGCTTGCTCATTACTCAAGAGTGTGTCATGACCTAAATCCACGATCTTGTTCATACATCACTCAATGCTTTCTCATTACTCAAGAGTATGTCATGACCTTGACCTATGATCTTGTTCATACTTCTCACAATGTTTGCTCACTACTCAAGAGTGTGTCATGACCTTGATCCACAATCTTGTTCATACTTTTCATATTGCTTGCTCATTACTCAAGAGTATGTCATGACCTTGACCCATGATCTTCTTCATGCTTCACACAATGTTTGCTCATTACTCAAGTGTGTGTTATGACCTTGACCCATGACCTTGTTCATACTCCACACAATGCTTGCCCATTACTCAAGAGTGTGTCTTGACCCTGTCCTATGATCTTGTTCATACTTTTCACAATGCTTTGCTCATTACTCAGGAGTATGTCATGACCTACAACCTGGTGCTTCATTAATTAAAATTCTGATGAGGATGATTTTTATTTCCTGGTGAACGCATGAATGGACATCACTACCCAAGAATGGATTATGACCGCCCCCATGGCACTTGCAGTTGTATGTTGAAGGGCATTAATTATAGTGTGATTGTGTCAAATAATGAAGTGGGAGTGTGTGGCTTAGTAGGTAGAGGTATGTTGGGGAGACTGACAGTTGCTCACTGTTGCTTGGTGGTTCTCTCCAGTTACTCCAACTTCCTCCACCCATAAAACTGTCGGCACGAGGTGACCCTGGCTGTCAAAAGTGCCAATAAATAAATAAATAAATAAATAAATAAATAAATAAATAAATAAATAAATAATGAACCAGTGAGGAGATGCTTTTATTGTTGTCAACTGTGTTCCTCTGATTCAGATCACTTTCACATAAAATTTATTTTGGATCACAACTCTGTGAACATGTAGGGAATTTTTCATGTACAGGCGGTTGGAACACTTGCTGCTAGATAGTACATGATTGATGACCAGTCTTCTTTTTTCCACCCTCATCACTTCTAACAAATTTGTGTCATCTACATGTAGTGTAACTGCATAAAAGTACCTTGATCTGAATGACATGATGATTAATCAATTTCTTGACAACAAATTTGCTAAATATCCAGTTACATGAACTTGGTATCCCAGACCATAAGCTTTGAAGTCATAAGCATTTTCTTAAGTGTCAGGTGGCATATAACAACTGAAAAGCAAATTTTGTAGTGAAATATTATTTTAACCCCTGCACACTGATGTCAGAATATCAAAGTTTCAAGCTGCAAATTTTTCCCATAATGCAACTAGAAATTTAATCAATTCAGTCTTGTTTGACTCAATAAGCTCTGTCAAACAAGACTGAATTGGTTAAATTTCTTTTGCAATTTGCAGATTGAAATTTTGATATTCAGTGTGAAGGGTTTTAAGCTTAATCTATTTAGGTGTCATACATACTGTCCCATTGGGGGTACTTTGTGGATAATATTATTTGAAAATTGTCTCAGGTGAAAGCCATTTAATTTTCATTATTTGTTTATTTTTTGTGTCAGAAACAACTTATGACCTCTCTTTGGAACAAGCTTGTTGAGCTCATTCCAATGAGGGGTCATTACCTATGTTTTTGACGCAAAAAATGAAAAAATTTAGTTCTTCAAGAACTTTGTTTGCAAATATCGTCTGCCTTTTGCATTACTGGGCGCTGTCAAACAAGATTGAATCGGTTAAATTCCAAGGTGCATTATGTGAAAAATTGCTGCTTGAGATTTTGTCATTTTGGAACGAGTGTGCAGGGGATTAGTATGAATATATTTTGTCAGCTACATCATACATGTAAGTTGCTGGACATTGTCAACTGAATGGTGCCACACTTCCAAGTGTCTTGGTAGATATGAACATGTATTAAGACAGAACACAACAAGGATAGAGAACAGGGATTGGAATCAACGACCAAGGATGGAGTCTTTCGAGTATTTCATGCAACTCCACCAAGGGTAATTGATTGTTGACCCCTTTACTCTACTTCAGTTGTGTTCTGTATTTATATCATAATTCTAATTAACCCTTTACCCAACGAATCGCCCACATCCGCCCCCGTAATATGCAAATTCAGCAGTTGAAAAAATATTATTTTTCAAAAAATTTCAACAAAACCATATCATGTGACCCCACGTTGGAACGAGCTCTCGTTCCAACGAGGGGTCACATGATATGGTTTTGTTGAAATTGTTTGAAAAAATTAAAAAAATAATATTTAAAATAATAAATTTTGATATCGTCTGCGTTGGGTAAAGGGTTAAGTGAATGAAACTGATGCTTTTAAAAAGAAATATCATCTTCCGCAGTATAATAACTTTCTTGCTTGACTCTTTTTTTTATCGAAGCATTTCATTCACTTCATAACGTCACTCATAGGCTAACACCTCATGCCCAATCAGATGCATTCTTTCATGATGTTCTTACATGTAATCAATATTCCATGCATGGTGTATCTAGAACTATTCCCCATGTATTGTATTGCATAATGCTAAATAGGCACAGCAATCATGGAATAAATATATGTAATAGATATATCACTATTTTGTGTACTATATGGGTAAATAATTGTACAGTTGTGCAGGTGTCCGGAGATATTTTGGACAAGGAGAAGCCGAGTCCAAATATTGGAGGACACCTGCACAACTGTACAATTATTTACCCATATAGTATACAAAATAGTGATATATGTGATTTAATCCACAGCCCCTCCATGTTAACAAAAGTAAAAAAAATTATATTTTAGAAAGTTTGACACAAGTAAAACCACATTTTAAAACACTTTTTGCTTGCTCTACCCCCCAAAAAACAAAATGGGCATAACCCATTGTTTGCTTGCTAGAAAGTCTATTGAAGTTATGACACGCATCAGGAGTTCAGATATTGTGAACAGATCTGTGGCTTCGAAGTGAATTCACATCATGACGTAATTTGTTCTCCCGCTAATATAATGTCTCAGCTCAAAGGTGGAACACTTATTCAATCCCTCATCGAAAGTGCGGCAGATAAATTTAATAATCGTTCATTTTTAAAGCATTTGGAAGAATAATTCTTTTTTTATCTGAAGAAGAGGTTCGCTTTCCCTCAGGGGTGGCGGGTGGTGGTGCCTGATTGCCGTCTTAATATTTGAAAAAGGGCGTTTTTTTTTTAGGTTATTTATTTATTTACTGGTTTTTAAGGTCACTTTTCTGCAGCTATGGCTAATTGTGACCGCAAAAAAAGGTGTAAAGTCAAGTTTAGCCAATTGTTTACACCCATGCTGCCCATTTTAGGGGACTTCTACCCTGGGCACTGGTGACCAGGTCCTATTTTACCAGTAAAACTGAACTTGTTTACCACAGCAAACAAGCACTGCTTCACTTCCGAGGTTTCCACAGGAGTCCTTTTTAGGTTACCAGGGCTGTTGGTTATTAAAAGCAACAAAAAATTAAAAAGTACATTATAATTTGGACACGATGCACACTCAATTCAGTAGCTCTGTCGAGAAAAGCTTGTCGATAATTCATGTGTTAGAAAGTTTTTCACACCTCCTTTACAGCATCTTTACTTTTGAATGGTTATGATTACAGTACCGTGACAATCGTACAAATATCTAGTTATTGGGACTGTTTCAAAACCGCCCCAATATCCAGATATTGGTACTGTTTTACTGAGCTGTTCTCATCAGAACCGTACTTGGTGTGATTTTATAGGGCTTGTTTTCAAGACAGAGAACAAAAGAAATATTAGGTAGCTGTGGATTAAAAAAAAATACCCTTCAGGTCTGTTGAGGAAAGTCAAATGATATTTGGCACACACCTTATGCTTGCCTTAACCCTTTACCCAACGTAACGGCCCAAACCGGCCAGCGATATTCACAAAATTCACCATTCAGTTTTTATTACTTTTTCATTTTTGTCACAAAAACATAGCTTATGACCCCTTGAGCTCGTTCCAATGAGAGGTCATAAGCTATGTTTTTGACACAGAAAATCAAAAAAATTAGTGCTTCAAGAATTTTATTTGCAAGTGTCGTCTGCTTTTTTGTGTTAGGTAAAGGGTTAAACCCAGATTTTGTGAGTGGCTGAAGTCTCTCCTGGTAATCTGAGCATTTAACCCGAGGAAGAGAAGCAGCACTTTCTTGCTGTGGTACATGTATTAAACAAGTTCTGTTTCGCTAGTACAAGTGTATAATACATGTAGAACTCAGTAACCAATTCCTAGCTGGGTCCAGACTTCTCTGAAGTGGACAACATATAGCATTAACCCTTTACCCAACGTAACGTCCAAAACCGGCCAGCGCTATTCAAATATTGCCAATTACAGGTCTTGCCCTGAGTCGGGGCTGATCAGCCCAGGCCCCGAGATCAGCCCCGAGGAGCACTTGCTGGGGGCTATTTTTCAAGCCCCGACATTTTCCACAAAAAAGCACTAACAATAATGGACAAAATGGAAAATCAGCCCCGAAAAGGCCCCGACCTCAATATGTGGGGGACTTTTTTTTTAGGCCCTGGCCATTTTACTCAAGGCGAGCCCTGCAATTAATTTTCATTATATTTTCATTTTTTGTCTCAAAAACAAAGGTTATGACCCCTCTTTGGAACGAGCTTGTTGAGGGGTCATAACCTATGTTTTTGAGACAAAAAATGAAAAAAAATTAGTTAGACCTAAAAAAAATAAAAATCTGTTTCTCAGGCCCTCCCGCATGGTCCTTTTGGCTGCCGCATGCTCTCTTTTTATAACCTATCCAAACTTAAAAAAACCAAAATCGAATGGATTATGTCTGATATTTTACCCAAGTTAATAAAATTGTCCCTTGAGTGCAAGAAGGCTTTGCAATGCTTTAGCATTGCAAAGCCTTCTTGCACTCAAGGGACATAATACACCACTACCCATGCTATTCTGTAGATTATGGGGCCTAAAACATAAAACAAACCAAGAACATAAACTTTTTAATGGCAAAAAAATAGTTACAAAAATAAAAAATAAAATAAAAAACCGCCCGCCCGCATGCAATTTTACAAAAAATGGCCTGAGAAACAGAGGATCTACTTTGTGAGGCCTTATTCAAGAATTGTTTTTTCTGCTAGTGTCGTCTGCTTTTCATGTTAGGTAAAGGTTCAACAAATGGCCAAACATGATCTTATATTTACATGTAAATATATGTGCATTTATGATTCAGCCATAGATGCTGAAAGTATCCATGAATACCAATAAATGAATTAATAATCTTCATCAGGTTATTGGAATTTACACTTTTTGCTCAAAACTACATCATTTAAAGTTACGTACAGTTAAAACTAGAAGTCCTGTTCTGAAATGCGCACAAATAGCACGTTGATTTGCACATTAATCTACGCGTTATGACGATGGTACGGCTATCAAATTCTGCACATACGGCCTGTGCACAAGCAAAGTTTCCGCCAATGGACCTCCGGGTAACCCGGAGGTCCATTGACAGGAACATTGCTTGTGTTTGCTATGGGTAACAAGGAGAACCTGCCATGCTTCGAGTGCCATTCGATATGGCAATTGCGTGCAATTCCTACGCGCAATTAAGCCTAGATAAGCGCACAGTTCATGACAGGACTTCTAGTTTTAACTGTATGGTCCAAAACCATACAAATACAGATGTGAGTGGAACAAGCTCAGAGAGCTTTTTCCCAGTAGCATTTATATTTGTGTATTATTCTTCTGAAGATTTCAACTTAAATTTGTGAAATTAGAATAAATTTAATGCACAAGATATTGTATTCACTAATCTTACATGTCTTAGCACTTCACTAAAATGTCAGTGAGTGAATGGTTGTTTCCCTTCTTTTTCTTCAAACTCTACGGTCGCCGTGGACTTGTCACTTTCCACGGGTGGGCAATATTTCCATGGATGCAATAATATTAGATTCCAAGCACTAATTATAGGAATAATCATCAAAAATTGAATTAATGAAGCACCGGTGGTTTGCACCCATGCAATATGACCAATCCATGTCAACTGTACTGTAGAAAGGCATGTCATGTATTCAGGCCTGGCATTCTTTAGGAGTACAGGAGTGTTGCACGCCTACTGCACGCCTAGAAAAAATTGAAGAGGGCAGTTTTTTGCACCCCTCAATTTTCTGGAATGCCAGACCTGTTTGGGACTTCCTTTAAAATCTATTATCATTTCGTTCCCTGAGTTCCAATGTGTTCTCTGTGCCTACTGACAGCCTACTGGCACCCTACTGGCAGCCTACTGGCACCCTACTGGCAGCCTACTGGCACAGAGAACACATTGGAACTCAAGGGACGATTTTTCAATGTTGCCCAGATTCACAATAATTCATGACCCATTCTGTGTCGCATTTCGATAAATTTTGAGTGTACATGTAACAGTCACATAAGAATTGAATGCAACATTTTGAATAATGAGATGTGTGTGCCACTTTTTCCACTATGTCGCTGAATGTATATAGTACAATTTTTCAGGCACAATATTAATACCTTGAAGTGAATATAAGCAAAATATCATACAAGTTTTTGCATTGAAACTTTCAGGTGCAATTGCACTCCTAAGCAATCTGAGGAGGACAACTGTTTTGCACTCCTTGATTTTCTAGATTGCCAGGTCTGTGTATTTCTCTGAGTACAGTGGCTAATTGGTTAGCATTTTGAACTTGATCCAAAGGTTGTAGGTGTGATCCTGATCCCTGTACTCGTCTGCATTATATCCCTGGCAGGACATGAAATCCAAGCCCGTCAAGTGGGACCACAGTATTGATATTAATTAATGATACTTAACTTGCTTTCTACCAGTGCTGACCCTGATTGCATCACTACATGTAAGTACATGTAAGTTGAGGTTGATTTATTTATTTATTAGGGTTTACTGACACTTTTTGACAAGCAGGGTCACCTCGTTCTGAAAGTTAAGGTAGAGGGGTAGTGTTGAATCGAATTCACTGTAAAACTAGAGATGACCCCACCACCACCCACCTGTAAAGAAAGAAAATACTGTTTGGAGTGAGTTGGATTTCCAGAAATTAAGTAGTTAGTGGGATACAAACCTCCTTTCTAGGCTTACATGTACTTTATAGCATTTGTCTTTGCTGATTTGATAGGAAATGAGTTAAGAATTCTTACAGACCATTAAATGACTGAACGGTTACAGGGTTACAAGTATTAAATTTGCATTATTATCCTGAATTTGTACTGAGAGAATGTTATGGTTTAATATTCATTTTCCAGATAAGTGAACTATGGATTATTACAGAGGAGAAAGTGTTCCATCATCACCCCACCCATCACAGATAAGTGCTCGTGGATCAATTAGGAGTAACAGAAGCAATGTTAGCCAGCGAAAATCTGTCAATGGCTTCCCTGTTGAAGGTGAGTTATGTGTAAATTTACATGTTTAACAGTTACAGTTAAAACTAGAAATCCTGTCACGAACTGTGCACTTAACTAGGCTTAACCCTTTACCCAAAGCAGACGATATCAAAATTTATTAATTTAAATATAATTTTTTAAATTTTTTTCGAAAAATTTCAACAAAACCATATCATGTGACCCCTCATTGGAACGAGCTCGACGAACTCGTTCCAAAGAGGGGTCACATGATATGGTTTTGTTGAAATTTTTCGAAAAATAATATTTCTTTGAGCTGCTGAATCTGCATATTACGCGGGCGGATGCGCGCGATTCGTTGGGTAAAGGGTTAATTGCACGTAGGAATTGTGCGCAATTGCCATATCGAATGGCATCCAAAGCACGGCGGGTTCTCCTGGTTACTCATAGCAAACACAGGCAATGTTTCTGCCAATGGACCTCCGGGTTACCCGGAGGTCCATTGGCTAAAACATTGCTTGTGCACAGGCCATCTGTACAGAATTTGATAGCCTTTCTATGGTCATAACGCGTAGATTAACGTGCAGATCGACGTGCTATTTGTGTGCATTTCATGACAGGACTTCTAGTTTTAACTGTAGTTAGTATGCCCAGTTCCAGAAGCCCAAACTTTGGCTCCATTGGATATTTTTAGAACACATTATCAGGCGAAATGCCCATGTGTAAAGTAAGTGTACACAAGAAAAGAGATTACAGTCAGCACATTTTTACATTCTAACTGTATAGTTTCATTGTTCATGTACTGCAAGAAGCATTACTTATGTTATTGTTTTGATCTGAAAGTATAAAATAAAACAGAATATTTTCATTTTGAAATATACAGCGCCTCTCTTGGTTTCAAGGATTTTACACTTATCCTGCATGTACAATGTATGCTCAACTTAACCCTTTACTTAACGTAACGGCCAAAATCAGCCAGCGCTATTCTTAAAAATTGCCGGTTAATTTTCATTATATTTTCATTTTTGTCTCAAAAACATAGGTTATGACCCCTCTTTGGAACAAGCTCATTGAGCTCGTTCCATTGAGGGGTCATAGCCTATGTTTTTGAGTCAAAAAATGAAGAAAAAAAATAGTTATTCAAGAATTTTGTTTGTGTCGTCTGCTTTTCATGTTAGGTAAAGACTTAACAGGAATACAAAATGGGATAAAGGAACCTTGAGCAGAACACATACTACATTTTGTGTGTGTGTCAGACCTGTAGTTTTGAGGCCAGTGGTTACCCTAACATTAAAAGCAGACGTCACTTGCAAACAAAATTATTGAATAACTAAGTTTTTTTCATTTTTTGCATTAAAAACATGGTGGATGGCACCTCATCTTAACAAGCTCAGCAAACTCGTTCCAATGAGAGCCATAAGCTGTGTTTTTGAGTTAAAAAATAATCAAAATTGAATGGCAATTTTTGTGAATAATGCTGACCGTTTCTGGGTGTTACGTTGGGTAAAGGGTTAACAGATTCTACATGTACAACTCATGTTCACAGTTCACACACTTCATATAAATCTATTGGAAACACTCAGAATCTCTTTTAACCTCCAATGACTGAGCAATTTTACAGACTTTTTACTACACCACAGCCTATGAGTCTAGTAGTTTCACTGTGAATTGTAGCCAAGTTGCAGCTGCATTGATAGGTAGACAAGACTTGGTTAGAAAATACTGCCAAGGACATTTAACTGTTGTCTGCAGGACTTCTTCGTTGATTGTTCAAGTACCTGTTTTGAGACAAATTACTATTTTTTCCGCATGAGATATGGGCCTCTAAAGCTTTACTCCCAATGGATGAGGTTAAATGAAGACCTGTGGAACAGGGTTTCTCCATCATAGTAAACTGCAGAATGAAGACATGCTGTTTAATACAGTGTACATGTACAGGTGGAGATGTGATTTTGCAGTATATCCATTCCTTAATAGAGTGGCTGCTATATGTATGGACACACAGAACTGGGAAAGAAATCATAACCCTCTGCACTCTGAAGTCAAAATAGGAAAATTTTCTGCCGCAGATATTTCCCATAATGCAGTTTGATATTTAACGAAATACACCTTGTTTGACAGAGCTCACTGAGCTCTGTCAAACAAGATATAATTGGTTAAATTCATAGTTAACCCTTTACACAACGTAACAGCCAAAATCGGCCAGTGCTGTTCTCAGAAATCGCCAATTAATTTTTATTATTTTTGTCTAAAAAACAGGTTATCGCCCCTCATTGGAATGAGCTCGTTCCAACGGGGGTCATAACCTATGTTTTTGAGACAAAAAATGAAAAAAAATTAATTCAAGAATTTTTTTTGCAAGTGTCGTCTGCTTTTCATGTTAGGTAAAGGGTTAAACAAGTGAAAAACAGAGTGATTGGAGAAAATTCTGTTGCAATACAACTACCAGAGTGCTAGGGGTTAATGCTTCTTTTCCTTTAACCAGGTTCACTACTTCTGGACTACTGTGTAAGACCACTCTAAAAATTCTACAGTGAGACAGAAAGTGATGTAGGTGTAGCCATCCCTGCACCACTTCCATTATCCTTGCACAGACAACCACTGTGTATTGCAAATAACTCTCTCAGTGACTCTGACTTTTCAACATACTGATCATTGAGGCAGGATGTGGTGTAGCCATGTCTGCATCACTTCCATTGTCCTTGCACAGACAACCACTGTGTATTGCAAATAACTCTCTCAGTGACTCCGACTTAACATACTGATCATTGAGGCAGGATGTGGTGTAGCCATCTGCACCACTTCCATTATCCTTGCACATACAACCAATATGTATTGCAAATAACTCTCTCAGTGACTCCGACTTTTCAACATACTGATCATTGAGGCAGGATGTGGTGTAGCCATGTCTGCACCACTTCCATTATCCTTGCACAGACAACCACTGTGTATTGCAAATAACTCTCTCAGTGACTCTGACTTTCTAACATACTGATCATTGAGGCAGGATGTGGTGTAGCCATGTCTGCACCACTTCCATTGTACTTGCACAGACAGCCTCTGAGTATTGCAAAATAACTCTCACATTGACTCGGACTTTTCAACATACTGATCATTGAGGCAGGATGTGGTATAGCCATGTCTGCATCACTTCAGGCCTGAAAATAAGCTGTCTGACATTTACAAAATGAGGTCCCCAGTGAATTTGATGATGCTACCCCATACAGTGGGCCAGTTTATCCTCTGGGTACCTCTTTCTGTTTAGTTTTGATACCCTGATTCAGATTGAGGTTCAGAGAGGGAAAGTTTAGTGATGCTACCCTGCTATGCAGGGTAGCATCACTAAATTCACCCTCTGAGGACCTCATTTTGCAGATGACAGTCAGCTTATTTTCTGGCTTGCATCACTTCCATTGTCCTTTCACAGACAACCACTGTGTTTTGCAATTAACTCCCTCAGTGACTCCAACTTTTCAACATACTGATTATTGAGGCAGGATGTGGTGTAGCCATGTCTGCACCACTTCCATTATCCTTGCACAGACAACCACTGTGTATTGCAAATAACTCTCTCAGTGACTCCGACCTTTAAACATACTGATCATTGAGGCAGGATGTGGTGTAGCCATGTCTGCACCACTTCCATTATCCATGCACAGACAACCACTGTGTATTGCAAATAACTCTCTCAGTGACTCCGACTTTTCAACATACTGATCATTGAGGCAGGATGTGGTGTAGCCATGTCTGCACCACTTCCATTATCCTTGCACAGGCAACCACTGTGTATTGCAAATAACTCTCTCAGTGACTCCAACTTTTCAACATACTGATCATTGAGGCAGGATGTGGTGTAGCCATGTCTGCACCACTTCCATTATCCTTGCACAGACAACCACTGTGTATTGCAAATAACTCTCTCAGTGACTCCGACTTTTCAACATACTGATCATTGAGGCAGGATATGGTGTAGCCATGTCTGTATCTCTTCCATTGTACTTGCACAGACAACCTCTGAGTATTGCAAAATAACTCTCACAGTGACTCTGACTTTTCAACATACTGATCACAAGTGAATACCAATATCAATTCACTTTGGTTGATTGTGTTGTACCATCATTGTGCCAGAATACTCTATCACTATGCATCATGTTCTCACCAACCCATCAAATAAAATATTTCCCGGGCCTGTCATAGTGACATATACCAAGAATTTGAGCCTATCATCTCAAATTTGATACTTGAATTAGTAATTCACTATATTGGGTAGCAGACCCTATAAAAGGTACCAGTAGGTTTGATTCATTCAGTCGTTCTTTCAACATAAAAGGCAAATAGTAGTTTTATGTTCATAAACTTGAGTTTGTCACGTTTCTTTTTTATAACAGCATGGGTGAATTCTGTAGTATATTATTGATAAGAAAATGTGTGGCTCCCGTTTTGACTAGACAGTGATTCTCTAATGTATTTTTGGATGTGTTCCACATTAACTCTGTTTCTTATTCAATTCGTATTATTATTATTTATTGGTGTTTAAGGTCACATTTCTGCACAATGGCTAATCATGACCACAGCAGTTTTATGGGTGGAGGAAGCCTGTGTACCCAGAGGGAACCACCGAGCAACCACGAGCAACTGTCAGCTCCCCAACATACTAACTCCACACAAGCATGTTTATCATTGGTTGAAGACAGGTGCACCATCGACGTGCAGTACACCTTAGTACATAACGTTACAGTGCCTCCACGTGGGCAATGGGGGTGAAGTAAAATTTCATGCCCAAAGACACAACACGGTTGGTGCATGTGGGATTCGAACTGAGGACCTCTCGGCTTGCAGCCTGCATCTCTACCAACTGAGCCACCGTGCCCCCATTCAATTCTTATTAAATGGTTGAGTGCTAGAAGCCACTATCAAGGTTTTCAGAAAAATGAGGGTTCCAGAGCAAAAGCCAACATTTTCATAATCAGTCACATGCTAATATATTTTGTTTATATAAATTTGTTTTATTACAAACTATTGGAGTGTGCCTCTGGGCACTCTCAAATACTTTGTAATGAAACAAATTTTTAATAACAATTTCAGACCACCAAAAATAATCTAGCCCTGAATAGAGCTGTAGGTTTTTAAGTTTCTTGTTCGGTTTCGGTTTCGGTTTTTCAGGTTGAGTAAAACCTTGGTTCGGTTCGGTTTTTGGTTTGTTCATGAGGCCAAATAAAATTCAATAAAACTCATTCTATATGTCTGGAATCATAACTGAATGGCAGTGGAATTGCATGAAACTCAATGAATGCCCGAAATAAGCTATAATACATGAAGAATCAGGAAGGCCGATATAATAATTACCTAAATATACAGAACTTTTATTGTGCTTGGCCATTTTTCGAGGTCTGACACCTACGCGCAACTTGAGGAAAGCTGCGAACATGATTAAGCTGAAATGTCGGAAATTCACAGAATGTAGCCATCCCAGAGTAGTGAGAGTACCCAGACACTGCCAATGGCAGGGTCTGGGTACCCTCACTACTCTGGGATGGCTACATTCTGTGAATTTCTGCAGCAAGAGAGTATTTTAATAAAAATTAAAAACCTTAGATTACGGGATGTCGACGGTTTTGGTTTCGGTTTTTAAAAAAAAACAAAAAACCTTGGTTCGGTTTCGGTTAACCTACAGCTCTAGCCCTGAACAAAAGGGTATGTTCGAATGGATAAAATGATTTATATTTTACGCCTCCAACCAGGACCGATTGTAACACATATATGTTATTTGTATATGTATCTCTGACAATATTCTGGTCATTTTATTATGCTCTTTGTGGAGGGGGCATTATGTTATCACCATGTCCACCATCCGGCACCCATCGTTTGTCCGTTAACTTTTTGCATTCCGTCAGTTAACTAAAGTTACACCACCCGGATCTTTACCAAACTTCATATGTGGGTTAGGTATGATGAGTGGAAGAAGCCTATTTATTTTGACCATGACAAGCCAAAGGTCAAGGTCACAGTGACCTCCAATGTTAAATACTCTTGAAATTGGTTTCTGCTCTATAACTAAAGTTCTACCAACCGGCTCTTTACCAAACTTCATAGTGGGTTAGGTATGATGAGTGGAAGAAGCCTATTTATTGTGACTATGATGTGCGAAAGGTCAAGGTCACAGTGACCTCCAATGTTAAATACACTTGAAGTTGGTTTCCGCTCTATAACTAAAGTTCTGCAAGACTGATCTTGGTTTTTTTTGTAATTCTATCCATGATATTGCAGGAGGGGGGCATATGCCATGCTTCGCGTTGCTCTTGTTATTTATTTGAAAGCTCTCTTACAGAGAGCTTCCCGGTGCATAATGAATTTTGTAATAAATAATATAATTGGGCATGTTAATAAGTTATATTTATATTCAATTCCAAGAGATTGTATTGTCAGTATGGTTATAAAGAGAATTGGTGCCTGTTAGACATGCAAACTGTGCCTGTCATTGACCATGGTAGACTGCTTATTTGCAGACTCGACTTGCTCACAAGTAAGTCAGATAACATGTCTTGCTCAGTGGCCTGTTTCAAGTGGTTTGCTAGATAAAACTAATAAGTTGTTAATCAGAAGTCTTCCATGCTAACTGATGGGCCACTCACTGTTCCAAATAATCTTTGTCTGACTGGTCATATAAATGTAGTAAGTTCATGCTGTTTTGTAGAATCCTATAATTGACCAAGTTTTTTTAATTTCCATAAATATGACTTTTACTGAGTTTGTTCCTTTGTTTCTTGAACCATTTCATTCACAGAGAATAGACATACAGTTAAAACTAGAAATCCTGTTACGAACTGTGCGCTTATCCAGGCTTAATTGTGCGTAGGGATTGCGCACAATTGCCATATCGAATGGCATCCAAAGCACGGCAGATTCTCCTAGTTACACATAGCAAACATAGGCCATGTTTCTGCCAATGGACCTCCGGGCTACCCAGAGATCCATTGGCTGAAACATTGCTTGTACACAGGCTATATTTACAGACTTTGGTAGCATTACTATGGCCATAACGCAGAGATTAACACGCATATCAATGTGCTATTTGTGCGCATTTCATGACAGGACTTCTAGTTTTAACTGTAGCTTATAGAAATGTTTCTTCTGTATCTATTTTTTTGCCACTTATTCATGACTCATCATGAAGCATCAGTTGTTAGAAATTGTACTTCTCCTGGTATTTTAAATTTTAATAAATCTACCACAAGCCTTCATATTTCAATTTAAAAAGTCTATCTTTGAAATTGGGACTCTCACTTGCACAAGCCCCTGTATTTTTAAATTTACATAATAAAAAAGTCAAGATTGAAAAACTTAAACAGAAAAACCAGCATATCTTAATCCCCAGACCCCTAAACATAGGACTTCAAGCTATGAAAATTGCTAGGCTTCAGGTCTTTGGTTTCAATAGAATTTTATCCATTTCTACCAATTCAAGACAACAGAAATGAAGTGACTCACCACAGCTGTTATGTATGATTACATGTATACCAGATAGTTCCACAAATTATGTTAATATCTTGATATTTTCAAGGGCAATTAAATACTAACTACGACAGGAAACAATACCTTGTACCTTTGTAAGTACATGTAAAGACACATCAAATTACATCAACAATCGTCTGCGCATAAATTTCCACAAACAAACAGCCCATAACAGCTTCAAATTCTGAACAGAATTAGTTTGGTGGCCTGAAAGCTTGAGGTGTAGTTTGTTGGTACTAAATCACTCGCTGGGTGGACAGCATGCTCAACAAAAAAGTATAAATTCCGAGAAAATATATCAACAACTAAAAAATATTCATTTGTAATATGTCAAGAATTACCTTGACAATTAGAGTTCTAATTGTTTCTTCAACGAAAGTTTTAACTTTCAGAGATCTTTTTAACCCTTTAAACACTGTTGGTATCTTCCATGCTAGTTAAATGGTAGAAATTGGAAGAGTCCAGATCCATTATTTGGGGATAGAGCACATTGAAAATATTTAATTGTTCTACCACACTCGTTCACTTAGTAGCCATCCTACTTAATGAAATTATGACGTATAGTGTTGCTGGACTGGAAAAGCGGCCTCTAGTGTTGAAAGAGTTTAGAAATAATGACATGAGCAGATAGTATTCACAAAGAAAAAATAGGGAATACATTTTTAGCTCACCAACGAAGTTGTGTGAGCTTATGTCATGACCCGAGATATGTCGGCATCAACACTTGTGTTAAAGTTATTATACCCCACGCAACGAAGTTGCTGGGGTATAATGTTTTTGACTGGTCCGTCCGTCAGTCTGTCAGTCCTACTTGTTTTCCGGACTTTTTTTCTACACGCTTCCAGATATTGAGCTGATTTTTGGTATGTGAGTCTAACATGGTGGCCTACAGATCAAGTTTGCATTTTTTTCTGCTCCACTGATTTTTACCGAAATTACAGCCCTTGGACTCTGAAAAATTCATCAAAATTACAGGTTTCCGGACTTTTTTTCTACACGCTTCCAGATATTGTGCTGATTTTTGGTATGTGAGTCTAACATGGTGGTCTACAAATCAAATTTGCATTTTTTTCCGCTCCACTTATTTTTACCGAAATTACGGCCCTTCGACTCTGAAAAATTCCTTCAAAATTACAGTTTTCGAGACTTTTTTTCTAGACGCTTCCAGATATTGAGCTGATTTTTGGTATGTTAGTCTAACATGGGGGCCTACAGATCAAGTTTGTATTTTGTTCCGCTCCACTGATTTTTACCGAAATTACGGCCCTTGAACTTTGAAAAGTTCATCAAAATTACAGTTTTCCAGACTTTTTTTCTACACGCTTCCAGATATTGAGCTGTTTTTGGGTATGTTAGTCTAACATGGTGGCCTACAGATCAAGCTTGCATTTTGTTCCGCTCCTCTGATTTTTACCGAAATTACGGCCCTTGAACTTTGAAAAGTTCATCAAAATTACAGTTTTGCAGACTTTTTTCCTACACGCTTCCAGATATTGAGATGATTTTTAGCTCAACTTTGGCGAAGCCAAATTTGAGCTTATGCCATGGCCCGTCGTCTGTCTGTCCGTCTGTCCGTCAACAATTGGATACGGCTCGGGCTAGAGGTCGTATTTATGAACCGATCTTTACGAAACTTCTTGGGTACCTTTGTTATGACTGTGGGGCGAGAACGAGTGTTTTTGGGTGCGGTCGGAAATTCAAGATGGCTGCCAGCTGCCATTTTGTACCGACGATGCAGAAATCTGTTTTTTGTACAGAACTTCCATATGAAAGCTCTGATTTGAATAATTTTTTGTATGAATGTTTAGTACCATGGGATACATCACATATAATACAGGTTTTTTTCTCAGGTGTAAATTATGCAAATTAGACTAACTTTGATGTTTTTTGGTGTTACTTTCAGCACTGTAAGTGCAAATGCCAATACGGCTCGGGCTAGAGGCCGTATTTATGAACCGATCTTTACGAAACTTCTTGGGTACCTTTGTTATCACCGTGGGACGAGAACGAGTGTTTTTGGGTCCGGTCCAAAATTCAAGATGGCCGATGGCAGCCATTTTGTACGAAATTTGGTGCAATCAGATTTTTGCACAGAACTTCCATATGAAAGCGCTGATTTGAATAATTTTTTGTGTGAATGTTTAGTACCATGGGATACATCACATATAATACAGGGTTTTTTCTCGTGCAGAAATTATGCAAATTAGATGAACTTTGATTTTTTCAGTGCTGCTTACACACAGTAAGTACACATGCCAATACGGCTCGGGCTAGAGTCTGTATTTATGAACCGATCTTCACGAAACGTCTTGGGTACCTTTGTTATCACCTTGGGACGAGAACGAGTGTTTCTGGGTGCGGTCCAAAATTCAAGATGGCTGCCAGTGGCCATTTTGTATCGAAATTAGGTCTAATCAGTTTTTTGTACACAACTTCTATATGGCTCAGGCTAGATGCCGTATTTATGAACCAATCTTTACGAAACTTCTTGGGTACCTTTGTTATTACCGTGGGATGAGAACGAGTGTTTTTGGGTGTGGTCCGAATTTCAAGATGGCCACCAGCAGCCATTTTGTACCAAAATTAGTGCAATCAGTCTTTTGTACAGAACTTCTGTATGATAGTTCTGATTTGAATAAATTTTTGTATGAATGTTTAGTAACATGGAATACATCACATATAGTACGGGTTTTTTTCTCGTGCAGAAATTATGCCAATAAGATGAACTTTGATTTTTTCATTGCGACTTACACACAGTAAGTACACATGTCAATACGGCTCGGGCTAGAGTCTGTATTTATGAACTGATCTTCACGAAATGTCTTGGGTACCTTTGTTATCACCTTGGGACGAGAACGAGTGTTTCTGGGTGCGGTCTAAAATTCAAGATGGCTGCCAGTGGCCATTTTGTACCGAAATTAGGTCTAATCAGTTTTTTGTACACAACTTCTATACGGCTCAGACTAGAGGCCATATTTATGAACCAATCTTTACGCAAATCCTTGGGTACCTTTGTTATCACCGTGGGATGAGAGCGAGTGTTTTTGGGTGTGGTCCGAAATTCAAGATTGCCACCAGCAGCCATTTTGTACCAAAATTAGTTCAATCAGTCTTTTGTACAGAACTTCTGTATGATAGTTTTGATTTGAATAAATTTTTGTATGAATGTTTAGTAACATAGAATATATCACATATTATAAGGTTTTTTTTTCCGTGCAGAAATTATGCAAATTAGATGAACTTTGATTTATTCAGTGCTACTTACACAATGTAAGCACACATGTCAATACGGCTCAGGGTAGAGGCTGTATTTATGAACCGATCTTCACAAAACTTCTTGGGTACCTTTGTTATCACCTTGGGACGAGAATGAGTGTTTCTGGTTGCGGTCCAAAATTCAAGATGGCTGCCAGTGGCCATTTTGTACCAAAATTTGGTCCAATCAGTTTTTTGTCACAAGTTCGATGCAGCTCGTATTTATGAACTGATCTTCACAAAACTTCTTGGGTACCTTTGTTTTCACCTTGGGACAGGAACGAGTGTGTTTTGGGGTGCCTTTGTTATCACTGTGCTATGAGAACAAATATTTTGGGGTTGAGGCAGACCCACTCTGGGACTAAAAGATTTCTTTTCAGTTTAGCATCTGACTGTAGCCCACCTTTATAATACTTCACCTATACATTTGTTACAGGCAACGGTCAGTATTTATGTACAGACCGTTACAATACTTTATATGTACCTTTGTTATCAGGTCATTACCTAGATGTTTGTCATTGCTGTGTCACATACTATACATGCACATGTCTTTGTCTTGACAAGTTGAGCTACAGTGTCATTGACACTTTCATTTTTAAACTAAAAAGCTGTGTTGGGTGAACAGTAGTGTTAAACCAATTACCAATAATTGTCGCTGACTGATTACCGGTTATTTAATTTAAGCTCACAATCGGCCGATTCCGGTGCTGATTCCGATTGTAATACCGTGCACCACTAGACAAGTCGAGACTTGAAAGAACTACATTAAACTGAATATTTTTCACAGTGTTAAACTTCGGTGACTGGGGTCGCCGTAAAATTACCAGTCGCACGCACTTGGGCAGTAAACATGGCTCTCAGAGCCACGTTTACCGCCCAAGTGCGTGCGATTGGTAATTTTACTGCGACCTGAGTCTATGGTGTACAGCCTTCACTTTTCCAGTATGAACTGGCCATTGCCACAAGTATGCTCAATTGTAAGCTTTACATGTCATTTAACTTGTATATCCCGTAAAGGTGCATCTAGAGAGATTAAGAATACACGCTGTGGCTGTTTTTCAACTTTATTGAATGAATCATCACAAAATGCTTGGCAACAATCGGTTGAACCGATGTTCCAGGAGCCGTGGCCGTTGTTATCCGATTGCCCACAATTGGCCGATTGTGGTGGCCGGTTCCGATAATCGGTTGAACACTAGTGAACAGGCTAACATATGTTATCAGTATACAACGTCTTATTTTTGCGAGAATCCAAATGGATTCTCCCAAACTTAGATGAAATACTGTATAAGCTGTATGTTCTGAACATATGAAAGAGACTACTTTTATTATCACAGTACTGTTCTTCCTCTGTTGGTATAATCTCAAGTGAACTTGGTTCAATATGTCAGCAAGTGCAATCAATTGTTTTGTTTTTCTTCTTTCAGGTAGACACACAGAAGCTGCACAGATTGTTGAGTTACTGAGAAGAGAAACTGTGTATCTGACAGGTGGGTTGAAAGCAAATATCACCTCTCTTTAATATTTAACGACATGTTGAAATTTTAATGAAATAATGACTGATTTTCCTGGGAAAGCATTTTATTTTGAGAAATCTTCTGAACAAATGTTCAAAGCTGGTTTTATGTATGAAGGGTGGAAAGGAGTCCTTTTTCCTTTCAGGTCTTATTGAAGTGCCCTTTAGTGTTTGCCATGTATTATTTTTTCTCTGCTCTTCAACACTCTGTTCATGGACATACTTTAGTTCTTATACAATCGATACTGATACATGTATATAGATTTGACCATGTTGAATTTTATACTCAAATCTCATTTTATCATATGACTCGTCCGTTTTGTTCACTTTGAAACATTTGATATTTTGTTTTCATATTAATCAGTGATAAATAAAGCCTTCCGTCAGTTTCATCGGTCAGTTTCAAAACTGCACAATTTGATTGGCTGAACAAAATACAACTGGGCCACATTTTTATAATTTGCATAATTAGTGTTGGGAGCTTTCATTGGTCAATTTCAAACTGGACAATTTGACTGGCTAAACAAAATACAACTGGGTCACATTTGCATAATTTCAGTAGGGAGAATTTACGTTATCTGTGCTATTTAGGGTGGGTTATATTCCAATGAGGGGCCATAACCTATGTTTTGGAAGCAAAAAATGAAATTTTTTAGTAAAACGAGGATGTTTTTTTCCAAGTGCCATCTACAACTCAAGTTAGGTGATGGGTTAAAAAGTCATACTAAGTGGCTAATTTGTGCGTGTGTGTGTTATATGATGAATAGAATATGGAACGAGTGTTTTTCTCATATAATATTAATGAAAGTCGTCCGAATTTTCCATTTGGGCTTGCCAGAGGCTCGCCAAAACGGAAAATTCTTAGACTCGTTTCATAAATGTTAAATGAGAAAAACACTCATTCCATATCCTCTATGTACCTGATTGAAGTAATTTGTTAGAAACTTGTACAATGAAGCCCAATTAATTGGATATCTCTAAACTGAATAACCCTGTTAATTGAATATAATTTCCCCAACACAAAACCAATTGCCATACCTCCAGTATAAATTTCACCTGTTAATTGAATATAGGTTTTTGAGTAAACTCCGGTTAATTGAATAAAAAATCTTGTAACCTGTCGAGAAATTGCCCTGACTCTCCCTAGTTTTCTTTTGTTTATAGATCTATTTGGCCTCAGTACTTCCAGTACATGGTGCTCTGTCAAACAAGATAAAATAAAATAAATGCTAAGTTTATCTCGAGAATACAGGAAAGTGACACAATCTCTGTTAATTGAACTCTCCTGTTAATTGAATAATTTTCACTGGCAAAGTGGCTATTAAATTAACAGGGTTCCACTGTATATAACTAATTTAAACTAAGTATTCAACAACTTGGTGTGTGGACTGGTGTTCTGAAAAGAAAGCAGTGTCACTGTTGTGAAAAATCATTTATGCCTTAGTGTACTCATAATAACATACTTAAAAAATTCAATGCGATGGATGACTACCGAGTGATCAACCAAGAGTCTGAGAGACAGCCAGTGCCCAACTCTCGTGATTGTGAGGTCAGAACAGAAATTTAAACTTTGATATATGAACATCATTGAACAGGAACATAACTGTTAACCCTTTATCTAACATAGCGGCCAAAAATGGCCAGAAAATTAATCAGGATAAGCTTACCACAGCTTAAAATATCTCGGAGGTTTTCCAATAAAACCGTACCAATATGGATATCATTAGAACCAGCTTGTTGAGCTGGTTCTGATGATATCCATATTTGTATGGTTTTATTGAAAAATTGTGAAATTTGTTTTCGAAAAATGTGAAATTTAATTTATTTTTTAAAAATACTGCTTTAGGTAAAGGGTTAACAGGAACATATATCCATGGAGAGTGCTTCATCACTTCTAAGAATGACTAGTTTTCATTTCCTACTCAAGTTTTTTATTTGCTTTGCAAGTTTCTTAGTGAGAACCCGCGTCTTCTTCCTAGTTGCACACAATGAGTTTGCCTCCTTTATTGTATCATTTTCTTTCCGTTGAATCTCTTAGAGAGCTGTGTCTTATCATCAAGTTCATTCTTTTTTGCAATAACTCTTGAATCACACTAGAAGCTCTCCGTTTCTGTTCATTTTTCTTGTTCTTCTGTTCTTCCAAATAATTTCTATATTTTGTTCTTATTATGGACACGTTGTTTGAGAGAATCAGTCACCTTGAAGTTCCCCCCCCCCTCCCCCCCCAAATCATTAATCTGGTGTGCAATTCTTTTTTGTGCAGTAAGGGAGTGGGCTTTCATGTCTTCAATATTACAATCTCTTTATTGAATGAAAAGCCATGTTTCACTGATGCCACACTAGGTGAGAGAATTAGCATTTTGACAACATCTAACAAATTCCTTTCTGGACATACACTTGTATAACATCATTAATATTTACAAGTGTTTGGTTTGTAAAGCCAATAATGGAAAAATGAGACGTCCAACAAATTCCATTTTTGGGGGTCAAGTTGTGTCAACAGTTTGACCTACGTTTTAATGGAAGGTCAGTGGGCATTGGTCCATCCATCTGTCTTGCCATCCATCTGTTTGTCCATGTTGTGGTGTTAGCATGAACAAACGTTACTTGAACAACTTGAACAAACGTTAACCAATTTTTACCAAATTTGGTCTGTTAATTCTGCCCGAGAATGTCTTGGATAAGTTCGAAAATCAGTCCTGCCCAATTTTTTTTCCCAGAGTTATACCAAATTTGGTCTCTGGGTTCCACTCAAGAATGTCTTGGATAAGTTCAAAAACAAGTTCTGCCCAAATGTTTTTTCAGTCTTTATGCCCCTCTGATTACATTTCCAACTTGCAGGCAGTGCCAGCATGACAACTTAAACAAACGTTATCCAAGTTTTACCAACTTTAGTCTGTGGGTTCTTCCCGAGAATGTCTTGGATGAGTTTGTAAACCAGTTCCACTGTATATAGATTTATGTTGAATTTTATACTCAAACCTCATTATACCTACTTCAAGTAATTTGTTAGAAACTCAAAAAAGACAACCATCTTTATATCTTTTATGTCAGATTACTGATGTTCAAACAACACCACCCTGCTCTCACAGCAAACTAGACAATACATAATGATATTGAAATGGACCATACATGCAAGTACAGTATAGTCACTATGGACTGGTCATAATCCATGTGTGGGCAGTGATGGCCACGCATGTGTTTACCAGGTAATAAAAATTATCAGTAAAATTTTAATTAACCCTTTACCTAACATGAAAAGCAGACGACACTTGCAAAAAAAACCCTATTTTTTTTCATTTTTTGTCTCAAAAACATAGGTTATGACCCCTCGTTGGAATGAGCTCGATGTTTTTGAGACAAAAAATGAAAAAATGCTGAAAATTAATTGGCGATATTTGAGAATAGCGCTGGCCGGTTTTGGTCATTACGTTGGGTAAAGGGTTAATGAAGCACCGGATTGTACCCAGTGCTTTATTAATTAAATTTTTTATGATTATTCCCATAATTGGTGTTTGGAATCTAATATTATTGCATTCGTGGAAATATTGCCCACCCGTCGAAAGTGACCAGTCCATGGCGGCTGTACTGTACATCATCACATGCATGACCAGATTTATTTATTTATTATCCAAACAAAAGGTATGAAATCTGGACAAGCGGAATGACAGATTGGCGATTTTTCCAATTCAGCTGAGTAGCAAAAGGCAAAAATCCATCATCTACCTGGCGTGGACTTAGACAATAGATAGTGGGTATGGGGTGGCTACCCATGTCTTTAAAGTAAATTGAGGTGTGGAGTGTCAGCCTCAAAATAACCCATTCAGCATGTGCTAACTGGTCAGATGCTGCAGCCACATGGTTCACTGTGTGTTAAATGAAATCTAAATATAGAAACCGAAAACTTAGGAGCAAAATGACGATGTCTGTCATACAGACAAGATAATGATGGAGGAAAGGCATTATCGGAGTCATGACAAACAGGTGGGGAGCAAGTCTGGAAATAAGGAATCTGTCAATGATTTGCTGAATGAGATCCCCAGAAGGTGTTTCTGATGTTATCCCATGCAGTGGGCTAGAGTCTCCCAATTTATCCTCTTAAGTACCTCTTTCTGTTTAGGCCTCAGACCCTGATTCAGATTGAGGTTCACAGAGGGTAAATTTAGTAATGCTACCCTGCTGTGCAGGGTAGCATCACCAAATTCACCCTCTGGACATGTCATTCTGCAAATGACAGTCTACTTATTTCCAGGCTTGGTGGGGAGTACTCGAAAACACTGTTGGTGTGTATTGAAACTCAATTGAAGCTCATCTTCACATTACTGGCATACAGCTACAATGTTACTCACAGTAAATGTCAACAGCTTTAACTGGTAGAGTGCTAAATTATTTCTGGTCATCAAAATTTGTTCACACGTTTTTGCCATGTTACAATTTATGGAAGAGTGTCTACAGGCACTCTCCCATAAATTGTAACAAGGCAAAACCGTAACCCTTTACCTAACGAATCGCCCACATCCGCCCGCATAATATGCAAATTGAGCAGTTGAAAAAATTAAATTTTTCAAAATATTTCAACAAAACCATATCATGTGACCCCTCATTGGAACAAGCTCACTGAGCTTGTTCCAATGAGGGGGTCACATGATATGGTTTTGTTGAAATTTTTTGAAAAATGTAAAACAATTGTATTTAAAATAATAAATTTTGAAATCATTTGCATTGGGTAAAGGTTTAAAGACTAAATAATTTCAAAGATAATATGAAGCACATCCACTGAGTTTGGAACCTTCAATCTGCCGTGCTGACACCTCATAACAAAGCCCAAATATGGGCTTCCAGCTCTCTACCAGTTAAGGTGTGGTAGTCTCCTAGACACAGGGGTTGGAATTGATTTGGGGTAAGAATAAGCACAGGTTAGGAAAGAAAAAAGTGGGTAAAACAAGGATATACAACTCATCTTTTACCTGTATTCCATTCAACATCAGTGGCCCATCACCCGTTGAACAGTAACACATACATGAAGACCCTTACCAAAACATCGAACGACACACCATACAGTAAGAAAAATCTGAGGACATGAGGGTGGGGTAGAGAGGATCTGTTGGAGGGGAAGAGGTAGATATCATGTCAGCAGCACCTAGTGAAGATGCAAGGGAAAGGGGGCAAAATGGGATAGAAAACAGATGAAGACCCTCACCAAACTACAGCCGAAGTAAATGGTTGAAAGGACTGACAAAAACCCTCATTAAGTGAACGGATAAAAGCACTCGTCAACAACAGCTGCAGCATAATAAGTAAAAGGATTGCAGCATATTGCAATACAAGAGTAAAAGGGGCCATTGAAGATCCTTGATAGTCGACAAACCACAAGTGCAGCAAAACACATAAAAGGGAAAAGGTGATAAATAATAAATAAAAGGGTAAAAAGGTAGTACATGTCACAAGAAGAAGCGAAGCTGCATATACCCCCCCCCCCCCCCCTCACCCCCCACCCCCCCCCCCCCCCCTCTCTTTCAGTACCATAGATACCATACGCTGCTCATCGGAATGGTGACTTTTGTCACAGGTAATGAATTTCGTGGAAACAAAAAGTGTGTTCATTGAAAAACCTCAGTATGTAAAAAAATCCAAGAAGACATAAATTGTTTTGAACAAACAAATGGGCAAACCTGCAGATGAACTCTGGTAGGCTCCCCATACATACCCACTCAACCAGGATGTTATAGAAATATTGAACATTCCCATGCCACTCAATAAAATGGTTCCCACAGACCAAACAAGAGATTGTCACTCAGATGTGACTATTCTCCCGACTTGGCAATGACCTTGATCACAGGCACTCCAATAATTTGTAATAAAACAAATTTTGATGAACAAATTCAGACCAGCAAAAATAATCTAGCTCTCAACCAGTTAATAATGTTGACAGGTGGGATTTCTTTGTGACTTTCTTGGACCAAGTACTGTAACATTGGGTTTGTGTCCAACTGTTCCAGTTAAGCTAAACTTGCACTTGGGCTGAGTACTATCGGACCGTAGTTCCCAGGTTAACTACTTCTACCACCAATCTACACCCCTGTCTTAGTTGATGCAAATATGTTTGAGGTTATGCACCCATCGGAAGTGTGTGAGAGAATTTTAATGTCATTACTGGAGGAATTAGGGTTTACCTTTTTCAACAATGCTTATTGTGCTCTGTATTTTAAACAAGTTATTTAAAACAAGTTTTAAAATAGAATCATAAATGTCACTACAGTGGATGCAGTATGATATATAGCTGTGCAATAGAATTAATTACAGAAGGCTACATTTTTTATGTCTGGAAATGGAGTTAGAGAACAATATATTTGCTTTATATTGCACTGAATAATACATGTATTAAATTGTCCCTGTGGCACAGTCAGCAGGATCTAAGGTCACCTCTATCCCTAATAAATGAACACGTTAAGAAATAGATCTTCATTAAGCTTCAGACTGTGATGATCTGGTGTAGTGACAGTATTACAGTGTGCACAGAGTAATCTACAGTTAAAACTAGAAGTCCTGTCACGAACTGTGCGCTTATCTAGGCTTAATTGCGCGTAGGAATTGTGCAAAATTGCCATATTGAATGGCATCCAAAGCACGGCAGATTCTCCTCGTTACTCATAGCAAACACAGGCCGTGTTTCTGCCAATGGACCTCCGGGCTACCCGGAGGTCCATTGGCTGAAACATTGTTTGTGCACAGGCTATATTTACAGACTTTGGTAGCATTACTATGGCCATAATGCAGAGATTAACACGCATATTAATGTACTATTTGTGCGCAATTCATGACAGGACTTCTAGTTTTAACTGTGCGCTTATCTAGGCTTAATTGCGCATAGGAATTGTTCAAAATTGCCATATTGAATAGCATCCAAAGCATGGCACTGGTTACTCATAGCAAACACAGGCAATGTTTCTGCCAGTGGACCCTGAGGTCCATTGACTGAAACATTGCTTGTGCACAGGCCATATGTACAGAATTTGGTCATTACGCGCAGATCAACGTGCTATTTGTGCGCATTTTATGACAGGACTTCTAGTTTTAACTGTAGTACCCGACCCACCCACCTTCCAGATTCCATCGACCTATGCAGTATTCATGATGATTTGTTAATTGGTTACATAGTGGGGTGTGGATCAGCCCATACATTTACTTGCAAGATCAGGATGCAGTTGAGGCCCCCACAAGCAAATTTTCCTGTTATTAGCTTCCCTGAGAGTCAGGGGGAGCTGAAGTGTTCATCAATTTCTGTTTGTCATCAATCTGCTGTCCGTCGAACATGAACTTTACATTTTCGACTTCTCCTCCTAAACCACCTGGCCGAATTGAACCAAATTTGATATGCATGTTCCTTATCATATGTCAATTTAAGTTTGTTTAAATAAAGATTCCATGTCTTGGATGAGATCGAAAAATCACGATTTGTTGAAAATGGAGAGAGTTGTTACTTTCCTTTACATGTATGTATTCCATTTTATTTTTGTTGTTTTTTTAGCTCATCTTGACAAAGTCAAGCTGAGCTAATCTCATCGCTCTCCGTCCGTCGTCCGCCGTCCGTCTTCCGTCAACACCATGTTTTGGTCTTCTCCTCCAAAGCCACTGGGCCAATTTAAGTGAAAGTTTGTGTAGGTGATGGTCCCAAAGGGGCATTTCATTTTTGTTCAACTCAGCATGCCCAGCCCCATAGGGAGGGAGTGGGGGAAAATGCTTCAAAATATTTTTAAAATCTTCTTCTCAAGAACCAGTGTGTACAATGACTTGATATTTGCTATGGAGCTTCCATATGAGGTGTAGAATCAAGTTTGTTCAAACGAAACAAATAAATCAAAAATCCTTTCTGTTGAAGCCGAATGGTATGAGCGTCTTTAGTGTAAAAATCCATTGGATTTCTCGGTGGCGACGTTTGTCAGTGGTGTGTGGTGTGTCCGGATTGGAGTATAAGATTTGGATGATCCGGTATGTTAAATCCGAAATTTGATGGCCAGGTTGGTTGAAGTGGATAGCTTCTTCTATTACAGCCGCCCAGTTGTAACCGCCCAGCAGAGTATATAAAGGGGCACCCTCCAAGCAGCTCCACCACCACCTGCCTCTGATGAGTCTCCATAGAGACGAAACCGGTCAGGCTTAATTTCAACAACATACGGGACCTCACAACATTCTGTAACCCTCTTGCACTCTTTTGAGCAAAAATTTAAAATAATCTTTTCTCCAGAACCAATCATCAGAATCTTTTGATATTTGGTATAAAGCATTCATAGGGGGGTCAGATAAAAGTTTGTTGAAATAAAGCTCATTGGTTCATATTTGGGCTCTCTACAGGAGCCCGAAGTTTTAACATAGGGTAATATGGGGAATATTCTTTAAAAATCTTCTTCTTCAGAACCACCAGTCAGAATCTTTTAATATTTGGTATACATCATTGTTATGAGGGTCAGATTCTAGATTGTTCAAACCAAGTCCCTAGGTTAATATTTGGGCTTCCTATTTTATCTTTGTTCAATATGGAGGGTAATTTAAAAAAATCTTCTTCTTCAAATCCATCAGTCAGAATGCTTTGATATTTGGTATGCAACGTCTCTATGGGGGTCAGATTCAAGTTTGTTCAAATCAGATCCCTAGATATATATTTGGGCTCACTATGGTAGCCCAAATTTTTACTTAGTGCAATATGAGGAAATTTCTTTAAAAATCTTCTTCTTCAGATCCACCAGTTGGAATGCTTTTATATTTGGTATACAACATCTCTAGGGGGGTCAGATTCCAGGTTGTTCAATTCGAGTGCCTAGGTTAATATTTGGGCTCCATATGGGAACATGAAATTTAACTTAGTACAATATGAGGGAATTTCTTCAAAAATCTTCTTCTTCAGATTCACTTGTCAGAATGCTTTCACATTTGGTATACAACATCTCTAGGGGGGGTCAGATTGAAGTTTGTTCAAATTGGATCCATAGGTCAATATTTGGGCTCGCTATGGTAGCCCAAATTTGAACTTAGTGCAATTCGAAGAAATTTCTTTACAATTTCTCTTCTTCAGATCCAACAGTCAGAATGCTTTCATATTCGGTACACAACATCTCTTGGGAACTCAGATTTAACTGTGTTCAAATCAAGAGCCTGGGTTAGTATTTGGGCTCTCTATGGGAGCCGGAATTGGCCATTTTGCTGAAGAATTGAAAGTTTTGTATTCAGTACCCTCTAGAGGTACTAAGATTAATCCACATAGGTTGTATCAGGGGGCTTCGTAGGTGAGCTCTACATTTTACTTATGATCAACTGAAGAAAAGGCATGATGCCCAGATTATTTTTGTCACTCTCGAGGGACTCAAGGATTGACAGTGTAGCCTATGGAGATGGCTTGCTTAATGTAGACTCATTCTTGGACTCTGTTTAAACTGTGTTCTGTACTAGATGAGCGCTTCAGGCCCTGTGGGGCCTCTTGTATGTTTATGTGATAACTTGAAAAAAAAAAAGTATTCATCAGATTTCAGTAACCTTTGGCATGTTGCTTTATATTGACAATGTCTTGGACAAGTTTGAAAACCATTGGTGATTTTTTGAAATTTTATTGTGCCTTTTTTCGTTATTATTGAAAACTTTAACAATTACATGTATGCAATAATTTGAACAGTAATTATCTGTCTTCAGTAATGTTTAGTTCATTACACTTGAGCTTATGTCGTTGTTTTTCAGTATTCAATATCGTCTGCTATGATGTAAGATAAGGGTTAACAACAGATACTGAAATACCCTGTATCCATATATGGATTATATTGTACAGTGGAGTCTGGTTAATTGAATAGCTACTTTGCTAGTGAAAATTATTCAATTAACGGAAGTATTCAATTAACAGGGATTGTGTCATTTTCCTGTATTCAAGAGATCATCGTAGCATTTGTTCTATTATATCTTGTTTGACAGAGCTCCATGATATAATAGATTAAATGCCTGTATTGGATGTAATGAGGGCAAATAGGTCGAAAATAAAGGAAAACTGAGGCAAGTCAGGGTAATTTCTCAACAGGTTACAAGATTTTTTATTCAATTAACAGGAGTTTACTCTAGAACCTATATTCAATTGACAGGTCAAATTTGTACTGGAGGTACAGTAAATGGTTTTGTGTTGGGAAATTATATTCAATTGACAGGGTTATTCAGTTAAGAGATATCCAATTAAGTGGGCTCCACTGTATCAGCAATATTCAGTACTGTGATCACTGAAGTTGTCAAGAGAATTGTGATCAGATCCTGACTGGGCCACAATTTGGCCAAAATTATCTGGCAGTTTTTCTCCTCACAGTGTTGTAGAATCTCATCTATCAGAAAGAGATGTGAGCTCATTGAATCTGACATCCTACACTATACATGTATTTATGTTTGTTTTTTTGTGATTCAGTCTCACTTTCCGCATATTTAATTTAGGAAAGATTCGGACTCTCGCATTGTGTCCTTGGGCACTTAACCCCAATTGTCCACATGGGGGCGCAATGATGCCATGCACTAAGGGGTACTGCACATCGATGGTGTACATGTCTTCAACCAATCTAACCCTGCCTGTGCTGCAGTGCGGAGTTACGATGTTGGGAAGCTGGAAGCTGCTCGTCGTTGCTCGTTGGTTCTCTCCGGGTTCTCTGGCTTCCTCCACCCGTAAAACTGTCTCGGTCATGATTAGCCATTGTGCATAAGTATGTGACCTTAAACAATAAACACCAATAAATAATTTAGGAAAATCTTGTCACACTGGTGTATACAGTACATGGAGAGTGTATTATCACTAAATCACCTACTGAATGGAGATTTTACCTAAGCAATAATTGCAATATTGTTGCAAAGTATAACAATCACAAGCAAAGTTCTAGCCGATAGACCTCCGGGTTAAACCCGTAGGTCCATTGGCTGAAACATTGCTGGTGTTTTTTGTCCATATGTACAGAATTTTAAAGTGATACTTTGGGTGATAACTCCACTCCCTTGGTGATTTAGTTACAATCCATTCTGCACGTACTGTAAGTGTGACGCAACCTGATTGTAATGTAATTGAAAAAAATGGGAGCGTGGTGGCTCAGTGGTAGACTGTTGGACTTCTATGCCAGAGGTCCAGAGTTAGATCCCCGTCCGGGGACGACCCACGTTGTGTCCTTGGGCAAGGCACTTTATCCCGGTTGCATACATGGGGGCACGATGATGCTGTAATGTACTGCACGTTGATGGTGCACGTCTTCTTCGATGCTCGATGGTTCTCTCCGGGTACTCCTGCTTCCTCCATCCATAAAACTGTCATGGTCACGATTAGCCATTGTGCATAATTATGTGTCCTTAAACACCAGTAAATAAATAATAATTGAAAAAAATACCAGTACACCTCATGTTGACCAATACACAGAATGTCACAATGTGTGAATGTGTTTCTCAATACTGCACGAGTGCCTGCTCGGAAGGATAGAACGAGTGGTGCAACCTCTAGTTCTATCCTTCCATGATGACATGTGTACTGTATTGATGAGCACATTCGCACATCGTGGTGTTCTATGTTTATTACATGCCTCTATGACATAGAATCCATTAATTTAAAGATTCAAACATCACCCAGAGAAAATTTCAAACTTTAAAACTCTGTTATTTTTTCAATTGACATTTGATTTATCGCCTGTCACTACAGTTTTTGAATTGATCTGGGTCAGAATGTGATGTTTTGATTGGCCAATTACAAAAATGGGCAGAGTTCAGGTCTTATGATGGATCCATGAATCCCAAACGCGTAGTAATATCGAACTTTCATTTCAGGCATGAAACTTGAAAGTCAAAACAATGGAGGCATGACTTGAATTTCAATTGGAATTGGTATCGCTTTCGATAACATAGATTCTCCTATGTTTTGTTGGATTTGAATCTTTAAAATAGTTGTTAATTGTTATTTTGCAATTGTTCAGCACAGCATTTTCAAATAGACCACAACTGGAATGTTTATCAACGGATAGACACAATCTATATTTCTCACTTGGCAATGGGCCTCGAGTACATTCGGTTCGCTATAATATTGTAACCGATTCTCATTTCTCTTTCAATCACATGCCGTGAAATGCGCAAACTGCGCAATTGTTTTTATTGAATTTTTGTAACTGGTCATAGAAAAGCAGTGTTCTCTCATACGGTATTAATAAATGACTCAAGATCGAACGCATGCATTACAGAATTCCCTGATGTATTTGTGGAATTTACCGATTTATTTATAGGTCACTGGTAGAAATAGTCCATTTACGTGCGTCTCATTTGAGACAGGCATGATAACAATCTGAATAAATTGACACTCTTGTTTTCCAGTGAGCAAACTACAGTGGTATTGAGGGGCTGTTTATGGTTGTCATATAATAATGTAGTTTTTCATACATGCACATCATAATGTTTGCATTTTACAGAGTGAGGATGACCTGAAATCACACCTCTTCCATGTCAGACAGATTTCATTCTTGCACATCTGCAGGAACTGCCAGTGAACTTTCATAACATTTTTGTGTTGCTAAAATTAAATGTGATTTATAATATACCAGACAGATAAATTGCTCTCTTAACCCTTTACCCAACGCAGACGATATCAAAATTTATTATTTTAAATATAATTTTTTGAAATTTTTCAAAAAATTTCAACAAAACCATATCATGTGACCCCTCGTTGGAACGAGCTCGATGAGCTCGTTCCAACGAGGAGTCACATGATATGGTTTTGTTGAAATTTTTTGAAAAAATTTTTTTTTTCAACTACTGAATTTGCATATTACGCGGGCGGATGCAGGCGATTCGTTAGGTAAAGGGTTAACTTTCTCAGTGCTGGAGCTTCAGTACTATCATTACAGTACGGCTGCCGTGGACTGGTTACTTTCCACGGGTGGGCGATATTTCCATGGACACAATAATATTAGATTCGAAATACTAATGATTGGAATAGTCATCAAATATTTAATTTATGAAGCACCAGGTAAAACCCGGGTACAACCCGGTGCTTCATTAATTAAAATTTTGCTGATGATGAATTTTATTATCTTGTAAATGCATGCATGGGCATCATTGTCCCCGTGTGGCTTACGATCAGTCGACGGCGGCTGTACGGTACAATTGAGTTATAATCTGGTTAAAATTCTCTGTCGGCTTTCCTGTCCACAACACTGTAGAATCTTATATGTCAAACTAGAAGGAGTGATTCAGTAAAATCACAGGCTTTCTGTGGCATACAAATAGAGCTGAAGGTTAACCGAAACCGAACCGAGGTTTTTTGTTTTTTTTAAAAACCGAAACCGTCGACATCCCGTAATCTAAGGTTTTTCGTTTTTATTAAAATGCTCTCTTGCTGCAGAAATTCACAGAATGTAGCCATCCCAGAGTAGTGAGAGTACCCAGACACTGCCAATGGCAGTGTCTGGCTACTCTCACTTCTCTGGGATGGCTACATTCTGTGAATTTCCAACATTTCAGCTTAGTTGTGTTCGCAGCTTTCCTCAAGTTGCACATAGGTGTCAGACCTCGAAAAATGGCCAAGCACAATAAAAGTTCTGTATATTTAGGTAATTATTATATTGGCCTTCCTGATTCTTCATGTATTATAGCTTATTTCGGGCATTCATTGAGTTTCATTCAATTTCATTGCCATTCAGTTATGATTCCAGACATATAGAATGAGTTTTATTGAATTTTATTTGGCCTCATGAACAAACCGAAAACCGAACCGAAGTTTTACTCAACCTGAAAAACCGAAACCGAAACCGAAACCGAACAAGAAACTTAAAAACCTACAGCTCTACATACAAAACATTTTTGCCCATGACAGAATTATGGGAATAATAGTCCACTGTATATAAAACGCTTCCACGGCAAATTTGCTTAGTTTGTGTCTGATATTGTGGTGATAGGTCCCTTTTATTATTTTCTTCCCTACACTGTCAGTGAGGCATTTGTGATACAGCTCAGAATAAATTTGTTCATCAGGAAGATTCCTCAGTAATGGACTACACTCAAATATCTGTACTCCAGTTGTTGGAAACATTTTTAGTTGAGTTTTAAAAATAAACCCTCGACTATTGGTATCGCGAGGATCAGTCACAGGGTGTACAGGTGAGTGGCTGTCATACAGGCAGCCCTTTTAGGCTTTTCCCTCTGGAAAAGACTCTTGTTATTCTACAGATTATTATTAGGTTTTTCCCTCTGGAAAAGACTATTGTTTTTCTACGGATTATTATTATTTTTATTTTGTTTTTTTTGAGGGGGGAGGGGGTTCCACACATTTTGTCCGCACGGTTCAGAAGCCATTTTAGAACCGATATTTTTATACTGTACCAATGACCCAGACATAGCTGGTGCTAACTCTTAAAATATAGGGCCAAACACAAATTTTGCCCCCCAATCCCCAAAATTTGCATCTAAAACTAAAGAAAACATGTCCTGAAAGGCCCTCCACACCTCGCCCCCACTGCGCATGCGCAGTGTCCAGGACGTTCCGAAATTGGCGCCATTTATCATTCTAAGTTTGGCCCTTCATCAGTTAACATCTGACTGATCTTTGTGCTTTTAAATCTCAGTTTAAATGATGCCAGACACATAAATATTAGTGAAATGGTGATTCTAAGGAGGATAGAAAAGGAGGAGAGGAAAAGAATGTGTGACAGAATATTATCAGGGCTGTAACTTAAAATTTTTTAATGAAATTATGTTAAGTTACCTATTTTCAAGGCAGCAGCCATTTTGTTGTCATTCTGATTATTTAGTTACACTGTTTTTTCAAGTGTTTTTCCTCTCTCCCTGTCCTTTAAGTTCCCCCTTGCTATTCTCCCATGCTTTTGGCATAGTTTCTGTAATTATTATTACTAAAATTTCTTGGGAGTTTTAGCTTAATAACAGAATGAATTCTGTTCTTTCCCCATGTTTACGTCTTCACCTACGGGTGGTTAGGCGTTGTGTTCTGCATCTACCATCTGATGTTCTGCAGTTTCTTCCCTGGAAGTCTCTGTTTTGCATCAGATGGTGTATTTTTGGTAACTGATTTCGGGCCTGGGTGCCTGGAGTCTTATTTTAGTGTTTTTACACTCATTGTTTACATTTACAACAGCCCTCTGTGTGAGGGGGGGATTTCTAAATAATAATATCTTTATGTTATTTTAATCATAACTAGATACATTATTATTGTTCGTAAGTGTTGAATAAATTGTTTAAAATATTTTTAAAATTTTTGTCCACACTTAGGCTTGGGATCCATTGGGGCTCAACGTTACTTTTCAGAAACTTGGGCTGTTCTGAAAAAATATTTTTTCAAAATATTTTGATTTCAATTATTTTTTCTATATTAATGGATCATATTATTATTATGTATTTGATTGCCAGGGGTTAGTGCGAGTACCAGGACTTGTTTTCTTTTCTCATTGAAAGGATATTGATCAATTGTTTTAGGAGGAAGTCTTCCTCTGACCTTATTATCATTCTATATGTGGTCAGTGTACTCGCATTAACTCCTGTTCTGTATCGTATGATTTCGATGACAATATGGGAAGCGTATGTCACGGTATGTTGTTGGGGATTTGGACACTCCGGTCCTTTCCCCGCAGGGTCACTCTACTTTATCAATTTCTATTTCAGACGATCAAGATTAGGGTGATGTATCTGTGATGTCTTCCAACAGTGTGCCTCCGTCGTCACAATTAATGAAGGGCTAGCGGAAAAGTGCTCATGTAATACGCCAATTGCCTAAGAGGACCCTAGTAGGTTCGACGGCCTTTGACGTCCGCTAGCTCGCCCGGTGTAGCGTCCATTCACCGAATGGTTCGGCAGCCGGGTTCGTCCGTTGCGGTCTAGAAGGAATTTTGGGGTGATGCGAGCACTATAAAATTAACTTAATGCACACCCAGTGACGGCGGATCGGAGGGAGAACGGAGGAAGCCTTTTAGTCCGGTTCATAGCTCGTTCCGGTCCATCCGGACGGCAAGCGAGAGAGGCCCCTCTCTCGTTCAACAACATCTGGCCCCAGATGTTGTGGTACAAATGTGTTGTTAGCGGAGCATACGTCCGTCGCTCGGGACGCTCCGTTGTATAGGCAGTCCGCTGAGACTGCTAAGGCTTCCTCTTCTCATCAGCGCACACGACCGCACCTTGGCTGCGTGACCGCCGATATATTACCAGCTTCGCCGATCAAGGATTCTTCGGCGACCAGGTCACACCATCCGGCAGCCAGGGATTCGAGACCGATGGACTCCGGACGTTCGCATAGGAAGTATGCGGGAGCCATCTGATGCGGAGCTGCCCTCGGCGAAGCACCGATAGACTGCGCCTCCGCAGGTCTCGACGCCGGACATTCTTGTGCACATAGCACAGCTTATCGCAGCATCCCAGCAGCCGACAGAAACGGTGTCGGATCGAGAATTATCCGACAGCGCTGGGTCGGTAGCCGGGGACTCGAGGCCTGCAGACTCCGGACGTTCGCATAGGAAGTGTGCGGGAGTCAACGTACACGGAGCTTCCAGCGGCAATGCATCGTAAGTCCGCTACGGCACAGGCCTCGGGAACGGACGTGCTTTCCTTAATAGCACAGTTTATCGCAGCATCCCAGCATCAACTGAATCTGTCGCATATATTTTATCCGACGATGCTGGGTCGGGACGCTCCGCGGAAGCGGGTACGGACGTCCGAAAGTTTCATCCGGTCCGACGGGATACCGAAAGGGATTCGGTGGATTTCAAGCTTTCCCTTTCAGAACAACATATGCTGCGATGCCGGATAAGAAACTGATAGCGTCGGTGGACTTAGAAATTTTTGGTTCGGTTCAGGGACATCGTCCCTCAGTTCCGACATAATCCAATAATGTCACACAAACTTTCGAATTATTGAACGACGCTATATATATTATTATTTTATGCTTGCTATCCAAGCATTTCTGGTTTCTTGTTCGAAGAGTTATGGAGATGTCTTTCAAAAGTGTGCCTCTGTCGTCATAGTTAATGAAGAGTTAGCGGCAATAAGTGCTCATGGAATATGTCTATCGCTTACGGAATGACATTCGCTAGCTCACCCGGTGTAGCATACATTCATCGAATGGTTCGGCTGCCGGGTTCGTCCGTTGCGGTCTAGGAAGGAGATTTGGGTGATGCGAGCACTTTAATTACTTTAGTACTCACCCAGTGACGGCAGATTGAGGACAGATCGGAGGAAGCCAACAACATAGGGGACCGCATGTTGTGGTTCAGATATTTTACATTCGGAGCATATGTCCGTTGCTCGGGACGCTCCGTTATATTGACAGTCCGAGAGACTGTCTTTAATGCTTCCTCATCCTCACAGCAGGGCACACGACCGCACATTGGCTACGTGACCTCGAGTATCCGATCAGTTTCGGCATTCAGTGATTCCACAGCGAATAGGTCGCGCCATCCGGTAGCCAAGGGACACGAGGCCTATACACTCCGTTCGCTCGCATATTGGAAGTATGCACGGGGTAACGATCTCGGAGCTTCCTGCGGCAATGCATCGTAAGACCGCTGCTCCTCAGGCCTCGGTGACGGACGTGCTATCCGAGTTAGCACAGTTGTTTCGCAGCATCCCAGCAATTGACGGTTTCTCGGTCGAATCAGGAATTATCCGACGGCGCTGGGTCGGTGCGGTCCGCGGTTGCATCAAGCTACGGACGACCGAACGCTTTATAGGGTCCGACAGGATGGCAAAAGGGATTCGAAAGATTTCGAGTTTTCCCTTTAGTAGTATCGGAAGATGCTTTTCATATCTTCTGGCATTTCTTCCAGTGATTATTTTTCGGACTTCATTGCTGCGATCTTGGATAAGAGACTTATAGCGTCATTGGACTCGGATTTTTCGATCGGTACAGGGACTTTGTCCCTGACTTACCGACGCAGTCCAATATTGTCATTACAACATGTGTTTTATTTTTCGACGCTATATATTATATATATATATACAAGCCTGCTACTAAGCATGATAGTTTAGTTTCTTGTCCGCGTGGCTCATTTCTGCCATTTTATCTTTTTTACATATAGTTTATTTTGGCAGAGCAGGGCAAACCGAGAGTTCATATGCGTCTAGACGGTGTGATTAAAGACTGCATATATTCTTTTTCGCCGTTTATGTCTTTTCCAATTTCAATATTGGGAACGACATTATGTATAGTAGACTTAACTTAGACGCTTTATTATACGTAATCCGCCTTACTGAGGCGTTATCATTACGTCTTCAAGAAAAGATTTACGGGATATTATTCTCAATGTAATTTCTTTTGAGGGCAGTATTTTGTTCACGTATAACTCCGCCCTTCAGTGGCTGATTGGAGTGTTTAGACGTGATGCAGCCCTAGCTACATCCACGCGTGGATAGTAGGTTAAGAACTCTCTCAGAGTCGCTTCGTTCTCGGAGGAGCTTCTCTTCGACGGCAACTTTCCGGCAATCCATGAATTGCTTGGTTTATACATTCTCTTGTCTATCTACTGTTACAAGAGATTCAGACTGGGGCAAACATTCGGTGGTTGACTCAGAGAGTGCCGCCGCAGTTGCCGGACCCTAGTGTGGCTGTTATGACGGTTGCCAGTCAAACAGATTGGGATATATACTGATCCCTACGGATTCGAAGTGCCAGGGTCTTTGGGTTCCGCAGTCTTTTAGCTATCAGTTTAACTTCCGCGGAATAATGTTTTTTAGGCTTGCTTTATGTCATTGCATGAACATTATTCAGAAATGCATGCCCAAATTCCTGTCCTTTAATTCGACAGTAGTGGCGTATCTCCGGAACCAGGGAGGCACTCTTTCGTTTCCGTTATTCAATTTAATGGAAAGAATCCGTATGTTGGTTATAGTACACCAAGTTCAGTTTTGGTCCGTCATATTCGGGGTCGTCTGATTGTTTTATCGCACTCCCGTTCTCTTACGGGTCGCTTGTTGCTGTCAGAATGGACTCTCAACAAACAAGTATTTAATCAGATTTGCTATCTATGGGAGCGCCCAATGATGTTTTATTATGACACAGCTTGCTAATCAATTGTAGACGTATGTGTTGGCTTGTCCAGATCTCTGAGCTAATACTGTTAACGCTCTATTGATCTATAGGACGCAATGATAGGATACGCGTATCCTCCGGCGCTGTTGTTTTAGCAGGTATTGCTAAGATAAACAACCACAATACATTTCTGTTGATAGCATCTCTATCTTCACAGAGATCATGAGTAATTTACTCTCTTGTCTACTGTGGATCTTAACGTGAAATCTTCCTCTATGTGAGGATCTTTTTTCACTGGGTAAATCGTGTCATCTTTATCACAACCAGCAAGGTCGCAACCTTCATGTATTCCGTTGTGTGGTCCGTATTGCATTGTAAGCACTGTACTGGACGAGCTTTGGACGCGATTTCTTACTATAGGAGATCCTCTTCTTCGCTATTCTATGCGACTAAAGTGGAGGCTCTTCCGTCGTGGTGTGGGGATCATTATGTTCATATGGTTGATCCCTCCATACTACGCATTGCTAGTTTTTAGTATACTTGTTTCACAAGATCTACTGCAGCCTGTTGTTATTTAGGTTATAGGTTTATGTTACCTCATACCTATGCACTCTACGATAGTTTACAATTGAGTCTTTTGTCTCTTTATCTAAGTCAGTTAGTAACTTTTTGATAAATCGACTTAGAATCTTTAGATTAAATTCCTATACGGATTTTAACTTCGGTTCTTATTTAGCTAAGTAATCATTTGAGCCTCTGGAAACAGTAGTTTTCAAATTCTGACCTTTTAGACAGTAATTCTGTTGGTTTCTCTTTTACTGTAGAGTCAGTGAGTTTCATGCACTATCGATGGATGATTTTCACTTTCATAGTTTCGGAATCAATACTTCCGTTACTATTTAGGTTGGATTGTTGCATAAGAGTTAGGCTCCTATTATCCGGAACCTATTATTTTAAGGTCCTTCCGTCTTCGTATGGGCATAGGCCTTTACTCTTTCCGGGTACAGTTTATGTATTTATAAACAGATATCTGTTTATTACAAGGGCGTAAGCTTCTTCTGTCTTTGATGTCTAGTAGAAGGACGTTACGCTCCATTTTATTGTTAATCGATTCTATTAACTAGCGTACTGCTTATGGTATATCATTGGCTTAGCAGTTGTGCTTAAGATTTCGGCTCTTGAAGTAAGAGTTCTTCTACTTCTTGGGCTTACATTAATAGTGTTGCTATTATAGATTTTTGAAGGCTGCTCATTGCGCTCAGCCATCCATTCATGAATTTTATCTCAGAAATATCGAGTCCATTTCTGGAGGCCTCTATTGTTAGGTCTATTATCTACTGCTCAGAATGTCATTCACTTAACAGTTGCTACTATAGCTAGGTAGGCTGTCTGTTTCGGCAGTGTCTCCGTTCGGCTGCCCTCTTCGCTCTGGGCTATTTGACCCAGGGCAAGAAAAAGGGGGGGGGAGGGTGTTCCCTTGGGTCACCTGTTTTTACTATGAAAACAAGGGGATACCTCCTCCGGAGTTAGTAATTCTGAGCTGTTATTGGGATGGTTGTTTAGTGAGAAGTTTAAGTTTATAAAATTCATTCAAGTCTTAGTTTTTAAAGTATAGCTTTTGAATATTGCATATGTCAACGGACATGATTATGCAATTCTCACACACTTTTAGGAGTATAAGAGTCTCTATTCTCTAGACTTACTTTATTATTGGCTTACTTTAAAAATTATTAGTATAAGGATTATTGGATATTAATAGAGTACATGGATGTATGAAGCTCAATTTTTGGAAGGTGTTGTATCTTTCTAATTTATCATAAATAAGAAAGATACATGTAAGGCCTATTACTTCTTTTCCCTACAGGGGATGACTCTATTTTATTTTATTGAGCGTATTCCATTTTGCTCTATGTCCTTGGCCCTCCAGCCTTTTTACTATTCAGCTATGTCTGGGTCATTGGTACAGTATAAAAATGTTAAAAAATTTATAGTAATTTATATATTTTTTATACTTACCAATGACCCAGACGGGGATGGCCCTCCCAGGAGTTGGGAACTCTTGCCTCCCCGCTGAGTACATAGCGCTTACCAGGCACTGGTTATTAGAATGATAAATGGCGCCAATTTCGGAACGTCCTGGACACTGCGCATGCGCAGTGGGGGCGAGGTGTGGAGGGCCTTTCAGGACATGTTTTCTTTAGTTTTAGATGCAAATTTTGGGGATTGGGGGGCAAAATTTGTGTTTGGCCCTATATTTTAAGAGTTAGCACCAGCTATGTCTGGGTCATTGGTAAGTATAAAAAATATATAAATTACTATAAATTTTTTAACTTTCACAAAATTTTGCACACTCATAGAGGGGCACAAAATCTAAAAATGTACCAAAGCATAATTTTCGTTTTAAGCCTTATTTCGTCAGAATTGGCAAAAAACTGCCAAAATTGGGGTTTATCGGCACTTTCTCGAAACACGTCTTGTAGATTTTTCTTAAACATTCATCATTGCTAGCACTGCCTATGACACGACCATTGATACACAAGACATATTAGGCGATGCATATGGCAACCCTCCACAGGCTGCCAAACATAAAAATTTTGATGAAATGGTCTGTTTTCGAGCCCCAACAGCACCCAAACGATAAACAAGAGATAAACATAACTTCATTTATTGGAAGTGGCATTCACCGAGAATCATTTTTGTTAGTAATAAGAGTGTTAAAAAAAACAAGTGTTAAAACATTTTAGCCTCGTTAAACAGCAATACTCCCCAAAAGCTAAAAAAATCATGTTTTCTGTGGATTTCTCTAAACGAGTCATGTAGATTTGCAAGAAAAATTGGTCACTCCCAGGTCTTGGTGTGACATTACAAGCTGCATGGACAAAATATTCCGGTCAGCATTAGTTAACCCGCCCCGGGTTGCTAAACGTAAAAATTGTGATAAAATGGGCTGTTTTTGACAACAACAGCACCCAATGGGTATTCCACAGAGAAAGCTAGGGAAACATTTTTGTAAGTGGTAAGGGTATTCAAAAGTCAAAGTCTTACCCATTTTAGGCTGGTTAAAGAGTGATACCCATTAAAATCTTAAAATACCCATTTTCTTTGGATTTTTCTAAAAACATCTTGTAGGTTTTAAAAAAAAATCGGCTATTCGCAGGTCTTGGTATGACATTACAAGTTGCATGGACAAAATATTCCGGTGAGCATTTATTAACCTTCTACAGGTTACAGAGAGATACACATACTCTCCTTTATTGGAAGCGGAATTCACTGAGGACCATTTTTGTAAGTAAAAAGGGTATTCAAAAACCCAAGTGTTAACCCCTTTTGGGGTGGTTAATAGCGATACCCATCAAAAGCTTAAAAAATAATCATGTTTTCTCTGGATTTCTTTACAAACATCTTGTAAGTTTTCAACAGAAATGGCCATTGATAGGTCTTGGTGTCACATTACCGGTTGCATAGATAAAATATTCCGGTAAGCATTTGTTAACCCTCCATGGGTTGCTAAATGTCAACATTTTGAAAAAATAGTCTGTTTTTGGACACCAGCAACAACAAATGGGAATGCCACAGAGAAACATAACTTCTTTTACCGGTTGCAAAACTGATAGGGAAAAATTTTAGTAACTAATAAGGGTATTCAAATATCGAGGTCTTAACCCATTTTCGCTTGGTTAAGGAGATGTACCCCTTAAAAGCTTAAAATTCCCATTTTCTGTGGATTTCTCAAAAAAAACTATTAAGTATTCAAGACAAATTGACCATTTGCAGGTCTTGGAGTGACATTACAAGTTGCATGGACAAAATATTCCGGTAAGCATTTGTTAACCCTCCAGAGAGTGCAAAGCATAGAAATTTTGAGAAAATAGGCTGTTCTTGGGCACCCATAACACCCAATGTGTACCTATGAGATAAACATAACCTCCTTCATTGGAAGTGGCACTCCCTGAGGCTCATTTTTGTAACCAAGCACTAACCCGTTTAGAGCTGGTTACAGAGAGATACCCCACAAAAGGTTAAAAATTCATGTTATCCGAGGATTTCTCTAAAAACTTCATGTAGATTTTCAAGAAAAATTGGCCATTCTCAGATCTTAGTGTGACATTACAAATTGCATGTACAAAATATTCCAGTAAGCATTTGTTAACCCTATGCAGGTTCTCAGACATCAAACTTTTGATAAAATGGGCAGTGTTTGCGTACTCGCAGCACCCAAAGTTAAGAGGAGAAATCAACATAAGTGGAAGTAGAATTCACTAAGAATTATTTTTGTAAGTAATAAGTGTATTAAAAAAACCCAAACCTTCACCCGTTTTGGGCTGGATAAACAATAATACCCATCAAAAGCTTAAAATTCATGTTCTCCCTGTATTTCTCTGAAAACATCTTGTAGATTTTAAGTAAAAATGGCCATTCACAGTTTTTGGTGTGAAATTATAAGTTCCATGAATAAATATTCCTGTTAGCACTTGTTAACCCTCTACAAGCTGCCAGACATCAATATTTTGGATACATTTGAGATAAAATGGACCATTTTCAAATAGACACAGCACTCAGTGGGTATGTGACAAACAAACATAACTCCTTTTGTCGGTCATTAACTTGTCAGACGATGATATTGATATTAACCCACTCCACCGTTAATGATGGTTTTTACCGAAACAATTTTTTTCATCAAATTGAGTCATTTGAGACTACTATACTCACCTTTCTCATAACATCAATGAAGGAACTTCAGTGAGACAGTTAGTTAAAAACAATTCATCAGACATTATGGGGTCATGAAAAATCATGGAATCTCATCGGGAAAAGCCATGATTCTCCAGAATCATAAAGTCTAGTTTGCTTATAACTTTGTTGTTCTGTATGGATTATGATAATATTTGGTATTTCACTTGATATGCATGTTCAACACCTGAGGACATGAAATAGGGCAAGTCCATGCTTTTTCACAGGAGTTATGGTCCTTTGTTAAAATCGACTAATTTTGAGCTTGATAGCACGATAACTTCAACAAACAGCAACCGATTTGACTGATATGTCGCACATTGGGTTTCAAGGAACAATGTCTTAAACGAGTTCGAAAATAGACTCAGTTCAGTGTACGGCAGCAAAATTATTGGGCTGACTTGATCATTTTTTTGCAAATTTTGTGCTTGATAAACAAACGTCGGCTGATTCGATTCACTTTTGTTATGTGGTTTTCTAAGAAGATTATCTCAATAAATTTTGAAAATGGGCGTGGTTGGATATACGAGAGCAGAATTATTGGGCTGACTTGGTCATTTTTTGCAAATTAGTTGTTTAGAAAAGGTACCCTGATGCTTTATAGTTCATAGCATAGCCACTGTTGCATTAGCCACGAAAACTCGACCCCTGCATTGATGATGCAAACCCTTGTTTAAAGTTTGCATAAGTTATAACAAGAGAGCAGGTGGCAGCCAAAAGGACTATTCAGGAGGGCCTGAGAAACAGATTTTTAACTTTTTTAGGCCTTATTCTCCTAATAGGAAACATATGTTGTTTATATTTCTTTAAAATTGTTTTTGATAAAGTTTCAGTTTTGATGAGTATTATAAAATCCCTGACATTGAGTCAACTAATTGTTTATGTAGAAGATAAAGCTTTCATTTTATATTCATTCTCATCATATTGAATGTCTGATGTATTCTATACTGTGGGTACAAATAAATAACTTCAATGCATGAGTGAATCTTGATAGTATCTGTGTATATTGTAATGCTTATTCAGGTAGCACAACTAATTACTGATAAGAGTAATTATACCTTTTTATTGGCCAATAATCATTGCTCTAAACTATTGCATTAAAGTGTTTATGGGTTGTAAATAATTCAAAAGAGTGATTGATTCAGTAGTGCTAGATTATTATCGACCATTTAAGTAAGGTGTAATTACTGTTTAGAGTTTATGTTGTATTTGAGATTTTGTTGGTTGCATTTTTTCTTTGACTTTCTTGTGTGTTTTGGTTAAAAATACACATGTATCATTATGTTGTACATCTAGCTGTCATTATGCCTGGTCCATTGTCAACAATTTAGCCAACAGAGTATCACCAAAATCATGCATTTAGTTTAAACAATATTTTTATTTCAACAAATCTTGTTACATGTTTACATATCAAAAAACATGCACAATGAATAACAAATAATAAAAACAAAATAGTTGAACACAGTATAACAGAGACAAGAAGAGAGGCACAAAATGTAAAGAAAGGATTCGGCAGTAAGCTTGAAGCTTTTAATAGTCATCTCCCTCATTTATGCAATGACTACCAAAAAAGATTTGGAATTTATACTTTTAACCCTTTACCTTTACCTAACACGAAAAGCAGATGACACTTGCAAATAAAATTCTTGAAGCATTCATTTTTTTTATTTTTTGTGTCAAAAACATTGAGATCATTCCAATGAGAGGTAATAAGCTGTGTTTTTGTGACAAAAAATGAAAAAGTAATAAAAACTGAATTGTGAATAGCACTGGCCGGTTTTGGCCATCACGTTGGGTAAAGGGTTGAAACAAAGACTATGACTTGCCTTTTGAGCATACCTGATCTTATTCAAGTTTGCTTTAAAAATTAACTTCTCATACGTCACTCACAAGAATGCTTAGATTTCTGGTATGGCACTTACTTTAGTGATGCAGATTCAAGTTTTTTCAAAGAAACTCGGTTGGTCAAAATTTTGCCTCGATGCCCATTTTGGGCTCCACTCAAAATGTCTATTTCCAGAACCAGTGGCTGATTTGAACCAAATCTGTCATGCAGTATAACTGGATCTTAAGTACTTAATTGTGCCCGAAAAAATTTGTGTGGGGTGGGGGAGGGGTGGGGGGAGGGGAGAGTAGTGAAGACCACAGAAGTTAAAAACAAAACAAAAAATTTTCATATGGACACTTTATTGAAACATCCCAGAACAGGGCTTTGTTTTGCCTGAGAAGCTTTCCTAAGACTGGTAGAATTGAATGGCCAAAAAAATTGCCTTTGGTTATGTCATGGCAAATCAAAAAATTGCTCTTGCTGTCCATCACATACTGACACATTCATCTCTTTTGACAACTTGAGCCAGGTGAGCATTTTAGGCTCACTTGAGCCTCTAGCTTAGTCCTTATTTTCCTGTACAGCCCCAAACTGTCACTTTTATATTGCTTTGAAAAAGTTGACTGAAGTTTATTCTTCCTTACAATAATGTAGAAACACTGTTAAGTCATCTACAGCTGTGTACATGTATATAGGGTAGTTTTTATCATAAAAGTCATCTGACGATTGAGGGTTTTTGGTGAATTAGTTAACCTTAGGTTTTTTAGCTCATCTTTCATTTTGCTATTAATTACATGCTATTTTTACACATCCTATAGCCTGCATTCCACAACCATTGAATTTGAAATTTTATGAGTTTGTTCAGAATAGCATCCAGATGTATGCTATTGAGTTATGCAATGTTCTGATGAAAAATTACCATTATGTAAAACTTGGATTTTGCCTCATATTTTTTCAGTGGCAGTGTCCTTGCCCGTCCTTTCAGCCTGTGTCTTACCTGATTGATGTATAATTCTATTTGTAAGTTCAGGGTGACATGTAGATGTGATCTATCAACTTTCACCTTTGAAGCTTGAAAAATTGTGCCCCTGTCATCCATCTTTGATTTTGCTGTTAAATCTTTTGGCACACCCCACAGCTCTCAACCCCCAGCTGATGTTTTGAAATCCATAAGCTTGTTCAATATGTCACCATGAGTTATTAAGTTTCTTTGCTGAAAACTTGTGATTTTGGTTGTCCTCTTGGATTTTGCTCTTTATTCATTGCAATTCCTTTGGCACACCCTACAAGTGGTATCTTTTATTTGATCAATGCATATTTCCATATGCTTGTTCAGGGTGACATATGCGTGTAAAATGGGGGCTATTCACTTCCAAAGCTTGAAAAACAAGGATTTTGCCTTTGCATGTAAATCCTAAGGCAAACTATAAAGCCTGTATACCACAATCAATCGTCTTGAAACGTGAAATGCTTGTTCGTAATATCTAGATGTGAGCAATCTAGTTTTTTGTGCTTGGAAAGCCTCTTGAATTTTTATGGCCTCAAAAGGAGGCATCTTAAATATGTGTATATCTTCCAAAACTACGCACAAGGATTAAGGGCAAAGTGAAGGTATGTTCCAATAAGAGTAAAATCCTTGCCCTTGGATTGGATGAGAGCTGGCGTAATTTCTTATATGTTTATGGCTCCAGTCTTACGTCACAACGCAAATTATTTGAAATTGCTTCATTTCGAAATTGCTTCAACGGAGTGACTAGAAAGTCACTTAATTTTTCTGGATTTTTCACACATGCAACAAAACGGTGTTCCAGATGAAGTGTTGTTTAAATTACAAACCGAATTACGATTGAACTGAGTTTATTTGGTGTATTGATTTTTTATCCAGTGCCGTTGTGGGGTACACAACAGGTTTATTCACTAAACCGGTGATCGTTAAAAGTTGCCTTGAACAGGGCCCTCAACGTAGACATGGCTACCAGACATTCCCCACCGAAAGTGTGGCGTTTATTCACCCACCTCTGCCAGTTGTGATATTAGAGAGTTGAATTGTTTGGGGTTTACCATCATATGTCTGTAAATAAATCTGTATCATGTAAAATCAAAAATCAATATTATGTAAAACTCGTTATTATACTATATGTTAATAAATGGCCAAGTACTGGCCCTTTCTGGTAGCTTTAGCAATTTTAACGTGTAGAAGGAGTAAGCCGAAATGCCGAAAGTGAAAGTAAACGTATGGAGAGGGGACACGAGTATGAGTCAACATGGTGAACATGGGAAATAAGTGCTCCGCCTAGCATGGGGGGCCGGCACGCCCTGCTGTGAAACCGATGGTCAGGAGGATTCCCCCCCCCCCCAATGGCCAACCCCCGACGACGGGCCCCATAAACCATGGACGGTAAACCCAAGGGCATAAAAGTACGAATAAAAGCCCACATTAATGAAGTAAACTAAACAGATCGGTACTTACCCCTGACCAACAGTAGACAAAATGGAAGGCAGCACCCTGACTGGGAAAGTAGCGTCGAGTCGACAACAGATCGAGGGAGTCCGTGGCTGCGTGTTGAAAAAACTAAACAAAACATGCACAGAAACAGGGAAAGCACGTGCACTGTAGAAACGGAACCGGTGTTCGGTACACCTGAATGCGGGGCTCAAAAAACGGGGGGCCGGAGCAGCAAAGACCGGATGGGGCCCCGGCAGGGGGGCTATTATGATATATGTGTGGGTATGGTGGAAGAGTTATGCAGTTGAAGATCCCCTGCAATCTCCAAGGCCACACCATAACCACGACGGGCGTATGGTCCCGAGTACCCAGATGTGAACGTCCACCGCCCCCTCCCCCCAGTAATTCCCCCCGGGTAGTGGCCATCGGGATCCATCGCATCAAAAACGAGATACATGCCTAGGCCTACCCCAACAAAGCTGTAGGGGTCGAGGTAGGAAATGGGCAAATGAGCCGGGTGCGGGACGCCCCAGGAGAGGTCATCCCCTGTGAAGATGCCACCTAAACAAACCCATGAACATGTATGAGATATGCAAAATACGGGGTAGGGATGCAGCTTAGTGGCAGAATACTGAGACGTGCGCTTATATGACAAAACAAGCTCCCCATCCAGAGACGAGGTCGCGGTCAGCATGAGGCCCACTGCCACCACCATATACTGCATCCCCGAACATGAGTGGGTGACGAGCGTGGACCAGGGATGAGGGTACAATATAATGAAATCAACTGAAAATGCTGAAATTACGAAATGTATGGAGGGAAACCAAGAATATCAATAAAGGCCAAATGAGGTTGAAAGCAACAGTCAGCTAAATTCCAGCTGGAAAATAGATGTGAGTCCACCAAGTTACAAGAGAATGGTCCCCAAGACTGCTCTCATGTAAATCGAGAGAACTAACAGATGAAGGTGTGGTCAAATGATTAGCCGAAACAGCTGATTGGCTGAAAACCTCATCGCTGGTAGAAAGTACGAGAGAGGGCCATGACAGAGTGGCGGCAGTCTGAGCCGAACACGGTGACATGATGCCAGCACGAGTGCTATGGGACAACATGCGCCCCTCATCACATGCATAGACGAGAAGCATGGTCACCGTGCGTTCTTCTGCCCCCACTATATACCACCATCCCAAAAATGAGCGAGTGTTGACGAGTGTTGATGTGACGAGTGTGTATGAGTGTTAACGAGTGTTGACGAGCGCGTAATGAACGTGATGTGTGTGGCAAGTGTGAAGGTGTGGTGTGTAAAATGTTCAAGTGTTAAGATGGCTGGATGTGATGCAATGGTTCTAGTTGGGAGCCCCCTACCCTACCCACCAATCCCCCCACCCCCACCTGAAAAGGGATACCGAAAATATGGGACAGCGTGGAGTAGGATTCATGGAGAAGAATGGCATGTAACAAAAGTCGCGGAAATGAATGAAAATGCCTGAAGTGTTAGACAAATATGTAAAGATAAGGTCCTGCAGAAATGAAAGAACGCCTAAGTAGTAGGACATGGTCTAGACGGGCCCTATTTGGGGGACCTAGGCTGGGGGACCTAGGAAGTGACATCATACCGCAATGTATTATGGGTATCACGTGGTTGTTATGGTAACCCATGTGGGCGGCCATGTTGTGACGTCATTGTCATGGTGATGGGTGATGTGAGTGCGCATGCGCAGCTCGTGTTGTTAGGGTGATACGTGTTTCCATCGTCCATTTTGTATGAAGGGGGCCGTCATCTTTGTTTCTATGGTGGCACGTGGTTGCTATGTTACCCAAAGGCTTCTTATAGGGCTAAGAGGTTTGTAACAGGTATGTTCGATTTACTGGGAGTATTTTCTGGAAGACTTCCTTGTATAATTACCCAAATGAGCCCGAGAATGGGCGTAAATCACCGGAAACGACTTTATTTTATATGGATTCCCTATTTTATCGGTGTAGCACGTAGTGCTATAGTACCGAGGGGGGGCCCCGGGGTGTGTTCCTTTGTAGAAGAGTATTTTTTGGAAGGACTTCTGAAGATAATTACCCAAATAAACCCGACAAGTTTTACTATTTTGAATTCTTTCAGAATTCTCTGCTTCTATCTACATATGCAACAGTTTTCGTCTATCTGACCATGTTCCTTTGTTCTAGAGTAGACTCCAGTAGTGTAGAAGAGCCTATTAGTTGGAACAGCTTTGCTTATTATTACTATATCTAGCTATTCTGGTCTATTCTTGTTAGTTCTGACCATATTCCAAGTACTCTTGTTGTTTCATTTATCTAGATCATTTATATAAATTATAACTAACCAATCAGATTGCTTGATTTCCCATAACCTGTCCTTAATCGTATAGAGTTATCTCCCCTTATTAAAACGAAGTCGTATCCGTCTCTCATCACCTGGACCATATCCCCAGGCACCCCTTTTTTGCAAAACACCTGTGGCTATGGAATTACTTTTTGTCATATGTGCTTATGTGAAAAGGCACAGTGTGCCCTAGCACAAACATGCACATTTTACTTGTGCTATTTGCACATACTGGCACATTTTACATGTGCTATTTGCACATTGTGTGCAAGTGCACAATGTGCGCACAAAACATGCAGCACATAGGCACATACGGGTATTTGAGGATACCTATTGCCTGGTATTGTTTTATTTGAGGATACCTACTAGAGAATCCCTTTTTTGTCATATGTGCTTATGTGAAAAAGCACAATGTGCCCTAGCACAAACCTGCACATACTGGCACATTTTACATGTGCTATTTGCCCATACTGGCACATTTTACATGTGCTATTTGCACATTGTGGGCAAGTGCACAATGTGCGCACAAAACATGCAGCACATGCGCACATACGAGTATTTGAGGACTAATGGGGACCAGGATTTGGAGACCAAGACTTGATGGACCAGTGTTTGGAGGGCCAGTTGGGGGACTAGTTAACAAATAGCAAAAGAATACATGATATCCAATTCATTTTATTTCACTATTCTCAGTTGCATTTTACATACTAGCACATGACAGTTTAAAATGTACAAAGTCAATCCTCCAGGAAACACTGAAAGAATCACTCGAAAAAGTACAAAAGACATGTGCACATCATCCAGCTCTCATTCGATCCCCGGCATTCAATGAGTAAAGACATGCCTATTCACTGCTGTAGTTTTTGTGGGAAGCAATTTTCCAGAAGCTTCACACGCAAAAGACACGAAGATGGTTATTGCCTCGAGAGACACGAAAGGAATGAAGAATTCAAAAACGCAGGGATTGAGAGACTGAAAAGAAACCAAGATATCCTGCGATATCTTGCCCACGCTGAGAGAGATGAAGTGAAAACTACGATGCGGACGGCCAGTAATGACTTGATTCGATGTATATGTGATTGCGCCGTCAACCGTCTGGACTATAATGTGCCAATGACTAAATCTGAGAGAGCTTTTCTCATTCCACACAAGTACGAAATAAGGAAAATAGCCAAAATATTACCTGGACAGAAAGCAAGACGAATCATACAGAACGGTGGATTTTTAGGAAAGTTGCTTCAACCAGTAGTCCGTGGGCTATCAACAATCCTTGCAAACGTTCTATAAAAGGGACGCGCACATGACAATGTGCTCATTTGTGCCCTGGTCGCCGTAGAGTGAAGACACAATGCAATACTGTCGCGCTTCTTCCGAACGTGACCCTCCATCAACAGCCTAACACATGTTCCTACCCAATCCCTTAGCGACGCAGATGTTCCTTGACCCCACGAACGACCGTCCCCTTCAAACTTTTATAGTAGTGATGCATCCCTTCCCCATTGAAATGCACCCCATCCCTGAGCAAGGTAACAGCGTGACTGTAAAATTGGCGGTGCTCCAAAACATTACCCGCGAAGAAGTGTCGCCAAGGACAACATCTGAAAAATTATTAAACCTATCGACCTTGAGATTGTACCTGTGCACAGCTTCTTCAGGAAGCCACACCCAAGAATCCTTACCATTAATCCTTCTGCATATACCAAATCGAAGGCGTGTCAGGTGAAAAGCTTGACTTACAAAAATCCATTGCACCCCCCGAGATTCACGGAGGTAGGTGCAGAAGTCATCAACCTGATTACCTACGGAAAGAGGGTCGGAGTTAGTGTGAATCATTACCACCTACCTGAAGAATCACAATGTGTGGCTGAAAAGTATCCACCAGGTTCATATCCCGTGCCTTCATTTTTCCAAGCGTGTTGCCGCGGACACCATGTATGCACAAGTCCACCTGATGTACCCCAGGTGACAGACAGAACTTACCAGCGAAATTGGTGTTGAAGTCGGCCTCAGCTTCCAGGAAGGTCGTGAGATGACGACTGAAGCTGTGGCCCCAGATGAGGACACGAACAGGGAGTGAATCCTGAGAATGAGCCATTGATAACAGCTGAAAATAACTCAATGAACGAGAAAAACGAAGAAAAAGAGAATAAAATAAATGAATAATACGGCAAGACGAAAGCTAAAATATGGGAAATAAAGGGCAGCATGCAACGAACGCGCATAAGCAAAAAAAGAAGAAAGAACAGAGAAAAAAGAGTAATGAAACGATGGCGAGACCTGATTTCCGACTTCTTCCCACAGAGTTCAGAATGAAAAGGCAGCTATACGTACTGCTTTCCACCACAAATTATTAGATCTCTTTGTCCGTCAGATGTTCATTGGCTGAATTTGGAACCATGTGTTTTGGATTATTGAGAAACCCTTATCACATAGTCCCCTGTTTGACTTGGCTTGGGATTTAGCTTTCTATACACATTAGGTAAGGATCTTTCCTGACGTGCTGCAGCTCTAAACATATGCCACCATGACTGATGATGACTGCAAGAGATGTCTAAGAACCGTTAGGCACAAAATTATTTACACAACCATGCTTGGCTATGTAAATCCCCTTGATTCAATTAACAAGAGTTTACTCTTTAACCTATACTCAGTTAACAGGTACAATTTGCACTGATGGTATAGAAAATGCTTTAGTGTTTGGAAATGTTATGCAGTTAACAGGGTTGTACAATCAGGAAATATCCACTTAAGTGGGCTCCACTGCATTATCCCCTGGATATAGTTTTTGCAACGTACACCACTCTTTAAAACGTTGGGTAACATTTGGTTCTTTGATGATTCAGTTATTCAGTAAATTTGAAATTGAAAAAAAAAAAATTCCTATTTGTAAATGCCAGAATTTGAAAATTTGCTCTAGCTTTGGCGTCAGATATTCAGTTTGAAAATATTTTCACTTTGACTGATCAGGTATTCTTAGATAAATATTAAATGTCTCATGTATGTATGTGTAGATGATTGTTTTCTATAGGTTTATGGTATAAAGGACATTATCACCATGACTTCTTGACAACAACATTAACATTAATGATTTTTCACTTCAGATCTGATAAGTTATGTCGATAGCTTGAGGGGAAGTATTGAAAAGTTACATTTTTTTCTTGGTTGATTCATTTCTGCTGAATACGTGAAACCTGTGTTAGAATCATTCTTGTCATGTCACAAAATTTAATTTGCAGGTTTGAGGTCATGTCTAGATGAGAATGTCCCATTTTGATTGTGATTGGTCAACCATGATAGCACTAACCTGAAACCCCAAAACCTTCCGCACATATAATGTCTAGATGAGAACGTCATATTTTGGTCATGATCAATCAACCGTGATGGCTGCACAGGCACTTGACCAAGATTTGTTTAGCACAGCCTACAGTTCATATTTAAGAAGCAATTTTATTGTAACTTGGAAGGATAACTCTTTATGATGTCTAGATGAGACTATCCTATTTTGGTCGAGATCGTTCAGCCATTACTGCCGCTTGGGCACGCGACCTAGATTCCTTTAGCACTGTCTTGGGGGTCATTTTTGTGAAGGGATTTCATCATAACTTGGTAGGATGGCTTGGTATGATATCTAGATGAGTCTGTCCTATTTTGGTTGTGATTGGTCAACCATGCCCCCTGGTTGAGCACGTGACCTAGATTCCTTTAGCAAAGCCTATGAGTCATATTTATGGAGGGACTTCATTGTAACTTGGTAGGATGATTCATTTTGGAATGATTTTACTGTAACTTGGTAACTTTGGTTGGCATACGTGAACTGTAATGGCCACATCAACCCAGGCCTCATTTCTATAGTATAGACTACACCTCAAATTATTCTGATTGAAAACATATCATGTGGGGTGCAGAACTTAGCATATTCTCAATTTTGACAATTCTTGTCTTTCATAATCCTCTCATAAACATTAAACATTATCCTTTTCATCTAACACTACACACAGTCAAGTTAAGCTGCAGTGTCATTGACAATTTCATTTTTGACTCCAGGCTTCGGTGCCAGGGCATTCGCTGTAATGTTTACATTGATGTCTCCATTGTCATGCACACTGCAAAACAAATATGCTTGCATCAGACAACTCAATTTATGTAACCTTCTTGCATCATTAGGCTTTATTATCACTAGAGAAAAGTCTCAGCTTTAGCCATCCCAGCACATTTGCTATTCGGGGCATATTCTGGTTTCAAAATCCTTTTTTCTACCGAGTGACAAAATTCTCAACATGAAAACTTTTTCTTCCAAAATGTTGCATCAAAAGCAAGTTATGATTCAAGAGCTTGCTTGACTGATTGGGCTGAGTTTCTGCAATTTGGACCATTGTACTGGGACTTTTCTGTAACGTGCTCCCCAATCAAGAGAAAACTCAAGCTCAGAGAAAACATAGGTCATATGAGGCTGCTATTTCTCTGTCACGATGTGCCAAAGCTAAAATCAGTTGGTGGATTGCTAATATTAAAAAATACAGTGGTGTGCCCATCCCTAAATCAACACCTACCTTTCACAGTGGGGTGCCAAACTAGGTGATCGCACTGCCAGTGGACATTTGCAGGATTTCAATTGCAAATTGTCTATTAATTTACTGGAACTGAAAGCAACTCAGTTAGATCTTAATGCTCTCCTATCAAGTCTGTATGCTTGTCACATTTGCGTTTGGTCTGACAATGCAACACATTCTTAACTGGTAGAGTGCTAAACTATTTTTGGTCCTTAAAATTTCTTTGTGCATCTTTGCCTTGTTTCATTTTATGGGAGAGTGCCATTAGGCACTCTCCCTTAAATTGTAACAAGGCAAATCCTAGCAGATAAAATAATATCACTTCGAAGATAATCTGAAGCACATCCACAGAATATGAAGCCTTTAAATTGCGGTACATTTAAAGGCTTCATAGTCTGCCTTTAAATTGCGGTACCCGTACTTCAGAATAAAGCCCAAAATATTGGCTTCCAGCACTCTACCAGTTAACAAAGGGGATAAAAAATGTCCTCTGAGAAACATAGCAAAACACATTATGGGAGTGGTGTCAGAGCCAAAAATGACAGCTATCGGCTGCACATATCCCTGGGCCATGTAATATACATGTAACAGTCAATCGATTATCTTAACCTCCCATTCTCATCTGACTGGCACTTGTAATTACACCCTACCATTTTCAAACACTTATGCAAACCTTTCTTTCTACCTGACATCGATATGTTTACTTTGACAACCAGCACACAACTCTGGAAGTATTGGTCTTGGTCTCCTGACACTTTGACATTCTGTACTGATGCATTCTACATTTCTTGGTCTGCACACTTACCGTACCTTTTTCCTCTGTTCAGACTTCTAGATCAAGTGCCCCAAAAGGTGACTGAACATCAGGTCATACAGCTTCCAGTCAACTTATCGAGGCTGGCTAAAGCTTTGACGGATCCAGTGTCTACATCCCTTGTACAAAAAGTTGCATCTAATTGCCTCTGCAGTCTCAGGAAACACATGCAAAATATAGGAATTTCAAAACAGGCTGCAAAAATCATTACTTCAACTGTAGTACAGTAATGCTTCAGTAATGGTTGTACCCGGTGCTTCATCAATTAATTTTTTGATGATTATGCCTATAATTAATGTTTGGAATCTAACATTAGTGTGTCCGTGGAAATATTGCCCACCCGTGGAAAGTGTCCAGACCACGGCGGTCATACTGTAACAAACAGTATAATTCCTCATGGCAAAAATTTATTTTATGGTGATGTCAACACAAGACTGGTCCCATTCAAGCATCACAAATTCTAATTGTAAATTAATCATCCTCACTTCATAAACAGCATAAATCTTACAATGTACTAAAGACCCATAGGGCTTGCATTATTTGAACCATTATTTTGATGGATTGCAATAATTTACAATAATGTAGTCTGTACCCTTTATTTCCAGATTTATTAAAGGGGTATTCCTTGATAAACCCGCTCTTAGACAACATTCTTACACCTGAGTTGTCAGCTAACATACCTAATATTTAACCACACTTTACCCATTTAGGACGTTGTCACTGGAAACATTAACCAAGAAACTGACTAGCTTATTAGCTCCAACTACAGTGCATCACTGCCAGACACTTCAATCCTTAAACATGGATCACATGACAATTATGGAAACTAAAAGTAACTTTCTTCACTGAAACTCTTTAGAAAATGTCATCAAAGAAGCACCCATTTTACACTGCGACCATATATCCTTTTGGTACCAAGTCCTTATGTAAACACTCTTTTGGAATATTTACGATGTGCAGAACATATTTGAAAATTGTCACAGATCTTGATCTCATTTAACCCTTTATCTAACATAGCGGCCAAAAATGGTCAGAATAATTAACCAGAATAAGCCTACCACAGCCTAAAATATCTTGGAAGTTTCTTAAAACATTCTGGAGGCATGGTGGCATGGTGGTAACCGGTTCTCGTCAGATCAACGAAGTTAAGCAACGTCGCGCACGGTTAGTAGTTGGATGGTTGACCATTTCAGTGACTGATTCGCACTCCCACGTTGTGTCCTTAGGCAAGGCACTTAACCCTGATTGCCTGTATGGGGGCACGATGATGCTGTGTACTAAGGCTTACTGCACGTCGATGATGTGCATGTCTTCAACCAATCTAACCCTGCCTCTGCCGTGGTACAGAGTTCAGAGTTACAATGTTGGAGAGCTAACAGTTGCTCGGTGGTACTCTCTGGGTACTCCGGCTTCCTCCACCCGTAAAACTGTTACTGACATGATATGACCCTGGCTGTTAATGTGTTGTTAAACCCTAAAAAAAAAAAAATTAAAATAAAACCTAATTAAAAAAAAAAAAAATTGAAATAAAACCATCTAAATATGGATATCATTAGAACCAGCTCATCGAGCTGGTTCTAATGATATCCATATTTGTATGGTTTTATTGAAAATTTGTTTTTGAAAAATGTGAAATTTAATTTATTTTTTAAAAATACTGTGTTGGGTAAAGGGTTAAGATGAAAAATGCAATTTCCTCCTTGACCATCTCCCAATGGATTGTTGATTGTCTTAAAAATTTTTGAATCAACACAGACACATTTAAGGCACATTCAATCAAGGGGGCGACATCCTCTGCTCCATTTAGGAAAAAAAGGTACATCCGTACATGCTATCCTGAAAACAGAATATTGGAACAATGCAACAACATTCCATAATTTCTACTTCAGGGATGCTTGTTAATAATAATAATGATAATACATAGTTTTTATATAACATAAATTCACATGGTTGTGCTCTAAAATGCTTTACATTGAAAATAAATACATATTTGAGCTCCCTCCTGAAAGCACTGAAGTAAACAAAAACTGATCAAATTAGCTAGCTGCAACCTCGAAGGCCTCTCAGAAGAGATGAGACTTGAGTTTTGTTTTGAAGGTGTGTTAGCTTATGAAAGAATGGATATGCACTGGCAATGAGTTCCAGAGTTGTGGATCTACGAAGGAAAAGACCCTGGTATTCACCAAGGTGGAACAGGAAAAAGCAACAAGAAGCTAGAGTTTCTGTTCAGATGAGATTCCATTTTGATGATTGAACAGTCAAAAGGTCCTGAAGATATTGTGGAGCCACCCCATTAATGCACTTAATGATCAACACCAGAACTTTGAACGTGACACATTGTTGAACAAGGAGCCAATGTAGCTTATGAAGCAAAGGGGTTATATGATCATAGTGCCTGGATCCTGTAATAATATGAGCGGCAGTGTTTTGTATTTTTTGCAGCTTTGCGATGAGCAATTGCGGTAGACCTAGAGGCAGTGAATTAGAGAAATCCAAATGTGCAGAAATAAAGGTGTGAACAAGTCTTTCCAAAGATTTTTGAGTCAAATAAGGTTGAAGATGTCCAAGATTTCTAATGTGCCAAAAACAGCGCTTGCAAATTGCATCAATACATGCTTCCATCGAAAGACGTGAATCAAATATTACCCCAATGTTGTGAGAACTATCTGATACTATTTGTTTTAAGTTGTCAATTTCTAATGATTTAATTTGAAAATCAAAAGGAATTCGGTGCAAGATATAACAAACACTTCTGTCTTATCATCATTCATTTTTAGCTTAGCTTGACAAAGTCAAGATAAGCTATTCCCATCATGCATGCAGAAGTCTGTTAGTCTGTGCACATTTTCCTTTAGCACAGGCTACACCCCGTAGTTCTTATCCGATTTCATATGCAGGTTTGGGGTCATGTCTAGATGAGAACGTCCCCTTTTGGTCATGATCGGTCAACCATGATGGCTGCCTGAGCCCAAAACCTTCAGCACAGTCTACAGGTTGTATTTATGAAGGTATTTCATTGTAACTTGGTAGGATGACTCCGTATGATGTCTAGATGAGAACTTCCCCATTTGGTCACGATCTGCCAGCCGCACTGACTGCCCAAGCCCAAAACCCCAAAACCTTTAGCACAGTCTGCAGGTTATATTTAATATGGAGGGATTTCATTGTAACTTGGTAGGATGACTCCCTATGATATCTAGATGAGAAATTCCCCATTTGGTCATGATCTGTCAGCCGTGATGACTGCCCAAGCCCAAGACCCAAGCACCTTTTGCACAGTCTACAGGTAATATTTTAGAGGGATTTCATTATAACTTGGTAGGTTAACTCCATATAATGTTTAGATGAGAACGTCCCCTTTTGGTCGTGATTGGTCAACTGTGACGGCTACAGGGGCCCGAAGCCCAAAAACCTTGAGAACAGCCTATAGGTCATATTTATGAAGGGATTTCATTGTTACTTGCTAGGATGACTCCAGATAATTCCTAGGTGATCATTCCGCTGTGACAGCTGCCCGGGCCCAAAACCCGAAAAGCTTTAGCACAGACTACAGGTCATATTTATGAAGGGATTTCATTGTAACTTGGTAGGATTACTCAGTATAATCTATAGATGAGGACGTCCCCTTTTGGTTGCGATCGGTAAACCGTGATGGCTACACAGGCCCGAAGCCCAAAAACCTTTAGCACAGTCTACAGGCCATACTTATGAAGGGATTTCATTGTAACCTGATATGATGACACGTTTTGGAATAATTTCACTGTAAATTGGTAACATTCATTGATATACATTAACTGTGAGGGCCACATACATTAACTGTGAGGTCCACATTAACCCACCCCTCAATTCTTTAGTACAGTCAACACCTCATATTATTTTTAGCTGCGACGAGCAGCTCTATATGTGGCAATGTCGGTCTGTCGGTCGGTCTGTCACCAACGAGTTTAAAAAACACCATAACTCCTAAAATACTTGATGGAATGACACCATACTTGGTATGCAAGTGTATCTTCATGATGTCTACACCCTCTCAATAGTGCACATCGTTCAGATATTTTCTGTCACATTTATGGACTTGTCACCAACAAGTTTTTTTGTCACCAACAAGTTTTTGTGTCACAAATTGCACATTTTTGGCGTTGCACGCAGCTTTGGCACTGTGACAGCATAAGAAAACATAGCATACAGGGAACAGAAATTAACATATTCTCAATTATCACAATTCTTGTCTTATTTCATAATCCTTTCATAAATATTGAACATTATCCTTTTCATCAAACATAACACACAGACAAGTTAAGCTACAGTGTCATTGACACTTTCATTAACCTGTGACCAGCCATCCAGTTTCGAACCTTATTAACACTGCTTTGTATCATCTCCACTGACTTCAGTGAATCAGACTCACTAAGTGTATTAAAAGACGCATACAGCTGAGTATCATCAGCATAAAGATGGTATGGAATGCCTTCAACCCTCAGCATTCGGCCCAATGAGGCAATATATAACGTAAATAACATAGGGCCCAGAATTGAGCCCTGTGGAACACCACATACAAGGGATTTACTATCTGATTTCATCTTTAAGATGGAAACCTGTTGCTTTCTTAGTGAAAGGTAAGAGTCAAACCATTCCAGAACGGTTCCTGCTATTCCTAGTTGATGTAACATGGATAGAAGCAGGGGATGATTTACTGTGTCAAAAGCTGCTAAGAGATCCAACAAGACCAAGAGAACCGACTTACGTTGACCTAACAAAACAAATTATGTCATTACAGACTCTTAAAAGGGCAGTTTCGGTACTGTGGTTTGGCTGATAGGCCAATTGATATGGTTCAAGGAAATTATTACTTTGGAGGTAATTCCAAAGTTGTTTAGCTACTACCTTTTCCAGAACTTCAGAAACTGATCTATAGTTTTTCAGGATATCAGGATCAAAAGAAGGTTTCTTGATAAGTGGAGATAACAATGCTAACTTAAGGTCTGATGGTACATGACCTTCCTGGAGAGATGCCTGGGTGATGCTAGCAATAACTGGAGATATACAATCTGTTGCTGCTTTAACCAGAGATGTGGGAATGGGGTCCAGCCCATAAGTTTTACCAGGACTTGACAAGATGAGCTTCTTCACCTCAGGCACAACACCAGCACTTTTGCCTGTAATATACTGACAAGGAAAAAATAAAAGATTCAGGCAGAATCTACTCAATGTGTCTTACAAGCAATAAATTTAAAGTATTCATGTTGAATATTTCTTTTACTCTTTTGATTTCCTTCACACTTGACTAAACGTCAACTGGCTTTTAGAATCAGCAATGTTATACAGGAACAACCTTCAGGATTATGGAAAAGAAATACGCACACCCCTCTTTATTCACATCATCCATAGGATGCAGTGGATGAGAGGGGTTAATTTTTCATTAAATATTGGAGGGCATAACTTACCCTCCCCAGTTTTGAACCCTTCCATTTATACTTCACTTCATATAGTGTGTCACATTGTTGTTTCAAAACAGTCAATGTATTAGCAAAGGGTATTCTTTGGGAAAGACATCCACGCTCATGTCACCTTTCTATTTGTAGGCCAGGTGAGTTAATTCTATAGCTTTGATTTGAGGGAACTTCTTGCCCATGTTGAACAGACTGAACTAAGCAGTAGTGTTTTACTCTCCAACCTTCAGGTTATATTCAAAGAATCCCTTTCATCCATCGCATTCAACGGATGACTTGTATTGGGGAGGGGAGTCTGCTTTACTGGTAAGATAGGACCCGGTAACCAAGACCTCTAAAGTCAGTGGCATATGTATGAACAAATGGTTTAATTCGACTTCATACCTATGCTGCAGTCATGATATAGCAATAAATGCTGAAAGGGACCCTAAACACCAAATAAATACATAAATGAGGCAGAATTACTGTGTTGGACAGTACAACCCTGTAGAAGGTACGTTTTGATTCATTCATTCATTCAAGGTTCAAAATAGATTTTTTTAAGGTGTACATGGTTTAGGGTCCTACGAATCACATATTTTCGATTTGAATCGAATCTTGAATTGAATCAAGTCTATTATTCAAAATCGAAGCAAACCTTCAATCGAATACTGGGTGCCTTGAAGTCCTGTCTGATAAACATATCAAGACATGCCTTCGTCGGAATATTACCCAGTAAGGGCTTTTGTTCAAAAACAGAAATGGGTGCAAGAATTCTGCACGGGGCTAGCCGTTAGCAACCATGAGCTCATCGTCAATATTGCTTGGGAACATTTACATTTGCTTTCAGCAGTTGTAGTGACTAGTAAAACTGGAATTAGCAGGGGGTGGTGGCATGAGTACAGATTTTTTTATGTTAATATATTTTCAGCATTATTTACGTACAATATCTGTCTCATCTATACGTTTTGTGAGATGACTAAGATGACTGATACCAAGCGAAATTCCAGTAAAGATTTGAAGGAAAATGAATCGGACAGTCTGGGAGCGTGGTGGCTCAGTAGGTAGAGGTGCAGGCTGCAAGCCAAGAGGTCCTCGGTTCGAATCCCACCTGCAGCAACCGCATTGTGTCCTTGGGCATAACACTTCATCTCCATTGCCCGCATGGAGGCACGATGACGGCGTGTACTAAGGCTTACTGCACGTCGATGGTACACATGTCTTCAACCAATCTAACCCTGCCTGTGCTGCAGTGCGGAGTTACGATGTTGGGGAGCTAGCAGCTGCTCGTCGTTGCTCGGTGGTTCTCTCTGGGTACTCCGGCTTCCTCCACCTGTAAAACTGTCACGGTCATGATTAGTCATTGTGCATAAATATGTGACCGTAAACATCAATAAATACATAAATCGGACAGTCTAGTTTGAATCAAACCGAATACCAACTTAAGATTTGAAATTGTACCAAATCTCGAAGCTGTGCATTGCTCTAACATGATTATAATGAACTTGACTTTATACTTCTATTTTCGCCATGATATACAGTATATGGAGAGTGGATTGTAACTAAATCACCCGTGGAGTGGAGTTATCACCCAAACTATAACTTTCAAATTTTATACATGTGGACAAAAAACACAAGCAATGTTTAACCCGGAGGTCCATTGGTTGAAACTTTGCCTGTGCTTGTTATGCTTTGCAACAAATTTGCAATTATTGCTTCGGTCGAATCTACACTCTTCGGGTGATTTAGTGATAATACACTCTCCATGTACTGTAACCATAGATGATGAAAGTGGCCTCAAACACTAATTAATAAATATCATTTCCCATCTTCAAGCCAAAGTCAATTTTTTATAATGTTTTGTTTTAAATTTTTTCATCAAAATATAAAGGCATGGCATCCCACATACATTAACTACCCAAAATATTATTCAACTGGTGGAGTGCTAAATTTTTTGGGATCATCAAAATTTGTTCACATGTCTTTGTGTTGTTACAATTTACGGAAGAGTGCCTACACTCCCAAACATTTCAACGATACAAACCCATACAGACTAAACAAGTTTACTCAAAGGTAATACGAAACACATTTAAAGAATATGAGGCCTTTAAGTTGCTGTACCTGCACTTAAAAATAAAGCCCAAATATGGGTTTCCTGCACTCAACCAGTTAAGAAAGCAAGCAAGTCTCCACTGGCTGCTGCCTATTTCAAGAATTATTTATTTATTTATTGGGGTTTAAGGTCACATACTTATGCACAATGGCTAATCTTGACAGTTTTAGGGGTGAGGAAGACGGAGTACCCGGAGAGAACCACCAAGCAACGATGAGCAACTGTCAGCTCCTCAACATTCTAGCTCTGTTCAAGCTCCGGTCAAGCAGGGTTAGAGCGGTTGAAGACATGTGCACCATCAACGTGCAGTACGTCTAAGTACACAGCATAAAGTGCCTTACCCAAGGACACAAAGCGAGTCGTCCCAGAAGGGGATCGAACTCAGGACCTCTAGCATAGAAGTCCAACAGTCTACCACTGAGCCACCGCACTCCCCTATTTCAAGAATCTATTTCTATGTAAGGTACTTGGATTGAGAATGACTGCTAAGATTTGATAGGCTTCCAACATTAGGATATTGTTAGCTGAGTGTAGAATGTCCTATGTCTCCTATGGGAGTACTCTGTCCCCTATGGGACTACTCTGTCCCCTATGGGAGTACTCTGTCCCCAATGGGAGTACTCTATCCCCTATTGGGAGTACTCTGTCCTCTATGGGAGTACTCTATCCCCTATGGGAGTACTCTGTCCTTATGGGAGTACTCTGTCCCCTATGGGACATAGGACATTCTAGCACTCAGGCGACGATATTTGTACTGTAGACAAAATTAGATGATGAAACTATTACAAAAGATGATACCATGTCTTTCACTTAAAGTTTGCATGGCAGGCACAGCCTCTTGACATTTACATGTGTGTTGTGCCTAATGGACAAACAAGTACTGCTTTTGTGCTAAAAGCAGGTCACCATTTAATTGTTAATGGCTTTGACCTGGTGATCTTTCAAAAGGAAAATTGCTTTTAGTATCTATTTTTTAGAACAGCTTGCTGCATGGTTGAATTTTGACCTTGTAATTGCTCCAGTTGAATATAGCACATTGCATCTTTTTACATTTATATAAAAAGAGCATTTACTGTCAAGAGAGGACTATTAATGTCAAGATCATTGCAACTCTCCTTTTTAACTCACATGTGGCCCAAAGGACCATGTGAGCTATTGCTATCACTTGGCATCTGTCATTGTCCGGAGTCTGTAAACTTTTCACATTTTCATCTTCTCTGGAACTGCTGAGAGGATGTGAACCAGGAATGGTTTATGGGGGGTCCTCTACAAACGATCCTCATTTGGTTCCCATCGGATGAAAAACAAGGCCGCCATAGGCATTCTTTGATTCTGGTTAGTCGATTTTTAAAAATCTTCTCTGAAACTGCAAGCAGGCCAAATGTTTTGAAACTTCACATGCTTGATGACTGGGACACCCTATACTAATGATCCTCATTTAATGTTAATTGGGTTGCAAACATTTCCGCAATTGCGGCTCATAGTTACAATGGAAAACCTATGGGAAATCACATTTTCATCTTCTTCTCTGGAACTACTGAGCCAATGCAAACCAAACTTGGCAGGAATGGTTTATGGGAGGTTCTCTACAAACGATCCTCATTTTGTTCCTGTTGGTTCAAAAACATGGCCGCCAGAGGCATTCACTTTAATGTTGATCGGGTTGGCTACATGGCCGCAATTGTGGCCCATAGTTGCCATGGAAACCCTATGTGAAATCTCATTTTCATATTCTTCTCTAGAACTACTGAGCCAATGTGAACCAACTTGGCAGGAATGGTCTGTGGGAGGTTCTTTACAAACTTTCCCCATTTTGTTCCTGTCGGATGAAAAACATGGCCGCCAGAGGCATTCTTTGATTCTGCTTGGTCGATTTTCAAAAATCTTCTCCATTGAAAACCATGAGGCCAAATGTTTTTGAAACTTCACAGAACTGATGAATAAGATAATAGTTGAGGGATATGTAGTTCTTCCAGGTGAGTGATTACATTCTCTTTAGAGCCTCTTGTTGTACTATTTTATTCCATTTAATGGCTCAACTTTTGGCATACCCACCTCACTGTGGAAACCTGGGTAAGTGGAGTGGTGCTTGTTTACTGGTGTAAACAAGTTATGTCTTACTGGTAGTATCCAGTAACCAATGCCTGGGAGGATGTCCTCTATAAAGTCAGCAGCATAGGTATAACAAATGGTTGTACTTGATGTGGTGACGGGCAGGTTTTTTTCGCTCATCATAGTATAACCTACTTTCTGTGACAGATTGAACAGGAACAACATAGATGGCATTCTTGGATGAAAACAATATGATATACGGACCTGTATGTTTGTCATTTTATATTACTGTAGGGCCCTGTTAACCCTTTACCCAACGTAACGGCCAAAACCGGCCAGCGCTATTCTCAAAAATCGCCAATTAATTTTTAAAATATTTTCATTTTTTGTCTCAAAAACATAGGTTATGACCCCTCGTTGGAACGAGCTCGTCGAGCTCGTTCCAACGAGGGGTCATAACCTATGTTTTTGAGACAAAAAATGAAAAAAATTAGTTATTCAAGAATTTTTTTTGCAAGTGTCGTCTGCTTTTCATGTTAGGTAAAGGGTTAACTGAATAAACATTTTACCATTGAGAATTATTCAATTAACAGGAGTATTCAATTAACAGGGATTTGATCACTTTCCAATATTCTAGACATAAACAGAGCATTTATTCTATTTTATTACTTTCCAAAGTGTGATTTACTGGGATTTGCGGGTTTGATTATAAACAATAACTTCACAAGTGAATTATGCAATCAACAATTGTGTCATGTATCCGTGTACGCAAAAGAAGTCGCTTTGCTGTGGGTGTAATGGGGACTTCATCGTTGTTTCTTTTTTTGGCTTTTTTTTTTTTACCCTTTACCTAACATGAAAAGCAGACAACACTTGCAAAAAAGAATTCTTGAATAACTATTATTTTCATTTTATGTCTCAAAAACATAGGTTATGACCCCTCATTGGAACGAGCTCGACGAGCTCGTTCCAATGAAGAGTCATAACCTATTTTTTAGTGACAAAAATTGAAAAAAATAATGAAAAAATAAAAATAATGAAAATTAATTGGCAAGTTTTGAGAATAGCTCTAGCCATTTTTGGCCGTTACGTTAGGTAGAGGGTTAAATAATATAATTATCGTTAATAATGAAAAGTAATAGACAGAGTAATCGCTTGACTGGACTTGTTACGTGAAATGATTCATTCGAGGCGAGGGACTATATTGTAAAACACTTTTGCGCATTTGTGTTTGTACAACGTCCCTCTCCTGTCATGGATTATTTCACTTAACCAGTCCAGTCCAGTCAAGCGATTATTCTCTATATATATTGTTTGACAGAACTCAAGGAGTACTGTCAAACAAGATACAATAGATCAAATGCCCGCATTGGTTATATTGAGGCCAAATTGGGCAATGTCAGGGTAATATTTCGACATATTACAAGATTTTTTATTCATTTAACAGGAGTTTACTCCATAACCTAAATATGCAGTTAACAGGTCAAATTTGTACTGAAGGTATTGTAAATGGTTTTGTGTTTGGTAATTATATTCAGTTAACAGGGATATTCAATTAAAAGATATCCAATTAAGTGGGCCCCACTGTATTTAATTTTATTACTTCTACAACCAAAATATTTTAATGCTTTACCTTTGAAAATATGTGTGATGAAAAATAATGTCTTATTTTGTTGGTTTGCATCCTCTTTTGACTCGAAACATGAACCAAACAAATTGGTGAATTATGTGCAACACTGTCCATAGAAGTGACCATGCAGAGTTTATTAATTGTTTTATTAGTTGAGTTGAGAAAACTCAACTTCTGACTTGTAAAGTTGGTTGGGGTGTAGTGTCTGTTTGGGTTGAAGGATGGACCTTTGATCACCTCAGCAATGTAAGCATGAAAACTTGAACAAACATTAAAACTTTCAAAAAGTTTTTACATGTGAGTTTGAAGTTATAATATGATTTAGTTCAGAAGTCAGTTATTACATTTACTTAAGTTGTGTCCCTTAGTCTTTTGTGTTTTCGTGATTTTTAGCTTATTACTACAATAACTCAAACAAATCGTCCCCTAAGTTCCAATGTGTTCTGTGTGCCAGTAGGCTACCATTAGGCACATAGAACACATTGGAACTCAGTGGATGAAGATTTATAGTTGTTGATATGTTAGAGTGCTGCTGTAATACATGTATCTTGAATTGAGTTTAACCCTTTACCTAACAAATCGCCTGCATCTGCCCACGTGATATGCAAATTGAGCAGTTGAAAGAAACATTAGCACAGTCTACAGGTCATATTTATGAGGGGATTTCATTGTAACTTGGTAGGATGCCTCTGTATAATATCTTTAGCATAGTCTACAGTCCATATTTATGAAGGGATTTCATTGTAACTTGATAGGATGACTCATTTTGGAATAATTTCACTGTAAATTGGTAACTTTCGTTGATATACATTAACTGTGAGGGCCACATACATTAACTGTGAGGGCCACATTAACAACCCTCATTGCGTCCTCGGGCACGGCTCTTTATCCTGGTTGCCTACATGGTGGTATGATGATGCTGTGTACTGAGGCATACTGCACGTCGATGGTGCACATGTCTTCAGCCACTGTAACCCTGCTTGAATAGAATTAGAATGTTGAGGAGCTGACAGTTGCTCGTCGATGCTTGGTGGTTCTCTCCAGGTACTCCAGCTTTCTCCACCAGTAAAACGGTCACGGTCACCCATTGTGCCTAAGTATGTGACCTTAAACACCAATAAATAAATAAATAAATAAATAAATAAATAAATAAATAAATAAATAAATAAATAAATAAATGGGGATGGACACTCCCCCTCTTGTTTAATTCTTCATTCAAAGCTCGCTTCAGTGGTTGCAGTCACAACTCAACTGCAAGCATATGCAATGCCAATTTTCAGTTTGTTTCTATAAATGATTGTGAACTCTACTTAACTGGTGGAGTACTAGAAGTCACTATCACTGCTTTAAAAAAATGAGGGTACCAGTGCAAAAGCATCATTTTCCTTGCTCATGTTTCATATTCAGTCAAACACAATTAATATTTTGTTTATATAAATTTAGATGAACATATTCAGACCACCCCAAAAAATATGGGCTGAGCCCTCAATGAGTTAAAGGCAAGAAGGGGTTTCCAATTACAAATCTGAGATAATTTAACCCACAATCCCAGAAAATTGTTTGGTGATACAGATTACAGTTCACTGGGTTACTGACAGCAGTCAAGCATGTTTGCATTTCTTTGTTCTGAATATCAAAGTAGTATGGACAGGTAAATGTGAAAATACAACAGTCATCCAAAGTGAACCTGACACTGTGTTTTGTTTTGCTCACCTTCTTAGCAGAGGTTTTCTTCCAAGACAATGCTTATTTACAAACTGAATTGGAGTCTGGACTTTCCTGCCTGTAACATATGGTACTACCATCTTCATCACTCTTTCTGGATATATCTTTGATTGAATCTGTCTGAAATGCCAAATTTATACTTGAAGATTAGCAAAGCCTGTTCAGGCACTTAACCCTTTCAACACTGGTGTCCTGTAAGATATCATTTCAGTCAATACTGTCAATGGAGAAATGGGCGAAATCATCCTGGTTTGTTGGGAGGTTCAGTAATAATTTAATCCAACAGCTTTATCAAGCTGTTGGATTAAATTATTACCGAGCCTTGCTTCCGATTTTTTTACTCTTTATGTTGTCTACTCGTCCACTACCATTTTTTTCTTCACGCAAAGGTTTATGCACACCTAGTTGAAAGGGTTAAGGCACTGATTTGCAAATGGGCAGCTCAATATCCCAAACTTTCTTCATTGGGGCTCATGCTGTTTTTGCTTGAATTTAGCCAAAAGCATCACAACTCTTTTTAACTCACCCGACTGAAAGTCAGTGGGAGCTGTTGCCATCACTTGGCATGCGTCGACCTGCATGCATCATCCTTTGTGCATCATCTGGTAACTTTTGAAACTTGTCTTCTTCAAAACCACGGGGCCAAATTCAAACATATATAGCACAAACCATCTTTGAAGAGGAACTTCCTTTTGTGGTGAAGATTAAAATTTGTTTATGGCAAGATTGCAGGTCAATATTTAGGCTCTCTGTGGAAGCATGCCCATTTTGAGCTCCACCCTAAATTTCTATTTCAAGAACCGATGGGCTGATTTGAACCAAATTCTGCATGTAGTATAATTGGTTCATAAGTACTTGATTGATGCCCAGAAAAATAGAAAAAAAAAATTAAACGCCCATATTTCAAAAACTGCAGAGACCAGAATATTGCTTTTTGGTGTGCAGCTTCCTAAACCAGTGGAATCAGATGGACCCCCAAAAAAATTACTATTGGTTTTATCATGAGGTGCCATATGGGGATGCCCATTTTAACTCTGTTGGTAATAGGAAAATGCTGAGTCATTATCTTTCTTGTGCTCCATCAACTAAGTATTCTCCTTCTGAACCTTTGAACCAAATCTAAACTAATTTGGTAAAAAGCATCTTGGTAGAGTATACTGTTATGAGCTTTTTCCCCAATAAGTTGCTATTTCCTTTGGGTTGGGGTTAATACCCAAAGCCCTAAAATACTTTTAATATCATCTTCTAATAAACCACTTGCAATAATGCTTAGATTTCTGGTATGAAACTTACATTAGTGATGCAGATTCAGGTTGGCTCAAAGCAACTCATTAGGTCAAGATTTGGGCTCCCTGTAGGAGGATGCCCATTTTGGGTTTCATAAAAAAGTTCTGTTTCAAGAACCAAATGCCAAATCATCATCTTTCTTATGCTCCATCAAATAAGTGTTCTTCGTCCAAATCTAAACTAATTTGTGCAAAGCTTCTTGGTTGAGTACACTTTGTATTTTTCCCCCAAAAGTTGCTACCTTGGGGTATGATAGAGAGAACACCAGAAACTAAAAAACAAACAAAAATTGGTATGGATACTTTTTTAGGACTTCACAGAACAAAGTGGCTTTCCTGGGACCAGCAGAAGCAAATGGCCAAAAAAATTGCTTTTGGCTTTGTCATGGCAAATCAAAAAAATGCCCTTGCTCTCTTTCACTAACTGACAGACTTGTCTCTTTTGACAGTTTGAGCCAGGTGAACATTTTAGGCTCACTTGAGCCTCTAGTTTCCTGTAGGTTACCAGTATATTATTACAGCGTAACAACCTGTTGATGGGTTACAATCTAAACTCTTTATTTCCAGGCCTGTATTCTATAGACATTTTTTTACACTGAGCAAATGTACAAATGATAATTATTCAGAAACACAATGCACATATTAAAAACTCAGGTTAATGGTATAATTACTTTGTGCTGTGTGAAAACTGTAAATTTAATAATAATTATGACAGAAGTTATTAGAAGGAATTCTTGGATAGAAATCAAGTTGTTCATTGCCCTATTATTATCTCACCTGACCTACCAAAGAAAATGATCGTTACCATTGGTAAAGCTTAGCTGCATGCGAATCTCATTCAAGCCAGAAAATCAGCAGACTGTCATCTGCCAAATGAGGTCTCCAGAGGGTGAATTTAGTGATGCTACCCTGCATGGCAGGGTAACATCACTAAATTTACCCTCTGAGAACCTCAGTCTGCATCAGGATCTCAAAACTAAACCGAAAGAGGTACCCAGAGGATAAACTGGCCCACTGTGTGGGATAGCGTCATCAAATTCACCCTCTGGGAACCTCATTCTGCAAATGTCAGACTGCTTATTTTCAGGCCTGATCTCATTTCCTAAGTATATTGCCCAAACCACTAGATCCTATAACCCTTTTGTTCAAGGGAAAACATAGTACTTCTCAGGAAGGAAGAGGTCTCTATCAGTACACAAAAAAGAGAATTTTAAGTTCAATGAAAATTTTTCAAAATATAATTGGCAGTCAAGAATTTGTTCACACTGTGCAGGTTTATTTCTCTCAAAAAAAGCTTTATTAGTAACTATAAAATGTAACTGCAAAGAATGTAGTTGCAATAACCCGAGGCAATGGTAAAATTACTAGTGACAGCAAAATGAATTATCGGATTTGCAAACTGAGGTAATGGTTTAACCTTCCAACCTCCCATAAATAGAAAGGTTCTCGAGTTACATTGTTGACAAGATGTACTAGCAATTGCTCATGTTCATGTGACTTGGGAGTTGAATGTGTTAGCAAGCCAGAAAATAAGCAGACTGACATCTGGAAATTGAGGTGCCCCAGAGGGTGAGTTTAGTGATGCTACCCTGCACAGCAGGGTAGCGTCACTAAATTTACCCTCTATGATCCTCAATCTGAATCAGGGTCTCATAACTAAACAGAAAGAGGTACCCAGAGTATAAATTGGCCCACTGTGTGGTATAGCATCATCAAATTCACCCTCTGGGGACCTCATTTAATGTTAGACTGTTTATTTTCAGGCCTGTGTGTTAGTACTGAAAAGAATATAATCCACACCAAAAAATGAATTTCTTTTCAATATTTGCAATGGAGGTGTGCATTCATATTATATTCAGCTTCAGTTAATATAATACCTGCATAGAGATGAATTTTATTATTAGAACATTATTGTAATAAGAGGATCAGTCTTCATCAACATGGCAACAATCTGGACACTTGATCTATGGCCAATTAGTGCCAAGAATTCATTCTGAAACTAAGAATCATTTTTTTATCAGTCGTAAGATTTTTCCTGAAATTTATTGCTCATAGAATAATTTTTTGTTGATAAATCTTTCCATAATTCAAAATCTTGAAAATGATGGTATAATTCCAACATGTTGTATGTACATGAATTAAGGGGTACATGTGCTCAATGCTGACATTGCTCTGTTGGCTCACCTTGTTAAATGTTAGCAAGAGACTAAATTTGCTGATGAATTGGACTCAGATGTAATTGCCATTCAGAACACTTGTGCTTATCAGTATATAACTGGAAAATATTTACCTATCATAGTAGGAGCATGGTGGCTCAGTAGGTAGAGATGCAGGCTGCAAACCGAGAAGTCCACGGTTCGAATCCCACCTGCGGCAACCGCATTGTGTCCTTGGATAAGACACTTAATCCCAAATGCCCATGTGGGGGCACGGTGGCATTGTGTACTAAGGCGTACTGCTCATCGATGGTACACTTGTCTTCAACCAAAGCTAACTTTGCCTGTGAGGAGTTGATATGTTGGGGAGCTGACAGTTGCTCACCATTGCTTGGTGGTTCTCTCTGGGTACTCAAGCATCTTCTACTCATAAAACTGTCCGACACGATGTGACCCTGGCTGTCAAAAGTGTCTTTAAACCCAAATAAATAAATAAATATGACCAAACATAGCGGTAAAAAAACAGTCAGAAAAGTAACCAGAATAATCCTACCTGAGCCTAAAATATCTTGGAGATTTCTCAATAAAACCATACAAGTATGGATATCATTAGAACCAGCTCGTCGAGCTGGTTCTAATGGTATCCATATTTGTATGGTTTTATTGAAAAATTGTGAAATTTGAAAAATGTTACATGTAATTTATTTTTTTTTAAAATACTGTGTTAGGTAAAAGATTGTATAAAGACCATATCTTGCCTGCACTGTTCACAAAACTTCCATTCAGATTTGGATATTTGTTTTAATTGTGACCTTGAAAAAACCTAGGTAAAAAATTAAAGTTTTTAGTAATTTAAGAACATTTTTTGCAACTGTCATTGCAAGTCATGGTAAGTAAATGGTAAACTCTTAATGCATTATAGCCCTCTTGTGATTGTGTGCCAGTGCAGACACCACTAGAGCTTTGCCCATCAAAATGAAGGGGCAGATAGCAAAAATAAACTAGTTAAAATTGTATATCCTACTTTTACAGACTCATGTGGTTCATAGTCCATTCTCATTGTTCACATAGCAACCACAAATAATTTGTAAAAAAGTCATCAACTGAGGTTGTAAAAGATCATTGTTGAGAAGAAAGCATGCCATACATTTACAAATCGAACCTCCTTTTGCAACATCTAATGATGGGGCCAATTATTGTACTGATTATGGGTAATAGTTGGTGAGTCGAATATAGGCATAATATCGGTATTGACAATATTATGGATGATAAACATCATTTCTGGTCAAAGAACCTCAATGATCTGCATTTATCATGCAAATTAGCTCTGAAATCAGTGAAATTTTATATAAAATTCTCCCTTGAATTCTAAAGCATTGCAGTTGGTACTTTTTTCAGCCTTCACTGGATGAAATGATGTCATTCACTCCATTGCTTCTGATACAAGATTCCAAAATGTCAAATGCCTGCATGAATTAGGTTTGCACGGTAATTGAATTTGAATAGTCATACATTAAAATTAGAAGTCCTGTCATGACCTGTGCACTTATCTAGGCTTAATTGCGCGTAGGAATTGTGCACAATTGCCACATCAAATGGCCTCCAAAGCACGGCAGGTTCTCCTGATTATTCATAGCAAACACGGGTAATGTTTCTGCCAATGGACCTCCGGGTTACCCGGAGGTCCATTGGCTGAAACATTGCTTGTGCACAGGCCATATGTACAGAATTTGATAGCCTTACTATGGTCACAACGCGTAAATTAACGCGCAAATCGATGTGCTATTTGTGCGCATTTCATGACAGGACTTTAGTTTTAACTGTAGTACTATTGAAACCAGTATTGCAGAATAGTTGCATATCGACAAACAGTTCATTTTCAACGTAATATATTTTTAGTTACAGGACATTTAGTTGGGAGATATGGTGTCATATGAGATGAAGTGAGAACAATATTAGGTGAGACTTTAGCTGAGTCTAATATTGTTCTCACTGAGCCTCATGCAGCACTATCCACCAAATAAACTTTGCATAACCAATTTATTTCATGTTTTCTTACAATTTTGCCAGTGTCATTTATTTATTTACAAAAGCAGATGAATACTGATGTAAGGCAAGGGGAGTAATCCAATATTTCACTGATCGCAAAGAGAATTATTGATTTATTACCTCCGACATTTTGGATCAAATTTACAATTCTGTCTTCTTTCCAATGCTTTAAGCCAAAAACAAACTTTCTAAAGTGCCACTTAGCTGAATTCAGACTACAATTTTTGCAATAAAAACGAAAGGGAGACAGTGACAATTAATATGCCGCTAGTGTTGGTATATTGAATTGATTCAGGGTCACTGTTGACTAGTATTCCTCAGACCTCCATCATAATATCAGAATTGATATGTTCTTAGTTAATAATTATAAACAAAAAATAATATCTAAAATTATTTTTTAATTACAATAAACGTACTTTGGTTTGTGTCATCACTTTTATTTGCACTGAATGATCTTTGAATATTTCTATCAACAGGTTTACAAATACTGTTACACAGTATCTATTTTAACTCACTGATTGTTTATTTGAGTCACTCTTGTTTATTGAAATTAAACAGAATCGTCTAGAAACTTAATGAGGTGACTTAATTCAGCCAATCAGAATTAATGGAACAATAGAACACTGGAGAAAATTTCTCATTCTGGAACTTTCTATTTGAAGACTTTATAAGTCTCTGTCAATAGACTTCTGACATTCTTTCATCTCACACAGCATTCAGAAGTGACTGACTTATACATTCAGCATTGGAGATTATTATTACAGGACAGTGCATTATTTTAGATAGCAGCTGAGTTCAATATATATTCTATGGAATGTTAATCTTGAATATCTTTTGTATATGAAAAGTGTTTTCCAAAATTTGAAGAGAATTTATTCTTGTGTGAACCATGATTTATTCTTCTGAATAAACTGGATAATTTTCAAACTAACTGAGGAGCAAATATTTGTGTGATATTAATTTCTTTTGAATTTCACTGAGTGGAGACTGCTGAATTTTTGAGTGAACATTTCATTACAGTTTATTGGATGCTATTTCTCCAGACATATTCTTGAACATTACAATACCAGCTGGAAAGTTTCTTTATCACTAGATTTCTGGATGCTATATTTAACTCTATTTTGGACTTACTGATAAGTATTTCTGTTTTATTTTTCTATAAACCAAATAGTGTAAAAGATTTTGTATCATTTTCATTTCAAATTATTTTGTTATTAAATTTATAATATTTAAATTGGACTTATTGTTGTTGATACTCAGATTTCTTTCCATTATCATTATTGTTATTATACACTGTAACAATACTCAGTCCTAGTACTGGACTGATATTGCGGTGTGAAAGATCAATTATCAGCTTATTCAATAACTTGTCTTCAACCAGTGCTTATGGTGCACTTGTCTTGCTAACCCTGCTTGTGTGGAGTTAGGAGTCTGACAGTTGCTCACCATTGCTCAATGGTTCTCTGCAGGTACTCTGGCTTCCTCCACCCTTAAAACTGTCCGACATGAGGTGACCCTGACTGTCAAAACTGTCTTTAAACCCCATTAAATAAATAAATATTACCTAACGTAGCAGCAAAAAATGGCCAGAAAATTAACCAGAATAATCCTACTACAGCCTAAAATATCTCTGACGTTTCTCAATAAAACCATACAAATATGGATATCATTAGAACCAGCTCATTGAGCTGGTTCTAATGATATCCATATTTATATGGTTTTATTTAAAAATTGTGAAATTTGTTTGTTAAATTTATTTTGTTTTTTTTAAAAATACTGTGTTAGGTAAAGCCGTAAAGGGTTATATAATGAACATATCTGGTCAGCACTATTCACAAAACTTGCCATTCAAATTTGGTTGTTTGTTTTAGTTCAATTTATCACTATTACGATGTGTAATAATAATAATTCTGTAACAGAAAGAAATCTGAGATTCAGTAACAATAAATCCAATTTAACTATTCTGAAATTTAGTAAAAAAATAATTTGATAGAAAAATGGCACAACATCTTTTACACTGTATGCTTTACAGAAAAATAAGACAGATATAGTTATCAATTACCGGTAGTCCAAAATATAGTTCAGTACATTCCAGTAACTGGTATGATGAAGAAACTTTCACATCAGCCCATCACCAATAACTTCTGCACAGTGTAATATCTATAAAGGGAACATTGGTGTCACATCAGTTGATAAAGACACACAATTACATAGGTTTTGTGTAGTTGGATATAATATAAAATATAATATGAATCCAAATTATTATACCCCCGCAAACAAAGTTTGGGGGGGTATATAGGAATCACCCTGTCCGTCCGTCCATCCGCCTGTCCGTCTGTCCATCTGTCCATCCTTATAAGCGCAACTCCTCCTAAACCGTTTGAAGAATTTTCATGAAACTTTACACAATGGAAGAACTCCATATGAAGATGTGCATGAAGCAATATAATTCTGTTCTGACATTTCCAAGGGAAGGTAATCTAACTTGTACATTTCAATTGCTACATCATATGGTTGTGTCCTCGTAAGCGCAACTACTGAGGCGCGGGGGGTATCACTTTGTGAGCTTGCTCACAGTACCTCTAGTTCAATTTGGAGAGGGGACAATGAATATTTTCAACCTACTATCGCAAGCTTTGTGTTGAAAATATAATTGATCTCCCTTAACTGGTAGAGTGTGAAATTATTTTTGGCCACCAAAAATTGTTCACATGTCTTTGCCTTGTTACAACTTATAGGAGAGTGCCTGTGGGCACTCTCCTATAAGTTGTAACAAGGCGAATCCTAAGAGACTAAATGATATCACTTCATAGATAATATGAAGCACAGCCATTGCATTTCAAACCTTTAGGTTTTTGTATCTGCACTTCAGAATAAAACCCGAATATGGGCTTCCAGCACTCTACCAGTTAAAAACAAAATTTGAACTTTCTCTGCAAACTATTTAATTGTTATGACTGTTTACATTCTGTAATATCTGGTTTTAAATTCCTGATTTTTCTTTTTATCTCCAAATCAATGCTCAAATTAGAACTGGGAAGGTACTTGAAAATTCTTTAAAATACTTGGACATTTTTTTTTCAAAAGGCCTTCATTTTGATTAAATCTGTTAATTTCTTTTACTTTTCAATTCTTCAACGGGTTTTCATATAGGTAGGTTCTTATTCTGTGAATGACCAGATTCAAAAGCATTCCTTCATGTAATATTTTTAGTCGAGTTTTCAAACTATGCTGATTGTTTGATGGGGGGAGGGGAGGCTCTCATGCTTGTGAAAAAAATTGGAGTTTAGGTAATAACTTAAGTTATATTCAAGACATGGCCACCAAACTCTCTGTATAAACCCTTTAACCCTTACCCAACGAATCGGCCGCATCCGCCCCCGTAATATGCAAATTCAGCAGTTGAAAAAATATGTTTCAAAAAATTTCAACAAAACCATATCATGTGACCCCTCTTCAGAACGAGCGCGTTGAGCTCGTTCCAAAGAGGGGTCACATGATATGGTTTTGTTGAAATTTTTTGAAAAATTTGAAAAAATGATATGTAAAATAATAAGTTTTGATATCGTCTGCGTTGGGTAAAGGGTTAAGAAAGGAGAAGAACCCAGTTTGCTATTCAGTTTTGTCATCCAAAAATCATGGTTACTTTATTAAATACCCTGTGGGAACTCTGGGAAGTGAAGCAGTGCTTATTTACTGTGTAATCAAGATCTTGTTTTACTGGTAAAATAGGACTGGGTAATCAGAGTATGGAATGGAAATCCCTTAAAATGGGCAGCATGGGTATAAATGATGTGCTGGATGTTATTTCATATTCATGTTGCATCATGATTAGCCATTGTACAGAAATATGTGACTTTAAACACCAATAAATAAATAAATAATGGTGTTCACAACTTCTCCAGTGAAATTAGAGGCGATTGTTTGTTCTGACATCTCATTTTGATTTTGTTCAAATCAGTGTACCTGCCCCTTAGGGAGGGGGGCTGAGGAAAATTCAATCAGCAGTGCTTGAGGTGATACTGCCCTTTAAAATGGGCAACATGGGTATAAACGATTGATTAAATGTGATTTTATTTCCATGCTGTGGTCATGATTAGCCATTGTGCAGAAATATGTGATCTTAAACACCAATAAATAAATAAATCAGGGTTCATACAGGCTATGGAAACTCCTGGAAAGTTATGAAAAAGTGAAATTTTATTTTCTAGGACCTGGAAAGTTACGGAAAATCTGAAGTTTGTTTTGACAGTCTTTGGAAAAAAAAAATTCAGCAAAACCATATTATGTGACCCCTTCTTTGGAATGAGCTCATTGAGCTTGTTCCAAAGAGGGGTCACATGATATGGTTTTGTTGAAATTTTTCGAAAAATAATATTTTTTCAGCTGCTGAATTTGCATATTACGCGGACGGATGTGGGCGATTCGTTGGGTAAAGGGTTAAGTCCCTGGAGTCATATTTGGACTGACTGTGGGAGCTCACATTTTAATTTAGTGTAAATTTTTAAAATCTTCTTCAGATCTATCACTCAGATTCTTTTGATATTTGGTATGTAGCATCCATAGTGGGTTGAGATTCAAGTTTGTTCAAAAACAAGTCCCAAGTGTTGTTAAATTCCAATAACTAAATAGTACTGTATAAATAGTACCGTATTTGTAAATGAACAACATGTGTTGTTATACATGTGTGGTCATTCACAATAACAGATATGTACAGTCATTCTCAATAACATAGTTTCAGTATGACAGTGGTTTCTTATTTCCCAAACTTTACAATTGAAACTGCAATATCTTCTTAAAGGCATGTTTATGTGATAACAAGGTTCTCAAATTTATTGCAGTTCCATTTGAAATTTATGAACCTTGATCTCAAAATTGGATTGGAATCACTGTAAACCTTAACTCTTAAGTAATCTTTGTTCATAATGTATTGTACAATCTTTAACCCCCAGCTCATTGGTAGAACAACAGAATTTTCTCCAATCACTCTGTTTTTCTTTAGTTTAACTGGTAGAGTGCTGAATTATTTTTGGACACCAAAATTTGTTCACATACGTTAGCCTAGTTACAATTTATGGGAGAGTGCCAATAGGCACTCTCCCATAAATTGTAACAAGGCAAATCATAACAGACTAAATAATTTCACTTCAAAGGTGGTATGAACAACATCCACAAAATATGAAGCCTTTAAGTGATGGTACTGACACTTCAGAGTAAAGCCCAAATATGGGCTTCCAGCTCTCTACCAGTTAACTAGGAATTTAGCCAATTATATGTTGTTTGACAGAGATAATAGTAATTGGTAATATTGGGTACATTTGGTTCATACTTGGGCTCTCCATGGGAACCCAAATTTTAACTTGATGCAATGTGAGAAAATTTATTTTTAAATCTTCTTCAGATCTACAAGTCACAATCTCTTGATATTTGGTATGCTGCATCTTTAGGGGGTCAGCATGAAGTTTGTTCAAATTAAGTCCCTTGAGTCATATTTGGGCTCACTGTGAGTGCCTGATTGTTAACTTGGTACAAAGATAGTGATTAGCAATCAAACTTGATTATGGGAAATATTTGCTGCTGAAAACTTTTTTGGACATCGGAGTGCAGAGGGTTAAAGAGTGAGAGCTTGTAATCTGTGTTTTGGAGAAAAAAATTGAAAAAGAATAATTAACCCTTTCGCTGCTATAGGTCCGTACTGAGTACTGACATAAAATTTGATTCTCTGTACAACAAGTCCGTACTGAGTACGGAGTTACCATACAGATAACATCAATACGCCGCACAGTGGTATTCTCAATATAACGCACTTGGTGACACATGTAAGAGGACGACAATGTGACGTCAGATATTTTTTTGAGTAATTTCCGTCATTTTTACGGAAATACCCGAGTGAACCGCATGTGAAATTTCCAGTGAGAGTTACTTTTCCTGATGTTCTTGTAGTGCAAACATGTCGAAAAGATTGTGCACAACCGAAGAAGTTGTTGCAGAATTGTATGCAGACAAAGGTAGTGATGCTGATGATTTAGATAGTTCAAGTGACTTTAGCGACTCAGATGAATCTGAGGGGAGTTCCGATGTGACCGTTACGATCGAAAGTGAAGACGGCGACGTTTCAGTGGGTGTTTGGAACTAAAAATTGGACTCCAAACATGTTCAAATATGTTCTAATAGATGAAAATTACAAATTATTTTATGTTTCTGATTTTTAGCTCAACTTTGGCAAAGCCAAATTTGAGCTTTTGTTTTGGCCCGTCGTCTGTCGTCTGTCTGTCCGTGTTACGGTGTGGAATTATTAATGATATTGGTAACAGAAAGAAATCTGAGAATCAGCAACAAAACTATGAATTTAACTATTCTGAAATTTAATTAAAAAAAATTGATATAAAAAAAAAAATGATACAAAGATCTTTTACACTAATTGGGTTACAGAAAATAAAAAAAACAATGGTACTTATCAATTATATAATTAGTCCAAAGTACAGTTTGACAGAATCCAGTGGTGAAGTATCTTCTGAAGAAAGTTACCAGCTGGTAGATGTAGTATTAAATCCAAGAATGTCTCTTCAGAAACAGTATCCCGTAGATTTATAATAAAATTTTCACTTAGAAATATCAGCAGTCTCCAATAAAATATAATAAAATTCTCTGCAAAATTCAAATGGAGTAAAAAATCCAATCTTCCAAATTAACAAAGAAGCACTGCTTCTATAATAAATGCACTGCTCTGAAACAATAATGATCTCCAATGGAAACAATTGAAGTTAGTCTTTCTGAAATGGTTTTCTAAAATGAGTTTTTCAGTTCTGTTGACAAACCTTTATATAGTAACCAGATAGAATGTCCCAGAAGAGGAAGTTTCTGCAATGTTCTATTAGTTTCTGGGGGATTCTGTTAAAGTTCAAGTAAACAAGGTCATTGACCTATTTAAACAATTAAACAATCAACAGCTATATGTACAATATATCAGTGCAACAAAGATGTAAACAAGGTCACTGAGTGCAAAAGAGTTAGACCAGTCAGAAAATGCAGAAATAAAAAAATATATCTTTCTCACATAATTATCTACTAAGGATATATCAATCTCAATATAATATGGGGGCTATAACACACCTCGCCTGAAAAGAAAAAGTTTGAAGGTACTGAAAACTTTTTACATAATTTTAGCAGACTCTGACTGGTTTACAATACACACACACCATAATCTTCACAATTTTTTTTTTTTTTTTTAATAAACATATATACACTTGAAGTGAATAGGGACCGATCATATCATTTTAAATTAGGATATTCTGGAAAGAGCATCAGCTACAACATTATCTCTTCCCGAAATATGCCTAATCTCTAAATTATATTCTTGAAGGGCTAAATTCCACCGCAATAATCTTGGATTCTTGTTTTTCATTTTATTGATAAATGTTAAGGGGTTATGATCGGTGTAAACTGTAATTGGACATTGGGCGGTTCCTAGATACACATCAAAATGGGCTAATGCCAAAATTAGAGCCAAAGTTTCTTTTTCTACTGTAGAGTAATTCTTTTGATGTTTGAGAAATTTTCGGGAGAAATAACATACAGGGTGATCAATACCTTGGGAATCTTCCTGGGCAATATACCCACCTGCTCCATTGTCACTTGCATCTATGAATAATTTGAAGGGCTTTTCATAATTGGGACTGGCCAGGACAGGGGAATTATTTAATAAAGTTTTTATTCTGTTAAAGGCTTTCTGACATTCCTCAGTCCAAACAAACTCAACCCTTTTGCTCAATAAACTGGTCAAAGGGGAGACAACATCTGAAAAATTTAAACAAAATTTTCTATAATATCCAGCCATGCCTAAGAATCTCATGAGCTCTTTTTTAGAGTTTGGTACTGGAAAATTTACAATGGCATCAACTTTAGCCACAATCAGCCTCACCTGCCCCTGCCCCACAACATGACCTACATAATTTACAGTTGCTTTGCCAAATTCTGATTTTACCAAGTTAATAGTTAGGTTGGCTTGGGTCACTTTGTCAAAAAATTCTTGAATATGCTTTAGACGATCAGCCCAATTTGTATCTGTGTGGTTAATAACATCATCAATATAAGCTTCACTGTGATCTAAGTATGCAATTAAGTGGTTAACCATGCGCTGGAACGTTGCCGGAGAGTTTTTCATGCCAAAAGGGGTTACTTTATATTGATACAACCCAAATGGGGTAACAAAAGCAGATATTTCTTTTGCTTTTTCTGTTAAAGGGACTTGCCAATAACCCTTTAACAAGTCAAATTTTGTCACAAATTTAGCATGGCCAAGTTTGTCAATGCAGTCATCAATTCTTGGAATTGGATAATTGTCTGTTTTGGTGAGGCTGTTCACCTTTCGGTAATCCGTACAAAATCAGTAACTGCCATCAGGTTTTGGGACGAGTATACAGGGCGAACTCCAGTTGCTATGGCTAGGTTCTATGATATCATTGTCCAGCATATACTGTATTTCCTTTCGCATGATCTCAGCTTTGGAAGGGTTCAATCTATATGTATGCTGTTTGATGGGATTTGCCTCTCCTACATCAACATCATGAAAAATAACAGATGTCCTACTAGGCACATCGGGAAATAAGTGTTGATATTTGAAAATTAAATCAACTAAATCTTTTCTTTGGTCAGGCAGTAAATAATCTGTTTTATTTTGTAGATCTCTCAGGACATCTGAGTTCTGTAACTTCAGAGGTACATTTTCGCCACCTTCATGAATATCCTCTACAGGATTTTCCAGCTCATCCATGTGGGTGACTGTTGAGACTGGTAGAGAGTGTGGTTCTCTCTCATAATAAGTTTTCAACATATTTATATGGCACAGCTGAGTATTTTTGAGTCTATCGGGAGTCTCAACAACATAATCAGTATCACTGATCTTGTGCTTAACAATATAAGGGCCTGAATATCTTGCTTGTAAAGCATTGCCCTTTACAGGGAATAATACTAGCACCTTGTCCCCAGGTTTAAAGGAGCGAAATTTCACCTTTTTATCATACCAGGTCTTCATATGACTCTGGGCTTTCTGTAAATGTTTATTTGCCATCTCTCTGGCCTGGTGCAATTTTTCCTTAAAAGTGGACACATAGTCCAGAAGAGAAATTTCAGGTGGCTCTTCTTCGAGCCATTTCTCCTTCAAAGCAGTGAGTGGACCCCTCACTATGTGTCCAAACACTAATTCAGAAGGGCTGAACCCCAGAGATTCCTGTACAGTCTCATGGACTGCAAATAAGAGGAGATGTACTCCTTCATCCCAATCCTTCTCATTATCCTCCCCATAGGCCTTTATCATGGTCTTCAGTGTTTGATGAAAGCGTTCTAGAGCTCCTTGACTTTCGGGATGGTAGGCACTTGATGTGTACTGCTTAATTTTGAGCTCATACATCACCTGCTGAAAAAGGTTTGACATAAAATTTAAGCCTTGGTCCGATTGCACTGACCTGGGTAGACCGAAAGTTGTAAAAAATTTTATCAAGGCCTTAACTATTGTCTTAGTTTTAATATTTCTTAGAGGTATAGCTTCAGGAAATCGTGTAGAAGCACACATGATGGTAAGAAGATATTCATTTCCAGATCTTGTTCTAGGCAATGGGACAACACAATCAATAATAATTCTACTAAATGGCTCCTCAAAAGCAGGGATTGGTTGAAGGGGAGCAGGAGGAATCTTCTGGTTGGGTTTTCCTACAATTTGACAGGTGTGGCAGGTTTTACAAAATTCGACAACATCCTGTCGAAGCTTGGGCCAGTAAAAACACTGTTGAATACGAGAGTAGGTTTTCCTAACTCCCAAATGTCCAGCCATTGGATTTTCATGAGCCAGGCTTATTATTTCATTCCGGTATTTAGTGGGGACAACTATTTGATAAATAACCTCCCAATCACTATTGGAGGGTACGTCTGGTGGTTGCCATTTCCTCATAAGTACACCAGATTTTCTGAAATAACAGACAGGGGAGTTTTGGGCTTCAGCCTGTGTTAGAGCCTTTTCATGTGGCTCGGCAAGGTCAGGATCACTTTCCCGTTCCTGAATTAAAGATGTCTGGGAAATGACATTCAAGGAGGTCCCCCTATCACTCTCAGGTGTAGTGGCCTCTTTACAATGTCTGGACGAGTCATCACACTGACTCAAAAATGTCTGAGACAAATCAATGTCCTCAGAATCCGTAATTCTGTGACAGTTCTTATCCTCAGCTTTGCTGTTTAAATCAACACAATTGAGGTTGTTATCAACCTCAGTTTTCTTTGTCATGGACCGAGTCACAGCACATGCTGGAAAGGCAAAAGGAAAACATTCCTTCAAATTAATAATACTTTCATCTGTGCTCGGCTTATCCACCACTTGAGGTTCTACAGTGACTTTGTCACCAGCTAAGTCATTTCCCAATAATAAAGAAATACCTTTTACAGGTAGAGTAGGTCTGATTCCTACTGTCACAGTCCCATTTACTGAGCTACTTCTTAAATTTATTTTATGAAGTGGGACCTTTAAAGAGTTTGACTCAATACCTGATATTAGAACTTGTGCCCCTGTAGCACTTTCTTCAGAAAATGGCAAAATGCCTTCTAACATTAATGACTGAGTAGCCCCTGTGTCTCTCAGTATTTTTATTGGTAAGGAACAGTGCTTATCCCCATCAAGGGAAACAAACCCTTCAGAAATAAATGGCTTATAATTTTCTAAAGCGTCTTGCTTTATAACATAATTTTCAGGGCATGGAGCACATGCTAGTGCATTCTGTGAAGTAGATGACTCATTTTTCCTTTTTAACAGCCAGCAGTCAGATAATAAATGACCTGCTTTCTTACAATAATTACAAGTTTTAGTTGAACTGTTGGGTCGTAATGGTGTAGGACTGGCATTGGATGACTTATTCTCATTAGGCTTCCGATTAAATTTAGGTGGTGAAAAGTTTGTAGGATGGGAAGGATGATTGGAAGGATGAGTTTTATCTGAAGCTGGTCTAGGTCCACTTTGGAAAGAAATCTTGTGGGGCCAAAAATTTGTGGCGTTATGACTCATTTTATGAGTTAAGGCATAGTCATCTGCCAGTACTGCTGCTCTATTTAATGTGTCAACTTTTTGTTCATCCAGGTGGGCCTTTATATCTGAATGTATCTTTCCTTTAAACTCCTCAATCAGCATCATTTCCTTTAATTTTGTAAAATCTTTCCCTATTTCTTTTGAGTGGCACCACCTGTCAAATAAATTTTGCTTTTCTCTGGCAAATTCCACACGAGTTTGATTTTCATTTTTATAATAATTTCTGAATTTCTGTCTATAGGCCTCTGGAACAAGTTCATATGCCTTAAGTATTGCCTCTTTAACAGCGTCATAATTGTTGCTTTGCTCAGAAGATAGAGCGGAATAGATTTCTTGGGCCTTCCCTTTCAAAACACTTTGCAGTAGCAAAGTCCAGACATCCCTTGGCCATTCTAAACTTGTTGCCACTTTTTCAAAATGTGAAAAATATTTATCAACTTCTTTTTCTTGAAAGGGGGGAACTAGCCTAACATGTTTAGTTGCATCAAATGTACTTGGAGAAATTACATTTGAGCCTTGACGTTGAGATTCTAATTCTTTTATTTTTATTTCCTTTTGGGCCTGAATTTCTAATTCTTTTAAGTGCATTTCTTTTTGAGCTTCTATTTCCCTTAATTTTAATTCCGTTTCCTCTTTTTGAGCCTGAATTTGTTCCCTTTCTTTTTGAGCCTGAATTTGTTCCCTTTCTTTTTGAGCTTCTAATTCTTTTAATTTAATTTCATTTTCCTGCCTTTTCATTTCTTGTTGCATTTCTAATCTCTTTAGTTGAATTAGTTCTAATTCTAACTTTTTGAGTTCAAGGGCATCAGTAGGTTGTGGTTCAGAGACAGGTGACCCAGACAGAGGCAAAAGACCCTCCTCAATATAATGATTAACAATGAGCTGTTTAAGTTTATGCTTGTTCAGACCAGGGGTGGCAGGTAATTTTAGACACTGAGCAAGTTGAAATAAATCCTCCTTCTTAAGAGATTCTAAAAGGGCCAAACTAGGAGATCTTTCAAATTCAGAAATAAATTCTGTCACAATAAATACCATGATGAAAAGGTTTGCTGGTTCTCAGATGATAATAAATAATAATATTGAAAGTTTCTAAGAAAGTTTAAATGTTTTGAAAGTGAGCCAAAATAATAATTGAAATATGCAAATAAAGCTTTCTCGTTATCTAACATTCAATCCCGGCAATGAGCCCCCAATTTCTGACGGTGTGGAATTATTAATGATATTGGTAACAGAAAGAAATCTGAGAATCAGCAACAAAACTATGAATTTAACTATTCTGAAATTTAATTAAAAAAAATTGATATAAAAAAAAAAATGATACAAAGATCTTTTACACTAATTGGGTTACAGAAAATAAAAAAAACAATGGTACTTATCAATTATAGAATTAGTCCAAAGTACAGTTTGACAGAATCCAGTAATCCAGTGGTGAAGTATCTTCTGAAGAAAGTTACCAGCTGGTAGATGTAGTATTAAATCCAAGAATGTCTCTTCAGAAACAGTATCCCGTAGATTTATAATAAAATTTTCACTTAGAAATATCAGCAGTCTCCAATAAAATATAATAAAATTCTCCGCAAAATTCAAATGGAGTAAAAAATCCAAGAAGTATTGGCGCCACAGGTAATTTCCAAACAATCCAGTAGAATCCTGGCTTTTCACAAAATATTATTCTGTTTCACAGAAAGTATAAATTCTCTTTTCCAAGACGAACAAATTCTCTTCAAAATTCTCTTTTGGAATCAATCTTCCAAATTAACAAAGAAGCACTGCTTCTATAATAAATGCACTGCTCTGAAACAATAATAATCTCCAATGGAAACAATTGAAGTTAGTCTTTCTGAAATGATTTTCTAAAATGAGTTTTTCAATTCTGTTGACAAACCTTTATATAGTAACCAGATAGAATGTCCCAGAAGAGGAAGTTTCTGCAATGTTCTATTAGTTTCTGGGGATTCTGTTAAAGTTCAAGTAAACAAGGTCATTGACCTATTTAAACAATTAAACAATCAACAGCTATATGTACAATATATCAGTGTAACAAAGATGTAAACAAGGTCACTGAGTGCAAAAGAGTTAGACCAGTCAGAAAATGCAGAAATAAATAAAAAAATCTTTCTCACATAATTATCAACTTAAGGATATATCAATCTCAATATAATATGGGGGCTATAACAGTCCGTCTGTCCGTCCGTCCATCTGGCTGTCTGTCTGTCTGTCCGTCTGTCCATCTGTCCGTACGTCAACAATTGGATACAGCTCGGGCTAGAGGCCGTATTTATGAACCGATCTTTACGAAACTTCTTGGGTACCTTTGTTATGACCGTGGGACGAGAACGAGTGTTTTTGAGTGCGGTCCGAAATTCAAGATGGCTGCCAGCCGGCATTTTGTACTGACGATGCAGAAATCTGTTTTTTGTACAGAACTTCCATATGAAAGCTCTGATTTGAATAATTTTTTGTATGAATGTTTAGTACCGTGGGATACATCACCTATAATACGGGTTTTTTTCTCGTGCGTAAATTGTGCAAATTAGACTAATTTTGATGGTTTTTGGTGTTACTTTCAGCACTGTAAGTGCAAATGCCAATACGGCTCGGGCTAGAGGCCGTATTTATGAACCGATCTTTACGAAACTTCTTGGGTACCTTTGGTATCACCGTGGGACGAGAACAAGTGTTTTGGGGTTCAAGATGGCCAATGGCAGCCATTTTGTACAAAATTAGTTGCAATCAGATTTTTGCACAGAACTTCCATATGAAAGCGCTGATTTGAATAATTTTTTGTGTGAATGTTTAGTACCATGGGATACATCACATATAATACAGGTTTTTTTCTCGAGCAGAAATTATGCAAATTAGATTAACTTTGATTTTTTCAGTGCGACTTACACACAGTAAGTACACATGTCAATACGGCTCAGACTAGAGTCTGTATTTATGAACTGATCTTCACGAAATGTCTTGGGTACCTTTGTTATCACCTTGGGATGAGAACGAGTGTTTCTGGGTGCGGTCTAAAATTCAAGATGGCTGCCAGTGGCCATTTTGTACCAAAATTAGGTCTAATCAGTTTTTTGTACACAACTTCTATACAGCTCAGACTAGAGACCATATTTATGAACCGATCTTTACGAAACTTCTTGGGTACCTTTGTTATCACCGTGGGATGAGAGCGAGTGTTTTTGGGTGTGGTCTGAAATTCAAGATGGCTACCAGCAGCCATTTTGTACCAAAATTAGTGCAATCAGTCTTTTGTACAGAACTTCTGTATGAAAGTTCTGATTTGAATAAATTTGTGTATGAATGTTTAGTAGCATGGAATACATCACATATAGTACGGGTTTTTTTCTCGTGCAGAAATTATGCAAATTAGATGAACTTTGATTTATTCAGTGCTACTTATACACTGTAAGTGCACATGTCAATACGGCTCGGGCTAGAGGCTGTATTTATGAACCAATCTTCACAAAACTTCTTGGGTACCTTTGTTATCACCTTGGGACGAGAACGAGTGTTTCTGGGTGCACTCCAAAATTCAAGATCACTGCCAGTGGCCATTTTGTACCGAAAATAGGTCCAATCAGTTTTTTGTCACAACTTCTACACAGCTCATATTTGTGAACTGATCTTCACGAAACTTCTTGGGTACCTTTGTTTTCACCTTGGGACAGGAATGAGTGTGTTTTGGGGTGCCTTTGTTATCACTGTGCTATGAGAACAAATATTTTGGGGTTCAGTCAGACCCACTCTGGGACTCCAAGATTTTTTCTAGTTTAGCATCTGACTGTCACCCACCTTTACAATACTTTACCTATACATTTGTTACAGGCAACGGTCAGTATTTATGTACAGACCGTTACAATACTTTATATGTACCTTTGTTATCAGGTCATTACTTAGATGTTTGTCATTGCTGTGTCACATACTATACATGTACATGTCTTTGTCTTGACAAGTTGAGCTACAGTGTCATTGACACTTTCATTTTCATTTTTTATCATATTTTTTCCATTTTCCCCCATATATGGCTCAGCGCAGGAAATTAAAAACTTGCACAGCAGCGAAGGGGTCAAATTTATGACAGATTTTATGTATAGCACCAGCCGGATATGCTTTCCATGTTATGTAAGGAGTTAATCAATAATTGTAACCTTTTAATGTTGATGACATTTTCCAAGTTATTCATCCTCTTATTGAGATCAATATTATTGATTTGAAGAACAATGGGTGAAAATCACTAAAATCTGTATCAGCATTACAGGTTTATAAGAATTCAGAAGCCGGCAAGAAAAGTGAAAGAGAAAAGCTATAGCCAGGGAACTGGTTACAAAAATACTTTTTACTGGAGACACGCAAGACACAAAAACTAAATGTCTTATAACTCCAACGAGTTTAATAACTGGACTCCACAATACATATGACAAGAACATGGACAAGAGCCGGTCACCAAACTCTGTTGGATATTTCTTGATGATCGGCTGTATCTAGACTAATTTTTCCAACAGTTTACAAACTATATATAAGCAGAATGCCTTAAAACAATTGAATAAAATAACTTAATTAACCATAGTTATGACAATAGCTTGTTAAACTTGCTTAATTAAATGAGTGAATTGTTTGAACAGAAATTTCCTTAATCAGTATTTACAGTTTGTTCACAAATTGATTAAATAATGCTGACTCTGTTCTGGTGATAGTATCTTTACAGCTTACTTTACAATTACAGTGGAACCCTGTTAATTGAATAGCTCCTTTGCCAATTAAAATTATTCATTAACAGGAGTCTTCAATTAACAAGGATTGTGTCACTTTCCTGTATTCTAGAGATAAACATAGCATTTATTCTATTATATCTTGTTTGACAGAGCTCATAGAGCTCTGTCAAACAAGATATAATAGATTAAATGCCTGTATTGGATGAACTGAGGCCAAATAATTCTATAAACAAAAGAAAACTGGGGAGAGTCAGGGTAATTTCTTGACAGGTTAGTTACAAGATTTTTTATTCAATTAACCCTTTACCCAACGTAACGGCCAAAACCGGCCAGCGCTATTCTCAAAAATCGCCAATTAATTTTCAAAATATTTTCATTTTTTGTCTCAAAAACATAGGTTATGACCCCTCGTTGGAACGAGCTCATCGAGCTCGTTCCAACGAGGGGTCATAACCTATGTTTTTGAGACAAAAAATGAAAAAATTTAGTTATTCAAGAATTTTTTTGGCAAGTGTCGTCTGCTTTTCATGTTAGGTAAAGGGTTAACAGGAGTTTACTCTATGACCTATATTCAATTAACAGGTCAAATTTGTACTGGATGTATGGTAAATGGTTTTGTGTTAGGAAATTATATTCAGTTGTACCTTTACATCTCACTTTACAGTTACTTCTAATTACATTATTAGTTTATTTCAGAGGTTTTTAATTGATTAATTAGTTTATTTCAGAGGATTTAACTTGATAGTTTATATCATGTCTTAGTTACTGAAGTTTTTGCTCCACAAACAATTTCAAGTTCAAGGACCAATAGTGACTGGCAATGGTATTCAGTAAATATAAAAAAAAACTTTCTGCTTCAACGTTTCATCACAATACATGTTACCTTGTGAAAACTTGACATAATTTCATCTCATAACTGGCATACTTGCTGCATTGAATTAGCTTAGATCAATTGAACTGCATACTCATTGAGTCAACAAATGAATAATGGCTAAATGATATGTTTCATTATCTGCAAAGAAATGAAATGAAAAAGAATATGTGAATCATTCATGTGGGGTGTGAGCAATTCTTTTTGTTTGTTTCTTTTTTGTTTCATCTCTTTTCTATGAAAGATGACGATTTTAATCATCTGCACCCCTGTTAGAACCCTGGGAAGTGAAGGTATACTTGTTTACTGTGGTAAACAAGGTCTGTTTTACTTGTAAAATAGAACCCAGTAAGCAATGCTTGGGTTGGAAGTCCTCCAAATGGCAACATGGGTTTTAACAACTGACTAACTTGACTTTATCTCCATGCTGCGGTCGTGTTTGGCCATTGTGCAAAAATATTAAACAATAAATAAATAAATAAATAAATAAATAAATAAATAAATAAAGTACTAATCCTCTGCGCACCAATGTCAGTATGACAAAATATCTAGCAGCAGATTTTTCCTGTGATGCACTTTATGAGTTATCTCCACCAACCTGTACGGTATATGGAGATTTAATACCTGGATGTTGGTTTTTAAACACCAAGCCACAGGCGAGGTGTTTAAATGAGACATCCAGGTATTAAATCTCCATATACCGTACATGGTGACGGAGATAATGTTGTTGTCTCATTTGAAACACCGTAGAAGAAACATAGTGGAAACAAATTTGTGGACACGTTTCTCACGCTCTGCAATCAGTTAGACCAAACTCATGAATAATTGTTTTGTTTTTACAAATGCAGAAGACAACAGAAAGAGTTACATTTCTTGGGTTGTTATTGGGAACGAGTAAACAGATTTTGTTGACAGATTTGCTCTTATTTTGTTTTTCTCAAGTTGTTTGTTTTAATTATTCGACTAATGAATTTATAACAGAAAAATATGATCGAATTGTCAGAAATCTGATGATATTTGTGACTATTTTCAGGTTTTTTGGTTCGATTTTTATATTGAGGTAAGCGAAAGTGAAAAGCTTTCATTTAAACCATATACCCCTGATGTTTCACATGCCCTTATACCCCGGATGTTGCATGCTTATACCTTGGGTGTTGGGTGTGCCCTTTGCCATGGCTATTTGTCCAATGCTTTCTGACCAATCAAAAGACAAGATTTATCGGGATATAGGGACAAAACAGTGTAACCAATCAAATCTTGTTTGACAGAGCTTAATGAGCCCTGTCAAACAAGATTGACATGGTTAAAAATTTAGCTGCATTATACTCAGGAAGTGGAGCAGTGCTTGTTTCCAGCAGTAAACATGTTCTGCCTTACTGGTAAAATAGGGTGCAGTAACCAGTGCCTTGGGTGGAAGTTCTCTAAAGTGGGTAGCATACATGTAGGTATAAATGATTGGCTAAACTTGACTTCATACCTATGGTGCAGTCCTGATATACATGTAGCCAGAGATGCTGAATGTGTCCTTAAACACAAAAATAATAATAATAGTTGCATTATGGGAAAGATTTTCTGCTTGAAATTTTAATATTTCAACAGAGGGTTAATGTACGTAAGAGTTAAATATACTAAAACCTCATTTCATTTTGACTCATATTCTATACTTTGTAGATATCTAATTTCTTTGAAATCTCTTTTTGTCTGAAAAGGCATTGTCATAGAGAAATCCTACTACAGTGCAAATCAAAATAAGTTGTAGCATAACCACAATAAACTAAGTATACTGCTGCTTCTGCATTGATAAGATCAGAATCTGACATCATTTTCTGGAAAGCTCTCAGTGAGAGCTTTCCAGAAAATGATGTCAGATTCTGGTCTGATCAGTGTATGAAGAGAAAGATACATAGTTTATAGTGGTTATCCTACAACTTATTTTGACTTGCACTGTATATCACAAACTGTAAGTTCGGTTGTATAGCTTGTTATTCTATCCAAGTTATGGCTGCCTCTACATTGTACAACTGAGTATATGTATGTTGACCATTGTCCCGGAAACTGGGTAATTTAACCACTGGGTAGATTCATCACTGGGTAATTTGACCATTGTCCAGAAAACTGATGATAGCATGTTAATGTGTCTGATATATCCTCGGTCTCAAAGTTTGTCAAAACTAGATTTAAAAGTTAAAAAGCAGCCCATATTTTAACACATATAAATATCTCATTTTGGCATCCTTTTACGATCTATAATATGAGGTTTACCTTGGGCAAGTACGCAATCAATGAGCTCTCTCAAAAAGATATATAAAGGATATCTGGTGTTTTTGCGTGGATACCGAAAATTATCTCATGAGTGACTGAGAGAAATGTTTATTTTTTGCGAGCGCTTCCACTCAAAAACACTAGATTTTCTTTTTATTATACGTTTTTGGCTCATCTTGACAAAGTCAGGCTGAGCTAATCTCATCGCTTCCCGTCCGTTGTCCGTCGTCCGTCAACACCATGTTTTGGTCTTCTCCTCCAAAGCCACTGGGCCAATTCAAGTGAAAGTTTGTGTGAGTGATGGTCCCAAAGGGGCATTTCATTTTTGTTCAACTCAGCATGCCCAGCCCCATAGGGAAGGAGTGGGGGAAAATGCACCAAAATATTTTTTAAAATCTTCTTCTCAAGAACCAGTGTGTACAATGACTTGATATTTGCTATGGAGCTTCCATATGAGGTGTAGAATCAAGTTTGTTCAAACGAAGTTCGTGAAGTAATATTTGGCTTTGTAATAGGAGGGGTAAGATTTTTGGCCCCGCCCAAAATTTCTATTTTCTGAACCGATGGTCCGGTATGAACAAAATTTGGTTTGTGGTATTATTGGGTCATAAGTACATGACCCATGCAAAAAAAAAAATTCCCGCATCCCCATGGGAACCCTGGGAGCTAAAAATAGAAATATTTTCAAACGCCCATATTTCCCAAACCCCACGGAACAGAGAGCTTTTATTTGGTATGAAGTATCCTTATGACCAGTAGAATTGAATGGTAAAAAAAATTGCCATCGGTTATGTTAGGGTGTTCTGTAATGGGCATCAAAAAAATGCTGAGTCAGCATATTTGCAAAAATTTAAAAAAATCTTTTCTCCAGAACCAATCATCAGAATCTTTTGATATTTGGTATACAGCATTCATAGGGGGGGTCAGATAAAAGTTTGTTGAAATAAAGCTCATTGGTTCATATTTGGGCTCTCTACAGAAGCCCGAAGTTTTAACATAGGGTAATATGGGGAATATTCTTTAAAAATCTTCTTCTTCAGAACCACCAGTCAGAATCTTTTAATATTTGGTATACATCATTGTTATGAGGGTCAGATTCTAGATTGTTCAAACCAAGTCCCTAGGTTAATATTTGGGCTTCCTACGGAAGCCCAAATTTTATCTTTGTTCAATATGGAGGGTAATTTAAAAAAATCTTCTTCTTCAGATCCATCAGTCAGAATGCTTTGATATTTGGTATGCAACATCTCTATGGGGGTCAGATTCAAGTTTGTTCAAATCAGATCCCTAGGTATATATTTGGGCTCACTATGGTAGCCCAAATTTTTACTTAGTGCAATATGAGAAAATTTCTTTAAAAATCTTCTTCTTCAGATCCACCAGTCGGAATGCTTTTATATTTGGTATACAACATCTCTAGGGGGGTCAGATTCCAGGTTGTTCAATTCGAGTGCCTAGGTTAATATTTGGGCTCCATATGGGAACATGAAATTTAACTTAGTACAATATGAGGGAATTTCTTCAAAAATCTTCTTCTTCAGATTCACTTGTCAGAATGCTTTCACATTTGGTATACAACATCTCTAGCGGGGTCAGATTCAAGTTTGTTCAAATCGGATCCATAGGTCAATATTTGGGCTCGCTATGGTAGCCCAAATTTGAACTTAGTGCAATCCAGAGAAATTTCTTTACAATTTCTCTTCTTCAGATCCAACAGTCAGAATGCTTTCATATTCGGTACACAACATCTCTAGGGAAGTCAGATTTAACTGTGTTCAAATCAAGAGCCTGGGTCAATATCTGGGCTCTCTATGGGAGCTGGAATTGGCCATTTTGCTGAAGAATTAAAAATTTTGTATTCAGTACCTTCTAGAGGTACTAAGATTAATCCACATATTCAAGGGGCTTCATAGGAGAGCTCTACATTTTACTTATGATCAACTGAAGAAAAGGCATGATGCCCAGATTATTTTTGTCACTCCTGAGGGACTCAATGATTGACAGTGTAGCCTATGGAGATGGCTTGTTACAACCGATAATGTTACAATGCCGCATAATGTTACACCAATGCATAATGTTACAAAAAATGTAGTAAACAACCGATAATGTTATAAACTCCGCATAATGTTATAACTTTTTTCAACCCGTTATGTTATAAAAATCGACGCATAATGTTATAACTTTTTTCAACCCGTTATGTTACAACAAATTAACCGATAATGTTATAACTTCTGTATACTTATTCCAGTTACAGCTATTGTAGGTGGACTTTACCACTTACCATTTATTGCCGCATAAAGGTATGTAATATTTATACTAAAGGTTTCTGCTCTGGTTAAGGCTCCTTAATCTCCTCCTTCTCCCTATACTGCCTGTTCTAGTGATTCCACCTTATCCAGAACCTGTAATCCCAAATTCATCACTTCCACTTCTTCCAACATCTCCACCACCTATATTATCATACCGTCAAGCACTACTCTCTTATAGTATTCTCAGAAAGCTTTCTCTGCACAATCACCCTGATGTACTAATCCATGACCTCCTCTCTTTCTCAGCCTAATCCCTGCCCACCCCTTTCAACCCTCCAAAACCCCATTCCTCTTCCTACCCAGTCTCGCATCTTATTCTTCGGCTTCCGTGCGACACTACCAACCTGCCACATCCACCGTATGTACCTTGCTCCATCCAACTTTTTGACCTCTTTTAACTCCACCTCATTTTTGTTCACTGTTAGTTGTTAAAATGTCAAATTAATGAACAATAAGATATTCTTATGACTAAGAAATATGCGGCAAATGAGTTTTAGATGCCCAAAACAAGCAGAAACAGAGGCATTTGCCCATCCCCAAAGGCACCAGGGGACTATGGTACACTACATTTCTGGAAGCGGAGACTACGCATGTTTGTAAACGTACCAATCGGATAAAATAGCACCCCTCCTCCACCACCCCCGCCTTCACCATGTTGGGCACTGGATGATCCTGGTAATGACGTCACACGATTGAGTTACCCGGATAATCCACGTCTATGTAATGTGACTAGGTCATTCTATGATAAATCCACGGAAGTTGGGGGGGGGGGGGGGTGGGGGTCTCATCGCCTTAACCATTAACCAGAGCAGAAACCTTTAGTATAAATATTACATACCTTTATGTGGCAATAAATGGTAAGTGGTAAGGTCCATCTACAAAAGCTGTAACTGGAATTAGTATACATTAGTTATAACATTATCGGTTAATTTGTTGTAACATAACGGGTTGAAAAAAGTTATAACATTATGCGTCGGTTTTTATAACATAACGGGTTGAAAAAAGTTATAACATTATGCGGAGTTTATAAAATTATCGGTTGTTTACTACATTTTTTGTAACATTATGCATTGGTGTAACATTATGCGGCGTTGTAACATTATCGGTTGTAACATGGCTTGCTTAATGTAGACTCATTCTTGGACTCTGTTTAAATTGTGTTCTGTACAAGATGAGCGCTTCAGGCCCCGTGGGGCCTCTTGTTTTGTATAAGAATCTGATAATTCCAGTCGTTTTAACCTTGAATTGATGCATAAAATTAAACAGCGCATTGAATCATTGATATGCGGAAGTGATTTGATCGGTAATCGGAACACATAGCATTTTGCAATCTGATTCAGCTGGTGGGTTTCTAGTCCAAAAATGGCCTGAAAGTCCGTAATATAAGTTTTTGGTTTGGTACTTCCTTTGAAAGGACGTACCAAACCCAAAACTCATATTACAGACTTTCAGGCCATGTTTGGACTAGTGGGTTTCATGAAATCAATTCAAAGTGAAAGCGAGTTGAATTATTGCTGGAAATGATCGGTATCAACTCAAAAACACTAGATTTACTTTTCATTATACGTTTTTAGAACAAATTGATCATTTCCAGTGATAATTTGACTGGTATTCACATTGAAGTGATGCTTTAAAGGCCACCATTTTGATTGACACCGTGAAAGTGAAAATTTCTATATCTTCACAGTGGGGGATACAATTTCTATCTTTCTGCAATTTCTTCGATAATCTATCGTTTAACATATAATAAAATAGAATAAATGCTCAATTTATAACTCATATATAGAAAAGTGACCCAATTTCTGCTGATTGTATACTCTTGTTAACTGAATAGTTTTCTCTGGCAACGTGGCAGTTTAGTTATCATGGTTCCACTGTATAACCTTTTTAGCTCATTGACAGTATGTATGAAGGTGTAATGCATGTCAATGGTGCACTTGTCTCCAGCCAGTGCTAACCAGGCTTGTGTGGAATTAGAACGTTGGGGAGTCTGACAGTTGCTTGCTGCCACTTGGTGGTTCTCTCTGGGAACTCCAGCTTTCTTCACTTGTAAAACTGTCCATCATGAGAGGATCCTGGCAGTAGAAAGTATCATTAAACTCCAATAAATAAATAAATAAATAAATAAATAAATAATATTTGTTACAACATATATGCTTCTGCAAGCTGAAAATTATTCAATTATTCATCAGATAGTTGCATCTAAGCACTTAATTCTACGAACTGCACCTCAGAAGAAATCAGCGACAGTACTTGTCTTTTTCAAATTTCTCGGATGCCATAGAATAAAGAAAGGACGCTGGTTTTGTTTACATTGGCGTGGCGGGGGTTCAAACCCACGCCGAGAGAGTTTCCTTCGGCACCAACCGCCTAGCGAAACTATACTGAACCACGCACACCACTCGGCCACCGACAGACCCCATGGCGGGGGTCTGTCGGTGGCCGAGTGGTGTGCGTGGTTCAGTATAGTTTCGCTAGGTGGTTGGTGCCGAAGGAAACTCTCTCAGCGAGGGTTGGAACCCCCGCCATGCCAATGAAAATTATTCTTCAAAAAAGCAGTATATAATTTTTGTCAGGTAAATAAATTATATTTCTTTTTATTCAGGAGGCAGAGATAGAGAAGGAGGTCCTGTGTTGACTTTCCCAGCTGGAGGTGATAAAAGAATTGCAACACCACAAGATTTGGTAGCCTGCTTAAAGTATTTAATTCAAATACCAAGGTGAAGATAAATTAAATATACAATGATTAAATGAGACATTAATTGGTCATTCTATTGATACATTCATGAAACAAATTTTGGGTGTTGTCTATCGATTTACTGTCATATACACAATCGTTCAAATGCAGTTATTGGCCCAAAAATGTATGTACATGCAGATCTTTTGTCTGCTTGAAATGGCATGCTGGTAAGCAATTTTGGTCACTTATAATTGGTGCATATTTTCATCGAATGTCATATATCCACAAAAATAAGTGGTTCATACTTCATTTTATTAAACCTTTGCTTACCAAGTTGTGTGCTGTCTGGAATTTGTTTGGCCCATTATCAGTGGTAGTTCTCTCTTTTATTGTACCCCCAAGCTCCAAAGGAGGGTTTGGGGGTATCTAGTGAAGCCCTCCATCCATGTGTCTGTCCGTCTGTCCATCCAGGTACCCATCCATCCGTCCATCCATCCATCCGTCCGTCCGTCCATCCGCCTGTCCGTCCGTCCGTCCGTCCATCCGTCCGTCCGTCCGTCCGTCCGTCCGTCCGTCCGTCCGTCCGTCCGTCCGTCCGTCCGTCCGTCCGTCCGTCCGTCCGTCCGTCCATGCAGACATATGGGGGTTTAGGTGGCTATTTGTTGGTAGAAATGGGGGTTAGGTGACTACTGCAATTTATGTGACTAGTCACATAGTTAAATCTCATTATTCTAGGGTGGGGTTTAGAGTTGGGGTGGGGTGAGGTTCTGGTCAGTAAAGGGTAGGGTTAGGGTTTGCTACCACCCCAAAAATCTTTCACCCAAAAAGTTGTTTTAATACAATGAACATGCATTTTAGTTAAAATAGACTAGGAATATATTGAATTTTCATTAGTCTAGGGTGGGGTTTAGAATTGGGGGTGGGGGTGTAGGGTTAGGGTCAGTAAAGGGTAGAGTCAGGGTTTGCTACCACCCCAAAGATTTTTGCCAAAATCACTCGTTTTAATATAATGGACATGCATTTTATTGTAGTCCCATAAAAATAGCCACATAAATACCATGTCTGTCCAGCTGTCCGTCTGTCCCTACAACCATTTGTATTGTAATTTCAAAGCCATCAGACAGATTTCGATCACCTTCGGTATGCTGATAGACCCACATGGGGGAATGGTTATGCATGATGAACGGGTTCCATCCAGTAATTATTCCCATAGTTATGGATCATTTTCACTCTTAACGTAGAAAATTTTTCTGTCCCACTATATCTTTAAGGCTACTTCAAACATGCCTACAGGTTGGGGGCAGTAGCCCACACTTTGTATAAATCTTGTTTGTTCATTGTTTCAACCATATGTCATTTTTCATGCACTCACATTTTCATCATTTGGTGAATTGTTCTCCCTCCAAAAGCCTTACATCCAAAGGGTAGAACATGAACACCCCTCACCTCATTCCATGTCATAATTAATTGTGTTGAAGCATATAAAATTCAAAAACATTTTAATAATTTGTACAGTGCAGGGATCTTGATGAATTAACAACAAATGACTAAACAGATAAAAATAGTTCATCTATATTCATTATGTTGTAATGAGTTCCTCACAAGGGCCAGAATTTAACTAATGATTGTCCTTGACTTATTTGTCTCAAAAAGAGGGCCCAACTTTCAAATTTGTTCTTCATATGTAATTTTAACCAGTATATCTGCAGTGCTGAGTTTGTCAAGATTACAGAACTTTTGTGGAGCAAGTGCCTAAAGAGAGCCTACATTCAGATTAGCATGGCCTATGTCTGTACACTCTGGCAACATCTTTATAGATTACCGCAGTCACTGAGGCCTTCTTTTGGGAGGACGATAGAAGTAGTTTTCTTTCCTCTTGTAGAGAAAAGCATATTTTATCCTATAAATCACCATCTAATGTAAAGATTAGAAGCCTGAGATAAATTGATGATGTATCCCTATGCTAGGTTAATAAATTTTTTCAGTATATTTAATACTGAAAGATTTTATGCCCATAGTACAGTTAAAACTAGAAGTCCTGTCACAAACTGTGCGCTTATCTAGGCTTAATTGTGTGTTGGAGTTGCAGGCAATTGCCATATCGAATGGCATCCAAAGCACGGCAGGTTCTCCTGGTTGCTCATAGCGAATACAGGGAATGTTTCTGCCAATGGACCTCCGGGTTACCTGGAGGTCCATTGGCTGAAACATTGCTTGTGCACAGGCCAAATGTACAGAATTTGGTAGCCTTACTATGGTCATAATGCATAGATTAACGCGCAGATCAAAGTGCTATTTGTGCGCATTTCGTGACAGGACTTCTAGTTTCAACTGTAGATGTGACATAATCAGTGTCAACACATTTCACAACGAGGTTACTTCACAGTGCTTCTATTTAGAACTAGACTGATCAATATTTTATGTATGTATGAGTCTTTTAGTTGTACATTTTTAGCTTAACTTGACAGTGTCTGAGAGTCTGTAAGTCTGTAACTCTGTTCATTTTCTTTAGCACAGGCTACACTCCATAGTTCTTGTCCGATCATCACTAAATTTCAAGTGCAGGTTCGAAGTCATGTCTGGATGAGAACGACACATTATGGTTGCGATCAGTCAACCATGATGGCTGCACAGGTTCGAAACCCAAAAACCTTTAGCACAGTCAGCAGATCTTATTTATGCAGGGAATTCATTGTAAATGGGTAGGATGACTCAGTATGCTGTCTAGATGAGAACATCCCATTTTGATTGGTCAACCCTGATGACCACATGTGCACATGACCTAGATTTGTTTAGCACCGTCTACAGTTCATATTTATGAAGTGATTTCATTGTAACTTGGTAGGATGACTCCGTGTGATGTGTAGATGAGCATGTCCTATTTTGGTCATGATCAGTCAGCCTTTACTGCCGCCTGGGCATGTGACCTAGATTCCTTTAGCACTGTCTACAGGTCGTATTTATGAAGAGATTTTTTTGTAACTTGGTAGGATGACTCGGTATGATATTCAGATGAGACTCATATTTTGCTCTTAATCAGTCAACCATGACCATCAGATGGGCTCATGACCTAGATTCTTTAACAAAGTCTATGAGTCATATTTAAGAAGGGATTTCATTGTAACTTAGTTGGATGACTCGTTTTGGAATGATTTAACTGTAACTTGGTAACTTTGGTTGACATACATTAACTGTGAATGCCACATCAACCCAGGCCTCAATTCTTTCGTACAGTCTACACCTCCAATTATTGTTGTTCAAAACATAGCAAGTAGGGTACAGAACTTAACATATTCTCAGTTATCACAATTCTTGTCTTATTTCATAATCATTTCATAAACATTGAACATTATCCTTTTCATCAAACACTATACGCAGTCAAGTTAAGCTGTGCTGTCATTGACAATTTCATTTTTGACTCAAGGCTTCGGTGCCAGGGCATTTCATTCATAAATATTTATCATTTGTGTGTGTGTCAAAATATGTTTCCTGCTCATAGAATTAATTATTCAACATACTTGCCAAGGCTCATGGGTCGAATAATTAATCCGACCCGGGGATAAAAATTCCATTTGGCTCATGATATATGTGTTTTGTATCTATGCTGGCTGAAGATCCAATATGTAGTATGTGAGAAGAATGAGGCCTTCGACCACACAAAGTAGATCTGTTTCTCAGGCCATTATTCATAAAATTGCATGCAGGCGAGCGGTTTTTTATTTCAATTTTTATTTCTGTAACTATTTCTTTGCCATCAGAAGTTCATGTTCTTGGTTTATGTTTTAGGCCTCATAATCTATGGAATAGCATGGGTGGTGGTGTATTCCGTCCCTTGATAGCAAGAAGGCTTTGCAAATGCTAAAGCATTGCAAAGCCTTCTTTCTCTCAAGGGACAGTTTTTTTTTAACTTGGGTAAAATATCGGACATAAACCATTTAATTTTTATTTTTACTTTGGTTATAAAAAGAGGAGAGCATGCGGCAGCCAAAAGGACCATGCGGGAGGACCTGAGAAATGGATTTTTAATTGTTTTTAGGCCTCAGTAGAGGATTTTTCACAAAATATGTAACTTGATGCCAAGGAAAACCAAATAAGTTAAAGAACTTAGTCATCAATCCTTGTGAAATAGAAACCTCTATGTGTGAACTCGAACATGCTGGTCCAAATTTACTTACATTTGACAGATAACATCTTTGTCGTGATGGGATTTTTAGTTTGTTATCCCCCCTGCAAGACAATATTTTGATATCATTCTGATAATCTACTATTACTCCTTTATGAACCCTACTACCAGGTGACACTCAAAAAATTCCCAAATAACTAAACTAAAAATTTCAGTTTTTTGTCTCCAAAGTGGCTTGGCCCCCCACCCCCTCTCCCACCCCACCCCACCCCACCCCCATTGGATTGAGCAGATTCTATTGAATCTGAATTGAAAAAATAAAATTTGAATAGCGATTTTTGTCAATAGCACCGGGTGGATATAGCTGTTACATTACATAAAGGGTAAAGTGCTCACGGTTATTTTGTTTCATTGTAAAGTAGTTCATGACTATAAGAGTTGAAATAATTGGATATGTAGAAATGTTTTGAAGATTTTGGAGCCAAATCTCAAGCTATATGACATTTTGCAATGAATCTTTGATGTTTAATGCAACTGTTTGTATCATTGTAGTGAAGAATCTAAACGACAAGGCTTTACCATTGTGGTTGATAGCAGAGATGGTTCATGGACAAATTTAGTCACTGTGGTTGGTTGCTTGAAGGCAAGTATTATAAGTTATAGGGCATTTAGTTGGCAGATACAGTGTCATATACGGCAAATTGAAAACAGTATTAGGTTAGGCGAAGCGTTTAGTTGACAGATACAGTGTCATATACGGTGAAAGCCTCACCTAATACTGTTTTCTCTTCGCCGTATATGAAACTGTACCTGTACCTGCCAACTAAATGCCCTGTAACGTATTTATTATGCACGGCATGCTAAAATGTCATTGGGGAAGTTAACTCAACGAATAGTTAAAAATGTTAACAAAGCAGACAGTGTTTACATATGCAACAAGGGGAGTAATTTTGCTTCTGCATTCTAATAAATCATTCGTGACTTGTTCTATAACCGCCAATGTTTTGGGCTGGTTTGGCATTTTATTATAACAATTTCATTCAATCGAATGCAATGTTTATATGACAGGGCTATTTTATATACTGGGTCTTCTGTACGACTGCAATGCAGTATGTACGTATGTGTAAATTAAAAGCTGAGACGTGTGGATATAATGATAAAACAAAATGGCTGACGGACACCTAATATGAAATTAATATTGGGTGCTTTTCAGACATCCTGAACCTAATATTGCGGAGTCTACATCTCTTAGTAACTTCATTTGATTGGATAAACAAATTTACTAGCATAATAATGAGTGTTACTGTTATCTTGACCCATATATTTTCTTTTGTTAAGGCTTAAAAAAGTTACAAATCTGTTTCCCGTACGGACCTTTTGGCTGCTGCATGCTCTCTTTTTATAACCAGTGCAAACTTAAAAAAAAAATAAAAATGAAATGATTTATGTCTGATATTTTACCCAAGTTGATAAAATTGATAAATTTGTCCCTTTAGTGAAAAAGGCTTTGCAATGCTTTACACCACCACCAATGCTAATCTGTAGATTATGAGGACTAAAACATATAACAAACCAAGAACATCAACTTTTGAGGACAAAGAAATAATTACAGAAATAAAAAATAAAATAAAAAACTGTCTGCCTACATGCAATTTTATAAAAAGTGGCATGAGAAACAGAAGATCTACTTTGTGGGGGTTACATGAAGGTTTCATTTCTGATTCTACTGTTTTAGTTTTGGAGATACAGTACAGACTATGTCTTTACAATTAAACTTGTCCACCAAACAGCTATTGCTCAGCATGGAATGACTGTTGCTCTGCAATAGTAGCAACTTATCTGTTTCTAAATGAAGATAAAATATCATGAAATTTCTTCTTTGCCATTCTTCAGCCTATTACAACCAACTTTTGGTTCAGTGATATATTTTACAATTATAATAGAAGCTTACATCTTTATTTTTACTGATGAAATGATATTATGTGATACTTACAGATTATCATGATAATGTGCATGTCCTGTGATTTGTATCAGATTCGAGGTGGTGTCCAGAATGGGATCTCAACAAGCCGGCTTTGCCGGCGAGTTGTGATCCCATTCTGGACACCACTGAGAATCTGATGCAAATCACAGGACATGCACATTATCATGATAATTCATTTATCTAACAATTCTGTCACATAAACAGATTAAATCTTAACCCTTTACCCAACGTAACGACCAAAACCGGCCAATGCTATTCCGAAAAAATTGCCAATTAATTTTCATTATTTTTTCATTTTTTGTCTCAAAAGCATAGGTTATGACCCCTCGTTGGAACGAGCTCTTCAAGCTCATTCCAATGAGTGGTCTTAACCTATGTTTTTGAAACAAAAAATTTAAAAAATAAGTAATTCAAAAATGTTTTTTTGCAAGTGTCATCTGCTTTTCATGTTAGGTAAAGGGTTAAATTATTTATAAACATTTTTGGGACATAATGTTCGGTCGATCACTGAAATGCACATAGAATGTATCCATGCGCCTGTTATGATAGACCATAGCACTACCAGAGTCGTCTATATGATACGGAATCAGAATGAGTCGTCTATATGATACGGAATCGGAACACATTATGTGATACATACTATTTCTCGTGGTTTTCAGGCCAAAATCTATATGATTGTTAGATAAATGTTTATCATTGGAAATGGCTCTGACATCTTTATGATAATAGAAGCTTACGTCTTTATTTTTACTGATGAAATGATGTTATGTGATAAATGTTTATCATTGGAAATAGCTCTGACATCTTTATGATAATAGAAGCTTACGTCTTTATTTTTACTGATGAAATGATGTTATGTGATAAATGTTTATCATTAGAAAGGGCTCTGACATCTTTTAAACAATGTTTTACATAACAGCACATAAGTTCAATGAAAAATCTTTATGAATCAGTTCTGATGTTTGATACTTCTGTTAATTTCCTTGACTCAAAAAAGGTTTTCACCTGAATACTAAGAAATTCATTGGTAAGTGAACAGAACCTAAGTGAATATCACCCTAAAGGGCCTATTTCTGATTTTGTCCAGTAGTTACTTACTACATTTAAACATTTGCCTGAGCATCAGCCCTTCGATAAACTGACAAGGTAACATTCCTAATACAATGGCACTTGTTTTTAATTGGCTATACAGGCAGCCAAGCCCTACCTAGGCATAACTGTAAAGTCACAGAACATTCACCGTAATGCTGTACAAAAAATGTATGAAAAATCTTCAGGCTTCAAAGTTTAATATGCATAATATAATTTTTTCTGTATGTTAACCTAATGTGATAAATCCCAACTGCTCATGTCAGGCGACAATGGTGAAGTATATTAAGGCATACTGCACGTCAATGGTGCACTTACCTTTTGCTGCTGCTAATTGAGGAGTTTAACAGTATCCTTTTTCCCCTCCAAATCACTGTCCCATCAGATTATATATGGATCCTTATTAATTATCAGCTTTTGGCAAGACATGTGGTATTTTTATCATTCATATCTTCACTCTTTAAGAAATGCAGGAAATTGACCAAAATAAGCCTACCACAGGCTAAAATATCTTACAAATGTGCCGATAAAACCATACAAATACGGATATCATTAGAAGCGGCTCGTTGAGCCGGTTCTAATGATATCCATATTTGTATGGTTTTATTGAAAAATTGTGAGAATTTTTTTTTTAACCCTTTACCCAACACAAACGATATCAAAATGTATTATTTTAAATATAATTTTTTTTAAAATTTCAACAAAACCATATCATGTGACCCCTCGTTGGAATGAGCTCGACGAGCTTGTTCCAACGAGAGGTCACATGATATAGTTTTGTTGAAATTGTTTGAAAAAATAATACTTTTTCAACTGCTGAATTTGCATATTACGCGTGCGGATGCGGGCGATTCATTGGGTAAAGGGTTAAAAAATGTGAAATTTTATTTATTTTTTAAAATAGCTGTGTTTGGTAAAGGGTTAAGAAATGCTGAAAACAGCTGGGGACTTGGATTTTTCATATATAGTGGAACCTTGTTCAGTGAATCGCCACTTTGTTGTAGAAAAAATATCTCATCAACAGGAATTGTGTTATGAGTATTGAGCTTTTATTTCGTTATATTTTGTTTGACAGAGCTGCATTGTATTTACTTGATATTACCTTAAACATATGATTTGTCATTGATAATATTTTAAATGCAGTTCATTAGAGGAATTCTTATTGATATTTTCCACTAAATTTTTAAACAATGATCTTTGTTATCAAGTTTGGTTCTCATTTAAATGGTACCGTATTTGATTAATTTAGCTAGTCCAAATTTTCAGTAATTGTTTTGTTAAAGTTTACTGAAGAGTAGTGCCTTTGTGTCTGCAGGCTTTTATAATTAACATCGTTACAAAGCACATCCATCTGAAGAAAGCATTGTTTTCTTGTTTCTGAATATTAAGCATAACCCTTCATTGCATTTCCAGCTCTTTTCAATGGAGGTTTTGTCATAGCTTCTGTTATCGAGTTAGTTAACTCCCGACTTTTTAAAAATGCCTGCCTTTGGAACTATCATGCTGTTTTTCAGTAATTTATGAGAGTGTGGGGTCCTCTTGATGTGTCGCAGCTATTGTTTCCAGTGGTATGGTCAGTATGTGTGAATAATCCAGATTATCACAGGCTTACCACTTATAGTCTGTACCTTAATTTTTGGATTTGTTGGAAGAAATTGTACCAACTATCACTCTACTTTTCTTACTTTTTTTATTTTAGAACACAATATAAAACTAAAAATATATTAATAAATACACAGAAAGACATGCGTGTGTAAATGGGTTAGTCGATATGGCACGAGTGTCATTCTATGTTTATTACATGCCTTCATGTCAATAAAAACAATTATTATAAGGACACTCAGCAATTCATTTGACAACTATCAACAAGTTATTTTTCGCAATCGGTTCAGTTTCGGGCAAACAATTGTCTGCTAATGTTTGCAAACACATGTGCAATTTGGGGGGAATTTCTGTGGGCAGATTTATAAATAGGCCAAACATGTGAGGTATGTATGTTTATAGCATCGTAGTGCATGCATATTTGAACTAGTTCTATTCAATTTGTTATCATAATACAGCTAATTATGATTTGTTTGAACTCTCCCTTCTAAACTTTGTTTAAACTGTACTGCTTCCGTGATTGTTGGTCAAATGGAAATTCAAAGTAGGCGGGGTCATGTTAAGTTCTAACCCTTTACCCAACGAATCGTCCACATCCGCCCGCGTAATAAGCAAATTCAGCAGTTGAAAAAAATATTATTTTTAATTTTGAGCTCATTCCAACGAGGGGTCACATGATATGGTTTTGTTGAAATTTTTTTAAAAATTTGAAAAATTAATATTTAAAATAATAAATTTTGATATCGTCTGCATTGGGTAAAGGGTTAACAGATGACATGGTCGTCCAAAAATAGTCCGTCAACAATTTCCGTTCTGCACATATGTACGGAATGGATTTTCACTGATTGTAGGCAGTTGGCATTTCGAGACTAACCCAAGAGTGCCTATCTGCATTCTTTCAAAATTTGTAATATCGTAATTATTATGTAAAGACTCTTTGAAAAAAACCTTTGTAATACCTTCCTTCATTTTCTAAATGTCTTGGATTTTAACCCTTAACCCTTTACCCAATGCAAATGATATAAAAATTTATTATTTTAAATGTCATTTTTTAAAATTTTTCAAACCATTCCAACCAAACCATAACATGTGACCCTCATTGGAACGAGCTTGAGCTCGTTCCAACGAAGGGTCACATGATATGATTTTGTTGAAAGTTTTGGGAAAATAATATTTTTTCCTTCGCTGAATTTACATATTACGGGGGCGGATGTGGCCGATTCGTTTGGTAAAGGGTTAAGGGCCTGGACGAGTTTTGTGAATTCCCACCATCTCTAAACATGTCTTGTTATAGATACCTGAGGTCATAAAAGTTGGAAATAGGTCTTTAACCCTTTACCCAACGCAGGCGATATCAAAATTTATTATTTTAAATATCATTTTTGATTTTTTTTTTTAAATTTCAATGAAACCATATCATGTGACCCCTCGTTGGAACAAGCTCGATGAGCTCGTTCCAATGAGGGGGTCACATGATATGGTTTTGTTGAAACGTTTTTTGAAAAATACTATTTTTTCAACTGCTGAATTAGCATATTACGCGGGCAGATGTGGCTAATTTGTTGGGTAACGGGTTAAGGGTCAAGTTCTATATTTTTAGCTCACCTGAGCGAAGCTCAAGGGGAGCTTAACTAATCACTTTCTGTCCGTCGTCCGTCGTCCGTCGTCCGTCGTCCGGCGTCCGTCGTCCGTCGTCCGTCGTCCGTCGTCGTCCGTCCGGCGTTAACTTTACATTATCGACTTCTCCTCCTAAACCACTAGCCCAATTTTATTCAAATGTTGGCTAAATGTTTATTACCTAATGCCAATTCAGATTTGTTCAAATGAAGTTGCCCCTCCTCCTGGGTGGTGCCACACCCCCAAGGGGCACCAAAATCTTTGTAAATCTTCTTCTCATGAACCAGCAGTAGCAGAGACTTGATATTTGGTGTGCAGCTTCCTTTTGAGGTGTAGACTCAGATTTGTTCAAGAGAAGTTTGTGGGGCTATACTTGACGTTGTTATGAGAGGGGCAAAATTTTTTGCCCCGCCCAAAATTTCTATTTTCCAAACCGAGAGGCTGATTTGAACCAAATTTTATGTGAGGGCTTATTGGGTCATGAGTACTTGATTTATGCAAAAAAAAATTTTCCCGCAGCCCCGTGGGAACCGCAGGAGCTAAAAATAGAAAAAATTTAAAACGCCCATATCTCCAAAACTGCACGGCACTGAGAATTTTTATTTGGTGTGCAGCTTCCTTAGGACCAACAGAAAGGATTGGTAAAAAAAAATTGCCATCGGTTTTATCATAGGGTACAGTTTCGGGACTTTGAAAAAGTGCTGAGTCAGCACTTTTTAACACTGTAGGCAATGGGAAAAACATTAAAAAATCTTCTTCTCCAGATCCAGCAGGCAGAATCTTTTGATATTTGGTATGCAACATTGTAGGGTGGATCTGATTCAAGTTTGTTCAAATCGGCCCCCTGGGTTCATATTTGGGCTCTGTATAGGAGCCCGATTTCGAACTTAGTGCATTTCAGGCAAATTTCTTAAAAAATCTTCTTCTCCAGATCCAGCAGGCAGAATCTTTTGATATTTGGTATGCAACATTGTGGGGTGGATCTGATTCAAGTTTGTTCAAATCGGCCCCCTGGGTTTATATTTGGGTTCAGTATAGGAGCCCAAATTTGAACTTACTGCATTTCAGGCAAATTTCTTTGAAAATCTTCTTCTCCAGATCCAGCAGGCAGAATCTTTTGATATTTGGTATGCAACATTGTAGGGTAGATCTGATTCAAGTTTGTTCAAATCGGCTCCCTAGATTCATATTTGGGCTCACTATAGGAGTTCGAATTCGAATTTAGTGCATTTCAGGCAAATTTCTTCAAAAATCTTCTTCTCCAGATCCAGCAGGCAGAATCTTTTGATATTTGGTATGCAATGTTGCGGGGTAGATCTGATTCAAGTTTGTTCAAATCGGCCCCCTGGATACATATTTGGGCTTACTATAGAAGCCCGAATTCGAACTTAGTGCATTTCAGGCAAATTTCTTAAAAAATCTTCTTCTCCAGATCCAGCAGGCAGAATCTTTTCATATTTGGTAAGCAACATTGTGGGGTGGATCTGATTCAAGATTGTTCAAATCGTCCCCTGGGTTAATATTTGGGCTCAGTATAGGAGCCCGATTTCGAACTTAGTGCATTTCAGGCAAATTTCTTAAAAAATCTTCTTCTCCAGATCCAGCAGGCAGAATCTTTTGATATTTGGTATGCAACATTGTAGGGTGGATCTGATTCAAGTTTGTTCAAATCGGCCCCCTGGGTTCATATTTGGGCTCAGTATAGGAGCCCGATTTCGAACTTAGTGCATTTAGGCAAATTTCTTGAAAAATCTTCTTCTCCAGATCCAGAAGGCAGAATCTTTTGATATTTGGTATGCAACATTGTGGGGTGGATCTGATTCAAGTTTGTTCAAATCGGCTTCCTAGATTCATATTTGGGCTCACTATAGAAGCTCGAATTTGAACTTAGTGCATTTCATGCAAATTTCTTAAAAAATCTTCTTCTCCAGATCCAGCAGGCAGAATCTTTTCATATTTGGTAAGCAACATTGTGGGGTGGATCTGATTCAAGTTTGTTCAAATCGGCCCCCTGGGTTTATATTTGGGCTCAGTATAGGAGCCCAAATTTGAACTTAGTGCATTTCAAGCAAATTTATTAAAAAATCTTCTTCTCCAGATCCAGCAGGCAGAATCTTTTGATATTTGGTATGCAACATTGTGGGGTGGATCTGATTCAAGTTTGTTCAAATCGGCTTCCTAGATTCATATTTGGGCTCACTATAGAAGCTCGAATTCGAACTTAGTGCATTTCAGGCAAATTTCTTAAAAAATCATCTTCTCCAGATCCAGCAAGCAGAATCTTTTGATATTTGGTATGCAACATTGCGGGGTGGATCTGATTCATGTTTGTTCAAATCAGCCCCCTGGATTCATATTTGGGCTCACTATAGAAGCTCGAATTCAAACTTAGTGCATTTCGGGCAAATTTCTTCAAAAATCTTCTTCTCCAGATCCAGCAGGCAGAATCTTTTGATATTTGGTATGCAACATTGCGGGGTGGATCTGATTCAAGTTTGTTCTAATCGGCCCCCTGGATTCATATTTGGGCTTAATATAGAAGCCCGAATTCGCACTTAGTGCATTTCAGGCAAATTTCTTCAAAAATCTTCTTCTCCAGATCCAGCAGGCAGAATCTTTTGATATTTGGTATGCAACATTGCGGGGTGGATCTGATTCAAGTTTGTTCAAATCGGCCCCCTGGATTCATATTTGGGCTTAATATAGAAGCCCGAATTCGCACTTAGTGCATTTCGGGCAAATTTATTAAAAAATCTTCTTCTCCAGATCCAGCAGGCAGAATCTTTTGATATTTGGTATGCAACATTGTGGGGTGGATCTGATTCAAGTTTGTTCACATCGGCTTCCTAGTTTCATATTTGGGCTCACTATAGAAGCTCGAATTCGAACTTAGTGCATTTCAGGCAAATTTCTTAAAAAATCTTCTTCTCCAGATCCAGCTTCAGAATCTTTTCATATTTGGTAAGCAACATTGTGGGGTGGATCTGATTCAAGTTTGTTCAAATCGGCCCCCTGGGTTTATATTTGGGCTCCGTATAGGAGCCCAAATTTTAACTTAGTGCGTTTCAGGCATATTTCTTAAAAAATCTTCTTCTCCAGATCCAGCAGGCAGAATCTTTTGATATTTGGTATGCAACATTGTAGGGTGGATCTGTTTGTGATTCATGAACGTATTTATTTGTAAAGTTGATAGAATCTTAGACAAAATTTGCAGAAAAGATCTACTATAGAAGGGGTGGTATCCAGGGTGAACCGTTTACCCAAATCTAGCAGTACTAATGCATTATTCACACAAATCTTCGTTCAAATTTTATGACCCCTCATTGGAACACACGCATTCAGCTCATTCCAACAAAGGTCATATGCCATGTTTTCGAGACAAAGGAATAAAAATTTTAGTTATTCATGAAATTTTTAGGCAACTGTTGTCTGTTATTCACATTGCTTCATGAAATTTCAGTACTTTTAGAAGTTACCTCAGTAATCAAGGGTTAATTCCCCTTAATTAAATGTCGCCTCTAAAAAACAACCACTTTGCATATCTTACCTGTTTACCAGCATAACTGCCAAAACTTGTCAGCATTCTTCGCAAAAATCGCTATTCAAATTTTAATTTTTGTCTCTTAAACATACATGTACTTATCGCTTGTAAATACCCCATTGGAATGAGCTTTTTGAGCTCATTCCAATGAGAGGTCGCACACCATGCTTTTTGAGTCAAGTTAGTTATTCCAGAATTTCGTACGTAAAACACAGCTTTTTGACTTCACATTAAAATGAGCTCTCTAAGCTTGTTCCAATCAACATTCACGCACTATGTCTTTCACACAAAAAATAAAATTTTCCATTTATTCAGGAATTTTGTTTGCAAGAACACTCTTACCCCCCCCCCCCCCCCCACAAACACACACACACAAACACACACACACACACACACACAAACACAGACACACACATCTAAAAGTTCGTCAGCAAAAAAACAGTTACTTCAATTTTTAAATGCATTATAGGAACAACTTGCCTAATCAAATTTAAATACTTTTGCATCATTCTGTATCTAGAACAAACCATTTACCATATCTTTACGCAAAATTCTCCAGCATCATTCACAAAAAAACACCATTATTTATATATTCACATTTCTGTCTCAAAAATATACCTGATCTTCCCATACCCCTATTGGAATAAGCTGTTTGAGCTTGTTCCAATGATGATAAAAAAAAATAAAATTTGTGAAAATTTTTGTTTTCTTGCATGCAAATATATACATGTAGCACATGGAAGATATCCACAGTTGGGGAGAGATGTCCAAGGCTATCTCTTCACATTCCTTGTTTGTGCTTCATGCTAAACCAGTTTGTCTGCAGAGATAAATTTGCTTTATTAAAAATCATTGGAGATTGACCACACACCAATGATTTTAAATAAAACTAATTTTAGGTAACAAATGTTGAACTTCAAACAAAATCTATCACTCAACCAGTTAATGTTGATGAGGCATGACATGGTGAAGGTGACCTAAAATACTTCTTAGAGTCACTTTGTCAGGTGAGCGATTAAGGCCACGTGGGGCCTCTTGTTTTCAGTTAAAGTTTACATATAATGATTTGAACAACTAGAGAGGTTGAATTGGATCTCTGATTCACCATGTATTTTTTTTCTTCGTTTTTTTCAGCAAGCAGTTGGTGATTATCTGAAGCAGATTCTAGTCGTTAGAAATGATACTTCATTAGACAGAAAGGCCAAAGACATGGGGAGTAGAAAAAGAACCAGTTCAAATATTGATGTGAGTAGCATATTCACTCTTATATTTCTCCTGTTTTATTTAACATACCTGGAGGTAACACTCGCAAACAAAATTCTTAATAAATCTTAAGTTTCATTTTTTGCCTCAGTCATATAACTTGAAACCCTCATTGGATTTGCCTCAATAACATAGATTGTGACCCTCATTAGATTTGCCTCAATAACATAGCTTGTGACCCTCATTGGATTTGCCTCAATAAATAGCTTGTGACCCTCATTGGATTTGCCTCAATAACATACCTTGTGACCTCATTGGATTTGCCTCAATAACACAGCTTGTGACCCTCATTGGATTTGCCTCAATAACACAGCTTGTGACCCTCATTGGATTTGCCTCAATAACATACCGTGTGACCCTCATTGGATTTGCCTCGATAACATAGCTTGTGACCCTCATTGGATTTGCCTCAATAACATACCGTGTGACCCTCACTGGATTTGCCTCAATAACATACCTTGTGACTCTCATTGGATTTGCCTCAATAACATACCTTGTGACCTAATTGAATTTGCCTCAATAACATACCTTGTGACCCTCATTGGATTTGCCTCAATAACATACCTTGTGACCCTCATTGGATTTGCCTCAATAACATAGCTTGTGACCCTCATTAGATTTGCCTCAATAACATAGCTTGTGACCCTCATTGGATTTGCCTCAATAACACAGCTTGTGACCCTCATTGGATTTGCCTCAATAACATACCTTGTGACCCTCATTGAATTTGCCTCAATAACACAGCTTGTGACCCTCATTGGATTTGCCTCAATAACATACCTTGTGACCCTCATTGGAGTTGCCTCAATAACATAGCTTGTGACCCTCATTGGATTTGCCTCAATAATATAGTTTGTGGCCCTCATTGCATTTCCCTCAATAACATAGCTTGTGACCCTCATTGGATTTGCCTCATTAACATACCTTGTGACCCTAATTGGATTTGCCTCAATAACATAGCTTGTGACCCTCATTGGATTTGCCTCAATAACATACCTTGTGACCCTCATTGGATTTGTCTCAATAACATAGCTTGTGACCCTCATTGGATTTTGCCTCAATAATATAGTTTGTGGCCCTCATTGGATTTGCCTCAATAACATAGCTTGTGACCCTCATTGGATTTGCCTCATTAACATAGCTTATGACCCTCATTGGATTTGCTTCAATAACATAGCTTGTGACCCTCATTGGATTGAGCTCAATGACCTTATTCAAATGAAGGTCATAAGCTAGAGTTTATAAAGGCAAAACTTGAAAAAGAAATTGGAAGGTGATTTTTATGAATAGTTTTAGTTGGATACAGTTGTTGTATTGGATAAGGGGTTAATTTGTTTGCTACAGTTCATGTGTTTCATGGTTAACCGATGGAGTGCTAGAAGCCACTATGATGGCTCTACTAAAAAGTGCTGAAAGCCACTTTAGTGGCTTTACATTGTGCATTAGCTTGTTGTTTGTGCAGAAGTAGATGAAAAAATGTTCATATAAAATTGTTTTGTTGCAATTTGTTGGAGAGTGCCAATAGACATTCTCCAGTAAATATGAATTAAGTGCTTAGATGCAACTATCTGATGAATAATTAAATAATTGAGTATTCCGTGTGTTCTGTACTGGCCTCGTATATACTTGGTTAACTAGCATTCCCTTTTGGGGTCTGTCGGTGGCCGAGTGGTGTGCGTGGTTCAGTATAGTTTCGCTAGGCGGTTGGTGCCGAAGGAAACTCTCTCGGCGTGAGTTCGAACCCCTGCCATGCCAATGTAAACAAAACGAGCGTCCTTTCTTAATTCTATGGCATCCGAGAAATTTGAAAAAGACAAGTACTGTCGCTGATTTCTTCTGAGGTGCAGTTCGTAGAATTAAGTGCTTAGATGCAACTATCTGATGAATAATTAAATAATTGAGTATTCCGTGTGTTCTGTACTGGCCTCGTATATACTTGGTTAACTAGCATTCCCTTTTGGGGTCTGTCGGTGGCCGAGTGGTGTGCGTGGTTCAGTATAGTTTCGCTAGGCGGTTGGTGCCGAAGGAAACTCTCTCGGCGTGGGTTCGAACCCCCGCCATGCCAATGTAAACAAAACGAGCGTCCTTTCTTAATTCTATGGCATCCGAGAAATTTGAAAAAGACAAGTACTGTCGCTGATTTCTTCTGAGGTGCAGTTCGTAGAATTAAGTGCTTAGATGCAACTATCTGATGAATAATTAAATAATTGAGTATTCCGTGTGTTCTGTACTGGCCTCGTATATACTTGGTTAACTAGCATTCCCTTTTGGGGTCTGTCGGTGGCCGAGTGGTGTGCGTGGTTCAGTATAGTTTTGCTAGGCGGTTGGTGCCGAAGGAAACTCTCTCGGCGTGGGTTCGAACCCCTGCCATGCCAATGTAAACAAAACGAGCGTCCTTTCTTAATTCTATGGCATCCGAGAAATTTGAAAAAGACAAGTACTGTCTCTGATTTCTTCTGAGGTGAAGTTCGTAGAATTAAGTGCTTAGATGCAACTATCTGATGAATAATTAAATAATTGAGTATTCCGTGTGTTCTGTACTGGCCTCTGATATACTTGGTTAACTAGCATTCCCTTTTGGGGTTTGTCGGTGGCCGAGTGGTGTGCGTGGTTCAGTATAGTTTCGCTAGGCGGTTGGTGCCGAAGGAAACTCTCTCGGCGTGGGTTCGAACCCCCGCCATGCCAATGTAAACAAAACGAGCGTCCTTTCTTAATTTTATGGCATCCGAGAAATTTGAAAAAGACAAGTACTGTCGCTGATTTCTTCTGAGATGCAGTTCGTAGAATTAAGTGCTTAGATGCAACTATCTGATGAATAATTAAATAATTGAGTATTCCGTGTGTTCTGTACTGGCCTCGTATATACTTGGTTAAATAGCATTCCCTTTTGGGGTCTGTCGGTGGCCGAGTGGTGTGCGTGGTTCAGTATAGTTTCGCTAGGCGGTTGGTGCCGAAGGAAACTCTCTCGGCGTGGGTTCGAACCCCCGCCATGCCAATGTAAACAAAACGAGCGTCCTTTCTTAATTCTATGGCATCTGAGAAATTTGAAAAAGACAAGTACTGTCGCTGATTTCTTCTGAGGTGCAGTTCGTAGAATTAAGTGCTTAGATGCAACTATCTGATGAATAATTAAATAATTGAGTATTCCGTGTGTTCTGTCCTGGCCTCGTATATACTTGGTTAACTAGCATTCCCTTTTGGGGTCTGTCGGTGGCCGAGTGGTGTGCGTGGTTCAGTATAGTTTCGCTAGGCGGTTGGTGCCGAAGGAAACTCTCTCGGCGTGGGTTCGAACCCCTGCCATGCCAATGTAAACAAAACGAGCGTCCTTTCTTAATTCTGTGGCATCCGAGAAATTTGAAAAAGACAAGTACTGTCACTGATTTCTTCTGAGGTGCAGTTCGTAGAATTAAGTGCTTAGATGCAACTATCTGATGAGTAACAAAACAATTAATGAATAAGATGATCTTGCTAAACTAAGGCTCCTCTTGCTGGTAGCTTGTATCTTTGAAAAAAAAATACTCATTTTCAAGATCGCCTTTAAAGAATAACTTAGCACTCTACTAGTTAAGATGTTGAGGCTTCAATAATTTTGAAAAACAAAAGCTTAAAAACAAAATTCTTATATATATATTTTTTTTTTTAATTTTGTATGTGCCCATTTAACTTACTGTATCAGCCTGAATTGGGAAAATGTTGACTCCAAATAATCCATGCAAATACCGTATTACAACAGGTCAAGGAGGGTTTACTATTGTATATTTCGTTTGGTGTGTCTGGTGCTGTTGAATTCATATTTATAAGTTTCGTATCCTTGGGGATTTTGGTCAGTGATTTAAGATGTTTTTGTTAACTCTTTACCCAATGAATCGGCCACATCTGCCCGCATAATATGCAAATTCAGCAGTTGAAAAAATATTATTTTAAATTTTTTTTTATCAAAACCATATCATGTGTCCTCTCGTTGGAATGAGCTCGCTGAGCTCGTTCCAACGAGGGGTCACATGATATGGTTTTGCTGAAATTTTTTGAAAAATTTAAAAAAATGATATTTAAAATAATAAATTTTGATATCATCTGCGTTGGGTAAAGGGTTAAAGCTACCAACCCCTAAACTTTTCATGTATTTCCAAAGTGTTGAAGGAAGTGTGGGGAAGGGGTGAATAATATAAAACTTAATGAGTTGTTATTATTTAACTTTCTATCTGAAAAGGACTACAAAATTTTGTGTGAAGTACTGTACTGATTGTGGAATAGGCCCATGGGGTGCGTGAAGTAAAGGAGGGCAAAAGTTTATGGGTGGGCTTATTTTCAAGAGGTCAAGCCAGCAGGAGAATTTGGATGCACAGTTGACATGAAATTAGGTGACTCTGTCAGTCTCAGAACAAAGATGCCTTAACCCTTTACCTAATGAATTGGCAGCTTTCACATGCATAATTTTGTATTAAACATTTGAACAAAATTTTTTAAACAATTACAACAAAACTATATCATGTGACCCCCTCATTGGAATGAGCTCATTGAGTTTGTTCCAATGAGGGGGTCACATGATATGGTGTTTTTTTAATTTATTGGAAGATTTGAGGGAAAAAATACAAAGTAACAAATTTTGATATCAGGTTTGTTGGGTAAGGGTTCTTTTTCATTGTAACAACTTGCCAGCATGGCTGTCATCAATGCTGTAATTTCAAAGTCAGCGACTGGGCTTATTTTCAAGGAGGAGACTTTGAGACCAAAGTCTGAAAAGTTGGTAGTTGGACTTATCTTTGATTATTGGCTTATTCCCGGGTCAGTATGGTATGTGTATGGAGTGTAGATGTGCATGTGGAAAGGAATTTTGATTCTGCATTTTTTTTCTTATTCTAGAGTTATGGCCGCTTTCATCATTAAATATCTATCCCAGATGTTTGTCCACTTAATTCCTTCTATATTTCTTGGTAGATTTTTACAAAAGATGATGTGAAGTATGAGTTTGAAGTGTAGATATGCATGTGGAAAGGAATTTTTGTTCTGCAATTTTTCCAGAGTTATTGCCCTTTACATTGTTAAATGTCTATTATAATTGTTTATCTGCTTAACTCCTCCACCTTAACCCTTTACCCAACGCAGACGATATCAAAATTTATTATTTTAAATATCATTTTTTCAAATTGTTCACAAAATTTCAACAAAACCATATCATGTGACCCCCGTTGGAACAAGCTCGATGAGCTCGTTCCAACGAGGGGTCACATGATATGATTTTGTTGAAATTTTTTTAAAAATAATATTTTTTCAACTGCTGAATTTGCATATTACGTGAGCGGATGCGGCCGATTCATTGGGTAAAGGGTTAAACACCAATAAATAAATAATAAATACTCACCTCCTCCAGCTCTGTCAGAGTGATTTTTTCAGAAACATGATGTGAATTGCAGCATGTATGGGTATGAAGTGTAAATGAGCATTTTCAAAGGATTTTTCACTTTGACAAATTTTGTCACATTTATGACCCTCTTTATGACGGGATATCCATACTATAGAAGTGAATATACATCTCAAAATCTGTGTATTTATCTTTATCTCTTTGTTACTTATGCACTCCAAGATTTTTAGAGATATAGGGTTGAAATTTGACACTGAGGGGTAATTTTTTATCAGGTGTAACATGGTTAAGATAAATTATGGATCCAACATTTTCAGAGATATCAAGCCAAATTTTAGCCCAGAGGGGTCATTTTTGGTCCGGAGTGACATCGACTGTGTGAATTTTATGTGCAATATTACATTAACAATTCAAATATTAACTCCTCCCAGAGGAGCACCAGGATTCACTCCTACATTTTCAGAGATATTGAGCTGAAATTTGGCACCTAAAGGTGATATTTTGCATTTATTCTGCATGGGCGGATACAGGGTGGGTGGATAGGGTGGATTCCACCCCCTTTGATATTTGAAAGAAGAGACAACAAGCAATTTTTCAAAGTCAAATTCAACCTGAATTGAAATTATCTGTACACGAGGAGTTCTCGCGACTAGACACCATCGTATAAACGATTGGTACAATGTATGGTCTGTAGTCTGTACCTCAATGAGGTACAGACTACAGACCATACATTGTATCAATCGTAGTCAACATAAATGTTGATCGTCAACGAAAATAGTCTGATACATGTTATTTGGATGAAATATTATCACCATAAGAGTTCATGCGATGACAAATGACTGGCTAGTCATACACCGAGGGTGCTTGGAAATATAACGTTCACAAATTTCCTGTTTTGAAACATGTAACTCAAACCTGTGCATTGCGGTAATGGCGATGTCCAGTAAACGCTCAGTTGTCATGCTGCTTCGCAGCCACGTATGGATCCTCCGGACGCAGTACACAAGGAAATGCAAAATTTCAAAAATTTTCCGGAGGAGGATCAGAATTTCAAAAATTTTCTGGGGGAAGACCAAGCAATTTAAAGCAGAACACTTTATATTTAGGAAAATGTAAACAGACTTCCAAGAAGATGAAATGATGTCATGCACAGATCGTCAGCATGTGCTAGCCGGTCCATGGGCAATAATGACTAAAAATAGCCATTAGCGATTGGCTACACTTTACCATGTTTGTTTTAAGTTTATTATGCTCCCTTACAGGTTGTGTAAATTAGTATTAACCTTTTATCCAACGTAACGGCCAAAACCGTCCTGCGCTATTCTAAAAAATCGCCAATTAATTTTCAATATTTTAAAAATTTTTGTCTCAGAAACATAGGTTATGACCTCTCGTAGGAATGAGGGGTCATAACCTTTGTTTTTGAGACAAAAAATGAAAAAAATTAGTTATTCAAGACTTTTTTTTGCAAGTGTCGTCTGCTTTTCATGTTAGGTAAAGGGTTGACATGAAGGTACCACACAATGAATTGATAGTAATGAACTTAAATATCTGAATTACTAGCATTATCATTTATTTTCCAGCCTCAATTTGTTTCTTTAAATGGTCTGTACCAGCACATTGATAGGCTCCAGTTGACAGTGAATTTCGGAGGACATCTTCATTATAACCCCAAAACTTGGCTGCAGTTACGACTAGTGAGTTTAAAAGAATTCATTTTATTTTTCTGTCGTCCAGATTTTTTATTAGATATATTAGCTGATTGCTTTGATCATTATAGACTTGAATTTCTAAAATATTTATCTGATGAAGTTCTTATACTAAATTGCAGTATTAAATCTTTATATGGAACTAAAATTGGGAAAAAAAAATTAATTTTTATACTGTACCAATGACCCAGACATAGCTGGTGCTAACTCTTAAAATATAGGGCCAAACACAAATTTTGCCCCCCAATCCCCAAAATTTGCATCTAAAACTAAAGAAAACATGTCCTGAGAGGCCCTCCACACTTCGCCCCTACTGCGCATGCGCAGTGTCAAGGACGTTCCGAAATTGGCGCCATTTATCATTCTAAGTTTGGCCCTTCATCAGTTAACATCTGACTGATCTTTGTGCTTTTAAATCTCAGTTTAAATGATGCCAGACACATAAATATTAGTGAAATGGTGATTCTAAGGAGGATAGAAAAGGAGGAGAGGAAAAGAATGTGTGACAGAATATTATCAGGGCTGTAACTTAAAATTTTTTAATGAAATTATGTTAAGTTACCTATTTTCAAGGCAGCAGCCATTTTGTTGTCATTCTGATTATTTAGTTACACTGTTTTTTCAAGTGTTTTTCCTCTCTCCCTGTCCTTTAAGTTCCCCCTTGCTATTCTCCCATGCTTTGGCATAATTTCTGTAATTATTATTACTAAAATTTCTTGGGAGTTTTAGCTGAATAACAGAATGAATTCTGTTCTTTCCCCATGTTTACGTCTTCACCTACGGGTGGTTAGGCGTTGTGTTCTGCATCTACCATCTGATGTTCTGCAGTTTCTTCCCTGGAAGTCTCTGTTTTGCATCAGATGGTGTATTTTTGGTAACTGATTTCGGGCCTGGGTGCCTGGAGTCTTATTTTAGTGTTTTTACACTCATTGTTTACATTTACAACAGCCCTCTGTGTGAGGGGGGGATTTCTAAATAATAATATCTTTATGTTATTTTAATCATAACTAGATACATTATTATTGTTCGTAAGTGTTGAATAATTGTTTAAAATATTTTTAAAATTTTTGTCCACACTTAGGCTTGGGATCCATTGGGGCTCAACGTTACTTTTCAGAAACTTGGGCTGTTCTGAAAAAATATTTTTTCAAAATATTTTGATTTCAATTATTTTTTCTATATTAATGGATCATATTATTATTATGTATTTTGATTGCCAGGGGTTAGTGCGAGTACCAGGACTTGTTTTCTTTTCACATTGAAAGGATATTGATCAATTGTTTTAAGAGGAAGTCTTCCTCTGACCTTATTATCATTCTATATGTGGTCAGTGTACTCGCATTAACTCCTGTTCTGTATCGTATGATTTCGATGACAATATGGGAAGCGTATGTCACGGTATGTTGTTGGGGATTTGGACACTCCGGTCCTTTCCCCACAGGGTCACTCTACTTTATCAATTTCTATTTCAGACGATCAAGATTAGGGTGATGTATCTGTGATGTCTTCCAACAGTGTGCCTCCGTCGTCACAATTAATGAAGGGCTAGCGGAAAAGTGCTCATGTAATACGCCAATTGCCTAAGAGGACCCTAGTAGGTTCGACGGCCTTTGACGTCCGCTAGCTCGCCCGGTGTAGCGTCCATTCACCGAATGGTTCGGCAGCCGGGTTCGTCCGTTGCGGTCTAGAAGGAATTTTGGGGTGATGCGAGCACTATAAAATTAACTTAATGCACACCCAGTGACGGCGGATCGGAGGGAGAACGGAGGAAGCCTTTTAGTCCGGTTCATAGCTCGTTCCGGTCCATCCGGACGGCAAGCGAGAGAGGCCCCTCTCTCGTTCAACAACATCTGGCCCCAGATGTTGTGGTACAAATGTGTCGTTAGCGGAGCATATGTCCGTCGCTCGGGACGCTCCGTTGTATAGGCAGTCCGCTGTGACTGCTAAGGCTTCCTCTTCTCGTCAGCGCACACGACCGCACCTTGGCTGCGTGACCGCCGATATATTACCAGCTTCGCCGATCAAGGATTCTTCGGCGACCAGGTCACACCATCCGGCAGCCAGGGATTCGAGACCGATGGACTCCGGACGTTCGCATAGGAAAAGTATGCGGGAGCCATCTGATGCGGAGCTGCCCTCGGCGAAGCAGCGATAGACTGCGCCTCCGCAGGTCTCGACGCCGGACATTCTTGTGCACATAGCACAGCTTATCGCAGCATCCCAGCAGCCGACAGAAACGGTGTCGGATCGAGAATTATCCGACAGCGCTGGGTCGGTAGCCGGGGACTCGAGGCCTGCAGACTCCGGACGTTCGCATAGGAAGTGTGCGGGAGTCAACGTACACGGAGCTTCCAGCGGCAATGCATCGTAAGTCCGCTACTGCACAGGCCTCGGGAACGGACGTGCTTTCCTTAATAGCACAGTTTATCGCAGCATCCCAGCATCAACTGAATCTGTCGCATATATTTTATCCGACGATGCTGGGTCGGGACGCTCCGCGGAAGCGGGTACGGACGTCCGAAAGTTTCATCCGGTCCGACGGGATACCGAAAGGGATTCGGTGGATTTCAAGCTTTTCCTTTCGGAACAACATATGCTGCGATGCTGGATAAGAAACTGATAGCGTCGGTGGACTTAGAAATTTTTGGTTTGGTTCAGGGACATCGTCCCTCAGTTCCGACATAGTCCAATAATGTCACACAAACTTTTGAATTATTGAACGACGCTATATATATTATTATTTTATGCTTGCTATCCAAGCATTTCTGGTTTCTTGTTCGAAGAGTTATGGAGATGTCTTTCAAAAGTGTGCCTCTGTCGTCATAGTTAATGAAGAGTTAGCGGCAATAAGTGCTTATGGAATATGTCTATCGCTTACGGAGTGACATTCGCTAGCTCACCCGGTGTAGCGTACATTCATCGAATGGTTCGGCTGCCGGGTTCGTCCGTTACGGTCTAGGAAGGAGATTTGGGTGATGCGAGCACTTTAATTACTTTAGTACTCACCCAGTGACGGCAGATTGAGGACAGATCGGAGGAAGCCAACAACATAGGGGACCGCATGTTGTGGTTCAGATATTTTACATTCGGAGCATATGTCCGTTGCTCGGGACGCTCCGTTATATTGACAGTCCGAGAGACTGTCTTTAATGCTTCCTCATCCTCACAGCAGGGCACACGACCGCACATTGGCTACGTGACCTCGAGTATCCGATCAGTTTCGGCATTCAGTGATTCCACAGCGAATAGGTCGCGCCATCCGGTAGCCAAGGGACACGAGGCCTATACACTCCGTTCGCTCGCATATTGGAAGTATGCACGGGGTAACGATCTCGGAGCTTCCTGCGGCAATGCATCGTAAGACCGCTGCTCCTCAGGCCTCAGTGACGGACGTGCGGTCCGCGGTTGCATCAAGCTACGGACGACCGAACGCTTTATAGGGTCCGACAGGATGGCGAAAGGGATTCGAAAGATTTCGAGTTTTCCCTTTAGTTGTATCGGAAGATGCCTTTCATATCTTCTGGCATTTCTTCCAGTGATTATTTTTCGGACTTCATTGCTGCGATCTTGGATAAGAGACTTATAGCGTCATTGGACTCGGAATTTTCGATCGGTACAGGGACTTTGTCCCTGACTTACCGACGCAGTCCAATATTGTCATTACAACATGTGTTTTAATTTTCGACGCTATATATTTATTTATATACAAGCCTGCTACTAAGCATGATAGTTTAGTTTCTTGTCCGCGTGGCTCATTTCTGCCATTTTATCTTTTTTACATATAGTTTATTTTGGCAGAGCAGGGCATACCGAGAGTTCATATGCGTCTAGACGGTGTTATTAAAGACTGCATATATTCTTTTTCGCCGTTTATGTCTTTTCCAATTTCAATGTTGGGAACGACATTATGTATAGTAGACTTAACTTAGACGCTTTATTATACGTAATCCGCCTTACTGAGGCGTTATCATTACGTCTTCAAGAAAAGATTTACGGGATATTATTCTCAATGTAATTTCTTTTGAGGGCAGTAGTTTGTTCACGTATAACTCCGCCCTTCAGTGGCTGATTGGAGTTGGTTAGACGTGATGCAGCCCTAGCTACATCCACGCGTGGATAGTAGGTTAAGAACTCTCTCAGAGTCGCTTCGTTCTCGGAGGAGCTTCTCTTCGACGGCAACTTTCCGGCAATCCATGAATTGCTTGATTTATACATTCTCTTGTCTATCTAGTGTTACAAGAGATTCAGACTGGGGCAAACATTCGGTGGTTGACTCAGAGAGTGCCCCCGCAGTTGCCGGACCCGAGTGTGGCTGTTATGACGGTTGCCAGTCAAACAGATTGGGATATATACTGATCCCTACGGATTCGAAGTGCCAGGGTCTTTGGGTTCCGCAGTCTTTTAGCTATCAGTTTAACTTCCGCGGAATAATGTTTTTTAGGCTTGCTTTATGTCATTGCATGAACATTATTCAGAAACGCATGCCCAAATTCCTGTCCTTTAATTCGACAGTAGTGGCGTATCTCCGGAACCAGGGAGGCACTCTTTCGTTTCCGTTATTCAATTTAATGGAAAGAATCCATCTGTTGGTTATAGTACACCAAGTTCAGTTTTGGTCCGTCATATTCCGGGTCGTCTGATTGTTTTATCGGACTCCCGTTTTCTTACGGGTCGCTTGTTGCTGTCAGAATGGACTCTCAACAAACAAGTATTCAATCAGATTTGCTATCTATGGGAGCGCCCAATGATGTTTTATTTATGACACAGCTTGCTAATCAATTGCAGACGTATGTGTTGGCTTGTCCAGATCTCTGAGCTAATACTGTTAACGCTCTATTGATCTATAGGACGGAATGATAGGATACGCGTATCCTCCGGCGCTGTTGTTTTAGCAGGTATTGCTAAGATAAACAACCACAATACATTTCTGTTGATAGCATCTCTATCTTCACAGAGATCATGAGTAATTTACTCTCTTGTCTACTGTGGATCTTAACGTGAAATCTTCCTCTATGTGAGGATCTTTTTTCACTGGGTAAATCGTGTCATCTTTATCACAACCAGCAAGGTCGCAACCTTCATGTATTCCGTTGTGTGGTCCGTATTGCATTGTAAGCACTGTACTGGACGAGCTTTGGACGCGATTTCTTACTATAGGAGATCCTCTTCTTCGCTATTCTATGCGACTAAAGTGGAGGCTCTTCCGTCGTGGTGTAGGGATCATTATGTTCATATGGTTGATCCCTCCATACTACTCATTGCTATTTTTTAGTATACTTGTTTCACAAGATCTACTGCAGCCTGTTGTTATTTAGGTTATAGGTTTATGTTTCCTCATACCTATGCACTCTACGATAGTTTACAATTGAGTCTTTTGTCTCTTTATCTAAGTCAGTTAGTAACTTTTTGATAAATAGACTTAGAATCTTTAGATTAAATTCCTATACGGATTTTAACTTCGGTTCTTATTTAGCTAAGTAATCATTTGAACCTCTGGAAACAGTAGTTTTCAAATTCTGACCTTTTAGACAGTAATTCTGTTGGTTCTCTTTTACTGTAGAGTCAGTGAGTTTCATGCACTATCAATGGATGATTTTCACTTTCATAGTTTCGGAATCAATACTTCCGTTACTATTTAGGTTGGATTGTTGCATAAGAGTTAGGCTCCTATTATCTGGAACCTATTATTTTAAGGTCCTTCCGTCTTCGTATGGGCATAGGCCTTTACTCTTTCCGGGTACAGTTTATAAACAGATGTCTGTTTATTACAAGGGCGTAAGCTTCTTCTGTCTTTGATGTCTAGTAGAAGGACGTTACGCTCCATTTTATTGTTAATGGATTCTATTAACTAGCGTACTGCTTATGGTATATCATTGGCTTAGCAGTTGTGCTTAAGATTTCGGCTCATGAAGTAAGAGTTCTTCTACTTCTTGGGCTTACATTAATAGTGTTGCTATTATAGATTTTTGAAGGCTGCTCATTGCGCTCAGCCATCCACATTCATGAATTTTATCTCAGAAATATCGAGTCCATTTTTGGAGGCCTCTATTGTTAGGTCTATTATCTACTGCTCAGAATGTCATTCACTTAACAGTTGCTACTATAGCTAGGTAGGCTGTCTGTTTCGGCAGTGTCTCCGTTCGGCTGCCATCTTCGCTCTGGGCTATTTGACCCAGGGCAAGAAAAAGGGGGGGGGGAGGGTGTTCCCTTGGGTCACCTGTTTTTACTATGAAAACAAGGGGATACCTCCTCCGGAGTTAGTAATTCTGAGCTGTTATTGGGATGGTTGTTTAGTGAGAAGTTTAAGTTTATAAAATTCATTCAAGTCTTAGTTTTTAAAGTATAGCTTTTGAATATTGCATATGTCAACGGACATGATTATGCAATTCTCACACACTTTTAGGAGTATAAGAGTCTCTATTCTCTAGACTTACTTTATTATTGGCTTACTTTAAAAATTATTAGTATAAGGATTATTGGATATTAATAGAGTACATGGATGTATGAAGCTCAATTTTTGGAAGGTGTTGTATCTTTCTAATTTATCATAATAAGAAAGATACATGTAAGGCCTATTACTTCTTTCCCTACAGGGGATGACTCTATTTTATTTTATTGAGCGTATTCCATTTTGCTCTATGTCCTTGGCCCTCCAGCCTTTTTACTATTCAGCTATGTCTGGGTCATTGGTACAGTATAAAAATGTTAAAAAATTTATAGTAATTTATATATTTTTTATACTTACCAATGACCCAGACGGGGATGGCCCTCCCAGGAGTTGGGAACTCTTGCCTCCCCGCTGAGTACATAGCGCTTACCAGGCACTGGTTATTAGAATGATAAATGGCGCCAATTTCGGAACGTCCTTGACACTGCGCATGCGCAGTAGGGGCGAAGTGTGGAGGGCCTCTCAGGACATGTTTTCTTTAGTTTTAGATGCAAATTTTGGGGATTGGGGGGCAAAATTTGTGTTTGGCCCTATATTTTAAGAGTTAGCACCAGCTATGTCTGGGTCATTGGTAAGTATAAAAAATATATAAATTACTATAAATTTTTTAACTTTTGTGAGATTTTTTAAATACAGTGGAACCCTGTTACTTGAATAGCCACTTTGCCAATGAAAATTAACAGGCATATTCAATTAACAGGAATTGTGTCACTTTCATGTATTCTAGAGATAAAATTTGCATTTATTCTATTATATCCTGTTTGAGAGAGCTCCATGAGCTCTGTCAAACAACATATAATGGATTAAATGCATGTACCAAAAGAAACTAGAAATATTAACTGTTAACCCACCACATCTGTTCTGAGTGGTGCCTACTACAGAGGAACCCTGTTACTTGAATAGCCACTTTGCCAATGAAAATTAACAGGCATATTCAATTAACAGGAAATGTGTCACGTTCATGTTTTCTAAAAATAAAATTAGCATTTATTCTATTATATCCTGTTTGAGAGAGCTCCATGTGCTCTGTCAAACAAGCATTTATTCTATTATATCCTGTTTGAGAAAGCTCCATGAGCTCTGTCAAACAAGATATAATAGATTAAATGCATGTATTGGATGTACTCAGGTCAAATAGGTCTAAAAACAAAGGAAAACTGGGGAGAGTCATAAAGAAAAACTGTGGAGAGTCAGGCTAATTTTTCAACAGGTCACAAGATTTTTTATTCAATTAACTTGAGTTTACTCTATAACCTGTATTTAATTAACAGGTCAAATTTGTACTGGAGGTATGGTAAATGGTTTTGTGTTGGGGAAATAACATTCATTTAACAGGGTTCTCCAGTTAAGAGATATCCAATTAAGCAGGCTCCATTGTGTATTAAATCTTTATATGAAACTAAAATGGGGAAAAAAACATTTATTTGTGGGCTTTTTCTTTTTAAATTGCAATTTTATCAGGTGAGACAGTTAATTAACCCCCTGCACACTGATGTCAAACTATCTAAATTTCAGGCTGCAAATATTTCCCATCATGCAACTAGAAATTTAATCAATGAGCTCTGTCAAACAAGACTGAATTGATTAAATTCCTAGTTGCATTATGGGAAAAATGGCGACTTGAAATTTTGGTGTTTTGACACCAGAGTGCAGGGGGTTAAACTTAAACTGTTCACTGTGCAATCTGGACATTTTCTGATAGAGACTTGAACTGTATTTGACAGAAGAGATGGAATGTTAAAAGAGAAAGGGGTTCCTTAGTTATAATTACTAAGAAAGAGGGCACTTGTCAAGATAAATACTCATGCCCATAGGTGCATATCCAGAATTTTGTAACCCTGTGACATTTCACCTGAAAAAAACAGGTATTCAGAGTATTCCAAGTACCATTCCTGAACCAAGTTTGGTAATCAGAGATGTACCGTATTTACTCTATGTATTGGGACAGCTAAAAATAATTATTTTCACAGGTGTCCCAATTCTTAGAAAATATGGAAAGAACACAGCCTGGTCTTGATTTGATGCTGAATAAAGTTGTGTGTGATTCGTTTTCCAGCACTATATATGAAAATCGCCGTCCAATTTTTTTTTTTATATTTTCAGTTTTTGCTTCCAAAACATAGCTTATGATCCCTCATTGGAATGAGCGCATTGCGCCCGTTTCAATGAGGAATCATAAGCTATGTTTTGGAAGCAAAAAATGAAAAATTTTTATACTCTACCAATGACCCAGACATAGCTGGTGCTAACTCTTAAAATTCTAGGGCCAAACACAAATTTTGCCCCCCCCCCCCCCAATCCCAAAAATTTGCATCTAAAACCAAAAGAAATCATGTCCTGAAGGTCCTCCATACTTTGCCCTCACTGCGCATGCGCAGTGTCAAGGACGTCCCAAAATTGGCGCCAATTATCATTCTTTGTTTGGCCCTTCATCAGTTCACATCTGACTGATATTTGTGCTTGTAAATCTCAGTTTAAATGATGCCAGACACATAAATATTGGAGAAATGGTGGATCTAAAGTGGATATAGAAGGAGGAGAGGAAAATGAGTGACAGAAAATATTCAGGGCTGTAACTTGAAATTTTTTAGTGAAATTATGTTAAGTTGCCTATTTTCGAGGCATGGGCCTGTTGTTGTCATTCTTGCTATTAAGTTTCACTGCTTGTTCAGTGTTTCCTCTCTCCTTTTCCTTTAATTCCCCCCTTGCTATTCTCCCATGCTTTTGGCATATTTTTGAGTAATATTTTTACTAAAATTTCTTGGGAGATTTAGCTAGGTAACAGAAATCTACCATCTGATGTTCTGCAGTTTCTTCCCTGGAAGTCTCTGTTTTGCATCAGGTAGTGTATTATTGGTAACTGATTTCGGGCCAGGGTTATCAGTGCCTGGAGTCATGTTTCTGGTGTTTATACACTTCTTGTTTACATTGGCAACAGTCTCTGTGTGAGGGGGATTTTTTGTCTTTGTACTAGTTTAAGTCATTACAAGATACATTATTATTATTGGTAAGTGTTGCATTAATTTTTTAAAATATGTTTGAAATTTTTGTCCACATTTAGGCTTGGGATCCATTGGGGCTCAACGTTACTTTTCAGAAACTTGGGCTTTGCTGAAAAAATATTTTTTCAAAATTTCTTTTTGATTTCAATTATTTTTTCTATGTTAATTGATCATGTTATTATGTATCTTTGTTTTCAGGGGTTCGTGCGAGTACTAGGAATTTTTGTATTCTTTTCACTTTGAAAGGATATTGTTCAAATTGTAATAAGAGGAAATCTTCCTCTGACTTTCATGATCATTGTATTAATTGTAGTCAGTGTACTCGCACTAACTCCTGTTCAGTATGTGAATATTGGGATGACAAACATTGGAAACGTGTGACACGGTATGTTGTTAGCGGGGAAAGGGCCATGCCGGTCCTTTCTCCACAGGGTCACTCTAGTTTATCAATCTCTGTTTCAGAGGAACAAGAACAGGGTGATGTCTTTGAATAGTGTGCCTCTGTCGTCACAATTAAATGAAGAGCTAGCGGCAAAAGTGCTCATGGAGATACGCCAATTGCCTAAGAGGTCCCTAGTCGGATCGTCGGCGTTGACATCCGCTAGCTCGCCCGGTGTAGCATCCATTCATCGAATGGTTCGGCAGCCGGGTTCGTCCGTTGCGGTCCAGGAAGGAGATTTGGGTGATGTGAGCACTATAAATATTCGAGGTGCACACCCAGTGACAGCGGATAAGAGGAGAGAACGGAGGAAGCCTAGTAGTCCGGTTCCTAGCTCGTCCAGGTCCATCCGGGCTGCGAGCAAGAGAGGCCCCTCTCTCGTACAACAACATCTGGGACCAGATGTTGTGGTACAAAATGTGTCGAATTCGGAGCATACGTCCGCCGGTCGGGACGCTCCGTTATATAGACAGTCCAGAGAGACTGTCCAAAAGGCTTCCTCATCCTCTCAGCAGCGCACACGACCGCACCTTGGCTACGTGACCGAGGATATCCAGCCAGCTTCGCCAATCATGGTCTCGCCATCCGGTAGCCAGGGATAAGAGGCCTGTAGATGCCGGACGTTCGCATAAGAGAAATATGCAGGAGTCAGTTTACATGGAGCTTCCAGCGGCTAAGCAGCGTAACACCGCTACTCCACAGGCCTCAATGACGGACGTGCTATCCCAAATAGCACAAATTATCGCCGCATCCCAGCAAATGACCGAACCTACGTCGGATCAAGAATTATCCGACGACGCTGGGTCAGTACGCTCCGCCGAAGCATCTGGTACGGACGACCAAGAACATCTTGAGGTCCGACAGGATGGCGAAAGGGATACCGAGGATTTGGAGCTCTCCCTTTCGGAACAACATAAAGCTGCCGTAGATTTCATCCGGCATTACCTGCCACAAGTTGTTCCGTCGGGCCAGACAGCTGCGATGCCGGATAAGAGACTGATAGCGTCATTGGACACAGAATTCTTTGAGCGGTTCAGAGACATCGTCCCTGAGTTTCCGACACAGTCCAATAATGTCACAAGAACATTCGAATTATTGAACGACGCTATCTTTAAGCTTGCTTCCAAAACAAGCAAAGCTGGTTTCTTGTCCGCTAATACTCTCAATCTGCCTTTCATCAATTCAAGGAATAAATTCGAAACGGCAGGACAGGGCATACTGAGAGTTCCTCTGCGTCTAGACGACGAGGCGGAAGACTTGGAATTGTCATTACCGTCGTCAATGTCTATTCCAACCGCGACGTTGGAAACGGCAATAACGTCTAACAGAGCAAGCTTAGACGCTTTATCATACGCAGACCACCTTACTAAGGCGCTATCATTGCGTCTTCAAGGGAAAGAATTCCAGGATATACAATCCTCATTAAGACTTCTTTCAAGGGCAGTAGCTTATTCCACGTATAACTCCGCCCTTTCAGTGGCAAACCTGGAGTTGGTTAGACATGACGCAGCCCTAGCTACATCCACGCTAGTGGATAGTAAGGTGAAGAACTCTCTCAGAGTCGCTTCGGTCTCCGGAGAGCTTCTCTTCGACGGCAAGCTTTCAGCAATCTATGATAAGATAACTAAGAAAGCTTCGGATTCTCTTTTTAAATCCGCTTCCAAAAAGTCGGATACAGCAGATAAGAGTAAGCCAGGCACTTCTGGGACAAGTACGCCCAAGAGAAGTTCCTATAGAGGTTCTTATTTGTCCTCTAGGTCTTATTCTAGAGACCGTCAAGGCAGTGACTCACGTACGGGACGTTATTCGGGCCGAGACAACCGGTCTGACGTCCCGAGATCGACGGATCGAGGTGCGGGTCGTGGAGGACGTAGTTTCTCCTTCCGCAGGCCTTGCAGATCCAGGAGGTGATGGTTTGAACCTCTATCGTGTTCCGGTGGGCGGAAGGTTATCGAGTTTTACAGACGAGTGGGCATCGATTACGGACGACCCCTGGGTCCGAGGGTTAATTTCGGAAGGACTAAGAATATCCTTCAAACGAAAGCCTCCATTAACTCGAAGTCCAAGATGGACTCAGCTTCCGTCAATTTTGCAGAAAAGAGATGCTCTTTTATCGGAAGTGCAGTCTCTTCTGGTGAAGAACGCAGTAGAGGTCGTAGAAGACCAGGAATCACCGGGTTTTTACAGCCATCTGTTTCTGGTTCCGAAACCAGACGGGTCATTCCGTCCAGTCATAGATCTGAGCTGGATAAACAAGCTGATCGTCGCTCCGAACTTCTATATGGAGACGATTCGATCGGTCAGAGCGAGTATTCGGGTGAACGACTATGCTACAAGCATAGATCTCAAAGATGCGTACTTTCACGTCATGATACATCCGACATTCATAAAGTATCTACGCTTCACAGTCCTAGGAGTTGTATATCAATTCCGGGCGATGTGCTTTGGATTGAACCTAGCACCCTGGGCTTTCACTCGAGTAATGAACTCGGTAATGATACATTTCCGAGCTCATTCATCTGCGGTAACGTCGGCCTACCTGGACGACATTCTTCAGAGGTACGGCAACGAGTTAACGCTTCAGAACGATGTGCAGAATCTGCTTCTATTACTCCGACGTCTCGATTTTATTATAAACGAGGAGAAGTCGGATCTGGTGGCGTCCAAGTCATTCACTCATCTGGGAATGAGCTTCGAGATGCACAACAATCTCGTTCGTCTGCTGTTAACCAGAGCGAAGTTAATCAGTTGTTACGCTCGCTATTGTCTTCACTCAGACAAAGTCACAGCGAGGGAGTTCATGAGACTGATAGGTCTGTGCGGAGCCGCTGCGGATCTCATTCCGATGGGGCGGTTGCGCACTCGTCCTCTCCAAATTTTCTTGACTCAGAATTGGAGTGTGAAGATTCGTTTGCTCGATATAGACGTTCTCTTGTCAAATCAAGTGAAACAAGAGATTCAGACTTGGGCGAACATTCGGTGGTTGACTCAGGGAGTTCCACTGCAGTTGCCGGATCTGGGTTTTACGATTATGACGGATGCCAGTCAAACAGGTTGGGGTGCAACATTGACCCCAACGGATTCGAAGTGCCAGGGTCTTTGGGATTCGCAATTTCTAAGCAAGCACATAAACATCAAGGAAATGATGTCAATTTGGCTTGCATTACGTCATTGGATGAACATTATTCAGAAAGCACATGTCCAAATCCTGTCCGACAATACGACAGTAGTGGCGTATCTCCGGAACCAGGGAGGCACTCATTCCGTTCCGTTATTCAATTTAACGGAAAGAATCCTACGGTTTGTTCTAGAACACCAAGTTCTACTTTCGGTCCATCATATTCCGGGTCGTCTGAATGTTTTAGCAGACTCCCTTTCATGGAAGGGTCGCTTGTTGCCGTCAGAATGGACTCTCAACAAACAAGTATTCAATCAGATTTGCTACCAATGGGAATGGCCAATGATAGACTTATTTGCAACACATCTCAACAATCAGTTGCAGACGTATGTGTCACCATGTCCGGATCCCCGAGCTTACGCAGTAGACACTCTATCGATCCCGTGGGACAGAATGATAGGATATGCGCCGTTAATTCAGCAAATATTGCTAAAGGTAAAACTATCTCAATGCAAAATTCTGTTGGTAGCATCTCTGTCTCCACAGAGACCGTGGATAAATCTACTCAGGTGTCTGCTGTGGGACTTACCGCGAAAACTTCCTCCACGAGAGGATCTTCTTTCGCAGGGGAAATCGTGTCAACTTCATCACAACACGCAAGGTCTCAACCTTCACGTATTTCCGTTGTGCGGTCCTTCTTGCACGGCAAGCATTTTACAGGACGAGCAGTGGACGCGATTTCTAACTGTAGGAGGACCTCCTCTTCGCTAAACTATGCGGCTAAGTGGAAGGTCTTTCGTCATTGGTGTAGGGATCATTCTGTTGATATTCTTGATCCCTCCATACCAGACATTGCAAACTTTCTAGTATACTTGTTTGACGAGATCAAACTGCAGCCTGTTACTATTAAAGGTTATAGGTCTATGTTATCTGATACCTATGCACACCATGATAGTTTACAAATTGGATCTAATGTCTCTTTATCTAAATTAGTAAGAAACTTCTCGATAAATAGACCCAGAACTCTTAGATTAATTCCTAAATGGAATTTGGCTTGGGTTCTTCTTAAACTGAAGGAAAAGCCATTTGAGCCTCTTGGGACAGTAGATTTCAAATTCTTGTCTTATAAGACAGCATTTCTCTTAGCTTTCTCTTCTGCTAGAAGAGTCAGTGAGCTTCATGCACTATCGGTGGATGATTCTCAGTATCGTAGTGTCGGGAACACTATCACCTTCACTACTAATGTGGGTTTTTTAGCTAAGAATCAGGCTCCTAATAAATATCCGGAACCTATTGTTATTAAGGCTCTTCCGTCTTCAGACGGGCGTAGGCCTTTACTCTGTCCTGTTAGAGCCTTACGTATTTATAAACAAAGATCTCAGTTTATCAGAAAGGGACGAAAACGCTTCTTTCTGTCTCTAATGCCTAATAGAAAGGACATTTCGGTCCATTCTATTGCTAGATGGATTCAATTAACTATCCGTACTGCTTATGATAATCTATCTTCATCTCAGCAGTCTGTGCTTAAGATTTCGGCTCATGAAGTAAGAGCTCTTTCTACATCTTGGGCTTACGCAAATAGTGTTGCTATTACAGATTTAATGAAGGCTGCATATTGGTCTCAACCATCCACATTCACGAAATTTTATCTCAGAAATATTGAGTCCATTTCTGGAGACATGCATTATTTAGGTCCGTTATCTGTTGCTCAGAATGTCGTCCACTAAACAGTTGCAAATATAGTTATGCAGGCTTTCTGTTCCGGCAGTGATTCCGTCCTGCAGCCCTCTTCGCTCTGGGCTATTTGACCCAGGGCAAGGGGAAGGGGGGGGGGGGGTAGGGTGTTCCCTTAGGTCACCTGCTTTATAGTGAAAAGCAAGGGGATTCCTCCTCCGTAGTCAGTAATTCTGAGTCGTTACCGGGATGGTTTTAAAGTGTAATATTAATGTTAAAAATTCATTCATGTCATATTTTTAAAGTGTAGCTCAGTGTGAAGCATTTGTATATGTCTTGTGTCAAACGGGCGTTAATATACAATCCTCGGACACTTTTAAGAGAATATAAAGAGTCTCAATTCTCTGGACTAACTTTATTTATTGGCTTACTTTAAAAATAATTAGTAAAAGGGGTTATACTGGATGTTAATAGAGAACATGAATGTTATTATGCTCAATTATGAAGGGTGTTGTGTCTTTCTAATTTATCATAAAATAAGAAAGATACATGTAAAGCCTAATACTCCTTTTCTCCTCGAGGGGTTGACTTTATTTATATAGTTGAGCTTATTGGATTTTCCTCTATGTCCTAGGCCCTCCAGCCTTTTTACTATTCAGCTATGTCTGGGTCATTGGTACAGTATAAAAATGTTAAAAAATTTATAGTAATTTATATATTTTTTATACTTACCAATGACCCAGACGGGGATGGCCCTCCCAGTAGTTGGGAACTCATACCTCCCCGCTGAGTACATAGCGCTGACCAGGCACTGCTTGTAAGAATGATAATTGGCGCCAATTTCGGGACGTCCGTGACACTGTGCATGCGCAGTGAGGGCAAAGTATGGAGGACCTTCAGGACATGATTTCTTTTGGTTTTAGATGCAAATTTTGGGGATTGGGGGGGCAAAATTTGTGTTTGGCCCTAGAATTTTAAGAGTTAGCACCAGCTATGTCTGGGTCATTGGTAAGTATAAACAATATATAAATTACTATAAATTTTTTAACTTTTTAGTTACTCAAGAATTTTTTTTATGAGTGTCGCCTGCTGCTAGCAACGGGCCAACTGGAAACATATCTCCTGAATGTCCCAAACTTTGGAGCATAAAAAAAATATAGTTTTCTGGAAAAAATGTGTGTCCCAAATCATAGAGTGTCCCAATACAAAGAGTAAATACGGTAGTCTTGTTTTCTAGAGTTCATGCTGACATATTCACGCAGATGCTAGATTTGGTTTCTGGATGGTGGTGTTGAGGGAAAGCCATGAAATTTTATTGAGGAGGAAAAGAAGTAGGAGATATTTTACACATAACTAACTGATGGGTTTAGCCATTGTGCATAAATATGTGACCTTAAACATCAATAAATAAATAACTGATGGGTTGTTTTGTTTTTCTTTTGAGGCCTGTGATGAAAATGGCATATGACATAAGCTAGATATTGTATTACAATGTTGGTCAAATAAATAACTGAAGCTATACACACCATGTCAGATTGTGTCAGTGATAATTATTCTTTTGTCACATCAATTTTTAGGATTCAGAAAAATTTATCAGGGAAGCCAGAGCAGCAGCCATGCACTTGGATAATGCAGAAGTAGAAATCTATAACAAGTACCACAGTGAACCTCCTGGTAGTCCATTGGAATCACTTCGCCATCACCGATATCTGCAAGACTCTATTCTATCAGTACCAACACAAGTTATTAGACAAGGTTAGTTTCAGGTATTCAACATCTTAAAATGATTACATTATCCCCAAATCATGTTTTACACTTAAGAAATATATTGATGTGGCTTTATTCATTTTAAACCCGTTCAGCAGGAGCACAGTGACTCAGAAGTTAGTGTATTGGACTTAACATGAAAGGCAGATGACACTTGCAAACCAAATTCATGAACAACTAATTTTTTTCATTTTTTGTCTGAAAAACATAGGTTCTGTTATAACCCCTCATTGGAACAAGCTTGATGTATTTGATCCAATGAGGTGTCATAAGCTATGTTTTTGAGACCAAAAAAATGAAAAAAATAATGAAAATTAAATGGCGATTTATGTGAATATTCCTGTCCGGTTTTGGCTGTTATGTGGGTAAAGCATTAAACCAAACAGTCAGTGGTTCTATCCTCCTGACTAGCAGTAATTCCATGGTGTCCTTGTGCCAGACACTTAATCCCGATTGCCTGTGTGTGTCACAGTGATGGTGTGTACTTTGGCAAATTGCACATTAATCGTGTACTTGCCTTCAGCTGTTGCTAACTCTCCTTATGTGGAGTTTAAAAATTAACTCTTCTTTGCAGGATGAGCATGCAAGCAAACATTCATATCAAGAAAACTTTGAAACTATTAAGATTGTTTCTGAAAAAAAAAGTATTCAATTAACCCTTTACCTAACCTGAAAAGCAGACGACACTTGCAAAAATAATTCTTGAATAACTAATTTTTTTCAAAAAAATAATGAAAATTAATTGGCGATTTTTTAGAATAGCGCTGGCCGGTTTTGGCAGTCACTTTGGGTAAAGGGTTAAAAGGATATTTTTATACTGTACCAATGACCCAGACATAGCTGGTGCTAACTCTTAAAATATAGGGCCAAACACAAATTTTGCCCCCCAATCCCCAAAATTTGCATCTAAAACTAAAGAAAACATGTCCTGAAAGGCCCTCCACACTTCGCCCCCACTGCGCATGCGCAGTGTCAAGGACGTTCCGAAATTGGCGCCATTAATCATTCTAAGTTTGGCCCTTCATCAGTTAACATCTGACTGATCTTTGTGCTTATAAATCTCAGTTTAAATGATGCCAGACACATAAATATTAGTGAAATGGTGATTCTAAGGAGGATAGAGAAGGAGGAGAGGAAAAGAATGTGTGACAGAATATTATCAGGGCTGTAACTTAAAATTTTTTAATGAAATTATGTTAAGTTACCTGTTTTCAAGGCAGCAGCCATTTTGTTGTCATTCTGATTATTTAGTTACACTGTTTTTTAAGTGTTTTCCTCTCTCCCTGTCCTTTAAGTTCCCCCTTGCTATTCTCCCATGCTTTTGGCATAGTTTTTGTAATTATTATTACTAAATTTTCTTGGGAGTTTTAGCTGAATAACAGAATGAATTCTGTTCTTTCCCCATGTTTACGTCTTCACCTACGGGTGGTTAGGCGTTGTGTTCTGCATCTACCATCTGATGTTCTGCAGTTTCTTCCCTGGAAGTCTCTGTTTTGCATCAGATAGTGTATTTTTGGTAACTGATTTCGGGCCTGGGTGCCTGGAGTCTTATTTTAGTGTTTTTACACTCATTGTTTACATTTACAACAGCCCTCTGTGTGAGGGGGGGATTTCTAAAAAATAATATCTTGATGTTATTTTAATCATAACTAGATACATTATTATTGTTCGTAAGTGTTGAATAAATTGTTTAAAATATTTTTCAAATTTTTGTCCACACTTAGGCTTGGGATCCATTGGGGCTCAACGTTACTTTTCAGAAACTTGGGCTGTTCTGAAAAAATATTTTTTCAAAATATTTTGATTTCAGTTATTTTTTCTATATTAATGGATCATATTATTATTATGTATTTTGATTGCCAGGGGTTAGTGCGAGTACCAGGACTTGTTTTCTTTTCACATTGAAAGGATATTGATCAATTGTTTTAAGAGGAAGTCTTCCTCTGACTTTATTATCATTCTATATGTGGTCAGTGTACTCGCATTAACTCCTGTTCTGTATCGTATGATTTCGATGACAATATGGGAAGCGTATGTCACGGTATGTTGTTGGGGATTTGGACACTCCGGTCCTTTCCCCGCAGGGTCACTCTACTTTATCAATTTCTATTTCAGACGATCAAGATTAGGGTGATGTATCTGTGATGTCTTCCAACAGTGTGCCTCCGTCGTCACAATTAATGAAGGGCTAGCGGAAAAGTGCTCATGTAAATACGCCAATTGCCTAAGAGGACCCTAGTAGGTTCGACGGCCTTTGACGTCTGCTAGCTCGCCCGGTGTAGCGTCCATTCACCGAATGGTTCGGCAGCCGGGTTCGTCCGTTGCGGTCTAGAAGGAATTTTGGGGTGATGCGAGCACTATAAATTAACCTAATGCACACCCAGTGACGGCGGATCAGAGGGAGAATGCAGGAAGCCTTTTAGTCCGGTTCATAGCTCGTTCCGGTCCATCCGGACGGCAAGCGAGAGAGGCCCCTCTCTCGTTCAACAACATCTGGCCCCAGATGTTGTGGTACAAAATGTGTCGCAAGCGGAGCATACGTCCGTCGCTCGGGATGCTCCGTTGTATAGGCAGTCCGCTGAGATTGCTAAGGCTTCCTCTTCTCGTCAGCGCACACGACCGCACCTTGGCTGCGTGACCGCCGATATATTACCAGCTTCGCCGATCAAGGATTCTTCGGCGACCAGGTCACACCATCCGGTAGCCAGGGACACGAGGCCTGCAGACTCCGGACGTTCGCATAGGAAGTGTGCGGGAGTCAACGTACACGGAGCTTCCGGCGGCAATGCATCGTAAGTCCGCTACTGCACAGGCCTCGGGAACGGACGTGCTTTCCTTAATAGCACAGTTTATCGCAGCATCCCAGCATCAACTGAATCTGTCGCATATATTTTATCCGACGATGCTGGGTCGGGACGCTCCGCGGAAGTGGGTACGGACGTCCGAAAGTTTCATCCGGTCCGACGGGATACCGAAAGGGATTCGGAGGATTTCTAGCTTTCCCTTTCGGAACAACATATGCTGTTGTGTATGTCATCTGACTTGGTCTTCTACAGCTTCTTTCGTCGGACCAGAATGCTGCGATGCCGGATAAGAAACTGATAGCGTCGGTGGACTTAGAAATTTTTGGTTCGGTTCAGGGACATCGTCCCTCAGTTCCGACATAGTCCAATAATGTCACACAAACTTTCGAATTATTGAACGACGCTATATATATTATTATTTTATGCTTGCTATCCAAGCATTTCTGGTTTCTTGTTCGAAGAGTTATGGAGATGTCTTTCAAAAGTGTGCCTCTGTCGTCATAGTTAATGAAGAGTTAGCGGCAATGAGTGCTCATGGAATATGTCTATCGCCTACGGAGTGACATTCGCTAGCTCACCCGGTGTAGCGTACATTCATCAAATGGTTCGGCTGCCGGGTTCGTCTGTTGCGGTCTAGGAAGGAGATTTGGGTGATGCGAGCACTTTAATTACTTTAGTACTCACCCAGTGACGGCAGATTGAGGACAGATCGGAGGAAGCCTGTTAGTCCGGTTCCTGGCTTGTCCAGGTCCGTCCGGGCTGTGAGCGAGAGAGGTCCCTCTCTCGCCCAACAACATAGGGGACCGCATGTTGTGGTTCAGATATTTTACATTCGGAGCATATGTCCGTTGGTCGGGACGCTCCGTTATATTGACAGTCCGAGAGACTGTCTTTAATGCTTCCTCATCCTCACAGCAGGGCACACGACCGCACATTGGCTACGTGACCTCGAGTATCTGATCAGTTTCGGCATTCAGTGATTCCACGGCAAATAGGTCACGCCATCCGGTAGCCAAGGGACACGAGGCCTATACACTCCGTTCGCTCGCATATTGGTAGTATGCACGGGGTAACGATCACGGAGCTTCCAGCGGCATTGCATCGTAAGACCGCTTCTCCTCAGGCCTCGGTGACGGACGTGCTATCCGAGTTAGCACAGTTGTTTTGCAGCATCCCAGCAATTGACAGTTTCTCGGTCGAATCAGGAATTATCCGACGGCGCTGGGTCGGTGCGGTCCGCGGTTGCATCAGCTACGGACGACCGAACGCTTTATAGGGTCCGACAGGATGGCGAAAGGGATTCGAAAGATTTCAAGTTTTCCCTTTAGTAGTATCGGAAGATGCCTTTCATATCTTCTGGCATTATCTTCCAGTGATTATTATTTCGGACTTCATTGCTGCGATCTTGGATAAGAGACTTATAGCGTCATTGGACTCGGATTTTTCGATCGGTTCAGAGACATTGTCCCTGACTTACCAACGCAGTCCAATATTGTCATTACAACATGTGTTTTATTTTTCGACGCTATATATATATATATACAAGCCTGCTACTAAGCATGTTAGTTTAGTTTCTTGTCCGCGTTGCTCATTTCTGCCATTTTATCATTTATACAAATAGTTTATTTTGGCAGAGCAGGGCATACCGAGAGTTCATATGGGTCTAGACGGTGTGATTGAAGACTGCATATATTCTTTTTTGCCGTTTATGTCTTTTCCAATTTCAATGTTGGGAACGACATTATGTATAGTAGACTTAACTTAGACGCTTTATTATACGTAATCCTCCTTACTGAGGCGTTATCATTACATCTTCAAGAAAAGATTTACGGGATATTATTCTCAATGTAATTTCTTTTGGGGGCAGTAGTTTGTTCACGTATAACTCCGCCCTTCAGTGGCTGATTGGAGTTAGTTAGACGTGACGCAGCCCTAGCTACATCCACACGCGTGGATAGTAAGGTTAAGAACTCTCTCAGAGTCGCTTCGTTCTCGGAGGAGCTTCTCTTCGACGGCAACTTTTCGGCAATCCATGAATTGCTCGATTTATACCTTCTCTTGGCTATCTAGTGTTACAAGAGATTCAGACTGGGGCAAACATTCGGTGGTTGACTCAGAGAGTGCCGCCGCAGTTGCCGGACCCGAGTGTGGCTGTTATGACGGTTGCCAGTCAAACAGATTGGGATATAATACTGATCCCTACGGATTCGAAGTGCCAGGGTCTTTGGGTTCCGCAGTCTTTTAGCAATCAGTTTAACTTCCGCGGAATAATGTTTTTTAGGCTTGCTTTATGTCATTGCATGAACATTATTCAGAAACGCATGCTCAAATTCCTGTCCTTTAATTCGACAGTAGTGGCGTATCTCCGGAACCAGGGAGGCACTCTTTCGTTTCCATTATTCAATTTAATGGAAAGAATCCGTCTGTTGGTTTTAGTACACCAAGTTCAGTTTTGGTCCGTCATATTCCGGGTCGTCTGATTGTTTTATCGGACTCCCGTTCTCTTACGGGTCGCTTGTTGCTGTCAGAATGGACTCTCAACAAACAAGTATTCAATCAGATTTGCTATCTATGGGAGCGCCCAATGATGATTTATTTATGACACAGCTTGCTAATCAATTGCAGACGTATGTGTTGGCTTGTCCAGATCTCTGAGCTAATATTGTTAACGCTCTATTGATCTATAGGACGGAATGATAGGATACGCGTATCCTCCGGCGCTGTTGTTTTAGCAGGTATTGCTAAGATAAACAACCACAATACATTTCTGTTGATAGCATCTCTATCTTCACAGAGATCATGAGTAATTTACTCTCTTGTCTACTGTGGGTCTTAATGTGAAATCTTCCTCTATGTGAGGATCTTTTTCACTGGGTAAATCGTGTCATCTTTATCACAACCAGCAAGGTCGCAACCTTCATGTATTCCGTTGTGTGGTCCGTATTGCATTGTAAGCACTGTACTGGACGAGCTTTGGACGCGATTTCTTACTATAGGAGATCCTCTTCTTCGCTATTCTATGCGGCTAAAGTGGAGGCTCTTCCGTCGTGGTGTAGGGATCATTATGTTCATATTGTTGATCCCTCCATACTACTCATTGCTATTTTTTAGTATACTTGTTTCACAAGATCTACTGCAGCCTGTTATTATTTAGGTTATAGGTTTATGTTACCTCATACCTATGCACTCTACGATAGTTTACAATTGAGTCTTTTGTCTCTTTATCTAAGTCAGTTAGTAACTTTTTGATAAATAGACTTAGAATCTTTAGATTAAATTCCTGTACGGATTTTAACTTCGGTTCTTATTTAGCTAAGTAATCATTTGAGCCTCTGGAAACAGTAGTTTTCAAATTCTGACCTTTTAGACAGTAATTCTGTTGGTTTCTCTTTTACTGTAGAGTCAGTGAGTTTCATGCACTATCGATGGATGATTTTCACTTTCATAGTTTCGGAATCAATACTTCCGTTACTATTTAGGTTGGATTGTTGCATAAGAGTTAGGCTCCTATTATCCGGAACCTATTATTTTAAGGTCCTTCCGTCTTCGTATGGGCATAGGCCTTTACTCTTTCCGGGTACAGTTTATGTATTTATAAACAGATATCTGTTTATTACAAAGGGCGTAAGCTTCTTCTGTCTTTGATGTCTAGTAGAAGGACGTTACGCTCCATTGTATTGTTAATGGATTCTATTAACTATCGGTACTGCTTATGGTATATCATTGACTTAGCAGTTGTGCTTAAGATTTCGGCTCATGAAGTAAGAGTTCTTCTACTTCTTGGGCTTACATTAATAGTGTCGCTATTATAGATTTTTGAAGGCCGCTCATTGCGCTCAGCCATCCACATTCATGAATTTTATCTTAGAAATATCGAGTCCATTTCTGGAGGCCTCTATTGTTAGGTCTATTATCTACTGCTCAGAATGTCATTCACTTAACAGTTGCTACTATAGCTAGGTAGGCTGTCTGTTTCGGCAGTGTCTCCGTTCGGCTGCCCTCTTCGCTCTGGGCTATTTGACCCAGGGCAAGAAAAGGGGGGGGGGGGGAGGGTGTTCCCTTGGGTCACCTGTTTTACTATGAAAACAAGGGGATACCTCCTCCGGAGTTAGTAATTCTGAGCTGTTATTGGGATGGTTGTTTAGTGAGAAGTTTAGGTTTTTAAAATTCATTCAAGTCTTAGTTTTTAAAGTATAGCTTTTGAATATTGCATATGTCAACGGACATGATTATGCAATCCTCAGACACTTTTAGGAGTATAAGAGTCTCTATTCTCTAGACTTACTTTATTTATTGGCTTACTTTAAAAATTATTAGTATAAGGATTATATTGGATATTAATAGAGTACATGGATGTATGAAGCTCAATTTTGGAAGGTGTTGTATCTTTCTAATTTATCATAAATAAGAAAGATACATGTAAGGCCTATTACTTCTTTTTCCCTACAGGGGATGACTCTATTTTATTTTATTGAGCGTATTCCATTTTGCTCTATGTCCTTGGCCCTCCAGCCTTTTTACTATTCAGCTATGTCTGGGTCATTGGTACAGTATAAAAATGTTAAAAAATTTATAGTAATTTATATATTTTTTATACTTACCAATGACCCAGACGGGGATGGCCCTCCCAGGAGTTGGGAACTCTTGCCTCCCCGCTGAGTACATAGCGCTTATCAGGCACTGGTTATTAGAATGATTAATGGCGCCAATTTCGGAACGTCCTTGACACTGCGCATGCGCAGTGGGGGCGAAGTGTGGAGGGCCTTTCAGGACATGTTTTCTTTAGTTTTAGATGCAAATTTTGGGGATTGGGGGGCAAAATTTGTGTTTGGCCCTATATTTTAAGAGTTAGCACCAGCTATGTCTGGGTCATTGGTAAGTATAAAAAATATATAAATTACTATAAATTTTTTAACTTTTATGTATTTCGACATAAGTGCGCAAGGGATTAAGTATTTTCAGAAAAAAAATACTTTAGAACCCTGTTAAGTGAATACTTACTTTGCCAATGATAATTATTCAGGTAACTGGTTGAGAACTAGAATCTGTTATCAGGGCTTTTAAAAAATGAGGGTACCAGAGCAAAAGCAAACATTATCCTTGCTCATGTTTCATATTCAAACGCAAATAATATTTTGTATACATAAATTTGCGATAATATTTTATATATCTTTTTATATAATCTTGTTTTATCACAAATTATTGAAGAGTGCCTTTGTGCGTGGTGCCTTTGGGCACTCTTCAATAATTTGTAATAGAACAAATTTTGATTAACAAATTCAGACCATCAAAAATAATGTAGCCCCAACCACTTAACAGTAGTATTCAGTCAGGAAAGATTTAGTCACTTTCCTGTGTTTTGGAGATAAAATGAGCATTTTTTCACTTCTTGATGCCAGCTTGCATTTTGCACCTTCAACCTATGACAAACAGGCCTTTAGATTACCCCAAATTCACACCGTTTACATGTGTGCCCAAATTAGAGGTGTGAAAACATCAAGAAAAATATGTAAATTCTCTGTCTCTTTTACATTTGAGAATAACTCCCATCATAATACAGTGGAACCCTGTTAATTGAATAGCCACTTTGCCAATGAAAATTATTCATTTAACAGGAGTATTCAATTAACAGGGTTTGTGTCAGTTTCCTGTATTCTAGAGATAAACTTAGCATTTATTCTATTATATCTTGTTTTACAGAGCTCATGGAGGTCTGTCAAACAAAATATAATAGATTAAATGCCTGTATTGGATGTCGTGAAACCAAATGGGTGAATAAACAAGGAGAGTTTGGTGATTGTCATGATAATTTCCTGACATATTACAAGTTTTGTTTATTCAGTTAACACGAGTGCTGCTAAATTATTTTTAGTCACAGTTTGAAGAAATTTTCTCTGTTTTTAGGGAGAGATGTGCTTTCAACTATGGATAGGAGCTCAGATCTTGGCTTTCGGGAAGATGACAACTTGAGCACATTAGATCACATCGAATCCCAGAAACAAATTAAAAGAATGATTCAGTATTTAGAGAATAGAGTTGATAAAGTTCAAGAATTTTTAGAAGATCGAAATCAATCATTGAATTACAATTTACAGTTGGATGATCTACAAAGTGATATTAAAACCGTAAGTGAGATAAATGCACATTTAAACAGTTTAAATAAGTTTTCTTTTAACCCTTAAAGGATTCTTTCAAACTTTTGCGACCTCAGAACAGGTGCCCTTAACATGCCTTCATGAGGAGGAACTGTTGACAACAGACAAATTAGGTGGGCAGTGGTTTCCAGGCCTGAAAATAAGCAGTCTGACATTTGCAGAATGAGGTCCCCAGAGGGGGAATTTGATGATGCTATCCCATACAGTGGGCCAATTTATTCTCTGGGTACCTCTTTCTGTTTAGTTTTGAGGACCTGATTCAGATTGAGGTTCACAGGGGGTAAATTTAGTGATGCTACCCTGTTGTACAGGGTAGCATCACTAAATTCACCCTATGGGGACCTCATTTTGCAGATGACAGTCTGTTTATTTTATGGCTTGGTGGTTTCGAGTCTTCTCTTGGCTGCTAAGCCACTGGATGTATAAGGGCTGTGGGCTGGTCGGAATTCAGGACACTTGTCCATGCCCTCAAGGGTTAAAACCCTTGTTCATGAAAAAATGTTCTTCAAATGTTATTTAGTTTAAAAAAATTGATATAGTTAATGCTGTTCATTTGATGAATGTTACTCAAAATTTCATTGTTTATACAATTACTTTAACAGTCTGATACTCTGCTTTGTACTATTATTGTCTCGAAGAAGTTACGAAAAACACAGATTTCTTGAAAATCTGGGGAAGTTCTTCCCCTTGTTTATTCCACTTTACCAAATTTTGCAACATTGATGTGATGACTTGAAAATTAAATAAATTAAATTTTGATATGCTGCTTTTTTTGTTCACCTGACTGAAAGTCAGGGTGAGCTATTGCCATCACTTGGGGTCCACTATCTGTTAACTTGTCAAGGTGAACTATTGCCATCACTTGGGGTCCGCCATCTGTTAACTTGTCAGGGCAAGCTATTGTCATAACTTGGGGTCTGCCATCTGTTAACTTGTCACGGTGAGTTATTGCCATCACTTGGGTCTGCCATCTGTTAACTTGTCAGGGTGAGTTATTGCCATCACTTGGGGTCTGCCATCTGTTAATGTCAGGGTGAGCTATTGCCATCACTTGGGGCTCTGCCATCTGTTAACTTGTCACAGTGAGTTATTGCCATCACTTGGGGTCTGCCATCTGTTAACTTGTCACAGTGAGTTATTGCCACCACTTGGGGTCTGCCATCTGTTAACTTGTCAGGGTGAGCTATTGCCATCACTTGGGGCTCCGCCATCTGTTAACTTGTCACTGTGAGTTATTGCCATCACTTGGGGTCTGCCATCTGTTAACTTGTCATGGTGAGTTATTGCCATCACTTGGGGTCCACCATCTGTTAACTTGTCACGGTGAGTTATTGCCGTCACTTGGGGTCTGCCATCTGTTAACTTGTCAGGGTGAGCTGTTGCCATCACTTGGGGCTCTGCCATCTGTTAACTTTGTATATTGTCTACTCTACCAGAACAACTGAATCAAACTCAACAAACTTTGCATAAATTATCTTTATGTGATAACCTTCCAAACTTGTCCAATGGAAGTAGCTAATCCCAACAATGGGGGCAGTGCCCCCCAAAAAACCCAAATTTCTTTTAAAATCTTCTCATAAACAACCAGACACAATGCTTTGAAATTTAGTATGCATTTTCCTTGTTTGCTCAAGATTCAAGTTTGTTCAAGGAAAGTTTGTCAGGCAGTATTTGGGCCGGAGCTTGGAGGGGCAATATCTTTTGCCCTGCCTTAAAATTGTATTTCCTGAACTGGTGAGAAAAATTATTTGAAAATCTTTTTCTTCAGAAACTTTTCATATTATGTAATTGGCACTCTTAGGAGGGGTCGGTTCAAATATGTTTAAACCAAGTACCTGGGTTCATATTTAGGCTCCCTGCTGGAGCCCATATTGGACATAGTTCCGTATGATGATTATTATTTTAAAATCTTATTCTTAAGGGGGGAGGGGTAGATTCAAATTGCCCATAGGGTAATACAATGAATATTTATTAGCATCTTCAGAGCCACCAGTTAGAATCTATTGGTAGTTAGTATACAGCTTCCTTATTGGGCCAAATTCAAGTTTATCCCTGTGTTTATATTTGGGCTCCTTATAGAAACCCAAATTTAAACTCTGTGCAATGTGAGGAAAATTCTTTAAAAATTTTCTTCAGCTCCCCGGCAGAAACTTTTCTCCTCCACTGCCTTGTAGGGGGTAGATATGAGTATATTCAAAAAATACCCTTTTGCACTTCCACTCACGCCATATCGATTGACCCATTCACACGCACATGTTGTTGTGTGTATTTGTTTCATTCCTAGAAATGTTCTCTGGATTTTTTTTAAAATTCATCCATAATACAAGGTGTTTCCAGCATTGTATCCTATAATAGTATTTTATCTTCAAAGACACACATACATGTTGTCCCTATTTTAAAATACATTCTGACATGTAAAGGGACAATAAGCCAATAATTTGAAGAAAATATTGACTCTCAGATTTTGGTTGTTTATGACAGAGCATGTTAATAAAAAAGTGCTGGGTATAAAGTATTGGGCATCAGCAGCAACACAGAATTCCTAAAATCTGTCATTAAAATACTTTCATGCAGCCAAATTTGCAGAAGATATGACATTGCAAAGATATAAATGGATATGCCCAAAATGATTGGATGTCAATAGAACCATGTGTTATAATTTCTGTTATACTTTGAAATAATTTAATACCATAGCTGCATTCCAAATATTTGATATCCACGAGCAACAACTGTGCATTATTTTAGTAATAACTGGGCATTATCAGATCAAACACTTGATCTTATTTCAAATGAAGCCCGGTTTTGCTTCGAATAAAACCCACAGAATGAGTATTGACAACAGCAAAAAGAGATAGGTATCATGGACGCATAGGCTATAAATAGAAATGAGTATACACAAACTTCATCTGTGTTTTTCTGAGAGAGCTAATTTTGACGAATATGGAAAATGGCATTGCACGTTGCCTTGCACTGTAATTAATCAGGTAACAAGAGCACAATGAAAAACTTGAGAATAGTTTTTCGATAAACCCAGAAAATTCTTGTCTTCAAGTTAATTCATTTAATCATTATGGGTGCATTCATACAAATAATATATGAAATATAAGGGTACTGCTGCTTAATCCTTTACCTAATGAATCGCCCACATAATTTCCAAATTGAGCAGTTGAAGAAAATTAAATTTTAAAAATATTTCAACAAAACCATATCATGTGACCCCTCATTGGAACGAGCTCTTTGAGCTCGTTCCAATGAGGGATCACATGATATGGTTTTGTTGAAATTTTTTTTTTAAATTTGAAAAATAGAATAAAAATAATAAATTTTGATATTCTCTGCATTGGGTAAAGGGTTAACTGGTAGAGTGCTGAATAATTTTTAAAATTGTTCACATGTTTTTTTTTGTTACAATTTATGGAGATTGCACATAGGCACTCTCCCATAAATTGTGACAAGGCAAATCAATACAGACTACTTAATTTAACATCAAAGGTAATATGATGCATATCCACAGAATATGAAGCATTTAAGTAGTAACCTCTACAATTCAGAGTAAGGCCCAAATCTACGCTTCCAGCACTCTTCTACCAGTTTAAGAAAATTATGTTTTTGTCAAATAGTCAACTTATTTTATTCAAACTCATGGCTTATTGTCCCTGTAAACACTTAATGATTCTTTTTAGGTTGTAAACTGGTGTCTTGGACCAGGTGAAAAATTGTTGGCTTCGCACACAGATATCGGTGACTCTTTCGAATCGGCAGATGAGCTTAGAAAACGTCATGAAGAGATGGAAATTAAATGCACAGTAAGTTTTATTATCCTATACCCACTGCAGTCTGAAGTCAAAATTCCAATGTTTTCACCATTAAATTTTTCCCATAATGCAACTGAGCATTTTACAAACTGATTTCTGTCAAGGAAGATGTAGTTGTTACGTTCTCCATTTCATTGAGAAAATGAAGTCCTCATAGAAAATTTCACTACACTGTAAGTTGGAGAGTCAGTTGCTGGCTGCTTCTCAGTGGTTCTGTCCAGGTACTCTGGCTTTCTTCACTCATAAAACTGTCTGGCATGATATTACTCTGGCTGTTAAGTGTTGTTAAACCCCAATAAATAAATTAATTTACATTTATGCTATCATGTGAATGAGCCTTCAGAATAAATAGCTCAAACCTGGACAGTTTTGTACACAATATCTCATATAATTAATTACCTGCAAGTCTAGAAGCATGGAAATGACTTCTTGTCAAGTTATGGCTGCCAATACTTGTATCCAATACTTGACTAAAACCAGTTACTTTGATAATTGCCTGGGAGACTTTATAATCGTGAAGCCATCAAATTTATCAGACTCTGATGTTTGCATTTAAGAATGACTTTAAGAGTTAAGGCATTTCCTTATTCATGTGACTTTATGATTGAATTTTGTGGCACATGCAATGAAGGCATCAACTTTGTCAGACTGATGTTTGCATTTAAGAATGACTTTAAGAGTTAACCCTTAACTGGTAAAGTGCTGAGTTTTTTCTGACAACAAATCAAAGATCATCATATACTGCTCTATTAAATTTAATTGGATAGTGCCTTATAGGCACTATCCAATTAAATTTCAGAGAGCAAGGTATTGTATAAAAAATCTGATTCATATCAGGGACAATGAAGGCTTCTTCAGGCAGAATGTAGCTACAGACAGTTATTGCCTGTCATTTTTAGTAAAGCCCAAAATAGGTCTTCCAGCACTCTACCAGTTAAAGGCCTATTTCTGACTTTTACAACCTCAGAACAGGTGCGTTTAACATACCACCATGAGGTGGTCCATGTTGACAACATTCAAATTAGGTGGGCAGTGGTTTCTAGTCAAGTCTTGGCCTCCCTGTTAAGGCAGCCAAGATGCGACTGGAAATCACATCTAAGCCACTGGACATACAGAGGTTGTGGGCTGGTGGGAATTTAGGACACTTGTCCAGGCCCTTAAAGATTAAGGCATTTCCTTCTATTCTATCAACATCACCTTTGTATCAAAAACTTATGCCTCATATGTAACTATTACATTGTGGAAAAAATAATAATTGTAACAGAAAGAAATCTGAGATCCATCAACAACTCCAATTTAACTTTTCTGAAATTTAATAAAAAAAAATAATTTGAAGGAAAATGGTACAAAATCTTTTATACTATTTGGTTTACAGGAAAAATAAAACAAATACTTATCACTTAGTCCAAAATAAACTTCAATATGATGAAGAAATTTTCCAGCTGGTATTATAATGTCCAAGAACTTGTCTGCAGAAATAGCATCCAATAAATTGTAATGAACTGTTCACTCGGAAATTCTCCAAAAAATTCCAATAAAGCACTTGGCAATATTCAAATGAAATTAATATCAAACAAGTATTTGCTCCTCAGGTAGTTTGAAAATTATCTAGTTTAATCCTGATTTTTCCCAAATATAAATCGTGGTTCACACAAGAACAATAAATTCCCTTCAAATTTTGGAAACATTATTCCAATACAAAATGATGCTGAGATCACAAAATAATATTCTGTATTAAACGCGTCTGCTATCTATAATAATGCAATTTCCTGTAATACTAATCTCCAATGTTCAATGAATATTGAATGTATAAACAATAGTCACTTCTCATTGATGCATGGAATGAATGAGTTGAAATTAACTGACAGCGGACATAACATAGTCTTCCAATAGAAATTTCAGAATGAGAAATTTCGCCAGTGTTCTTTTTTGTTCTGTCAAATTCCAAGTAAACACATATGATCCAAATAAACCATTAGTGAGCTAAAAATAGATCCTGTTTAAGATGTTTCATCATACTCATATATTGAGGATCATTCCACTTTTATTTGTAGAATTTTTTTTCACCAAGATTATCACCATTAGCTACCATTTTGATACCATCCACAGTTATCAGCTGAATTGGGTTATAATATTATAAATGGTTGATGTTTGTGAGATATTATTATCCATAATGGATATGGGATGTGAAAATCTTACCTGAGAGCAAGATATTTGGGGCAAATACAGGGTGTGTGGAATGTGTGGTTGTAAATCACATTGTTATGAAGGTGTGATTTCTCCATCTCTCCTTAAAATCCACCGTGGTTAATTTTTCTTTCATGCAAATACCAGTATGACATCATTCATGCTGAAAAACTTGTCATGCATCACCTGATGTCAGGTTATTCATTTAAAAAAGCTAATCACATATTCTTATAGAGCTATGAAAGGTGTAGTAGATACCAAGGGTATATACTTGGAAAACAAATGGCACTGCATAAAAGCAGGGTTAAGGGGTCAAAGTAATGAGAGAATTTCCAAAATACACAACTTGCAACTCATGACATTGACATGTACCAGGCCTGTCAATTTGAGGCAAATGACCATTTGGGTCATGTTAAGGTTACCTAAAATGAAAAACATGTGAACGAAAAATGGGTCTCGACGGGTCTCGCCAAATTCACGCCATGTCACGTGAAATTTCCTCCAAGTTGAATGAGTTGCATGTAGTGCAAATGAATGGCGGAATGATGTTGAGCATCAACCAGTCATTAGCTGCACACGTGTTTTCATCTGTCTGAAGTATAGCTGCTCTGTTGGCCAATTAGTGTCCAACAGAGCAGCTATACTTCAGGCCCATGCAAACACCAATGCTGATGATTAGTTGATGCTCAACATCATTTTAAACTGTTGATCATCTCAAGATGTAACAAAAGTACAAATGGAAATGGCAATAATTCATGTCTCTGCCACAAATAGTGATTATGGATGCCATACTCTTTTGCAGCATGCTAGCCCATGCCAAGATTAAGCTATAATTGCAAGTAATTTGTATCTGACTTGCTGCAACACAGCCTCATTATTGTTCCTATGGATTCATCTCTATTCATCAGGATATCAGGGCTTAAAATTACACGCGAATCTGCGAATCGATTCTCGTAATGATTCTGGCAAACCACATTGGCACAAATCCAAGTGGATTTGCGTCAATTTACTGCTTGGATTCACTTTATGTATGATGTCGTTGATTCATGATGAAGTTCCGACCTGGGTGATCATGAAATATATAATTTTGAAAAACTGTCCATTGATATTTCTTGAGTTTGGTATCAAATCAAGTCATGGCTGCTGTAGCAGCCATGACTTGATTTGATACCAAACTCAAGAAAATGTGAAGCATGTGGTAAATCATGGGTGGAAATTTTGACAACTTATTTCGTGATCTCACCAGCAATATTCAGCTAGTTTTTGCAGAATTTCATATCATTATTTATTTATTTATTTAAGGGTGTTTAAGGTCACATAATTATGCACAATGGCTAATCATGACCGCAACATGGATATAAAGTCAAGGGTTTCAATCATTTATACCCCATGTAGCACATTTTAGAGGATTTCCACCTCAATCATTGGCTTTACTTCCCGGGTTCCCACGGGGGATTTCATATCATGGTTTAAATGGATTCGCGTGAAAATATTTCGCGAGAATTATGTTAGATTCGGGTGATGCCAGACGAATTTTAAGCCCTGGGATATTGCCCATAGGAGCAAGAACTTTGCTATGATAAACCAGTTAATATATCAGCATAGTTGCAATACATATATATTTAGGCTACCCAATGGGTTTACCTGAATCTAGTACAGGGGAATGAAAGATAAATTACCAAAGTTCAGACTGGGCGAACGATAAATGGGTTATCCAAACTTTTGAAAACAGCAGGCATGATATTCCATGATGTAATGCATTAGTGAGGTATGTAAGATAGGCCTATCTTTTCCAGTGTATCATTGGGGATTCTCTTATCTCATTTAATAGGTGAGAAAAAATTCAATTCTGTTCATTGACGTCTAATTTTTAGCGCCTCGTATAAACATTCATAATAGAAAATTATAAGTGGTAATAATAATAGGATTGTTGTTTCTTTTACTTATTAGGACACATATGGTCAGTATGCAGAACTGCGTCATAAAGCTGATGAATTTTCTGAAACAGAACATGCCTCTAATGAAGATGTAATAGCTCAGCGTGATTATATGGACACTGTTTGTAGAAGTTTTGCCAATAGAATGGAGAGGAGAAGAATTCTTTTAATCACTTCATGTAGATTTCATCGGTTTGCTGAAGATGTAATATTATTTTTAGATTCTTTTAATTTATATTTGATTTGATCAACAGATTTTGATTACCGAAATATCAAGACATTTCTTAAGGCCCTGCAAAGCTTAAGGGTTCAGTTTTTAATCTTATGTTGCCTTTCGATTTGATTCAAAATTGGTGGCACAATTCATTTCCTTTCGAATGTTTTCACAGAAATATATCTTGGTGTAAGTCAACTACATAGTCTTACAATATGTTTTGTTGAGCTGGAAATTGTACATGAGTAATTCTGAAAATAAAGGCGCATTGTATATGTTCTGTTATATTGTTGCATGCTCGTTAACCACTCAGCTCCCCTGATCAAGGTCTGCAAGTTAATCAGGAAGAGCAAGGCTGGTCTTGCTTAACCCTTTACCCAACACAGACGATATCAAAATTTTTATACTGTACCAATGACCCAGACATAGCTGGTGCTAACTCTTAAAATATAGGGCCAAACACAAATTTTGCCCCCCAATCCCCAAAATTTGCATCTAAAACCAAACAAAACATGTCCTGAAAGGCCCTCCACACTTCGCCTCTACTGCGCATGCGCAGTGTCAAGGACGTTCCGAAATTGGCGCCATTAATCATTCTAAGTTTGGCCCTTCATCAGTTAACATCTGACTGATCTTTGTGCTTGTAAATCTCAGTTTAAATGATGCCAGACACATAAATATTAGTGAAATGGTGATTCTAAGGAGGATAGAGAAGGAGGAGAGGAAAAAATGTGTGACAGAATATTATCAGGGCTGTAACTTAAAATTTTTTAATGAAATTTTGTTAAGTTACCTATTTTCGAGGCAGCAGCCATTCTGATTATTTAGTTACACTGTTTTTTAAGTGTTTTCCTCTCTCCCTGTCCTTTAAGTCCCCCCTTGCTATTCTCCCATGCTTTTGGCATAGTTTTTGTAATTATTATTACTAAATTTTCTTGGGAGTTTTAGCTGAATAACAGAATGAATTCTGTTCTTTTCCCCATGTTTACGTCTTCACCTACGGGTGTTTAGGCGTTGTGTTCTGCATCTACCATCTGATGTTCTGCAGTTTCTTCCCTGGAAGTCTCTGTTTTGCATCAGATAGTGTATTTTTGGTAACTGATTTCGGGCCTGGGTGCCTGGAGTCTTATTTTAGTGTTTTTACACTCATTGTTTACATTTACAACAGCCCTCTGTGTGAGGGGGGGATTTCTGGAAAATAATATCTTCATGTTATTTTAATCATAACTGGATACATTATTATTGTTCGTAAGTGTTGAATAAATTGTTTAAAATATTTTTAAAATTTTTGTCCACACTTAGGCTTGGGATCCATTGGGGCTCAACATTACTTTTCAGAAACTTGGGCTGTTCTGAAAAAATATTTTTTCAAAATATTTTGATTTCAATTATTTTTTCTATATTAATGGATCATATTATTATTATGTATTTTGATTGCCAGGGGTTAGTGCGAGTACCAGGACTTGTTTTCTTTTCACATTGAAAGGATATTGTTCAATTGTAATAAGAGGAAGTCTTCCTCTGACTTTATAATCATTCTATATGTGGTCAGTGTACTCGCATTAACTCCTGTTCTGTATCGTATGATTTCGATGACAATATGGGAAGCGTATGTCACGGTATGTTATTGGGGAATTGGACACTCCGGTCCTTTCCCCGCAGGGTCACTCTACTTTATCAATTTCTATTTCAGACGATCAAGATTAGGGTGATGTATCTGTGATGTCTTCCAACAGTGTGCCTCCGTTGTCACAATTAATGAAGGGCTAGCGGAAAAGTGCTCATGTAAATACGCCAATTGCCTAAGAGGACCCTAGTAGGTTCGACGGCCTTTGACGTCCGCTAGCTCGCCCGGTGTAGCATCCATTCACCGAATGGTTCGGCAGCCGGGTTCGTCCGTTGCGGTCTAGAAGGAATTTTGGGGTGATGCGAGCACTATAAATCAACCTAATGCACACCCAGTGACGGCGGATCGGAGGGAGAACGGAGGAAGCCTTTTAGTCCGGTTCATAGCTCGTTCCGGTCCATCCGGACGGCAAGCGAGAGAGGCCCCTCTCTCGTTCAACAACATCTGACCCCAGATGTTGTGGTACAAAATGTTTCGCATTCGGAGCATACGTCCGTCGCTCGGGACGCTCCGACATATAGTCAGTCCGGAGTAGACTGTCAATAAGGCTTCCTCATTCTCATAGTTGCGCACACGACCGCTCTTGGCTACGTGACCACGGATATCCAGTCAGCTTCGCCAGTCAGAGATTCATCGGCGACCAGGTCACACCATCCGGTAGCCAGGGACACGAGGCCTGCAGACTCCAGACGTTCGCATAGGAAGTGTGCGGGAGTCAACGTACACGGAGCTTCCGGCGGCAATGCATCGTAAGACCGCTACTGCACAGGCCTCGAGAACGGACGTGCTTTCCTAAATAGCACAGTTTATCGCAGCATCCCAGCATCAACTGAATCTGTCGCATATTTTTTATCCGACGATGCTGGGTCGGGACGCTCCGCGGAAGCGGGTACAGACGTCCGAAAATTTCATCCGGTCCGACGGGATACCGAAAGGGATTTGGAGGATGTCGAGCTTTCCCTTTCGGAACAACATATGCTGTTGTGTATGTCATCTGACTTGGTCTTCTGCAGCTTCTTTCGTCGGACCAGAATGCTGCGATGCCGGATAAGAAACTGATAGCGTCGGTGGACTTAGAAATTTTTGGTTCGGTTCAGGGAGATCGTCCCTCAGTTCCGACATAGTCCAATAATGTCACACAAACTGTTATAACCAAGCATTTCTGGTTTCTTGTTCGCAAAGTTACGGAGATGTCTTTCAAAAGTGTGCCTCTGTCGTCATAGTTAATGAAGAGCTAGCGGCAATAAGTGCTCATGGAATATGTCTATCACCTACGGAGTGACATTCGCTAGCTCACCCGGTGTAGCGTACATTCATCGAATGGTTCGGCTGCCGGGTTCGTCCGTTGCGGTCTAGGAAGGAGATTTGGGTGATGCGAGCACTTTAATTACTTTAGTACTCACCCAGTGACGGCAGATTGAGGACAGATCGGAGGAAGCCTGTTAGTCCGGTTCCTGGCTTGTCCAGGTCCGTCCGGGCTGTGAGCGAGAGAGGTCCCTCTCTCGTCCAACAACATAGGGGACCGCATGTTGTGGTTCAGATATTTTACATTCGGAGCATATGTCTGTCGGTCGGGACGCTCCGTTATATTGACAGTCCTAGAGACTGTCCTTAATGCTTCCTTATCCTCACAGCAGGGCACACGACCGCACATTGGCTACGTGACCTCGAGTATCCGATCAGTTTCGTCATTCAGTGATTCCACGGCGAATAGGTCGTGCCATCCGGTAGCCAAGGGTCACGAGGCCTATACACTCCGTTCGCTCGCATATTGGTAGTATGCACGGGGTAACTATCACGGAGCTTCCTGCGGCAATGCATTGTAGGACCGCTTCTCCTCAGGCCTCAGTGACGGACGTGCTATCCGAGTTAGCACAGTTGTTTCGCAGCATCCCAGCAATTGACAGTTTCTTGGTCGAATCAGGAATTATCCGAAGCGCTGGGTCGGTGCGGTCCACGGTTGCATCAGGTACGGACGACCGAACGCTTTATAGGGTCCGACAGGATGGCGAAAGGGATTCGAAAGTTTTCGAGTTTTCCCTTTAGTAGTATCGGAAGCTGCCTTTCATATCTTCTGGCATTATCTTCCAGTGATTGTTATTTCGGACTTCATTGCTGCGATCTTGGATAAGAGACTTATAGCGTCATTGGACTCGGATTTTTCGATCGGTTCAGGGACATTGTCCCTGACTTACCGACGCAGTCCAATAATGTCATTACAACATGTGTTTTATTTTTCGACGCTATATATGCATACAAGCCTGCTACCAAGCATGATAGTTTAGTTTCTTGTCCGCGTTGCTCATTTCTGCCGTTTTATCATTTATACGAATAGTTTATTTTGGCAGAGCAGGGCATACCGAGAGTTCATATGCGTCTAGACGGTGTGGTTAAAGACTGGAAATATTCTTTTTCGCCGTTTATGCTTTTCCAACTTCAATGTTGGAAACGACATGATGTATAGTAGACTTAACTTAGACGCTTTATCATACGTAATCCGCATTACTGAGGCGTTATCATTACGTCTTCAAGAAAAGATTTACGCGATATTATTCTCAATGTAATTTCTTTTGAGGGCAGTAGTTTGTTCACGTATAACTCCGCCCTTCAGTGGCTGTTTGGAGTTGGTTAGACGTGACGCAGCCCTAGCTACATCCACACGCGTGGATAGTAAGGTTAAGTACTCTCTCAGAGTCGCTTCGTTCTCGGAGGAACTTCTCTTCGACGGCAACTTTTCGGCAATCCATGAATTGCTCGATTTACACGTTCTCTTGTCTATCTAGTGTTACAAGAGATTCAGACTGGGGCAAACATTCGGTGGTTGACTCAGAGAGTGCCACCGCAGTTGCCGGACCCGAGTGTTGCTGTTATGACGGTTGCCAGTCAAACAGATTGGGATATAATACTGATCCCAATGGATTCGAAGTGCCAGGGTCTTTGGGTTCCGCAGTCTCTTAGCAACCAATTTTCTTCCGCGGAATAATGTTTTTTTTAGGCTTGCTTTATGTCATTGCATGAACATTATTCAGAAACGCATGCCCAAATCCTGTCCGTTAATTCGACAGTAGTGGCGTATCTCCGGAACCAGGGAGGCACTCTTTCGTTTCCGTTATTCAATTTAATGGAAAGAATCCGTCTGTCGGTTATAGTACACCAAGTTCTGTTTTGGTCCGTCATATTCCGGGTCGTCTGATTGTTTTACCGGACTCCCGTTCTCTTAGGGGTCGCTTGTTGCTGTCAGAATGGACTCTCATCAAACAAGTATTCAATCAGATTTGCTATCTATGGGAGCGCCCAATGATGATTTATTTACGACACAGCTTGCTAATCTATTGCAGACGTATGTGTTGGCTTGTCCAGATCTCTGAGCTAATGTTGTTAACGCTCTATTGATCTATAGGACTTAATGATAGGATACGCGTATCCTCCGGCGATGTTGTTTCAGCAGGTATTGCTAAGATAAACAACCACAATACATTTCTGTTGATAGCATCTCTATCTTCACAGAGATCATGGGTAATTTACTCTCTTGTCTACTGTGGCACTTAACGTGAAATCTTCCTCAATGTGAGGATCTTTTTTCACTGGGTAAATCGTGTCATCTTTATCACAACCCGCAAGGTCGCAACCTTCATGTATTCCTTTGTGTGGTCCGTATTGCATTGTAAGCATTGTACTGGACGAGCTTTGGACGCGATTTCTTACTATAGGAGATCCTCTTCTTCGCTATTCTATGCGGCTAAAGTGGAGGCTCTTCCGTCGTTGGTGTATGGATCATTATGTTCATATTGTTGATCCCTCCATACTACTCATTGCAATTTTTTAGTATACTTGTTTCACAAGATCTACTGCAGCCTGTTTTTATTAAGGTTATAGGTTTATGTTACCTCATACCTATGCACTCTAGGATAGTTACAATTGAGTCTTATGTCTCTTTATCTAAGTCAGTTAGTAACTTTTGGATAAATAGACTTTGAATCTTTAGATTAAATTCCTATATGGATTTTAACTTCGGTTCTTATTTAGCTAAGTAATCATTTGAGCCTCTGGAAACAGTAGTTTTCAAATTCTGACCTTTTAGACAGTAATTCTGTTGGTTTCTCTTTTACTGTAGAGTCAGTGAGTTTCATGCACTATCGATGGATGATTTTCACTTTCGTAGTTTCGGAATCACTATTCCGTTAATATTTAGGTGGGATTTTTGCATAAGAGTTAGGCTCCTAATATCCGGAACCTATTGTTATTAAGGTCCTTCCGTCTTCGTACGGGCATAGGCCTTTACTCTTTCCGGGTAGAGTTTATGTATTTATAAACAGATATCTGTTTATTACTATGGGCGTAAGCTTCTTCTGTCTTTGATGCCTAGTAGAAGGACGTTATGCTCCATTCTATTGTTAATGGATTCTATTAACTATCGGTACTGCTTATGGTATATCATTGACTTAGCAGTTGTGCTTAAGATTTCGGCTCATGAAGTAAGAGTTCTTCTACATCTTGGGCTTACATTAATACTGTCGCTATTATAGATTTTTGAAGGCTGCTCATTGCGCTCAGCCATCCACATTCATGAATTTTTATATCAGAAATATCGAGTCCATTTCTGGAGGCCTCTATTGTTAGGTCTATTATCTACTGCTCAGAATGTCATTCACTTAACAGTTGCTACTATAGCTAGGTAGGCTGTCTGTTTCGGCAGTGTCTCCGTTCTGCTGCCCTCTTCGCTCTGGGCTATTTGACCCAGGGCAAGAAAAAGGGTGGGGGGGGGGGGAGGGTGTTCCCTTGGGTCACCTGTTTTACTATGAAAACAAGGGGATACCTCCTCCGGAGTTAGTAATTCTGAGCTGTTATTGGGATGGTTGTTTAGTGAGAAGTTTAGGTTTTTAAAATTCATTCAAGTCTTAGTTTTTAAAGTATAGCTTTTGATTATTGCATATGTCAACGGACATGATTATGCAATCCTCAGACACTTTTAGGAGTATAAGAGTCTCTATTCTCTAGACTTACTTTATTTATTAGCTTACTTTCAAAATTATTAGTATAAGGATTATATTGGATATTAATAGAGCACATGGATGTATGAAGCTCAATTTTGGAAGGTGTTATATCTTTCTAATTTATCATAAATGAGAAAGATACATGTAAGGCCTATTACTTCTTTTTCCCTACAGGGGATGACTCTATTTTATATTATTGAGCGTATTCCATTTTGCTCTATGTCCTTGGCCCTCCAGCCTTTTTACTATTCAGCTATGTCTGGGTCATTGGTACAGTATAAAAATGTTAAAAAATTTATAGTAATTTCTATATTTTTAGCTCACCTGAGCGAAGCTCAAGGGGAGCTTTACTAATCACTTTCTGTCCGTCGTCCGTCGTCCATCGTCCGTCGTCGTCCGTCCGGCGTTAACTTTACATTATCGACTTCTCCTCCTAAACCACTAGCCCAATTTTATTCAAATGTTGGCTAAATGTTTATTACCTAATGCCAATTCAGATTTGTTCAAATGAAGTTGCCCCTCCTCCTGGGTGGTGCCACACCCCCAAGGGGCACCAAAATCTTTGTAAATCTTCTTCTCATGAACCAGCAGTAGCAGAGACTTGATATGTGGTGTGCAGCTTCCTTTTTAGGTGTAGACTCAGATTTGTTCAAGAGAAGTTTGTGGGGCTATACTTGACGTTGTTATGAGAGGGGCAAAATTTTTTGCCCCGCCCAAAATTTCTATTTTCCAAACCGAGAGGCTGATTTGAACCAAATTTTATGTGAGGGCTTATTGGGTCATGAGTACTTGATTTATGCAAAAAAAAATTTTCCCGCAGCCCCGTGGGAACCGCAGGAGCTAAAAATAGAAAAAATTTAAAATGCCCATATCTCCAAAACTGCACGGCACTGAGAATTTTTATTTGGTGTGCAGCTTCCTTAGGACCAACAGAAAGAATTGGTAAAAAAAAATTGCCATCGGTTTTATCATAGGGTACAGTTTCGGGACTTTGAAAAAGTGCTGAGTCAGCACTTTTTAACACTGTAGGCAATGGGAAAAACATTAAAAAATCTTCTTCTCCAGATCCAGCAGGCAGAATCTTTTGATATTTGGTATGCAACATTGTAGGGTGGATCTGATTCAAGTTTGTTCAAATCGGCCCCCTGGGTTCATATTTGGGCTCAGTATAGGAGCCCGATTTCGAACTTAGTGCATTTCAGGCAAATTTCTTAAAAAATCTTCTTCTCCAGATCCAGCAGGCAGAATCTTTTGATATTTGGTATGCAACATTGTGGGGTGGATCTCATTCAAGTTTGTTCAAATCGGCCCCCTGGGTTTATATTTGGGCTCAGTATAGGAGCCCAAATTTGAACTTACTGCATTTCAGGCAAATTTCTTTGAAAATCTTCTTCTCCAGATCCAACAGGCAGAATCTTTTGATATTTGGTATGCAACATTGTAGGGTGGATCTGATTCAAGTTTGTTCAAATCGGCTCCCTAGATTCATATTTGGGCTCACTAGAGGAGCTCGAATTCGAATTTAGTGCATTTCAGGCAAATTTCTTCAAAAATCTTCTTCTCCAGATCCAGCAGGCAGAATCTTTTGATATTTGGTATGCAATGTTGTGGGGTAGATCTGATTCAAGTTTGTTCAAATCGGCCCCCTGGATACATATTTGGGCTTACTATAGAAGCCCGAATTCGAACTTAGTGCATTTCAGGCAAATTTCTTAAAAAATCTTCTTCTCCAGATCCAGCAGGCAGAATCTTTTCATATTTGGTAAGCAACATTGTGGGGTGGATCTGATTCAAGATTGTTCAAATCGGCCCCCTGGGTTAATATTTGGGCTCAGTATAGGAGCCCGATTTCGAACTTAGTGCATTTCAGGCAAATTTCTTAAAAAATCTTCTTCTCCAGATCCAGCAGGCAGAATCTTTTGATATTTGGTATGCAACATTGTAGGGTGGATCTGATTCAAGTTTGTTCAAATCGGCCCCCTGGGTTCATATTTGGGCTCAGTATAGGAGCCCGATTTCGAACTTAGTGCATTTAGGCAAATTTCTTAAAAAATCTTCTTCTCCAGATCCAGAAGGCAGAATCTTTTGATATTTGGTATGCAACGTTGTGGGGTGGATCTGATTCAAGTTTGTTCAAATCGGCTTCCTAGATTCATATTTGGGCTCACTATAGAAGCTCGAATTTGAACTTAGTGCATTTCATGCAAATTTCTTAAAAAATCTTCTTCTCCAGATCCAGCAGGCAGAATCTTTTCATATTTGGTAAGCAACATTGTGGGGTGGATCTGATTCAAGTTTGTTCAAATCGGCCCCCTGGGTTTATATTTGGGCTCAGTATAGGAGCCCAAATTTGAACTTAGTGCATTTCAAGCAAATTTATTAAAAAATCTTCTTCTCCAGATCCAGCAGGCAGAATCTTTTGATATTTGGTGTGCAACATTGTGGGGTGGATCTGATTCAAGTTTGTTCAAATCGGCTTCCTAGATTCATATTTGGGCTCACTATAGAAGCTCGAATTCGAACTTAGTGCATTTCAGGCAAATTTCTTAAAAAATCATCTTCTCCAGATCCAGCAGGCAGAATCTTTTGATATTTGGTATGCAACATTGCGGGGTGGATCTGATTCAAGTTTGTTCAAATCGGCCCCCTGGATTCATATTTGGGCTCACTATAGAAGCTCGAATTCAAACTTAGTGCATTTCGGGCAAATTTCTTCAAAAATCTTCTTCTCCAGATCCAGCAGGCAGAATCTTTTGATATTTGGTATGCAACATTGCGGGGTGGATCTGATTCAAGTTTGTTCAAATCGGCCCCCTGGATTCATATTTGGGCTTAATATAGAAGCCCGAATTCGCACTTAGTGCATTTCAGGCAAATTTCTTCAAAAATCTTCTTCTCCAGATCCAGCAGGCAGAATCTTTTGATATTTGGTATGCAACATTGCGGGGTGGATCTGATTCAAGTTTGTTCAAATCGGCCCCCTGGATTCATATTTGGGCTTAATATAGAAGCCCGAATTCGCACTTAGTGCATTTCGGGCAAATTTATTAAAAAATCTTCTTCTCCAGATCCAGCAGGCAGAATCTTTTGATATTTGGTATGCAACATTGTGGGGTGGATCTGATTCAAGTTTGTTCAAATCGGCCCCCTGGGTTTATATTTGGGCTCAGTATAGGAGCCCAAATTTGAACTTAGTGCATTTCAAGCAAATTTATTAAAAAATCTTCTTCTCCAGATCCAGCAGGCAGAATCTTTTGATATTTGGTATGCAACATTGTGGGGTGGATCTGATTCAAGTTTGTTCAAATCGGCTTCCTAGATTCATATTTGGGCTCACTATAGAAGCTCGAATTCGAACTTAGTGCATTTCAGGCAAATTTCTTAAAAAATCATCTTCTCCAGATCCAGCAGGCAGAATCTTTTGATATTTGGTATGCAACATTGCGGGGTGGATCTGATTCAAGTTTGTTCAAATCGGCCCCCTGGATTCATATTTGGGCTCACTATAGAAGCTCGAATTCAAACTTAGTGCATTTCGGGCAAATTTCTTCAAAAATCTTCTTCTCCAGATCCAGAAGGCAGAATCTTTTGATATTTGGTATGCAACATTGCGGGGTGGATCTGATTCAAGTTTGTTCAAATCGGCCCCCTGGATTCATATTTGGGCTTAATATAGAAGCCCGAATTCGCACTTAGTGCATTTCATGCAAATTTCTTAAAAAATCTTCTTCTCCAGATCCAGCAGGCAGAATCTTTTGATATTTGGTATGCAACATTGCGGGATGGATCTGATTCAAGTTTGTTCAAATCGGCCCCCTGGATTCATATTTGGGCTTAATATAGAAGCCCGAATTCGCACTTAGTGCATTTCGGGCAAGTTTATTAAAAAATCTTCTCCAGATCCAGCAGGCAGAATCTTTTGATATTTGGTATGCAACATTGTGGGGTGGATCTGATTCAAGTTTGTTCAAATCGGCTTCCTAGTTTCATATTTGGGCTCACTATAGAAGCTCGAATTCGAACTTAGTGCATTTCAGGCAAATTTCTTAAAAAATCTTCTTCTCCAGATCCAGCTTCAGAATCTTTTCATATTTGGTAAGCAACATTGTGGGGTGGATCTGATTCAAGTTTGTTCAAATCGGCCCCCTGGGTTTATATTTGGGCTCCATATAGGAGCCCAAATTTTAACTTAGAGCGTTTCAGGCATATTTCTTAAAAAATCTTCTTCTCCAGATCCAGCAGGCAGAATCTTTTGATATTTGGTATGCAACATTGTAGGGTGGATCTGATTGTGATTCATGAACGTATTTATTTGTAAAGTTGATAGAATCTTACACAAAATTTGCAGAAAAGATCTACTATAGAAGGGGTGGTATCCAGGGTGAACCGTTTACCCAAATCTAGCAGTACTAATGCATTATTCACACAAATCTTCGTTCAAATTTTATGACCCCTCATTGGAACACACGCATTCAGCTCATTCCAACAAAGGTCATATGCCATGTTTTCGAGACAAAGGAATAAAAATTTTAGTTATTCATGAAATTTTTAGGCAACTGTTGTCTGTTATTCACATTGCTTCATGAAATTTCAGTACTTTTAGAAGTTACCTCAGTAATCAAGGGTTAATTCCCCTTAATTAAATGTCGCCTCTAAAAAACAACCACTTTGCATATCTTACCTTTTTACCAGCATAACTGCCAAAACTTGTCAGCATTCTTCGCAAAAATCGCTATTCAAATTTTAATTTTTGTCTCTTAAACATACATGTACTTATCGCTTGTAAATACCCCATTGGAATGAGCTTTTTGAGCTCATTCCAATGAGAGGTCGCACACCATGCTTTTTGAGTCAAAAAAGCAATTTTTTTAGTTATTCCAGAATTTCGTATGTAAAACACAGCTTTATGACTTCACATTAAAATGAGCTCTCTAAGCTTGTTCCAATCAACATTCACACACTATGTCTTTCACACAAAAAATAAAATTTTCCACTTATTCAGGAATTTTGTTTGCAAGAACACTCTTACACCCCCCCCCCCCCCACACACACACACACACACAAACACACACACACACACAAACACAGACACACACATCTAAAAGTTTGTCAGCAAAAAAACAGTTACTTCAATTTTTAAATGCATTATAGGAACAACTTGCCTAATCAAATTTAAATACTTTTGCATCATTCTGTATCTAGAACAAACCATTTACCATATCTTTACGCAAAATTCTCCAGCATCATTCACAAAAAAACACCATTATTTATATATTCACATTTCTGTCTCAAAAATATACCTGATCTTCCCATACCCCTATTGGAATAAGCTGTTTGAGCTTGTTCCAATGATGATAAAAAAAAATAAAATTTGTGAAAATTTTTGTTTTCTTGCATGCAAATATATACATGTAGCACATGGAAGATATCCACAGTTGGGGAGAGATGTCCAAGGCTATCTCTTCACATTCCTTGTTTGTGCTTCATGCTAAACCAGTTTGTCTGCAGAGATAAATTTGCTTTATTAAAAATCATTGGAGATTGGCCACACACCAATGATTTTAAATAAAACTAATTTTAGGTAACAAATGTTGAACTTCAAACAAAATCTATCACTCAACCAGTTAATGTTGATGAGGCATGACATGGTGAAGGTGACCTAAAATACTTCTTAGAGTCACTTTGTCAGGTGAGCGATTAAGGCCACGTGGGGCCTCTTGTTTATACTTACCAATGACCCAGACGGGGATGGCCCTCCCAGGAGTTGGGAACTCTTGCCTCCCCACTGAGTACATAGCGCTTACCAGGCACTGGTTTTTAGAATGATTAATGGCGCCAATTTCGGAACGTCCTTGACACTGCGCATGCGCAGTAGAGGCGAAGTGTGGAGGGCCTTTCAGGACATGTTTTCTTTGGTTTTAGATGCAAATTTTGGGGATTGGGGGGCAAAATTTGTGTTTGGCCCTATATTTTAAGAGTTAGCACCAGCTATGTCTGGGTCATTGGTAAGTATAAAAAATATAGAAATTACTATAAATTTTTTAACATTTGTTATTTTAAATATCATTTTTTTTAATTTTTCAAAAAATTTCAACAAAACCATATCATGTGAGACCCTCGTTGGAACGAGCTCGATGAGCTCATTCCAATGAGGGGCCACATGATATGGTTTTGTTGAAATTTTTTAAAAAATAATATTTTTTCAACTGCTGAATTTGCATATTACGCGGGCTGATGTGGCCGCTTCGTTGGGTAAAGGGTTAACTGACAGTTCTATATCAACTGGAGGGTGGACACTTGACAGTAAATTGTAATGCAACAAGATTTGGGTGGCCTGTTTATCAGGTTTAGATTTGACTCAGGATGGTAGGATATGACTGGATATGGTACTGGTAGGAGTTAATTCAAAACAAAAATAACACTGAAAATGTTTTATAAATATATCAGGGATAATTGTACAATGAAGGGGGCAAATGGGAATTCATTTATTTAAAATATTCTTCATCAGTCCGCAAATGGATGTAAATGGAAGAAGATGGATGATTCTGGTTGGTTGAAATTTAGTGATCAGTAAAAGTATAGCTTTATTTAATATTAATTCAATCATTTTTGAGGGTTGAAATGGATATAAATTATGTTAACCCTTTACCCAACATAATGGCCAAAACCGGCCAGCTCTATTCACAAAAATCCAATGAGGGGTCATAACCTATGTTTTTGAGACAAAAATTGAAAAAAATGAGTTATTCAAGAATTTTATTTGCAAGTGTCGTCTGCTTTTCATGTTCGGTAAAGGGATAAAAGGACTATTGTTAATGATAACTCAATAGAAGTACATGTACAGGGTATAGTTACAATATACTGTGCACATATATGGGTGAAAGCTCACCCCAGATCTGGTGAAAATCCTCTCCAAATCTGATGAATACCGGATCTGGTGGAAACTTTTACCAAATTGGGCTAACCAGTTCACTTTGCAAATTTCACTTCACACTATCTATTGAAAGTTACTGAAACATCAATAAATGGAAATCTAGTAAACTAATAAACGTTTGTTAAAAGTTGCACTTTCTTAGTTCACCCAAGTTTCTTAATCAAATAGGAAATTAATTAGATGTGTTTGTATAATTCACTCTCTGAAATAATGAAACTTGGCGATTAAAAGTCTTGTCAAGGTTCAGACAACAGATCGTAAAGTGGACTATCATTAATGAGGCCCATGAGCACCAGATCTGGTGAAATTGCTGTGACTTAAATTTAGTCTTGTGACATCCTTTACACATTTAATTCATCAATTATTTAGTTCTAAAGGTGTTTGATCTCATGGTTCATGCAGTCTGTTAGTCACACTAGATTTTGAAAGCTCTTGAAACTTGTGTAATTGAAATTTTACAACTTTACAACTTCTCAACCAGACAGACAGGTGATTTTCAACTGCTCTGACTTTTTATACCTCCCTTGGGCAGCATCAACCAACCAGAATTTTTTAAATTGCACCATAAGCCTTATCAATGTTCTTTTGAAGAAGCAATGGCTATGGGGCATAAATTGGGATCAAATGAAAATATGGGCATTGAGAAAATTGATATAATAACAAGTTTGTTACTTGTCAACCCCGAAAGCAATTATACACTGAATAACAGATACAAAAAAGTCTGCCAGTTGTGCTAGAGAAGGATGCCTAAAATCAACACCTTTACTAAGACACCAACATGAAAACACCTGCCATTTAGCGTTATGCTAAACTAGTGGAGAATCTTTGTGGTGCAGAAATGCACTCCTTTGCTCTTCTGGAAAAACCTCTCTTTCAGACACAGGACCAGATAAAATACAGGCATGAAGGTGAAGCTGTCTCACAATGGGCTAGGATCTGATTGACCCAGACCTTCTGAGGAGAGAGCAGAACCTCTAGAATGACGAAACAACAAGAGTTCTGAATTCTGTTCAAAACACACTGAATGATCGGTGTTGGGGGGAAAGGTATAACTGTCTATCCTGTTCCAGTTAAGTGAAAGAGTGTCAACTGCAAAGGCTTAAGGATCCAGACAAGGGGACACAAAATTGTTGAGTTGTTTGTTCCACCTTGTCGCGAACAGGTCGATGTTGAGGAGTGCCCCAATTGTTGCTCAGCGAACTGAAGACCTGATTGTTGAGAGTCTATTCCGATGGGAGAATCCTGCCCTTGCAGGATGGAGCATCTGCTAAAACATTCAGACGACTTGTGATGTGTCTGACTAGAATTCAATAGTTCCGATGATGTGCCAACAGCAGGAGATCTCTGGCTAGAAGATGCACAGTCAAAGTTGCAGTTCTACTAGCTACTCAGTATTGGAGTTAAATGTATTACGGGAGTGACAGGTAGACAGCCAATCTGGCTATGTCATCTCCCAACGGTATAGACTGAATATCATATTTTTATACTGTACCAATGACCCAGACTTAGCTGGTGCTAACTCTAACAAAACCAGGGCCAAACACAAATTTTGCCCCCCAATCCCCAAAATTTGCATCCAAAACAAAAAGAAATCATGTCCTAAAGGACCTCCATACTACGCCTCTACTGCGCATGCGCAGTGACGCAGACATCCCAAAATTGGCGCCAATTATCATTTTCTCTGTTTGGCCCTTCATCAGTCAACATCTCACTGATCTTTGTGCTTGTAAATCTCAGTTTAAAGGATGGTGATTCTAAGGAGGATATAGAAGGAGGAGAGGAAAAAGAAGTGACAAAAAATAATCAGGGCTGTACTTAAAATTTTTTGATGAAATTATGTTAAGTTGCCTATTTTCGAGGCATGGGCCTCTTGTTGTCATTCTTGCTAAATGTTGCACTGCTTATTCAGTGTTTCCTCTCCCCTAGCCTTCTAAAGTCCCCCCTTGCAATTCTCCCATGCTTTTGGCATATTTTTGAGAAAGTTCATTTCTAAAATTTCCCTGGGAGAGTTGCTTGGATACAGAATATTTTTATACTGTACCAATGACCCAGACTTAGCTGGTGCTAACTCCACAAAAACCAGGGCCAAACACAAATTTTGCCCCCCAATCCCCAAAATTTGCATCCAAAACAAAAAGAAATCATGTCCTAAAGGACCTCCATAGTACGACTCTACTGCGCATGCGCAGTGACGCAGTCGTCCCGAAATTGGCGCCAAATATCATTCTCTGTTTGGCCCTTCATCAGTCAACATCTCACTGATCTTTGTGCTTGTAAATCTCAGTTTAAAGGATGCCAGACACGTAATTCTTGGAGAAAATGTGATTCTAAGGAGGATAGAAGGAGGAGAGGAAAAATGAAGTGGCAAAAAATAATCAGGGCTGTACTTAAAATTTTTTTGTTGAAATTATGTTAAGTTGCCTATTTTCGAGGCAAACGCCTCTTGTTGTCATTCTTGCTAATTGTTGCACTGCTTATTCAGTGTTTCCTCTCCCCTAACCTTCTAAAGTCCCCCCTTGCAATTCTCCCATGCTTTTGGCATATTTTTGAGAAGTTTCATTTCTAAAAATTCCCTGGGAGAGTTGCTTGGTTACAGAATGTTTTCTGTTATTTTCCCCATAGTTACGTTTTCACCCATGGGTGTATAACGTTTGTGTTCTGCATCTTCCATCTGATGTTCTGCAGATTCTCCCCTGGGAGTCTCTGTTTTGCATCAGATAGAGTGTAATTGATGACTGATTCCGGGCCAGTTTTTTCAGTGCCTGGAGTCATGTTTTCTTCTGTGTTTACACTGTTTGTTTTCATTGGCAACAGCCTTTTTTGAGGGGGGCTGTTTGCCTTTGAGGTAGTTTATCTCATTATAAGATACATTTATATTATCCGAAAGTGTCTCATTAATTATTTTATATAATTTTAAAATTTTTGACCACACTTTGCCATCGGATCCATCGGGGCTCAACGTTACTTTTCAGCAACTTGGGCTTCTCTGAAAAAATATTTTTTCAAAATTATTTTGTTTTGCAATTGTTTTTTCATTTATTAATGGATCATGTTATTATGTATCTTTGTGTCAGGGGTTTTTGCGAGTAACTAGGACTTATTGTTGTTCTTTCACAATGAAGGGAACTTGTTCAAATTGTAATAGGAAGAAATCTTCCTCTGACTCTCATGATTATTGCATTAATTGTAGTCAGTGTTCTCGCATTAATCCCTGTCCTGTATGTGAACATTGGGATGAGAAACATTGGAAACGTGTGTCACGATATGTTGTTTCTGGAGAAAGAGCGATGCCGGCTCTTTCTCCACAAGGTCACTCTACTCTCTCAGTTTCTATTTCAGAGGAACCAGAACAGGGTGATGTTTCCATGTTATCTTCTTCAAGTGTGCGTCCGTCGTCACAAATAAATACAGAGCTAGCGGCAAAAGTGCTCATGGAGATTAGACAAATGTCGTCCGCTAGCTCGCCCGGTGTAGCGTCCATTCACCGAATGGTTCGGCAGCCGGGTTCGTCCGATTCGGTCTAAGAGGAAATTTTGGGTGATGCGAGCACTATAAAAATAATAGATGCACACCCAGTGACGGCGGATAGTGAACGAGAACGGAGGAAGCCTTTTAGTCCGGTTCCTAGCTCGTCCAGGTCCAGCCGGGCCGCGAGCGAGAGAGGCCCCTCTCTCGTACAACAACATCTGGGACCAGATGTTGTGGTACAAAATGTGTCTTTAGCGGAGCATACGTCCGTCGCTCGGGACGCTCCGTTGTATAAGCAGTCCGCAGAGACTGTTAAGGCTTCCTCTTCTCGCCGGCGCACACGACCGCACCTTGGCTGCGTGACCTCCGATATTTTGCCAGCTTCGCCGATGAAGGATTCTTCGGCGACCAGGTCACACCATCCGGCAGCCAGGGATTCGAGACCGATGGACTCCGGACGTTCGCATAGGAAAAGTATGCGGGAGCCATCTGATGCGGAGCTGCCCTCGGCAAAGCAGCGAAAGACCGCTCCTCCGCAGGTCTCGACGTCGGACATTCTAGTGCAGATAGCACAGCTTATCGCAGCATCCCAGCAGCCAACAGAGACGGTGTCGGATCGAGAATTATCCGACGGCGCTGGGTTGGTACGCTCCGCCGAAGCATCGGGGGCGGACGACCGGGAACATCGGGAGGTCCGACCGGATGGTGAAAGGGATACGGATGAATTGGAGCTATCCCTTTCGGAACAACACAAAGCTGCCGTGGACTTCATCCGGCACTTTCTTCCTCAAGTTGTTCCGTCGGGCCAGACTGCTGCGCTTCCGGACAGGAGAATTATAGCGTCATTGGACTCTGATTTTTTCGAGCGGTTCAGGGACATCGCTCCCGAGTTTCCGTCGCAGTCCAATAATGTTGCAAGAACATTTGAATTATTGAACGACGCTATTTTTAAACTTGCTTCCAGGACGGGGAAAGCAGGCTTCTTGTCCGCAAATACTCTCAACCTGCCTTTCATTAATGCAAGGAATAAATTCGACACGGCAGGTCAGGGTATACCGAGAGTTCCTCTGCGTATGGACGACGAGGCGGAAGACTTAGAGCTATCATTACCGTCGTCAGCTTCTATTCCAACCGCAGTGTTGGAAACAGCTATTGCGTCTAACAGAGCCAATTTAGATGCCTTATCTTACGCAGATCACCTTACGAAGGCGTTATCACTGCGTCTTCAAGGGGAAGAGTTTCAGGATATACAATCCTCCTTAAGACTTCTTTCAAGGGCAGTAGCTTATTCCACGTGTAACTCCGCCCTTTCAGTGGCAAATCTGGAGTTGGTTAGACGTGACGCAGCCCTGTCTACATCCACACTAGTGGATTCTAAGGTGAAGAACTCTCTTAGAGTCGCTTCGGTCTCAGGAGATCTTCTCTTTGACGGCAAGCTTTCCGCTATTTATGATAATATTAAAAAGAAAGCTAGTGATTCTCTGTTGTTTAGATCCGCTCCTAAAAGGTCGGGTACAGCAGACACGAATAAGGCGGGCACTTCTGGGTCTTATCCGCCCAAGAGAGGTTCCTATAGAGGTTCCGGTGCGTCCTCTAGCTCTTATTCGAGAGACCGTCAGGATAGCGATTCTCGTTCGGGACGTCCTTCAGGCCGGGACAATCGGTCGGACGCCCCGAGGTCGACGAGGCGAGGTGCGGGTCGTGGAAGACGTGGTTTCTCCTACCGCAGGCCTCGCAGATCCAGGAGGTGATGGCTCAAACCTCTATCGCGTTCCGGTTGGCGGAAGGTTGTCGAGTTTTTCTCAAGAGTGGGCGTCGATTACGGACGACCCGTGGGTGAGAGGAGTGACTTCGGAAGGTCTAAAGATATCCTTCAAACGAAAGCCTCCATTAACTCGAAGTCCAAAGTGGACTCATCTTCCGTCAAACCCTCAGAAAAGAGACGCTCTGCTATCAGAGGTGCAGTCTCTTTTAATGAAGAACGCGGTAGAGGTCGTAGAAAACCAGGAATCGCTGGGATTCTACAGCCATCTGTTTCTGGTTCCGAAACCAGACGGCTCGTTCCGTCCAGTCATAGATTTGAGCTGGATAAACAAGCTGATCGTCGCTCCGAAGTTTTATATGGAGACGATTCGATCGGTCAGAGCGAGTATTCGGGTGAACGATTATGCAACGAGCATAGATCTCAAAGATGCGTACTTTCATGTCATGGTACATCCGACATTCCGAAAGTATCTACGCTTCGCAGTCCTAGGAGTGGTGTATCAGTTCCGGGCCATGTGCTTCGGATTGAATCTAGCACCCTGGGCTTTCACTCGGGTAATGAACTCGGTAATGATCTACTTCCGAGCTCATTCGTCTGCGGTAACGTCGGCCTACCTGGACGACATTCTTCAGAGGTACGGCAACGAGTTAACGCTTCAGAACGATGTTCAGAATCTTCTATTGCTCCGACGTCTCGGTTTCATAGTAAACGAGGAGAAGTCGGATCTGGTGCCGTCCAAGTCATTCACTCATCTGGGAATGAGCTTCGAGACGCACAACAATCTCGTTCGTCTGCCGTTAACCAGAGCGAAATTAGTCAGTTGTTACGCTCGCTATTGTTTGAATTCAGACAAAGTCACGGCGAGAGAATTTATGAGACTGATAGGTCTGTGCGGAGCCGCCACGGATCTCATTCCGATGGGACGGCTACGCACACGGCCTCTTCAAATTTTCCTGACTCAGAATTGGAGTGTGAAAATTCATTCGCTCGATGTAGACGTTCTCTTGTCAGATCAAGTGAAACAAGAGATTCAGACTTGGGCAAACATTCAGTGGTTAACTCAAGGAGTTCCGCTGCAGTTGCCGGATCCGAGTTTTACCATTATGACGGATGCCAGTCAAACAGGTTGGGGTGCATCATTAATCCCAACGGATTCGAGATGCCAGGGTCTTTGGGATCCGCAATTCCTGTGCAAGCACATAAACATCAAGGAAATGATGTCAATTTGGCTTGCGTTACGTCACTGGATGGACATTATTCACGATGCTCATGTCCAAATCCTATCCGACAATACGACAGTAGTGGCGTATATACGGAATCAGGGAGGCACTCATTCAGTTCCGTTGTTCAATCTAACGGAAAGAATCCTTCTGTTTGCGTTGGAACATCTCGTTCTTCTTTCGGTCCGTCACATACCGGGTCGTCTGAATGTGCTAGCAGACTCCCTTTCACGAAAGGGTCGCTTGTTGCCGTCGGAGTGGACTCTCAACAAACAAGTATTCAATCAGATTTGCTACCAATGGGAACGGCCAATGATAGACTTATTTGCGACACATCTCAACAATCAGTTGCAGACGTATGTGTCCCCGTGTCCGGATCCAAGAGCATTTGCAGTAGACGCTCTATCGATCCCTTGGGACGGAATGATAGGATATGCGTATCCTCCAGCGCCGTTAATTCAACAAGTATTGCTAAAGATAAAACAATCTCAATGCAAGATTCTGTTGGTAGCATCTCTGTCGCCACAGAGACCGTGGATAAATCTACTCAGGTGTCTGTTGTGGGACCTACCGCGGAAGCTCCCTCCACGAGAGGATCTTCTTTGGCAGGGGAAATCGCGCCAACTACATCACAACCCGCAAGGTCTCAACCTTCACGTTTTTCCGTTGTGCGGTCCTTCTTGCATGGCAAGCACTTTACAGGACGAGCAGTGGACGCGATTTCTAACTGTAGGAGGACCTCCTCTTCGCTAAACTATGCGGCTAAGTGGAAGGTTTTCCGTCGTTGGTGTAGGGATCATTCTGTTGATATATTTGATCCCTCTATACCAGACATTGCTAACTTTCTAGTATACTTGTTTGACGAAATCAAACTGCAACCTGTTACTATAAAGGGTTATAGATCTATGTTATCTGATACCTATGCACATCATGATAGTTTACAAATTGGATCTAATGTCTCTTTATCGAAATTGGTTAGAAACTTTTCGATAAATAGACCCAGAACTCTTAGATTAATTCCTAAGTGGAATTTAGCTTGGGTTCTCCTTAAATTGAAGGAAAAGCCATTTGAACCTCTTGGGACAGTAGATTTCAAATTCTTATCTTATAAGACAGCTTTTCTCTTAGCTTTCTCTTCTGCCAGAAGAGTCAGTGAGCTTCATGCACTATCGGTGGATGATTCTCATTATCGTAGTGTTGGGAACACTATCACCTTCACTACTAATGTGGGTTTTTTAGCTAAGAATCAGGCTCCTAATAAATATCCGGAACCTATTGTTATTAAGGCTCTTCCGTCTTCAGACGGGCGTAGGCCTTTACTCTGTCCTGTTAGAGCACTACGTATCTATAAACAGAGATCTCAGTTCATCAGAAAGGGACGGAAACGTTTCTTTCTGTCTTTGATGCCTAATAGAAAGGACATTTCAGTCCATTCTATTGCTAGATGGATTCAGTTAACTATCCGTACTGCATATGAAGATTTATCTTCTTCTCAGCAGTCTGTGCTTAAGATTTCTGCTCATGAAGTAAGAGCTCTTTCTACTTCCTGGGCTTATGCTAATAGTGTTGCTATTACAGATTTAATGAAGGCTGCTTATTGGTCTCAGCCATCCACATTTACTAATTTTTATCTCAGAAATATTGAGTCCATTTCTGGAGACCTGCATTGTTTAGGTCCGTTATCTGTTGCTCAGAATGTCGTCCACTAAACAGTTGCAACTATAGTTATGCAGGCTTTCTGTTCCGGCAGTGACTCCGTCCGGCTGCCCTCTTCGCTCTGGGCTATTTGACCCAGGGCAAGGGGAAGGGGGGGGGGGGGGGCGGGTGTTCCCTTAGGTCACCTGCTTTATAGTGAAAAGCAAGGGAATGCCTCCTCCAAGACAGTATTTCTGAGTCGCTTCCGGGATGGTTTTAAAGTGTAATATTAATGTTTAATTTCATTCATGTCTTATTTTTAAAGTGTAGCTCGGTGTGAAGCATTTGTATATGTCAAGTGTCAAACGGGCTTTAATATACAATACTCGGACACTTTTAAATGATTATAAAGAGTCTCAATTCTCTGGACTACTTTATTTATTGGCTTGCTTTAAAAATAATTAGTATAAAGGTTATACTGGATGTTAATAGAGAACATGAATGTTATTGTGCTCAATTATTAAGGGTAGTGTATCTTTCTAATTTAAATATTAAATAAGAAAGATACATGTAAAGCCTAATACTCCTTTTCTCCTTAAGGGGTTACCTCTTTATTTTATAATTGAGCTTATTGGATTTTCCTCTATGTCCTAGGCCCTCCAGCCTGTTTACTATTCAGCTAAGTCTGGGTCATTGGTACAGTATAAAAATGTTAAAAAATTTATAGTAATTTATATATTTTTTATACTTACCAATGACCCAGACGGGGATGGCCCTCCCTGAGTTGGGAACTCTTGCCTCCCCGCTGAGTACATAGCGCTGACCAGGCACTGCCAGTAAGAATGATATTTGGCGCCAATTTCGGGACGACTGCGTCACTGCGCATGCGCAGTAGAGTCGTACTATGGAGGTCCTTTAGGACATGATTTCTTTTTGTTTTGGATGCAAATTTTGGGGATTGGGGGGCAAAATTTGTGTTTGGCCCTGGTTTTTGTGGAGTTAGCACCAGCTAAGTCTGGGTCATTGGTAAGTATAAAAAATATATAAATTACTATAAATTTTTTAACTTTTCTGTTATTTTCCCCATAGTTACGTTTTCACCCATGGGTGTATAAACGTTGTGTTCTGCATCTTCCATCTGATGTTCTGCAGATTCTCCCCTGGGAGTCTCTGTCTTGCATCAGATAGAGTGTAATTTGGATGACTGATTTCGGGCCAGTTTTTCAGTGCCATGTTTTCTGGTAGTTTACACTGTTTGTTTACATTGGCAACAGCCTTTTTTGAGGGGGGCTGTTTGCCTTTGGTGTAGTTTATCTCACTATTAGATACATTTATATTTTCCATAAGTCTCTCATTAATTATTTAATATAAATTTAAAATTTTTGACCACACTTTGCCATCGGATCCATTGGGGCTCAATGTTACTTTTCAGCAACTTGGGCTTCGCTGAAAAAATATTTTTTCAAAATTATTTTGATTTGCAATTGTTTTTTCATTTATTAATGGATCATGTTATTATGTATCTTTGTGTCAGGGGTTTGTGCGAGTAACTAGGACTTGTTGTTGTCCTTTCACAATGAAGGGACATTGTTCAAATTGTAATAGGAAGAAATCTTCCTTTGACTTTCATGATCATTGTATTAATTGTAGTCAGTGTTCTCGCATTAATCCCTGTCCTATATGTGAATATTGGGATGAGAAACATTGGAAACGTGTGTCACGATATGTTGTTTCTGGAGAAAGGGCTATGCCGGCTCTTTCTCCGCAAGGTCACTCTACTCTCTCAGTTTCTATTTCAGAGGAACAAGAACAGGGTGATGTTTCCATGTTATCTTCTAGAAGTGTGCGTCCGTCGTCACAAATGAATTCAGAACTAGCGGCAAAAGTGCTCATGGAGATTAGACAAATGTCGTCCGCTAGCTCGCCCGGTGTAGCGTCCATTCACCGAATGGTTTGGCAGCCGGGTTCGTCCGATGCGGTCCAGGAGGAAATTTTGGTGATGCGAGCACTATAAACATAATAGATGCACACCCAGTGACGGCGGATAGTAAGCGAGAACGGAGGAAGCCTTTGAGTCCGGTTCCTAGCTCGTCCAGGTCCAGCCGGGCCGCGAGCAAGAGAGGCCCCTCTCTCGTACAACAACATCTGGGACCAGATGTTGTGGTACAAAATGTGTCGCAAACGGAGCATACGTCTGTCGCTCGGGACGCTCCGTTGTATAGGCAGTCCGCGGAGACTGCTAAGGCTTCTTCTTCTCGTCAGCGCACACGACCGCACCTTGGCTGCGTGACCGCTGATATATTACCAGCTTCGCCGATCAAGGATGTTACGGCGACCAGGTCACACCATCCGGCAGCCAGGGATTCGAGACCGATGGACTCCGGACGTTCGCATAGAAAAAGTATGCGGGAGCCATCTGATGCGGAGCTGCCCTCGGCGAAGCAGCGGAAGACTGCGCCTCCGCAGGTCTCGACGCCGGACATTCTTGTGCAGATAGCACAGCTTATCGCAGCATCCCAGCAGCCGACAGAAACGGTGTCGGATCGAGAATTATCCGACGGCGCTGGGTCGGTACGCTCCGCCGAAGCATCAGGGGCGGACGACCGGGAACATCATGAGGTCCGACCGGATGGTGAAAGGGATACGGATGATTTGGAGCTATCCCTTTCGGAACAACATAAAGCTGCCGTGGACTTCATCCGGCACTTTCTCCCTCAAGTTGTTCCGTCGGGCCAGACTGCTGCGGTTCTGGACAAGAGGATTATAGCGTCATTTTTTGAGCGGTTCAGGGACATCGCTCCCGAGTTTCCGTCGCAGTCCAATAATGTTGCAAGAACATTTGAATTATTGAACGACGCTATATTTAAACTTGCTTCCAAGATGGGGAAAGCAGGTTTTTTGTCCGCTAATACTCTCAACCTGCCTTTCATTAATGCAAGGAATAAATTCGATACGGCAGGACAGGGTATCCCGAGAGTTCCTCTGCGTATGGACGATGAGGCGGAAGACTTAGAGCTATCATTACCGTCGTCGGCTTCTATTCCAACCACGGTGTTGGAAACAGCTATTGCGTCTAACAGAGCCAATTTAAATGCCTTATCTTACGCAGATCACCTTACTAAGGCGTTATCACTGCGCCTTCAAGGGAAAGAGTTTCAGGATATACAATCCTCTTTAAGACTTCTTTCAAGGGCAGTAGCTTATTCCACGTGTAACTCCGCCCTTTCAGTGGCAAATCTGGAGTTGGTTAGACGTGACGCAGCCCTAGCTACATCCACACTTGTGGATTCTAAGGTGAAGAACTCTCTTAGAGTCGCTTCGGTCTCCGGAGAACTTCTCTTTGACGGCAAGCTTTCTGCTATTTATGATAAAATTACAAAGAAAGCTTCGGATTCTCTGTTGTTCAAATCTGCCTCTAAGAAGCCGGATACAGCAGACAAGAATAAGACAGGCACTTCTGGGTCTAATGCGCCCAAGAGAGGTTCCTATAGAGGTTCCGGTGGGTCCTCTTGGTCTTATTCGAGAGACCGTCAGGGTAGCGACTCTCGTTCGGGACGTCCTTCGGGCCGGGACAATTGGTCGGACGCCCCGAGGTCGACGGGGCGAGGTGCGGGTCATGGAGGACGTGGTTTCTCCTACCGCAGGCCTCGCAGGTCCAGGAGGTGATGGCTTAAACCTCTATCGCGTACCGGTTGGCGGAAGGTTGTCGAGCTTTTCACAAGAATGGGCGTCGATTACGGACGACCCTTGGGTGAGAGGAGTGACTTCGGAAGGTCTAAAGATATCCTTCAAACGAAAGCCTCCATTATCTCGCAGTCCAAGTGGACTCAACTTCCGTCAAATCCGCAGAAAAGAGACGCTCTGTTATCAGAGGTGTAGTCTCTTTTAATGAAGAACGCGGTAGAGGTCGTAGAAAACCAGGAAACTCCGGGATTCTACAGCCATCTGTTTCTGGTTCCGAAACCAGACGGCTCGTTCCGTCCAGTCATAGATTTGAGCTGGATAAACAAGCTGATCATCGCTCCGAAATTTTATATGGAGACGATTCGGTCGGTCAGAGCGAGTATTCGGGTGAACGATTATGCAACAAGCATAGATCTCAAAGATGCGTACTTTCACGTCATGGTACATCCGACATTCCGAAAGTATCTACGCTTCGCAGTCCTAGGAGTGGTGTATCAATTCCGGGCGATGTGCTTCGGATTGAATCTAGCACCCTGGGCTTTCACTCGGGTAATGAACTCGGTAATGATCTATTTCCGAGCTCATTTGTCTGCAGTAACGTCAGCCTACCTGGACGACATTCTTCAGAGGTACGGCAACGAGTTAATGCTTCAGAACGATGTTCAGAATCTACTTCTATTGCTCCGACGTCTCGGTTTTATAGTAAACGAGGAGAAGTCGGATCTGGTGCTGTCCAAGTCATTCACTCATCTGGGAATGAGCTTCGAGACGCACAACAATCTCGTTCGTCTGCCGTTAACCAGAGCGAAATTAGTCAGTTGTTACGCTCGCTATTGTCTACACGCAGACAAAGTCACAGCGAGAGAATTTATGAGACTGATAGGTCTGTGCGGAGCCGCTGCGGATCTCATTCCGATGGGGCGGTTACGCACACGTCCTCTTCAAATTTTCTTGACTCAGAATTGGAGTGTGAAAATTCATTCACTCGACGTAGACGTTCGCTTGTCAGATCAAGTGAAACAAGAGATTCAGACTTGGGCAAACATTCAGTGGTTAACTCAGGGAGTTCCGCTGCAGTTGCCGGATCCGAGTTTTACCATTATGACGGATGCCAGTCAAACAGGTTGGGGTGCATCATTAATCCCAACGGATTCGAGATGCCAGGGTCTTTGGGATCCGCAATTCCTGTGCAAGCACATAAACATCAAGGAAATGATGTCAATTTGGCTTGCGTTACGTCACTGGATGAACATTATTCACAATGCTCATGTCCAAATCCTATCCGACAATACGACAGTAGTGGCGTATATACGGAATCAGGGAGGCACTCATTCAGTTCCGTTGTTCAATCTAACGGAAAGAATCCTTCTGTTTGCGCTAGAACATCACGTTCTTCTTTCGGTTCGTCACATACCGGGTCGTCTGAATGTGCTAGCAGACTCCCTTTCACGAAAGGGTCGCTTGTTGCCGTCGGAGTGGACTCTCAACAAACAAGTATTCAATCAGATTTGCTACCAATGGGAACGGCCAATGATAGATTTATTTGCGACACATCTCAACAATCAGTTGCAGACGTATGTGTCTCCGTGTCCGGATCCAAGAGCATTTGCAGTAGATGCTCTGTCGATCCCCTGGGACGGAATGATAGGATATGCGTATCCTCCAGCGCCGTTAATTCAACAAGTATTGCTAAAGATAAAACAATCTCAATGCAAGATTCTGTTGGTAGCATCTCTGTCGCCACAGAGACCGTGGATAAATCTACTCAGGTGTCTGTTGTGGGACCTACCGCGAAAGCTTCCTCCGCGGGAGGATCTTCTTTCGCAGGGGAAATCGCGCCAACTCCATCACAACCTGCAAGGTCTCAACCTTCACGTTTTTCCGTTGTGCGGTCCTTCTTGCATGGCAAGCACTTTACAGGACGAGCAGTGGACGCGATTTCTAACTGTAGGAGGACCTCCTCTTCGCTAAACTATGCGGCTAAGTGGAAGGTTTTTCGTCGTTGGTGTAGGGATCATTCTGTAGATGTATTCGATCCCTCTATACCAGACATTGCAAACTTTCTAGTATACTTGTTTGACGAAATCAAACTGCAGCCTGTTACTATTAAGGGTTATAGGTCTATGTTATCTGATACCTATGCACATCATGATAGTTTACAAATTGGATCTAATGTCTCTTTATCTAAGTTAGTTAGAAACTTCTCGATAAATAGACCCAGAACTCTTAGATTAATTCCTAAATGGAATTTAGCTTGGGTTCTTCTTAAATTGAAGGAAAAGCCATTTGAACCTCTTGGGACAGTAGATTTCAAATTCTTATCTTATAAGACAGCTTTTCTCTTAGCTTTCTCTTCTGCTAGAAGAGTCAGTGAGCTTCATGCACTATCGGTGGATGATTCTCACTATCGTAGTGTCGGGAACACTATCACCTTCACTACTAATGTGGGTTTTTTAGCTAAGAATCAGGCTCCTAATAAATATCCGGAACCTATTGTTATTAAGGCTCTTCCGTCTTCAGACGGGCGTAGGCCTTTACTCTGTCCTGTTAGAGCGTTACGTATCTATAAACAGAGATCTCAGTTCATCAGAAAGGGACGAAAACGTTTCTTTCTGTCTTTGATGCCTAATAGAAAGGACATTTCGGTCCATTCTATTGCTAGATGGATTCAATTAACTATCCGTACTGCTTATGAGAGTTTATCTTCTTCTCAGCAGTCTGTGCTTAAGATTTCCGCTCATGAAGTAAGAGCTCTTGCTACTTCTTGGGCTTATGCTAATAGTGTTGCTATTACAGATTTAATGAAGGCTGCTTATTGGTCTCAGCCATCCACATTCACGAATTTTTATCTCAGAAATATTGAGTCCATTTCTGGAGACCTGCATTGTTTAGGTCCGTTATCTGTTGCTCAGAATGTCGTCCACTAAACAGTTGCAACTATAGTTATGCAGGCTTTCTGTTCCGGCAGTGACTCCGTCCGGCTGCCCTCTTCGCTCTGGGCTATTTGACCCAGGGCAAGGGGAAGGGGGGTGGGGGGGGGGGCGGGTGTTCCCTTAGGTCACCTGCTTTATAGTGAAAAGCAAGGGAATGCCTCCTCCAAGTCAGTATTTCTGAGTCGCTTCCGGGATGGTTTTAAAGTGTAATATTAATATTAAAATTCATTCATGTCTTATTTTTAAAGTGTAGCTCGGTGTGAAGCATTTGTATATGTCAAGTGTCAAACGGGCTTTAATATACAATACTCGGACACTTTTAAATGACTATAAAGAGTCTCAATTCTCTGGACTACTTTATTTATTGGCTTACTTTAAAAATAATTAGTATAAGGGATATACTGGATGTTAATAGAGAAGATGAATATTATGGTGCTCAATTATTAAGGGTAATGTATCTTTCTAATTTAATATTAAATAAGAAAGATACATGTAAAGCCTAATACTCCTTTTCTCCTTAAGGGTTATTTCTTTATTATATAGTTGAGCTTATTGGATTTTCCTCTATGTCCTAGGCCCTCCAGCCTGTTTACGATTCAGCTAAGTCTGGGTCATTGGTACAGTATAAAAATGTTAAAAAATTTATAGTAATTTATATATTTTTTATACTTACCAATGACCCAGACGGGGATGGCCCTCCCAGGAGTTGGGAACTCTTGCCTCCCCGCTGAGTACATAGCGCTGACCAGGCACTGCCAGTAAGAATGATAATTGGCGCCAGTTTCGGGACGTCTGCGTGACTGCGCATGCGCAGTAGAGGCGTAGTATGGAGGTCCTTTAGGACATGATTTCTTTTTGTTTTGGATGCAAATTTTGGGGATTGGGGGGCAAAATTTGTGTTTGGCCCTGGTTTTGTTAGAGTTACCACCAGCTAAGTCTGGGTCATTGGTAAGTATAAAAAATATATAAATTACTATAAATTTTTTAACTTTCTAGTTATCTATATGTATTTTATAGTCAAATATGTAATTGCCTGTAAACTATACCGTTAAATAAAATATCTATCTATCTAGAGAAGGAGTGCGTTCCTCCCTGATTTGTTATGTATGCAACCACTGTCGAGTTGTCTGAAAGAATTAGCAGAGCTTGTTTCGACAGGAGATGTTTCCAGTGCTGAAAAGCTAAGAGAATGCCTAATAACTCCCTCTGATTGATGTGAATCAGCCTGATACTCTGACCAAAAACCGCTGGTCTGTAGATCCAGAGGATTCAGCGCACCACCCCTGATCGCTGGCATCTGCAATGATAATGCGATCTGGAATGGGAGCATCTAAGGAAATTCCCTGAGTGAGCCAAGTCACATCCTGCCACAGAAGCATCTGATCCCAAATGTGATTGTCCAAAGAGATGGATATGTTGAGAGGATCAAGATTCGGTCTCACAATTGTGAAGCAGGTAAAAGTGAAAAGGACGGAGATGGAGCCTGCTCAATGGAATGAGATCTGTCACTGAATTGCAGAGACTGATGAGAAGCAAGAATTCCCTCTCAGTCAGATGATTCGCTCTGTAAAAATAATGTGTGAAAGCACTGATATTCTGAGCTCTGACAAGGGGAACATGTTGAGGTGAGGTGAGTAAGAATTTCCATCCCCAGATGAGTAACAGTTTGGAAGGAACAAGATCTGACTTTTTCCAATTCAGATGAAATCCCAGTGACTGTGGAAGCTGAAGAAGGCACTGGACATCCTTCTCCAAGAGAGATTTGTCTGCATATCTCTGGAGAATGTTGTCTAGGTAAGCTGACGATGTTTCTGACGAGTGAGCCCCACGATAAGCCATGATCTGATTCATAAGATGAATGAAGACCCAAGGAGCTAAATTTAAATCGAAAGGCATGACTCTGAACTGGTAAGCAATGCCCCAGAACGAGAATCCTAGAAATCTGCAAGACTGAGGATGGATCGGAACGTGAAAATACACATCCTTGAAGTCTATGCTCGCTGTGAAGAAGAAATTCTCATGAATGGTGCTCCGGACAGATCTGAAAGTCTCCATTCTGAATTTGGGAGCTTTGATGAAAAGATTCAGATAACTCAAATCTACTACCGGCTGTAGCTGACCATTCTTTTTGGGGACCAGAAAAAGACGGCCGTAAAAACCTAGTGATTGAAGGTTGAGAATGACCTTGTTTGCTTCCTTCTCCAAGAGTGTCTGTATCTCTGTGTCTAAAAGTTGAGCTCAGTGAAGATCTGAAGGAACAGTGGTTGGAACTGGATTGCAAGTAAGAGGGGGTCTTTCTGTGAAAGAGATTCATAGACTGTACTGAACAAGTGGATGAACCCAAGGATCCGCAGAAATCTTGAACCATTGGGGACGAAAATGTGCAATCCATACTCCCACTGGAACTGATTCAAGGTGAAGACCATCACTTCCTGGTGGAGCAAGGCCTGTTGGAAGAGAAACGGCCTCCACCTTGACTATTTCTACCTTTAGATCTTCTAGACCTGGTAGAAGGCTGAGAAGGAGCTGGTTGTGATTGAGCTGAGAATCTAACCAAAGATTGACAACGGTTATAACCTCAACCCCTTCTAAAAAAGCATCTGTTATCAGTGGAAAGCTGATGCATTAGGAGCTGTTGCTGAGAAAATTTGAGAACTAGTTCTTGAACTGCGAAGATTGAGCCATCAAAAAGAAGTTTATGTGAAATAGGAGCAGAACATAACTGATTATGTTGAACACCACAGAGGGATGTGTTTGAAGCATGGCTTCCCTCCGTAAAAGCTCCAATTTAGCAACACTGAGAGCAGAAGCATTAATGGCATTCATGACATAGAGAAGGAGAGATCTAAAAGTAGCGGCAGTGTCATCTATTTGCTCATCTTGAGAAATTCTGGAAATAAGAGATGCAACAAAATGATCAGCAAAAGATAGAGTTTGTACAATTTCTCCAGATAAACCCAAAAGTGATTCACAGAGGTGAGAAGGAACACTGATGGATGTAGGCATAAACAACTTCAGTGAAGCAGCATCTTCATCTGGCACCAAAGGGGTGTCAGAAATAAACTTTCCAGGACTACTGTACTTTCTAAATCTCTTATTATGAAGACAAGCATCACTTCTACTGAAAAATGAAGACTTCGAAGCCTTAGCAGGTAACTAAGAATCGATGGAAGCAAAAGCATCATCGACTAAAGGCGACTGAAGAGGCTTAATCAATACAGAATGATTAACGGAAGTAGCCAACCTTCTTTCTACCATGGGCATTCTATGAAATGTCGGAGGAGCCTCATCAGGTTTAACCTCAAGAACGTGACAAAATCCAAAGATTCTTCAAGATCTGAAGGATGGACCTGAGTGACAGAATTATCATAGTAGTCATCATCATCACCAGTTCACCAGTTAATTAAAAACATAACTTGTTCCATTGAGTAGTCATAAGCTATTTGTGGGGGGCGGGGAGGATCAAAATATTTGAAAAATAAAAAAATTTGAATGGTATTCATTTGTGATTAGTGGTGACCATATGCAGCTGTCACATAATGCAAAAAGTTCAATGAGTTATTTTTGCTTTAGTTTTATTTTCTGGGAAAAATTTGTCACTGCAATTTCATATGCATGTTGCTTGTCATATGGTGAAATGCTTATGTGTTCGATAACTCCCAGTATGCAAGATATCTTTCATTAACTAATAAGCAAAAAATGTATGTTGCAAAACTTTAGACACATTATTGAGAATATGAGTTAAAATGAAATTTCTGTAAAATTTGTATCAAATCTTTTTTTTTACTTTAAAGTTTTCTGTCAAGCTGGACAACTTGTTGGAGTTGCTGTGTTCAGATGTTGCTGCAGATACTGTTGAAGAAGCACAACAGGCACTCATAGATTTACAAGAAAGATGTGATGCTATAAGTAAGAACACTTTTGTTAGATTATCATATTTCTTCAAAGAATTTTGACACCAAAAATAATTAATCATAGAATTCAAACAAACATATCTTTGTTTAACCCATTACCTAACATGAAAAGCAGACGACACTTGCAAACAAAATCCTTGAATAACTCATTCTTTGTCCCAAAAACCTAGGTTATGACCCCTCTTTGGAACAAGCTCGATGAGCTCATTCCAAAGAGGGGTCATAACCTATGTTTTTGAGACAAAAAATAATGAAAATTAATTGGCGATTTTTGTGGATAGCACTGGCTGGTTTTGACCATTAGGTTGAGTAAAGGGTTAATGTTCTACCACAGAATGGCCGCATGGAAATAGCTGGTGAAACAATGCAAAATATCGCAGAATATGTTTCATTCATATATAAACTATAGCACCAAGTAATGGTCTGCCCAATCTGCTATGGATTCTCAAATTTATATAAATATTTCTAAAGTTAATGAAAAACTAGAGAAAATGAAATAAATATAATTCATGTATGGATGCAATTATGATCATTCGTTATTTTCAAATAAACAAAAGTGTTTGTGATTCCCAAGTTATTTGATCAACAACATGAAGTGTGATGAGGCACTGGAACTTCAATGTACAAAATTTAAACTCAGACTTCTAAATGGGAGTGAAACAAAATCACTGGCTGGTTTTGGCCATTATGTGTTGAGTAAAGGGTTAAAGCTTGAAAATAAATTCTATATATGGATATTTATAGGAAGGGAAATTATGCTGGACGCTGCTGCATTTAGAGATTACTGCACCCTGCTTTTTGGCACTATGGCAACATGGTTCATGTGTAATTTTTGTTTTGTCTTTGACAGTTAGGGCTCCCCAGAGCCTTTTTAGCTCACCTGAGCGAAGCTCAAGGGAAGGCTTTAGTGATCACTTTCTGCCTGTCATCCATCCATCCATTGCCTGCCCATTGTCCATGTTTCCTTCATCTGTTGTCTGTCTGATGTAAGCTTTACAATTTAATATGCATGTTGCTTGTCATATGGCAATTCAGGTGATTTAAAAAGACATTGCTAGGCCCATAAAGGGCACCAGAAGGGGCACAACTCTGTTATCACCCAGAAATATTTTTTAAAAATGAAAAAATTCATCTTCTCCGGAACCACCAATCAGAATTTTTTAATATTTGGTATACAGCATCCTTATGGGGGTGGGTGGGGGGGGGGGGGGGGGGTGGGGGGGGGGCAGATTCAAATTTGTTCAAATCACATCCTTGGGTTCATAATTGGACACCCTGTAGGTGCCTGAATTTTAACATAGCACAATATAAGGAATATTCTTTAAACATTTTCTTCAGAACCATCAGTCAGAATCATTTAATATTTGGTACACAGCATCTTTGTGGGATCAGATTCAACTTTGTTCAACTCAAATCAGGCCTTTAGATTACCCCAACTTCACACCATTCACAGATGTGCCCAAATTAGAGAAGGTGTGAAGACATCAAGAAAAATATATCAATTTTCTGTGCCTATTCAACATTTGAGAGTAACTACCATCAGAATGTGATCATAGAAACACAAAGAAAGGCATGGCAATAAAACATAACAGGATAAGGCTGTTATTATACCCCCGCTTCGAAGAAGTGGGGGCTATATAGGAATCGCCCTGTACGTCCGTACGTCCGTATGTCCGTCCGTCCGTACGTCCGTCCGTACGTCTTTCCGGATATGAAATTCTTGTGTGCGCAACTCCTCCTACATTTATCATTCAATTTGGACAAAAGTTTTCAGACATCATCACTACTAAGTGAACATGCGTATATTCCAAGATTTTTGATCTGCGACAATTTTAACCAGGTTTTCTCCCTTTGACTTAGATTTATTGTGTCTTTCCATCCGAACAAATTCTTGTGTGCGCAACTCCTCCTACATCAATGAACCGATTTTGATGAAACCTTTCAAACATCATCTCTACTAAGTGAACATGTGCATATTCCAAACTTTTTAATCTGCGACAATTTTAACCAGGTTATCTCTCTTGAACTTTGATTTAATATGGGTTTCTACATGAAATTCTTGTGTGCGCAACTCCTCCTACATTTATCAATCAATTTGGACAAAACTTTTCAGACATCATCACTACTAAGTGAACATGCGCGTATTCCAAGATTTTTGATCTGCGACAATTTTAACCAGGTTATCTCCCTTTGACTTAGATTTATTATGTCTTTCCGTTCGAACAAATTCTTGTGTGCGCAACTCCTCCTACATTAATGAACCGATTTTGATGAAACCTTTCAAACATCATCTCTACTAAGTGAACATGTGCATATTCCAAACTTTTTGATCTGCGACAATTTTAACCAGGTTATCTCTCTTGAACTTTGATTTAATATGGGTTTCTGCATGAAATTCTTGTGTGCGCAACTCCTCCTACATTTATCAATCAATTTGGACGAAAGTTTACAGACATCATCACTACTAAGTGAACATGCGCATATTCCAAAATTTTTGAGCTGTGGCAATTTTAACTAGGTTATCTCCCTTTAACTTAGATTTATTATGGGTTTCTACATGAAATTCTTGTGCGCGCAACTCCTCCTACATTTATCAATCAATTTGGACAAAACTTTTCAGACATCATCACTACTAAGTGAACATGCGCATATTCCAAGATTTTTGATCTGCGACAATTTTAACCAGGTTATCTCCCTTTGACTTAGATTTAATATGTCTTTCCATTCGAACAAATTCTTGTATGCGCAACTCCTCCTACATTAATGAACCGATTTTGATGAAACCTTTCAAACATCATCTCTACTAAGCGAACATGTGCATATTCCAAACTTTTTGATCTGCGACAATTTTAACCAGGTTATCTCTCTTGAACTTTGATTTAATATGGGTTTCTGCATGAAATTCTTGTGTGCGCAACTTCTCCTACATTTATCAATCAATTTGGACAAAAGTTTACAGACATCATCACTACAAAGTAAACATGCGCATATTCCAAAATTTTTGAGCTGTGGCAATTTTAACTAGGTTATCTCCCTTTAACTTAGATTTATTATGGGTTTCTACATGAAATTCTTGTGCGTGCAACTCCTCGTACATTTATCAATCAATTTTGACGAAACCTTTCAAACATTATCACAACTAAGTGAACATACGCATATTCCCAAATTTTTGATCTGCGACAATTTTAACCAGGTTATCTCCCTTTAACTTGGATTTATTATGGGTTTTCAAATGGGATTCTTGTGTGTGCAACTCCTACTACATTAATGAACCGATTTTGAATACATGTTGCACATTGTAAATGTGTTTTTCCAAATGTAAACCATATATGTGTGGGCTCTTTAAGTATTCAGTGCTGTTCTGTGGAAGGCCACATGCAAATACAAATTTCAACAACAAAAAATGATCTTTATGTATACATTTCCTTATGGCCTTCGCCTACATGATCAGAAGTGCATTCCTCTAAAAACCCAAAGCGGGGGTATTAATCACCTTCAGTGATAGTTCTAGTTTCTGTTCTGCATGTGCCCAAATTAGAGCAAACAGGTGTGCCCAAAATAAATGAATATAAAGGCCTGCTCAAGTTCCTGGGTTCATAATTGGGTACCCTAAAGGCCGAATTTTAACTTAGTTATAATATGAGGAATATTCTTTAAACGTCTTCTTCTCTAGAACCACCAATCAGAATGTTTTAAATTTCAGTATATATCTACCTTATGGTGGTCAAATTTAGTTTTGTTCAGAGCAAGTCCCTGGGTTCATATTCGGGTTCCCTGTGGGTGCCCGAATTTTAACTCCCTGCAATATGAGGAAGAATATTCTTAAAAAATCTTCTCCCAAACCAACAATTAGAATCTTTTTTAATAACTGGTATACAACATCCTTGTGGGGGCAGATTCAAGTTTGTTCAAATCAAGTCCTGGGTTCATATGGGAGCCCAAATTTTAACTTAATGCAATACGAGGAATATTCTATAAATATCTTCTCCAGAACCTCCAATCACAATCTTTTGATTTTTGGTATACATCAATCTTAGGGTGGTTAGATTCTGTTTTGTTCAAATCAAGTCCCTAGGGTCGAATTTCAGTGCCATATGGAAAGTTTAACTTAACAGAAGATGAGAAAATTCTTTAAATATCTACTTCAGATCCACCACTCAAAATCCTTTGATATTTGGTATCCAGCATCCTTAGAATGAGGAATAACCATTTAAGATTCTTCTTCTTCAGAACAACCAATCAGAATGTTTTGATATTTGGTATGCAGCATCCATAGTGAGTTCAGATTCAAGTTTGTCCAAATCAAGTTCCTGTGTTTGTATTTGGTACCTTTCTAGCAAAAGTTGTCTCCTTATTTCTTTTCAGGCAAATGACAGGTGAATGAAATGAATTTCAATCAGTTTATACAGCACTGATAGTCCTTAACTGGTAGAGTGCTGAATTGTTTTTGGCACTCTCCCATAAATTGTAACAAGGCAAATCCTAACAGACTAAATAATGTCACTTCAAAAATGGTATGAACAACATCCCAAAAATATGAAACCTTCATGTGCTGGTATTGACACTTCAGAATAAAGCCCAAATATGGGCTTCCAGCACTCTACCAGTTAAAAACTGTCGTCAGATTCTTTGTAAAAGTGTTTAATTTGTACTTGAATTTGATTTTCTGCATTTAGTGGGAACTGTGTCAAAGTTGTTTTTTGTAGTTTTTTATGCGGGGATTTAGAATAACCTGTCCTCTTGTTTTAAAAACTATTACTTAACTTTTAATAATATAATATTATAAATTATTATGATGAATTGTCTGTAACATGGTCTGAGGTTTGTGGCTCGGAGCTTATGTTCAACCGAGACGCAAAGCGTCAAGGTTGAACATATGCTCTGAGACGCAAACCTCAGACCATTTTACAGTCAACTCATCACAATAACGTATATGTTCCAATAAGACACTACCCATAGCCCAAAACCTACGTTGTGAAACACAAGAGGTTTATTTTCTAAACCAATGATCGTTAAAAGTTGCCTTCTGCAAGGCAACTTTTAACGATCACAGGTTTAGTAAATAAACCTCTTGTATACTCATGACGGCACTGGAAAAATAATCAGTAAACCAGATAAACTCATTTCATCTTAGTTCAAATCGTAAATCGGTTTGTAATTTCAACAACACTTTATCCAGAACACCATCTTCTGCACGTGAAAAATCCAGAAAAAATGAAGTGGCTTGCTAGTCACTCCATTGATGAAGCAATTACGAAATGGGCAACATCATTTCAAATATTTCGCGTTGTGACGTCAGATGGTAACATTTGCAACTGGAGACATAAACATAAAAGAAACAGTGCCGGCTCTCATTCAATCAGAGGATTTTACTTTTTTTGGAACATAACATACTTCTGATTATTAGCTGTGACCAGAAGCTCTATGTGGCAATGTCGCTCAGTCTGTTGGTCTGTAACCCTGAGTTTTTTATCATTCCAAAAACAGGTTATTAGATGGTCTGACATTGAAATAAGGAGGGCTTAATTTTTGTATTATACTGTTTCCTCAGATTCAATTGCCTCCCATGCATTGAATGATGGCCAGAGTTTGTTGGATGAAATGTCAAGACCTATCAAAAATGCATTTGGAGTCGACATATCTCCAGATTATGCCAAAAATATAAAACATATCAAGAAAAAACTTGAAGATCTTCAGGAAAGGAAATTACGATGTGATGAATTAGTCGATGTGAGGAAGTTAAAACTCCAACAGATACTTCAATTACGTACTTGTGAAAAAGATGCTGATCAAGTAAGAAATGAAAATTTTATTGTCAATTATTGATAAGGACAACAATTACCAATATTTATTTATTTATTTATTTATTTATTTATTTATTGGGATTTAATGACACACAGTTTTACAGGTGGTGGAAGCCGGAGTACCCAGAGAGAACCACCAAGCAATAGCGAGCAACTTCGAGACACCCCAACATACTAACTCCACACAAGCAGGGTTAGCATTGGTTGAAGACAAGTGTACAGTCAATGTGCAGTATGCCTTAGTACACAGTACCACCATGCCCCATGTGGGCAATCAGGATGAAGTGCCTTGCCCAAGGACACAATGCACTTACCCCTGGTAGGGACCGAACCATGGACCTTTCAGTCTGAAGTTCAGTGCTGTAACCACTGAGCCAGCACTCTCTCAACATTTACCAATAGTTTCACTGAAACAAAAATAATGTTTTAAACACTTATAATAAAGAAACATAAAGCTGTTCAGTGTGGAAAAATAATTTTATTATGCTTTCTGCAACAATACACTGGGGGAAACAGTTTGCTCGGCAGTGAGATCCTTTTCTTTTCTTTCTAATATAGAAAAGGAAAAGTATTCACAGGCTATTCTATGGATTAGATTGTTATAATTTAAAAAAACGTTTCACAGTGGAAACAAGTGTTTCATCTTGATCAACTTGAACTTAATTGGTTGAGTGCTATAAGCCATTATCAGAGCTTTCAAAAAATGAGGGTACCAATGGAAAAGCTAACATTTTCCTTGCTCATTATTCCCCCGAAAAAAATTAGGGGGAATCTAGCCGTGACTTCGTCCGTCTGTCCGTCTGTCCATCCGGGCGTAGACGGAATTCGTGTCCGCTCCATAACTTCTTACAGCCTTCAAGGATATTAATGATACTTGGTATTATTATTGCCCACAACCAGAGGGTGTGTCACGAATAAGGTTGGAATGGCTATCAAGGCTTTTTAGGGGGGAATCAGCCACCCTTTGGTGGCCATCCTCTAGTTTTTGATATTCAGTCAAATGCGAATAATATTTTGTTTATAGAAATTTGTTTTATCATAGATTATTGAAGAGTGCCTATGTAATAAAACAAATTTGGATGAACAAATTCAGAACACCAAAAAAATGTAACCCTCAGCCAGTTAACCCTTTACCCAATGAATCGCCCACATCTGCCCGCGTAATATGCAAATTCAGCAGTTGAAAAAATTATTGTTTTTCAGAAAATTTCAACAAAACCATATCATGTGACCCCTCGTTGGAATGAGCTCATTGAGCTCGTTCCATTGAGGGGGCCACGTGATATGGTTTTGTTACAATTTTTTGAAAAGTTTAAAAAAATGATATTTAAAATAATAAATTTTGATATCATCTGCGTTGGGTAAAGGGTTAAGTAGAGTCAGTACATAGGTTTGGCAAGTCTCCATACATTTTAACCAGTTAGCATTTCAGTATGGATCCAATTAGCCAGATGCTTTTTAATTTGACCTGGTATATAATTAACATCCTGTTTTAAGATAATTCAAATAAAGCTCCAGTAGCTTTTGGGGATATGACATTAGAGTCTACTGTTTTAAGAATAGCTACAAATGTGTCCCACGGCAGTGTACGTGGAACCTTCTATTTTATTGTCCTTTACAAAACTTTTGTTATGCATATTCAACTTGTTCTCCCATCGGAGCTCCGAGAAGTGAAGCAGTGCTTGTTTACTGTGGTAAACAAGCTCTTTTTCACTGGTACAATAGGACCCAGTCACTAATGCTTGGGGTACAAGTCTTCTAAAATAGGCAACATGGGGTATAAACGATTGACTGATCTTGACTTTATCCCCATGTTGTGGTCATGATTAGGGATGGTGCATAAGTATGTGACCTTAACCACCAATAAATAAATAAATAAATAAATAAATAAATAAATAAATAAATATATTCAACTTGTCCTTTCCAAATATAATTTCCCAATTCCTTGTGTTGTTTTATATTCACTTATTGTGTCACCCAGTTTAATTGAAATTTCTACATAGATTATGAAAAATTTCATGGGTATTTTACAAAGATTAGTGTGCAAGCTCTTGAACTTGTATTAACGGGTAAAGTGCTAAATTATTTGTCAAAGGCGATTTGCAATGCAAGTGTTTTTTTCAAGATTATCATACTACAAGTAAAAGGAGCCCCAGTTTAGTAAGTTTCTGTTCATAAACAGTTATTTTGTTACACTTTATTGGAGAGTGCCTCTTGGCACTCTCCAATAAAAAGTAATAAAACAATTTTGTTTACACATTTTTGTGTTTTAACTGCTGAGAAAATGAGATAATGAATACAGTGTAATGCCACTAAAATGGCTTTCAGCACTTTTCAGTAAAGCCACAATAGTGACATCTAGCACTCAACCAGTTAATTTACTTTGATGCCTTATCATGGCCCTCCCAGGGCACTTATTTTGTGGGATAATCTTCATAGCGGCAACTTTGTTGCCATGCTCATTTCAACATAACATTTCAATACAACATAAGGATCTTTACTCCGCACAAAGTGTGTTTCTCACTGCACAGAATAGAGTTATTGTACATCCCCATTTGATGAGACTGTTATTATCCTTGATGGGTGTGGGTTTGGAAAATTTTGCTTAACCCTTTACCCAACGAATCGCCCGCATCCGCCCGCGTAATATGCAAATTCACCAGTTGAAAAAATATTATATTTTTATACTGTACCAATGACCCAGACTTAGCTGGTGCTAACTCCACAAAAACCAGGGCCAAACACAAATTTTGCCCCCCAATCCCCAAAATTTGCATCCAAAACAAAAAGAAATCATGTCCTAAAGGACCTCCATAGTACGACTCTACTGCGCATGCGCAGTGACGCAGTCGTCCCGAAATTGGCGCCAAATATCATTCTCTGTTTGGCCCTTCATCAGTCAACATCTCACTGATCTTTGTGCTTGTAAATCTCAGTTTAAAGGATGCCAGACACGTAATTCTTGGAGAAAATGTGATTCTAAGGAGGATAGAAGGAGGAGAGGAAAAAGAAGTGGCAAAAAATAATCAGGGCTGTACTTAAAATTTTTTGTTGAAATTATGTTAAGTTGCCTATTTTCGAGGCAAACGCCTCTTGTTGTCATTCTTGCTAATTGTTGCACTGCTTATTCAGTGTTTCCTCTCCCCTAACCTTCTAAAGTCCCCCCTTGCAATTCTCCCATGCTTTTGGCTTATTTTTGAGAAGTTTCATTTCTAAAAATTCCCTGGGAGAGTTGCTTGGTTACAGAATGTTTTCTGTTATTTTCCCCATAGTTACGTTTTCACCCATGGGTGTATAACGTTTGTGTTCTGCATCTTCCATCTGATATTCTGCAGATTCTCCCCTGGGAGTCTCTGTTTTGCATCAGATGGAGTGTAATTGATGACTGATTCCGGGCCAGTTTTTTCAGTGCCTGGAGTCATGTTTTCTTCTGTGTTTACACTGTTTGTTTTCATTGGCAACAGCCTTTTTTGAGGGGGGGCTGTTTGCCTTTGAGGTAGTTTATCTCATTATAAGATACATTTATATTATCCGAAAGTGTCTCATTAATTATTTTATATAATTTTAAAATTTTTGACCACACTTTGCCATCGGATCCATCGGGGCTCAACGTTACTTTTCAGCAACTTGGGCTTCTCTGAAAAAATATTTTTTCAAAATTATTTTGTTTTGCAATTGTTTTTTCATTTATTAATGGATCATGTTATTATGTATCTTTGTGTCAGGGGTTTTTGCGAGTAACTAGGACTTATTGTTGTTCTTTCACAATGAAGGGAACTTGTTCAAATTGTAATAGGAAGAAATCTTCCTCTGACTTTCATGATTATTGCATTAATTGTAGTCAGTGTTCTCGCATTAATCCCTGTCCTGTATGTGAACATTGGGATGAGAAACATTGGAAACGTGTGTCACGATATGTTGTTTCTGGAGAAAGAGCGATGCCGGCTCTTTCTCCACAAGGTCACTCTACTCTCTCAGTTTCTATTTCAGAGGAACCAGAACAGGGTGATGTTTCCATGTTATCTTCTTCAAGTGTGCGTCCGTCGTCACAAATAAATACAGAGCTAGCGGCAAAAGTGCTCATGGAGATTAGACAAATGTCGTCCGCTAGCTCGCCCGGTGTAGCGTCCATTCACCGAATGGTTCGGCAGCCGGGTTCGTCCGATGCGGTCCAAGAGGAAATTTTGGGTGATGCGAGCACTATAAAAATAATAGATGCACACCCAGTGACGGCGGATAGTGAACGAGAACGGAGGAAGCCTTTTAGTCCGGTTCCTAGCTCGTCCAGGTCCAGCCGGGCCGCGAGCGAGAGAGGCCCCTCTCTCGTACAACAACATCTGGGACCAGATGTTGTGGTACAAAATGTGTCTTTAGCGGAGCATACGTCCGTCGCTCGGGACGCTCCGTTGTATAAGCAGTCCGCAGAGACTGTTAAGGCTTCCTCTTCTCGCCGGCGCACACGACCGCACCTTGGCTGCGTGACCTCCGATATTTTGCCAGCTTCGCCGATGAAGGATTCTTCGGCGACCAGGTCACACCATCCGGCAGCCAGGGATTCGAGACCGATGGACTCCGGACGTTCGCATAGGAAAAGTATGCGGGAGCCATCTGATGCGGAGCTGCCCTCGGCAAAGCAGCGAAAGACCGCTCCTCCGCAGGTCTCGACGTCGGACATTCTAGTGCAGATAGCACAGCTTATCGCAGCATCCCAGCAGCCGACAGAGACGGTGTCGGATCGAGAATTATCCGACGGCGCTGGGTCGGTACGCTCCGCCGAAGCATCGGGGGAGGACGACCGGGAACATCGGGAGGTCCGACCGGATGGTGAAAGGGATGCGGATGAATTGGAGCTATCCCTTTCGGAACAACACAAAGCTGCCGTGGACTTCATCCGGCACTTTCTTCCTCAAGTTGTTCCGTCGGGCCAGACTGCTGCGCTTCCGGACAGGAGAATTATAGCGTCATTGGACTCTGAATTTTTTGAGCGGTTCAGGGACATCGCTCCCGAGTTTCCGTCGCAGTCCAATAATGTTGCAAGAACATTTGAATTATTGAACGACGCTATTTTTAAACTTGCTTCCAGGACGGGGAAAGCAGGCTTCTTGTCCGCAAATACTCTCAACCTGCCTTTCATTATGCAAGGAATAAATTCGACACGGCAGGTCAGGGTATACCGAGAGTTCCTCTGCGTATGGACGACGAGGCGGAAGACTTAGAGCTATCATTACCGTCGTCAGCTTCTATTCCAACCGCAGTGTTGGAAACAGCTATTGCGTCTAACAGAGCCAATTTAGATGCCTTATCTTACGCAGATCACCTTACGAAGGCGTTATCACTGCGTCTTCAAGGGGAAGAGTTTCAGGATATACAATCCTCCTTAAGACTTCTTTCAAGGGCAGTAGCTTATTCCACGTGTAACTCCGCCCTTTCAGTGGCAAATCTGGAGTTGGTTAGACGTGACGCAGCCCTGTCTACATCCACACTAGTGGATTCTAAGGTGAAGAACTCTCTTAGAGTCGCTTCGGTCTCAGGAGATCTTCTCTTTGACGGCAAGCTTTCCGCTATTTATGATAATATTAAAAAGAAAGCTAGTGATTCTCTGTTGTTTAGATCCGCTCCTAAAAGGTCGGATACAGCAGACACGAATAAGGCGGGCACTTCTGGGTCTTATCCGCCCAAGAGAGGGTCCTATAGAGGTTCCGGTGCGTCCTCTAGCTCTTATTCGAGAGACCGTCAGGATAGCGACTCTCGTTCGGGACGTCCTTCAGGCCGGGACAATCGGTCGGACGCCCCGAGGTCGACGAGGCGAGGTGCGGGTCGTGGAAGACGTGGTTTCTCCTACCACAGGCCTCGCAGATCCAGGAGGTGATGGCTCAAACCTCTATCGCGTTCCGGTTGGCGGAAGGTTGCGAGTTTTTCTCAAGAGTGGGCGTCGATTACGGACGACCCGTGGGTGAGAGGAGTGACTTCGGAAGGTCTAAAGATATCCTTCAAACGAAAGCCTCCATTAACTCGAAGTCCAAAGTGGACTCATCTTCCGTCAAACCCTCAGAAAAGAGACGCTCTGCTATCAGAGGTGCAGTCTCTTTTAATGAAGAACGCGGTAGAGGTCGTAGAAAACCAGGAATCGCTGGGATTCTACAGCCATCTGTTTCTGGTTCCGAAACCAGACGGCTCGTTCCGTCCAGTCATAGATTTGAGCTGGATAAACAAGCTGATCGTCGCTCCGAAGTTTTATATGGAGACGATTCGATCGGTCAGAGCGAGTATTCGGGTGAACGATTATGCAACGAGCATAGATCTCAAAGATGCGTACTTTCACGTCATGGTACATCCGACATTCCGAAAGTATCTACGCTTCGCAGTCCTAGGAGTGGTGTATCAATTCCGGGCGATGTGCTTCGGATTGAATCTAGCACCCTGGGCTTTCACTCGGGTAATGAACTCGGTAATGATCTACTTCCGAGCTCATTCGTCTGCGGTAACGTCGGCCTACCTGGACGACATTCTTCAGAGGTACGGCAACGAGTTAACGCTTCAGAACGATGTTCAGAATCTTCTTCTATTGCTCCGACGTCTCGGTTTCATAGTAAACGAGGAGAAGTCGGATCTGGTGCCGTCCAAGTCATTCACTCATCTGGGAATGAGCTTCGAGACACACAACAATCTCGTTCGTCTGCCGTTAACCAGAGCGAAATTAGTCAGTTGTTACGCTCGCTATTGTCTGAATACAGACAAAGTCACGGCGAGAGAATTTATGAGACTGATAGGTCTGTGCGGAGCCGCCGCGGATCTCATTCCGATGGGACGGCTACGCACACGGCCTCTTCAAATTTTCCTGACTCAGAATTGGAGTGTGAAAATTCATTCGCTCGATGTAGACGTTCTCTTGTCAGATCAAGTGAAACAAGAGATTCAGACTTGGGCAAACATTCAGTGGTTAACTCAAGGAGTTCCGCTGCAGTTGCCGGATCCGAGTTTTACCATTATGACGGATGCCAGTCAAACAGGTTGGGGTGCATCATTAATCCCAACGGATTCGAGATGCCAGGGTCTTTGGGATCCGCAATTCCTGTGCAAGCACATAAACATCAAGGAAATGATGTCAATTTGGCTTGCGTTACGTCACTGGATGGACATTATTCACGATGCTCATGTCCAAATCCTATCCGACAATACGACAGTAGTGGCGTATATACGGAATCAGGGAGGCACTCATTCAGTTCCGTTGTTCAATCTAACGGAAAGAATCCTTCTGTTTGCGTTGGAACATCACGTTCTTCTTTCGGTCCGTCACATACCGGGTCGTCTGAATGTGCTAGCAGACTCCCTTTCACGAAAGGGTCGCTTGTTGCCGTCGGAGTGGATTCTCAACAAACAAGTATTCAATCAGATTTGCTACCAATGGGAACGGCCAATGATAGACTTATTTGCGACACATCTCAACAATCAGTTGCAGACGTATGTGTCCCCGTGTCCGGATCCAAGAGCATTTGCAGTAGACGCTCTATCGATCCCTTGGGACGGAATGATAGGATATGCGTATCCTCCAGCGCCGTTAATTCAACAAGTATTGCTAAAGATAAAACAATCTCAATGCAAGATTCTGTTGGTAGCATCTCTATCGCCACAGAGACCGTGGATAAATCTACTCAGGTGTCTGTTGTGGGACCTACCGCGGAAGCTCCCTCCACGAGAGGATCTTCTTTGGCAGGGGAAATCGCGCCAACTACATCACAACCCGCAAGGTCTCAACCTTCACGTTTTTCCGTTGTGCGGTCCTTCTTGCATGGCAAGCACTTTACAGGACGAGCAGTGGACGCGATTTCTAACTGTAGGAGGACCTCCTCTTCGCTAAACTATGCGGCTAAGTGGAAGGTTTTCCGTCGTTGGTGTAGGGATCATTCTGTTGATATATTTGATCCCTCTATACCAGACATTGCTAACTTTCTAGTATACTTGTTTGACGAAATCAAACTGCAACCTGTTACTATAAAGGGTTATAGATCTATGTTATCTGATACCTATGCACATCATGATAGTTTACAAATTGGATCTAATGTCTCTTTATCGAAATTGGTTAGAAACTTTTCGATAAATAGACCCAGAACTCTTAGATTAATTCCTAAGTGGAATTTAGCTTGGGTTCTCCTTAAATTGAAGGAAAAGCCATTTGAACCTCTTGGGACAGTAGATTTCAAATTCTTATCTTATAAGACAGCTTTTCTCTTAGCTTTCTCTTCTGCCAGAAGAGTCAGTGAGCTTCATGCACTATCGGTGGATGATTCTCATTATCGTAGTGTTGGGAACACTATCACCTTCACTACTAATGTGGGTTTTTTAGCTAAGAATCAGGCTCCTAATAAATATCCGGAACCTATTGTTATTAAGGCTCTTCCGTCTTCAGACGGGCGTAGGCCTTTACTCTGTCCTGTTAGAGCACTACATATCTATAAACAGAGATCTCAGTTCATCAGAAAGGGACGGAAACGTTTCTTTCTGTCTTTGATGCCTAATAGAAAGGACATTTCAGTCCATTCTATTGCTAGATGGATTCAGTTAACTATCCGTACTGCGTATGAAGATTTATCTTCTTCTCAGCAGTCTGTGCTTAAGATTTCTGCTCATGAAGTAAGAGCTCTTTCTACTTCCTGGGCTTATGCTAATAGTGTTGCTATTACAGATTTAATGAAGGCTGCTTATTGGTCTCAGCCATCCACATTTACTAATTTTTATCTCAGAAATATTGAGTCCATTTCTGGAGACCTGCATTGTTTAGGTCCGTTATCTGTTGCTCAGAATGTCGTCCACTAAACAGTTGCAACTATAGTTATGCAGGATTTCTGTTCCGGCAGTGACTCCGTCCGGCTGCCCTCTTCGCTCTGGGCTATTTGACCCAGGGCAAGGGGAAGGGGGGGGGGGGGGGGGTGGGTGTTCCCTTAGGTCACCTGCTTTATAGTGAAAAGCAAGGGAATGCCTCCTCCAAGACAGTATTTCTGAGTCGCTTCCGGGATGGTTTTAAAGTGTAATATTAATGTTTAATTTCATTCATGTCTTATTTTTAAAGTGTAGCTCGGTGTGAAGCATTTGTATATGTCAAGTGTCAAACGGGCTTTAATATACAATACTCGGACACTTTTAAATGATTATAAAGAGTCTCAATTCTCTGGACTACTTTATTTATTGGCTTGCTTTAAAAATAATTAGTATAAAGGTTATACTGGATGTTAATAGAGAACATGAATGTTATTGTGCTCAATTATTAAGGGTAGTGTATCTTTCTAATTTAAATATTAAATAAGAAAGATACATGTAAAGCCTAATACTCCTTTTCTCCTTAAGGGGTTACCTCTTTATTTTATAATTGAGCTTATTGGATTTTCCTCTATGTCCTAGGCCCTCCAGCCTGTTTACTATTCAGCTAAGTCTGGGTCATTGGTACAGTATAAAAATGTTAAAAAATTTATAGTAATTTATATATTTTTTATACTTACCAATGACCCAGACGGGGATGGCCCTCCCTGAGTTGGGAACTCTTGCCTCCCCGCTGAGTACATAGCGCTGACCAGGCACTGCCAGTAAGAATGATATTTGGCGCCAATTTCGGGACGACTGCGTCACTGCGCATGCGCAGTAGAGTCGTACTATGGAGGTCCTTTAGGACATGATTTCTTTTTGTTTTGGATGCAAATTTTGGGGATTGGGGGGCAAAATTTGTGTTTGGCCCTGGTTTTTGTGGAGTTAGCACCAGCTAAGTCTGGGTCATTGGTAAGTATAAAAAATATATAAATTACTATAAATTTTTTAACTTTTCAAAAATTTTCAACAAAAACCATATCATGTGACCCCTCGTTGGAACGAGCTCATTGAGCTCGTTCCAACGAGGGGTCACATGATATGGTTTTGTTGAACTTTTTTGAAAAATTAGAAAAAATTATATTTAAAATAATGAATTTTGATATCGTCTGCGTTGGGTAAAAGGTTAAAAGGGTAAGATATTTAAGCCAGACATGAGGCCTGACAAGTATCGGACACAAATCACCTGCCCAAAGGAAGAGATTTCCCAATCCCATACACAAAACGCATCCGCCCACGTAATTTAAAAATTGATCAATTGTAAAGAAGTTGTTAAAAAAAATTTCCAACAAAACCATTATCACTTGATCCCTCCACCCACCCCTCAGTGGAATGAACTCATTGAGCCCATTCCGATGATGGTGGGGTCACATGATATGGTTTTGTTGAAATTCTTTTAAAAAAAAAAAAAATTAAAATAATAAATTTTGTTATCGTGTGCATTGGGAAAAAGGTTAACCCTTTAACTAACGTAATGGCCAAAACCGACCAGCACTATTCACAAAAATCGCCAGTTAATATTTTTATACTGTACCAATGACCCAGACTTAGCTGGTGCTAACTCTAACAAAACCAGGGCCAAACACAAATTTTGCCCGCCAATCCCCAAAATTTGCATCCAAAACAAAAAGAAATCATGTCCTAAAGGACCTCCATACTACGCCTCTACTGCGCATGCGCAGTGATGCAGTCGTCCCGAAATTGGCGCCAACTATCATTCTCTGTTTGGCCCTTCATCAGTCAACATCTCACTGATCTTTGTGCTTGTAAATCTCAGTTTAAAGGATGCCAGACACGTAATTTTTGGAGAAAATGTAATTCTAAGGAGGATAGAAGGAGGAGAGGAAAAAGAAGTGGCAAAAAATAATCAGGGCTGTACTTAAAATTTTTTGATGAAATTATGTTAAGTTGCCTATTTTCGAGGCATGGGCCTCTTGTTGTCATTCTTGCTAATTGTTGCACTGCTTATTCAGTGTTTCCTCTCCCCTAGCCTTCTAAAGTCCCCCCTGGCAATTCTCCCATGCTTTTGGCATATTTTTGAGAAATTTCATTTCTAAAATTTCCTGGGAGAGTTGCTTGGTTACAGAATGTTTTCTGTTATTTTCCCCATAGTTACGTTTTCACCCCTGGGTGTATAATGTTTGTGTTCTGCATCTTCCATCTGATGTTCTACAGATTCTCCCCTGGGAGTCTCTGTTTTGCATCAGATAGAGTGTAATTGATGACTGATTCCGGGCCAGTTTTTTCAGTGCCTGGAGTCATGTTTTCTAGTGTGTTTACACTGTTTGTTTTCATTGGCAACAGCCTTTTTTGAGGGGGGCTGTTTGCCTTTGTGGTAGTTTATCTCATTATAAGATACATTTATATTATCCGAAAGTGTCTCATTAATTATTTTATATAAATTTAAAATTTTTGACCACACTTTGCCATCGGATCCATCGGGGCTCAACGTTACTTTTCAGCAACTTGGGCTTCTCTGAAAAAATATTTTTTCAAAATTATTTTGTTTTGCAATTGTTTTTTCATTTATTAATGGATCATGTTATTATGTATCTTTGTGTCAGGGGTTTTTGCGAGTAACTAGGACTTATTGTTGTTCTTTCACAATGAAGGGACGTTGTTCAAATTGTAATAGGAAGAAATCTTCCTCTGACTTTCATGATCATTGTATTAATTGTAGTCAGTGTTCTCGCATTAATCCCTGTCCTATATGTGAACATTGGGATGAGAAACATTGGAAACGTGTGTCACGATATGTTGTTTCTGGAGAAAGAGCGATGCCGGCTCTTTCTCCGCAAGGTCACTCTACTCTCTCAGTTTCTATTTCAGAGGAACCAGAACAGGGTGATGTTTCCATGTTATCTTCTTCAAGTGTGCGTCCGTCGTCACAAATGAATTCAGAGCTAGCGGCAAAAGTGCTCATGGAGATTAGACGAATGTCGTCCGCTAGCTCGCCCAGTGTAGCGTCCATTCACCGAATGGTTCGGCAGCCGGGTTCGTCCGATGCGGTCCAAGAGGAAATTTTGGGTGATGCGAGCACTATAAACATAATAGATGCACACCCAGTGACGGCGGATAGTAAGCGAGAACGGAGGAAGCCTTTTAGTCCGGTTCCTAGCTCGTCCAGGTCCAGCCGGGCCGCGAGCGAGAGAGGTCCCTCTCTCGTACAACAACATCTGGGACCAGATGTTGTGGTACAAAATGTGTCTTTAGCGGAGCATACGTCCGTCGCTCGGGATGCTCCGTTGTATAAGCAGTCCGCAGAGACTGTTAAGGCTTCCTCTTCTCGTCAGCGCACACGACCGCACCTTGGCTGCGTGACCGCCGATATATTACCAGCTTCGCCGATGAAGGATTCTTCGGCGACCAGGTCACACCATCCGGCAGCCAGGGATTCGAGACCGATGGACTCCGGACGTTCGCATAGGAAAAGTATGCGGGAGCCATCTGATGCGGAGCTGCCCTCGGCGAAGCAGCGAAAGACTGCGCCTCCACAGGTCTCGACGCCGGACATTCTTGTGCAGATAGCACAGCTTATCGCAGCATCCCAGCAGCCGACAGAAACGGTGTCGGATCGAGAATTATCCGACTGCGCTGGGTCGGTACGCTCCGCTGAAGCATCGGGGGTGGACGACCGGGAACATCGTGAGGTCCGACCGGATGGTGAAAGGGATATGGATGACTTGGAGCTATCCCTTTCGGAACAACATAAAGCTGCCGTGGACTTCATCCGGCACTTTCTCCCTCAAGTTGTTCCGTCGGGCCAGACTGCTGCGCTTCCGGACAAGAGAATTATAGCGTCATTGGACTCTGAATTTTTTGAGCGGTTCAGGGACATCGCTCCCGAGTTTCCGTCGCAGTCCAATAATGTTGCTAGAACATTTGAATTATTGAACGACGCTATATTTAAACTTGCTTCCAGGACGGGGAAAGCAGGTTTCTTGTCCGCTAATACTCTCAACCTGCCTTTCATTAATGCAAGGAATAAATTCGATACGGCAGGACAGGGTATACCGAGAGTTTTTCTGCGTATGGACGACGAGGCGGAAGACTTAGAGCTATCATTACCGTCGTCAGCTTCTATTCCAACCGCGGTGTTGGAAACAGCTATTGCGTCTAACAGAGCCAATTTAGATGCCTTATCTTACGCAGATCACCTTACTAAGGCGTTATCACTGCGCCTTCAAGGGGAAGAGTTTCAGGATATACAATCCTCTTTAAGACTTCTTTCAAGGGCAGTAGCTTATTCCACGTGTAACTCCGCCCTTTCAGTGGCAAATCTGGAGTTGGTTAGACGTGACGCAGCCCTAGCTACATCCACACTAGTGGATTCTAAGGTGAAGAACTCTCTTAGAGTCGCTTCGGTCTCAGGAGAACTTCTCTTTGACGGCAAGCTTTCCGCTATTTATGATAAAATTAAAAAGAAAGCTAATGATTCTCTGTTGTTCAGATCGGCTCCTAAGAAGTCGGATACAGCAGACACGAATAAGACAGGCACTTCTGGGTCTAATGCGCCCAAGAGAGGTTCCTATAGAGGTTCCGGTGCGTCCTCTTGGTCTTATTCGAGAGACCGTCAGGATAGCGACTCTCGTTCGGGACGTCCTTCAGGCCGGGACAATCGGTCGGACGCCCCGAGGTCGACGAGGCGAGGTGCGGGTCATGGAAGACGTGGTTTCTCCTACCGCAGGCCTCGCAGGTCCAGGAGGTGATGGCTTAAACCTCTATCGCGTTCCGGTTGGCGGAAGGTTGTCGAGTTTTTCACAAGAGTGGGCGTCGATTACGGACGACCCTTGGGTGAGAGGAGTGACTTCGGAAGGTCTAAAGATATCCTTCAAACGAAAGCCTCCATTAACTCGAAGTCCAAAGTGGACTCATCTTCCGTCAAATCCACAGAAAAGAGATGCTCTGTTATCAGAGGTGCAGTCTCTTTTAATGAAGAACGCGGTAGAGGTCGTAGAAAACCAGGAATCTCTGGGATTCTACAGCCATCTGTTTCTGGTTCCGAAACCAGACGGCTCGTTCCGTCCAGTCATAGATTTGAGCTGGATAAACAAGCTGATCGTCGCTCCGAAGTTTTATATGGAGACGATTCGATCGGTCAGAGCGAGTATTCGGGTGAACGATTATGCAACGAGCATAGATCTCAAAGATGCGTACTTTCACGTCATGGTACATCCGACATTCCGAAAGTATCTACGCTTTGCAGTCTTGGGAGTGGTGTATCAATTCCGGGCGATGTGCTTCGGATTGAATCTAGCACCCTGGGCTTTCACTCGGGTAATGAACTCGGTAATGATCTACTTCCGAGCTCATTCGTCTGCGGTAACGTCGGCCTACCTGGACGACATTCTTCAGAGGTACGGCAACGAGTTAACGCTTCAGAACGATGTTCAGAATCTTCTTCTATTGCTCCGACGTCTCGGTTTTATAGTAAACGAGGAGAAGTCGGATCTGGTGCCGTCCAAGTCATTCACTCATCTGGGAATGAGCTTCGAGACGCACAACAATCTCGTTCGTCTGCCGTTAACCAGAGCGAAATTAGTCAGTTGTTACGCTCGCTATTGTCTGCACGCAGACAAAGTCACGGCGAGAGAATTTATGAGACTGATAGGTCTGTGCGGAGCCGCTGCGGATCTCATTCCGATGGGGCGGCTACGCACACGTCCTCTTCAAATTTACCTGACTCAGAATTGGAGTGTGAAAATTCATTCGCTCGATGTAGACGTTCTCTTGTCAGATCAAGTGAAACAAGAGATTCAGACTTGGGCAAACATTCAGTGGTTAACTCAAGGAGTTCCGCTGCAGTTGCCGGATCCGAGTTTTACCGTTATGACGGATGCCAGTCAAACAGGTTGGGGTGCATCATTAATCCCAACGGATTCGAGATGCCAGGGTCTTTGGGATCCGCAATTCCTGTGCAAGCGCATAAACATCAAGGAAATGATGTCAATTTGGCTTGCGTTACGTCACTGGATGGACATTATTCACGATGCTCATGTCCAAATCCTATCCGACAATACGACAGTAGTGGCGTATATACGGAATCAGGGAGGCACTCATTCAGTTCCGTTGTTCAATCTAACGGAAAGAATCCTTCTGTTTGCGTTAGAACATCACGTTCTTCTTTCGGTCCGTCACATACCGGGTCGTCTGAATGTGCTAGCAGACTCCCTTTCACCAAAGGGTCGCTTGTTGCCGTCGGAGTGGACTCTCAACAAACAAGTATTCAATCAGATTTGCTACCAATGGGAACGGCCAATGATAGACTTATTTGCGACACATCTCAACAATCAGTTGCAGACGTATGTGTCTCCGTGTCCGGATCCAAGAGCATTTGCAGTAGACGCTCTGTCGATCCCTTGGGACGGAATGATAGGATATGCGTATCCTCCAGCGCCGTTAATTCAACAAGTATTGCTAAAGATAAAACAATCTCAATGCAAGATTCTGTTGGTAGCATCTCTGTCGCCACAGAGACCGTGGATAAATCTACTCAGGTGTCTGTTGTGGGACCTACCGCGGAAGCTTCCTCCACGAGAGGATCTTCTTTCGCAGGGGAAATCGCGCCAACTCCATCACAACCCGCAAGGTCTCAACCTTCACGTTTTTCCGTTGTGCGGTCCTTCTTGCATGGCAAGCACTTTACAGGACGAGCAGTGGACGCGATTTCTAACTGTAGGAGGACCTCCTCTTCGCTAAACTATGCGGCTAAGTGGAAGGTTTTTCGTCGTTGGTGTAGGGATCATTCTGTAGATATATTTGATCCCTCTATACCAGACATTGCAAACTTTCTAGTATACTTGTTTGACGAAATCAAACTGCAGCCTGTTACTATAAAGGGTTATAGATCTATGTTATCTGATACCTATGCACATCATGATAGTTTACAAATTGGATCTAATGTCTCTTTATCGAAGTTGGTTAGAAACTTTTCGATAAATAGACCCAGAACTCTTAGATTAATTCCTAAGTGGAATTTAGCTTGGGTTCTCCTTAAATTGAAGGAAAAGCCATTTGAACCTCTTGGGACAGTAGATTTCAAATTCTTATCTTATAAGACAGCTTTTCTCTTAGCTTTCTCTTCTGCCAGAAGAGTCAGTGAGCTTCATGCACTATCGGTGGATGATTCTCATTATCGTAGTGTTGGGAACACTATCACCTTCACCACTAATGTGGGTTTTTTAGCTAAGAATCAGGCTCCTAATAAATATCCGGAACCTATTGTTATTAAGGCTCTTCCGTCTTCAGACGGGCGTAGGCCTTTACTCTGTCCTGTTAGAGCACTACGTATCTATAAACAGAGATCTCAGTTTATCAGAAAGGGACGGAAACGTTTCTTTCTGTCTTTGATGCCTAATAGAAAGGACATTTCAGTCCATTCTATTGCTAGATGGATTCAGTTAACTATCCGTACTGCTTATGAAGATTTATCTTCTTCTCAGCAGTCTGTGCTTAAGATTTCTGCTCATGAAGTAAGAGCTCTTTCTACTTCCTGGGCTTATGCTAATAGTGTTGCTATTACAGATTTAATGAAGGCTGCTTATTGGTCTCAGCCATCCACATTTACTAATTTTTATCTCAGAAATATTGAGTCCATTTCTGGAGACCTGCATTGTTTAGGTCCGTTATCTGTTGCTCAGAATGTCGTCCACTAAACAGTTGCAACTATAGTTATGCAGGCTTTCTGTTCCGGCAGTGACTCCGTCCGGCTGCCCTCTTCGCTCTGGGCTATTTGACCCAGGGCAAGGGGAAGGGGGGGGGGGGGGGGGGGGCGGGTGTTCCCTTAGGTCACCTGCTTTATAGTGAAAAGCAAGGGAATGCCTCCTCCAAGTCAGTATTTCTGAGTCGCTTCCGGGATGGTTTTAAAGTGTAATATTAATGTTTAAATTCATTCATGTCTTATTTTTAAAGTGTAGCTCGGTGTGAAGCATTTGTATATGTCAAGTGTCAAACGGGCTTTAATATACAATACTCGGACACTTTTAAATGATTATAAAGAGTCTCAATTCTCTGGACTACTTTATTTATTGGCTTGCTTTAAAAATAATTAGTATAAGGGATATACTGGATGTTAATAGAGAACATGAATGTTATTGTGCTCAATTATTAAGGGTAGTGTATCTTTCTAATTTAATATTAAATAAGAAAGATACATGTAAAGCCTAATACTCCTTTTCTCCTTAAGGGGTTACCTCTTTACTATATAGTTGAGCTTATTGGATTTTCCTCTATGTCCTAGGCCCTCCAGCCTGTTTACTATTCAGCTAAGTCTGGGTCATTGGTACAGTATAAAAATGTTAAAAAATTTATAGTAATTTATATATTTTTTATACTTACCAATGACCCAGACGGGGATGGCCCCATCTGGAGTTGGGAACTCTTGCCTCCCCGCTGAGTACATAGCGCTGACCAGACACTGCCAGTAAGAATGATAATTGGCGCCAATTTCGGGACGACTGCGTCACTGCGCATGCGCAGTAGAGGCGTAGTATGGAGGTCCTTTAGGACATGATTTCTTTTTGTTTTGGATGCAAATTTTGGGGATTGGGGGGCAAAATTTGTGTTTGGCCCTGGTTTTGTTAGAGTTAGCACCAGCTAAGTCTGGGTCATTGGTAAGTATAAAAAATATATAAATTACTATAAATTTTTTAACTTTCTTTATTTTTTTCATTTTTTGTCTCAAAAACACAGGTTATGACCCCTCTTTTCAATGAGCGCATTGAGCTCGTTCCAATGAGGGGTCATAACCTATGTTTTTGAGACAAAGAAATGCAGAAAATTAGTTATTCAAGAATTTTCTTAGCAAGAGTCATCTGCTTTTCATGTTAGGTAAAGAGTTAAAGTATTGAAAAAATGAGAAAATGCCGAGATACACCAAGACACAGCTCATTACATTGACAATTACATGACATTGCTTTGTGTATGTTTCAGTGAGCTATTCCTGTATACTTGGTTTATTGTGAGCATGTGTAGACACATAGAATAAAAACCATGTTGCTTGATTGAGCAGTTTATATTCTGGTTTATCATTCTGGATTAAACCATCTAAACCTTCTTGAGAGCAGGGTTATCTGATTTATTATTGTATTCTTGACATGCACAGTGGAATGCACATAAAAGTTCTAGGCATCGCACATCAACAGTAAAAACATATTCTGATTTCGAGTGTCGAAAAAAAAATAAACAGCGTAAGGTTCATGAAAAATACTATAACTAAAGAGAGAGAAACTATAAAAAAGTTAATAACGTTTATTTAGCCCATAAAAGTGGCTTTTTAAATATATTCGATTCTCATCTGAAAGGGTGTTTTTCTCTCAGAAAAATTGTTACAACTTCAGAAGATCCTTTCTGGCCATTTTATTTCCATGATAGCAGTAATGCAATTTCTGACACCATAACTGGAAAGATTCTTGTGAGGGCATTTTTAATGATTGTTTTCTCAGATTGTTTAAAAATGAAAGCAGGGATATGTTTCCTACGCTTTGGATATCCCCCTCCTTACAATGCGTTCATTCTTTGCATTTCCTAGCGACATCAAGCAGGGGTTTACATGAAATAGTATTCACATTAAACATATCGTTCTATTGGGATTTCAAAACCACAGTTTAGGTTTACATAGAATAGTAAACCAAGTAAACCAGAATAGTTCATTGAAACGTAGCCTTTGTCATTCATTGGTGTGTGAGATAGGCTACCTCACCCAGGTATATGTCTTGGTACATGCATGCCTCACTTGGTAGATAGTAGAAAGTACATTCCTTTTGTGTTTGTCAAAACTTGTTTCCAAGTGCTAATATTAACCAATGTACATTGTTGTCATGAGTTAACCCTTTACCCAACGCTGACGATTTCAAAATTTATTATTTTAAATATCATTTTTAAAATTATTTCAAAAAATTTCAACAAAAACATATCATGTGACCCCTCTTTGGAACGAGCTCGATGAGCTCGTTCCAAAGAGGGGTCACATGATATGGTTTTGTTGAAATTTTTTGAAAAGTAATATTTTTTCAGCTGCTGAATTTGCGTATTACGCGGGCGGATGCGGGCAATTCATTGGGTAAAGGGTTAACTCTAGTTTATAGTCAAAAAATTGAAAATTTCAGGCACCTGACTTGGTACGTACATCTCAGTTGGTAGATGTGAGAAAGGGCATTTCTTTTGAGGTTTTGAAAACTCATTTCCAAGCGCTTTTATTAACCATTATTATATATTTTATAAATAACCACATTTCTATTGGCTGGATCTTATACACGTGACTGGTACTTAAAAATCTTTGTACACCAGTGAATATCAACTTTCTAAATATAGCTTTGGGAAATCCCCTCTCTAGTTCTATTTCATTTGACGTGCATGCACAGTCAACTGGACTTCTGTCTCATTTTTATGTTATTCTGCAGATGATAACTATTTTATTATTGAATAAAAGTATTTCTGGTTGATATAATTGAACTTTTAATTGACAAATAGAAGATTATTTTTTTTTGAGGATGGTGTATACAATAAAACAGTTATGGACTTTTGTGGTGGTAAATATAATTTGATATGAACCTAAAAAACTTATATTGACCGAGGTTGATTCCTCGGCCAATATAAGTTTTTAGGCTCATATCACATCATATTCACCACCACAAAAGTCAAAAATTGTATAATGTAGAATCTTGTCATGAGTTCACTCTTTACTTTATAGGCAATAAATTGGATATTTGAGCTGGTTGATGTTGTGACATACAATCATACAGAGATGGGGCGAACTGCTGAAGAAGCAGAGGCATTACAGTCTGATCATAAAAAATTTGAGGCCACAGCAAAGGTATTCTTTTGTTATGTTAGATTTGTGTTCAAAGAGAAAATAAATGAACAGGTTTAACTGTTCCTCTGTTGTATGTTTGGAATAGAAGCTTCTTGTGTATGTTTGATGTGCTGATGAAATGCTTTGTAACTCACTCTTTGAAAGGGTTCTTTGCACATTTTATAAATATTATAAGAAACAGAATTCCTAAAATTTGATCATGTTTATACATAACACAGTTGATGTCCATGATCCAAGGGTGTCCTGATGTAACCTTGTGTCCTGATCTTAATCCATGGTCATCCTTCCTAACTTAATGTCACAGACAAAAAAACTTTGATCTTGTACTGTTCTTGCCAGTTTCATGTAATCCGATTCCTTTGACAGATTTCTTCAACACTTCACACAATTGTTGTATGCGAACCAAAAGTAATCTTGAAATTCACCCAGAGTCATACCTCCAAGGTCAAGGTCACAGGAGCATTTAAAAACTGCTGTACAGTATTTTTCAGACTTTTTTATTATGCCTGACCTTAGGGGGGGGGGGGGGGGGTGGGGGGGACATTATGTTTTCACCATGTACATCTGTCCACCATCCATCCATCATTCCATCCATCTGTCCATCCCTCCATATATCTGTCTCGCCATCCCTGATTGGTAATCTGATAAAATTGACAGATCTGTACATAGAGGGTATTTACATGGATATAGATGATTGTCTTGTGAGTTTATAAACATAATTTCCTTCAAATGAGATAATCATTTGTATCCTCACAAAAAACACTAGTTTTTCTTTTTATTGAGTGTGCTTCAGAAAAATTACAGACCTATTTAATAAAGCTATTGATGAGTCATTCATAACCCAAATAATTTGCTTGTATAAAAAATTTAGTTCCCAACACAAAATTCTCAAACAGGTCCAAATTGTTTTAGGATAAGAAGTTATAAGGAATTTAATAAGAAAGGAATTGCCGCAGATAGTTTAGTCAATGATGTTTGGATGACTTATTGGGATGATTAGGCTTGAAATTAAAATACGTCAGATTTTTCTGAAATTTTTAGTATGTTGTAGAGCAAAAAAAAAATGAAGAGATAGCTGTTTTTTTTTTTTTGTTTTTCGATTTGGTGCCATGTTAACGTTACTTCAAACTTTAGCCTATTTTTGACATATTTCAAAATGCTGTCTTCTGATTCATGTAACTCTGTATTAAAAAAAATACGGCTTTCAATCTTCATAAACTTTTTTTCTACTTATTTGAAAATGTTCAATGTTCTGTTTTTATTTCAAATTTTTATTGGCGATGGAAGTCCGTAAACTGAAAAATTATATTTCACTCCAACATTTTAAATTAAATGACATAATATTACTAAACATACAGAATACAGACACCTTGACCTCTTTGTTGTCCTGCTCTGTGGATGGGCTGACTCTTATCAAGGCGTGTAGTTCGTTGGATGACTTCTGGAAATTCACCTTGTGATTTCAAAACCTTCTAGTATTTTCAATTGGAGTTCAACAGTTTTAGTGAATTATATGGCATTCTGGATAATTTCTTTTTACTTAAATGTCATGTTGCCATGAAACCAATTCTATATATTTTCCTCTAGGAAGATTTTAACTTTGCAATTTTTTACATTTTATTGATTATTTACAGCTGAGCATATAATAAAAAATAATATCTATTTCCATTGTTTGACCATCATCGATCATACAAACATATTGATTGATTGATTGATTGATTGATTGATTGATTGATTGATTGATTGATTATAGGAATGCTCATTGAGAATGCATTTAACACTTAAAGACCCATTTCCGAATTTTCTGACCTCAGAACAGGTGCCCTTAACATGCCATCATGAGGAGGTCCTGCTGTCAATAGACAAATTACCTAAGCAGTGGTTTCTAGTCAAGTCTTGGCTGCCTTAACAGGCAGCCAAGACTGAACTAGAAATCACTGCTTAGCCATTAGATGTATAGAGACTGTGGAATGGTGGGAATTCAAGACACTTCCCCAGGCCCTTGAGGGTTAAAGAATCATTGTCTGCTATTAGTATTATCACTAAAATAAAATCTGTTTCCATTGTTTGACCATCATCAATCATACAAACATGTTGATTGATTATTGAGAATGCATTTAAAGAATCATTGTCTGCTGTTAGTATTACCACTGAAGAAAAACAAAGAGAAATGCTCTTGTAGGTAACCTACAACTTTCGTCCACCAGTGTCATAAGCTTTTCCATTTGAGATAATAGTTAAGAAAAATAACAATGTGGTTGCTACTCCACATGTACCATTTGTCAGTTCTGCCAAAACAAGAAAGTTTTTTGAGATCTGTACAGAGCAGGTGGTCATATAGAGACATATCTTACCCCCTCCCCCTACAAGTATCTGGGAATTTCATTGGTTCAAAGACGTCACATGCAGACTGCATATAAAACCATATACTGCCTGTCAACATCAATATACGCTGACATCTGTGGGTAATCTCCTCTTTGTTCATTGATTATTCAAAATGGCTGCAGCCGATAAATGCTTCAAGTTGAAAGATTGAGTGTTGGAAGCCCATATTTGGTCTGAAGTGCAGGCTAGGCAACTTAAAAGGCTTCATATTCTGTGGATGTGTGTCATGTTACCTTCGAAATGAAACTGTTTGGTATGTATGAATTCGCTCCAGTCCAATATGAAATTAACTGACACCATATATACCATATTTGGCCACCAACAAACTGTGTAACTAATAATATCCTTTGATACATACAGCTTGGTACCTTTGGGAGGTTTTCCTAGGATATTTTGTGCTCCTCTGTATTGTCCCTCTATGTTTGTTTTAGGGAAACATTTTTAGGAATATTCTTGTACATCTGAAAGATAGTAGATTTAAGGAAGAAATGAATTTCACAATAAACTTTTTGTTCTGCTTGAGGAAGCCCTGCCAGCATTGAAGTTACAAATGTAATTCAGTGGAACCCTATTAATTGAATAGCCACTTTACCAATGAAAATTATTCAATTAAGAAGAGTATTAAATATTATATCTTGTTTGACAGCACTCCATGAGGTCTCTCAAACAAAATATAATAGATTGAATACCTGTATTGAATGTACTGAGGCCAAATAGGTCTATAAACAAAGAAAAACTGGGGAGAGTCAGGGTAATTTCTCGACAGGTTACAAGATTGTTTTATTCAATTAACAGGAGTTTACTGTATAACCTATTTTCAATTAATGGGTCAAATTATTACTGGAGGTATGGTAAATGGTTTTGTGTTGGGAATTATATTCAATTAACAGGGTTATTCAGTTAAGAGATATCCAATTAAGTGGGCTGCACTGTATGCACCTCTGATGGTCTTGTGATATTTTATACTGTATACCAATGGCCCAGACTAGCTGGTGCTAACTCAAAAATATCTAGGGCCAAACACAAAGTTTGCCCCTCAATCCCCCAAATTTGCATGCAAAACCGAAAATTTGAAGTCCTATCTGGCCCTCCATACATTTACTCTCCACGCATGCACAGACGCTAGGATGTCACCGAAACTGGCGCCAACATCATTCTTTGTTTGGCCCTTCTGTCAGATAACATCAAAGTGACATCTGTGCTTTTAAATCTCAGTTTTAATGATGCCAGACACAAATCAGTTGTTATTTTGGTGGATCCATGGACACAACTGGATGAAGGAATGAAGAAACGGTGATTTAAAACGTTCAGGGCTGTAATTTTATAATATTTATAAAAATTAGTTCATGTTCCCCAATTTCGGGATATGGGCCTGACGTCATCATTGATTGATAATGATGACGTCAGGCCCATGTTTGTTTAGTATTCCTTCCCTACCTTCCCTTGATCCCACCAGTTAAGCTCTCAAGCTTTTTGGCTTCTTTTATTGAAATTTTTTTATAAAATTTCTTGGGAGTTTAACATATTATACAGAAGATTATTCTGTACATCCCCAGGATTACGCCTTCACCCTTGGGGTGTTTAGGTGTTTTGGTCATGCATCATACATCCATTGTATCATTGTTTCTTCTGATGAAGATCTTGCTTTACATCGGATAGTCTTGTTTTTGTCACGGACTCCGGCCGTGTTGCCTGGGGTCTTGTTTTCGTTTTTTTATGTTTTGAAGTTGTTTACATTGACAATGCTCTAGGTAGTTTCCTATTATTTTTAAGGAACGACAGTTGCAAGTAACATTAAATATTCTGATAGTGTGGTAGTTAATTTATGGCATATTATTATAATTTTGTCCACACTTAGGCTTTTTTGGGCTCATCATTCCCTTTAGGAACTTGGGCTCTTATATAAGAAAAATTAAAAAAAATTTTTTTTTTATTTTTTGAAGGAATTTTTCTTTTGGATGTATTTATTTCATCGATTGTATTTTAATGTTATCTTATATTTATGTAGATTTGGTGGTAGTACAATTGACCTATGTTAGATTTTAGATATAATATTTATCTAATAGTAGGACAAATAAGAAGAAGCCTTTCCTCTATTTACTTGGTCGTTGTCTTGCTTATAGTCGATGTACTACCACTAATTCTTGCTGCATGTGTCAAATTTTGATAATGTTGATAATGGGTGTCATGGTTTGTGTTAGGCGAGTGGACACTATCGGTCTTCTCGCGGCAAGGGGACACTGCTGGTCCTCTCGCCAAAATGTCACTATAGTTTTTTAGTTTTTATTTACAGAGGAACAAGAACATGGAGTGGGATCGTGACGCCGTCAGAGAGTGTGCTTCCATTGTCGCATTATACTATTAGCTCTAGCTGAAAAGTGCTCAATGATATAAGACAAGGGCTAGGCCTTAGAATATAGGGTTTACGTCCCTTGTCTCCAGCTAGCTCAACCGGCAGATCTATCACGCAGAATATGGGTGGTGTGACGCCGGGTATGTCCTTTGCGGTCGAGAAGAGGAACAAGGGTGTAGAGATCATTATAAAAATCCGAACATGCTCACCCTGCGATGATGGAAAGGAGGAAGCAGACAAGTTCTGAGGTATGCTCGTCCAGGTCTACCATGATTACGAGCAAGAGAGAGGCCCCTCTCTCTTATAACAACATACATCTGGGGTCAGAGGTTGTTGGTAGAAACTTGCGTCAGTTGGAGCTTACGTCCATGCCTTCCTGTCTGGGACGCTCCTTCTAATAGGCTGCCAGGGTCGGCTAGTCTTGCGGCTTCCTCTATGTCCGATAAGCTCACACTACCGCACAAAAAGTCCATTGTCGCATTTAGACAGGGCTAAAAACCATGGTGTATGGTTTTAGTTTCCTGTCACCAGCTACCTCGACTGATGAAGCAGTTACTCAGGCCTCTGAGAACTGACGCAGTTGGACTACAATATACAATTAGAGCTATATAAGACAAGGCCCCACATATAAGACAAGGCCCCACATCACAGATCATGTGATTTTCACCCTTGTCACCAACTAGCTCAACCGGTGCTTCTTTCACTCAGTATATGGGTGTCATGATGACAGATAAGTCCATAGGGTCGAGGAGAGAACAAGGGTGGAGTGAGTACTATAATATACAATTGTGCTCTCCCAGCGATGACGGAAGGAGGAAGCCGGCAAGTTCTGAGGTACGCTCGTACAGGTCTGCCAGGACCGCAAGCCTAGAGAGTTCTCTCTCTCTTACAGCATTATCTGGGGACAGATGTTGTTGGTAGAAACTTGTGTCAGTCAGAGTTTACGTCCATGCCTCTTTTCTGGGACGTCCCGTCTAAAAGGCAGCCGGGGTCGGCTAGTCTTACGGCTTCCTCTACAATAAGGTTAAAGTGCTCTTTATATTGCACAGGGCTATAAACCGCGATGAGTGGTTTCAGTTCCCTGTCGCTGGTGAAGCGGTTACTCTTGAATATGAGGACCGTGACACCAGGTGTGTCACATTTACGTAGCAAATCAGAGCTAGCGGCAAAAGTGCTCAATGATATAAGACAAGGGCCTAGACCTTAGAATATAGGGTTTACAACCTTGTCTCCAGCTAGCTCAAAGGGTGCTTCTTTCACTCAGAATATGGGTGTCATGACGCCAGATATGTCCGTAGTGGTCAAAGAGAGAACGAGGGTGTAGCAAGCACAATAAAATCCAATCATGCTCACCCTGCGATGATGGAAAGGAGGAAGCCGGCAAGTTTCGAGGTATGCTCGGCCAGGTCTCCCTGGACCGTGAGCAAGAGGGAGCCCCCTCTCTCTTTTTACAATGTCTGGGGCCAGATGCTGTTGGTAGGAACTTGCATCATTCAGAGCTTACGCACATGCCTTTTGTCCGGAATGCTCCATTTAATCTGGCTTCTTCAGTGTCTACCAAGCACTCCCGACCGCACCTTGGCTAAGTGACTTAGTGATATCTCAGGCCTCCGTAACAGACTTGCTGTCGCAAATTGCACAGCTCACCGCAGTATTCCTGCTAAGGCAGAAGCACTCAACGTCAATCTCAAAACTTGAGCTGTTGAATGATGCTTGAACGGGCCAGTCATCTGCCTGTTCAGATGCTGGTGACCGTGATTCTAAACTGAGTTATACGAATGATGAGAGGGATACGGATGAGAATAACCTTCCCTTTCGGAACAACTCATGGATGATATGTATACTATACATCATCGTTTCCTTGAACTTGTTCCAGTGAATCACAATGCTGCGAGTAATTGTGAGAAACCGCTAGCATTGTTAGACGCTGACTTCATCCAGACAAAGAGCAGGATAATAAGATCTCTTTCCGGTTAAGTCTACACGGGTGTCACAGGTCTTCGATTATGTAGGCGACGCCATATTTAATTTCCTGTGGGAAGAAGTAATATGGTTTCTTATCATCATTTGTATTTTAACCGTTTTTTGATCACATACATTTAAAAAATGACCGGGGAAGATGTGTTGAGAGTTTCTCTTCATTGAATGAGCAGGCTAAGATCTTAGTTGTAGCCTTACCTTCATCATTTTGCTGTTTGCTCGGACACAATTGAGAAGATAATTTCTTATTCAGAGCGAATTTAGACTCAGGGTCTTATGTACTTCAATTTTAAGTACTGTGATGCAATGTCTATATGGAAAGGAATTTTGTGGACGTTTGTACCTTTTAAAAAAATTCTTTCCAGGCCTATTTATCATATATATCTCTGTCTTAACAGATGTTAAGGGGGAGCTATTCTGATGTGACGAAGCCTTGCATCGTCACAGTTAATATTTGACTAGATGGAAAACTCGCTACAGGTCGCTTTATTTTTCCAGGCACTAAGTCTTTGATGGTAAGCTTTCATTAATGTAGGATTGAGCTACAAGAAAGCATCAATTCTTGGCTCTTTAAGTTGGGGTCTAATTGACCAACACCAGCAGAAAGACTAGGAGAGGTTGTCCTGGACACAGATCATCTATAAGGACTCATAGCGAAGGTTTCGCTATCCCTCCTATATATTACTTTAGGGATTGACTATACAGCCACTTGGATAAGGGGTTTAGGTCTCTTTGAGATCAGACACCCCAGAGCCGGTGGCTTGAGGCTCTTATAGAGCTTGGTCTGACCGATTTTGACTGGAACTGGACAATTAGGTTATCTATAATAATCTTTCAGTCGAAAAGCGAGAGTTTGGTGATGCAGCGAGTATAGTTCTTCAGATCACTTGAATAATGAACTAGATAATGTCTCATGGGATGAATGATAGGATACATGTATCCTACAATTCATTTTCAACAGGCTGGTTCGTCTGTTGTTTCACAGAGCGAATTAGCCAGTTGTTTGCCTCGCTTTTATCTTTTATCCGACGCATTAACAGCGGAAAATTTTATGCGTTGGATGGGGTTGTACGGAGCGGCTATGAATGTTATTTCAATGAGTTGCTGATGCACACGTCCCTCCTGTTATTCTTAACTGGAGTGGTAGACGTTTTTCGCTCTAGACCTATTTTGTTTTAGCAAATCATCTAACATCAAGTCAAGTTTGGGCGTATATTTAACGGTTTTCTCAATTATGACGGACATGAGTTCATATATTGAGTTACAATCCTGAGACCGATGGGTTAATGCTACATCATTGAATTTATATTATTAGCAATCATGTATTTATAGACGCAGATCAGAGTTTATCAGAAGAGAAGAAACGCTTCTTTCGTCATTAATTTCCAATAGAAGGGACATTTCTTTTCATTCTATTGCTAAATGGATTCAATTAGCTATTCGTACTGATTAGGAAAATTTATCTTCCAATCAGCAGTCAGTGCTTATGATTTCAGCACATGAAGTAAAAGTGCTGGCAGCATCTTGGGCTTATTCTAACTGTATGGCTGTTACATGATCTTATGTAGGATCACTTCAGGATAGTTAAGTTTGCAGCGCACAGGAATAATAGTTTCCAACATTTGTGTCGCCAGTATTGGGCATTTGAGCACATACAATTGACGCTCAGCCGTATTCACGGGAATGAATGATAGGACATGAGTAACCTTCAATTCATTTGTTTCTATTGATTACATTGAGGTTAAAGTGTCTGTTATTGAACATTCGCCAGAAGCTTCCCCCACGAGAGAGTTTTCTTCTTCAAGGGAAGTTTTGTTCTTCACGTCATTCTCCGCTCTCAGCGGCATAACGGAGTATGTCAGACATGAGGGAGCTTTGCAGTTACTGTATTTTTGCTGTCTGGACCAGCAATGATTAAGTAATGTGGGTGAAGAGGCTTCGACATAAATTTAAATCCCCCCCCCCCCCCCCACACTCACACACTGTCGCGTATATATATCTTAATACATACATACTATGCGTTTGGGTCGTGTTGCATGGTGCCATCATAGGCATATACGCAGTTTTTTTGCATTAGTCTCCGGTGTTTATTTTCTGATTTCTAATATACAAGCACTTATTAAATAAGTGCGTAACCACTTAGTGGTTTTTTAGATGATTACAGACTGAATTTTAATGCACTCGCACAATATTTTATTACGCTTTCGCCTTGGTGGACCTTGAAATTATTATATATTTCGGGGGCGATCTGTGTTGGAGCCAGTTAATCATACATACCTCCATTTCTGGATCCTGGTCTCTATTTTGTCGGTTCTCAAATTGCATATTCTCACGTGTTTATAATTGTAGATACCAAATAGTACACGTTGGAGAGTGTTCTTACCAGATTTAATTTTACAGAGGCTGTCTGTGAATGCTCTTTGAAGCGTGTTTTCTATGCAGAGATTGTTCATCATATCTCGCTTTAATATGTGTATGTTATATTATTATTTCACTGATTTCGTCGTACCTGTAAATGCCGTCTGCAGTGCATATTTTGTAGCGGATAAGGTTATTTACCGAAATTGTCGCTATAACCTTGACTTGTGAAGTGGCATTAAGCACCATTTATTATTCATGAATTAATTCCTGAATGCCTGATTAATATTTATTTATATTGTTTCCTGGTACCGCTTATTGATTCCACAGCTCTCCCCTTTCTTTTGAAGATATGTTAAAAAAAGTGGGGGGGGGGGGGGGGCATTTTCTCCACTTCTCTGGCTTATTGGATATGTAACTATGAAGGAAGCTGTTTTGTCCGTACTATATTCGGCGATCAGCTGTAGTATTATTGTATGGCATAAGTTTATGGGCAGTTTTCTCTCTCAAATATGCCATCCTAATTTTTAGGGCTTAGTCCAGACTAGCCTTAAAGATTGTTATGTCGTTACATCCTAATTAGCATGATTTCATGCTCAGATTTAGGATTTACATAATTGGGATCCATATTAGGATATATCCCTTCTATTATGGTATAAAGAGACATACATGTAAATTCTAATTATTCTAATTTTCTTCATCATGGATTGAAGGATTTGATCTATGTTAATCTACTATTTTGGAAGTTCTAGGCCCTCCACCTTTTTACGATTCAGCTAGTCTGGGCCATTGGTATACAGTATAAAAATATGAAAACATTTAAAGTAATTTCTATATTTTTTATACTTACCTACCAATGGTCCAGACGTGAATGCCCCTCCCATGAGTGGGCAGTACTGGGCACTCATACCTCCCTGCTGAATTTTTATATTATAATCTTTTACAAAGAATGATGTTGGCGCCAGTTTCGGTGACTTCCTGGCGCCTGCGCATGTGCAGAGAGTAAATGTATGGAGGGCCAGATAGGACTTCAAATTTTCAGTTTTGCATGCAAATTTTGGGGATTGGGACAAAATTTGTGTTTGGCCCTAGATATTTTTGAGTTACCACCAGCTAGTCTGGGCCATTGGTAAGTATAAAAAATATATAAATTACTTTAAATATTTTTATACTGTACCAATGACCCAGACATAGCTGGTGCTAACTCTTAAAATATAGGGCCAAACACCAATTTTGCCCCCCAATCCCCAAAATTTGCATCTAAAACCAAAGAAAACATGTCCTGAAAGGCCCTCCACACTTCGCCCCTACTGCGCATGCGCAGTGTCCAGGACGTTCCGAAATTGGCGCCATTAATCATTCTAAGTTTGGCCCTTCATCAGTTAACATCTGACTGATCTTTGTGCTTATAAATCTCAGTTTAAATGATGCCAGACACATAAATATTAGTGAAATGGTGATTCTAAGGAGGATAGAGAAGGAGGAGAGGAAAAAATGTGTGACAGAATATTATCAGGGCTGTAACTTAAAATTTTTTAATGAAATTATGTTAAGTTACCTATTTTCGAGGCAGCAGCCATTTTGTTGTCATTCTGATTGTTTAGTTACACTGTTTTTTAAGTGTTTTCCTCTCTCCCTGTCCTTTAAGTCCCCCCTTGCTATTCTCCCATGCTTTTGGCATAGTTTATGTAATTATTATTACTAAATTTTCTTGGGAGTTTTAGCTGAATAACAGAATGAATTCTGTTCTTTTCCCCATGTTTACGTCTTCACCTACGGGTGGTTAGGCGTTGTGTTCTGCATCTACCATCTGATGTTCTGCAGTTTCTTCCCTGGAAGTCTCTGTTTTGCATCAGATAGTGTATTTTTGGTAACTGATTTCGGGCCTGGGTGCCTGGAGTCTTATTTTAGTGTTTTTACACTCATTGTTTACATTTACAACAGCCCTCTGTGTGAGGGGGGGATTTCTGAAAAATAATATCTTGATGTTATTTTAATCATAACTAGATACATTATTATTGTTCGTAAGTGTTGAATAAATTGTTTAAAATATTTTTAAAATTTTTGTCCACACTTAGGCTTGGGATCCATTGGGGCTCAACGTTACTTTTCAGAAACTTGGGCTGTTCTGAAAAAATATTTTTTCAAAATATTTTGATTTCAATTATTTTTTCTATATTAATGGATCATATTATTATTATGTATTTTGATTGCCAGGGGTTAGTGCGAGTACCAGGACTTGTTTTCTTTTCACATTGAAAGGATATTGATCAATTGTATTAAGAGGAAGTCTTCCTCTGACTTTATAATCATTCTATATGTGGTCAGTGTACTCGCATTAACTCCTGTTCTGTATCGTATGATTTCGATGACAATATGGGAAGCGTATGTCACGGTATGTTATTGGGGATTTGGACACTCCAGTCCTTTCCCCGCAGGGTCACTCTACTTTATCAATTTCTATTTCAGACGATCAAGATTAGGGTGATGTATCTGTGATGTCTTCCAACAGTGTGCCTCCGTCGTCACAATTAATGAAGGGCTAGCGGAAAAGTGCTCATGTAAATACGCCAATTGCCTAAGAGGACCCTAGTAGGTTCGACGGTCTTTGACGTCCGCTAGCTCGCCCGGTGTAGCGTCCATTCACCGAATGGTTCGGCAGCCGGGTTCGTCCGTTGCGGTCTAGAAGGAATTTTGGGGTGATGCGAGCACTATAAATTAACCTAATGCACACCCAGTGACGGCGGATCGGAGGGAGAACGGAGGAAGCCTTTTAGTCCGGTTCATAGCTCGTTCCGGTCCATCCGGACGGCAAGCGAGAGAGGCCCCTCTCTCGTTCAACAACATCTGGCCCCAGATGTTGTGGTACAAAATGTGTCGCAAGCGGAGCATACGTCCGTCGCTCGGGACGCTCCGTTGTATAGGCAATCCGCGGAGACTGCTAAGGCTTCCTCTTCTCGTCAGCGCACACGACCGCACCTTGGCTGCGTGACCGCCGATATATTACCAGCTTCGCCGATCAAGGATTCTTCGGCGACCAGGTCACACCATCCGGTAGCCAGGGACACGAGGCCTGCAGACTCCGGACGTTCGCATAGGAAGTGTGCGGGAGTCAACGTTCACGGAGCTTCCGGCGGCAATGCATCGTAAGACCGCTACTGCACAGGCCTCGGGAACGGACGTGCTTTCCTTAATAGCACAGTTTATCGCAGCATCCCAGCATCAACTGAATCTGTCGCATATATTTTATCCGACGATGTTGGGGCGGGACGCTCCGCGGAAGCGGGTACGGACGTCCGAAAGTTTCATCCGGTCCGACGGGATACCGAAAGGGATTTGGAGGATTTCGAGCTTTCCCTTTCGGAACAACATATGCTGTTGTGTATGTCATCTGACTTGGTCTTCTACAGCTTCTTTCGTCGGACCAGAATGCTGCGATGCCGGATAAGAAACTGATAGCGTCGGTGGACTTAGAAATTTTTGGTTCGGTTCAGGGACATCGTCCCTCAGTTCCGACATAGTCCAATAATGTCACACAAACTTTCGAATTATTGCACGACGCTATATATATTATTATTTTATGCTTGCTATAACCAAGCATTTCTGGTTTCTTGTTCGCAGAGTTATGGAGATGTCTTTCATAAGTGTGCCTCTGTCGTCATAGTTAATGAAGAGCTAGCGGCAATAAGTGCTCATGGAATATGTCTATCGCCTACGGAGTGACATTCGCTAGCTCACCCGGTGTAGCGTACATTCATCGAATGGTTCGGCTGCCGGGTTCGTCCGTTGCGGTCTAGGAAGGAGATTTGGGTGATGCGAGCACTTTAATTACTTTAGTACTCACCCAGTGACAGCAGATTGAGGACAGATCGGAGGAAGCCTGTTAGTCCGGTTCCTGGCTTGTCCAGGTCCGTCCGGGCTGTGAGCGAGAGAGGTCCCTCTCTCGTCCAACAACATAGGGGACCGCATGTTGTGGTTCAGATATTTTACATTCGGAGCATATGTCCGTCGGTCGGGATGCTCCGTTATATTGACAGTCCGAGAGACTGTCCTTAATGCTTCCTCATCCTCACAGCAGGGCACACGACCGCACATTGGCTACGTGACCTCGAGTATCCGATCAGTTTCGTCATTCAGTGATTCCACGGCGAATAGGTCGCGCCATCTGGTAGCCAAGGGACACGAGGCCTATACACTCCGTTCGCTCGCATATTGGTAGTATGCACGGGGTAACGATCACGGAGCTTTCAGCGGCAATGCATCGTAAGACCGCTTCTCCTCAGGCCTCAGTGACGGACGTGCTATCCGAGTTAGCACAGTTGTTTCGCAGCATCCCAGCAATTGACAGTTTCTCGGTCGAATCAGGAATTATCCGATGGCGCTGGGTCGGTGCGGTCCGCGGTTGCATCAGCTACGGACAACCGAACGCTTTATAGGGTCCGACAGGATGGCGAAAAGGATTCGAAAGATTTCGAGTTTTCCCTTTAGTAGTATCGGAAGCTGCCTTTCATATCTTCTGGCATTGTCTTCCAGTGATTGTTATTTCGGACTTCATTGCTGCGATCTTGGATAAGAGACTTATAGCGACATTGGACTCGGATTTTTTGATCGGTTCAGGGACATTGTCCCTGACTTACCGACGCAGTCCAATATTGTCATTACAACATGTGTTTTATTTTTCGACGCTATATATATATATATATACAAGCCTGCTACCAAGCATGATAGTTTAGTTTCTTGTCCGCGTTGCTCATTTCTGCCATTTTATCTTTTATACGAATAGTTTATTTTGGCAGAGCAGGGCATACCGAGAGTTCTTATGCGTCTAGACGGTGTGGTTAAAGACTGCATATATTCTTTTTCACCGTTTATGTCTTTTCCAATTTCAATGTTGGAAACGACATGATGTATAGTAGACTTAACTTAGACGCTTTATCATACGTAATCCGCCTTACTGAGGCGTTATCATTACGTCTTCAAGAAAAGATTTACGGGATATTATTCTCAATGTAATTTCTTTTGAGGGCAGTAGTTTATTCACGTATAACTCCGCCCTTCAGTGGCTGATTGGAGTTGGTTAGACGTGACGCAGCCCTAGCTACATCCACACGCGTGGATAGTAAGGTTAAGAACTCTCTCAGAGTCGCTTCGTTCTCAGAGGAGCTTCTCTTCGACGGCAACTTTTCGGCAATCCATGATTTGCTCGATTTACACGTTCTTTTGTCTATCTAGTGTTACAAGAGATTCAGACTGGGGCAAACATTCGGTGGTTGACTCAGAGAGTGCCATCGCAGTTGCCGGACCCGAGTGTGGCTGTTATGACGGTTGCCAGTCAAACAGATTGGGATATAATACTGATCCCTACGGATTCGAAGTGCCAGGGTCTTTGGGTTCCGCAGTCTCTTAGCAATCAGTTTTCTTCCGCGGAATAATGTTTTTTAGGCTTGCTTTATGTCATTGCATGAACATTATTCAGAAACGCATGCCCAAATCCTGTCCTTTAATTCGACAGTAGTGGCGTATCTCCGGAACTAGGGAGGCACTCTTTCGTTTCCGTTATTCAATTTAATGGAAAGAATCCGTCTGTTGGTTATAGTACACCAAGTTCTGTTTTGGTCCGTCATATTCCGGGTAGTCTGATTGTTTTACCGGACTCCCGTTCTCTTACGGGTCGCTTGTTGCTGTCAGAATGGACTCTCAACAAACAAGTATTCAATCAGATTTGCTGTCTATGGGAGCGCCCAATGATGATGTATTTACGACACATTTTGCTAATCAATTGCAGACGTATGTGTTAGCTTGTCCAGATCTCTGAGCTAATGTTGTTAACGCTCTATTGATCTATAGGACGGAATGATAGGATACGCGTATCCTCCGGCGCTGTTGTTTCAGCAGGTATTGCTAAGATAAACAACCACAATACATTTCTGTTGATAGCATCTCTATCTTCACAGAGATCACGGGTAATTTACTCTCTTGTCTACTGTGGGTCTTAACGTGAAATCTTCCTCTATGTGAGGATCTTTTTTCACTGGGTAAATCGTGTCATCTTTATCACAACCCGCAAGGTCGCAACCTTCATGTATTCCGTTGTGTGGTCCGTATTGCATTGTATGCACTATACTGGACGAGCTTTGGACGCGATTTCTTATTATAGGAGATCCTCTTCTTCGCTATTCTATGCGGCTAAAGTGGAGGCTCTTCCGTCGTGGTGTAGGGATCATTATGTTCATATTGTTGATCCCTCCATACTACTCATTGCAATTTTTTAGTATGCTTGTTTCACAAGATCTACTGCAGCCTGTTATTATTTAGGTTATAGGTTTATGTTACCTCATACCTATGCACTCTACGATAGTTTACAATTGAGTCTTTTGTCTCTTTATCTAAGTCAGTTAGTAACTTTTTGATAAATAGACTTAGAATCTTTAGATTAAATTCCTATATGGATTTTAACTTCGGTTCTTATTTAGCTAAGTAATCATTTGAGCCTCTGGAAACAGTAGTTTTCAAATTCTGACCTTTTAGACAGTAATTCTGTTGGTTTCTCTTTTACTGTAGAGTCAGTGAGTTTCATGCACTATCGATGGATGATTTTCACTTTCATAGTTTCGGAATCACTACTTCCGTTACTATTTAGGTTGGATTTTTGCATAAGAGTTAGGCTCCTATTATCCGGAACCTATTATTTTAAGGTCCTTCCGTCTTCGTATGGGCATAGGCCTTTACTCTTTCCGGGTACAGTTTATGTATTTATAAACAGATATCTGTTTATTACTATGGGCGTAAGCTTCTTCTGTCTTTGATGCCTAGTAGAAGGACGTTACGCTCCATTTTATTGTTAATGGATTCTATTTACTATCGGTACTGCTTATGGTATATCATTGACTTAGCAGTTGTGCTTAAGATTTCGGCTCATGAAGTAAGAGCTCTTCTACTTCTTGGGCTTACATTAATAGTGTCGCTATTATAGATTTTTGAAGGCCGCTCATTGCGCTCAGCCATCCACATTCATGAATTTTATCTCAGAAATATCGAGTCCATTTCTGGAGGCCTCTATTGTTAGGTCTATTATCTACTGCTCAGAATGTCATTCACTTAACAGTTGCTACTATAGCTAGGTAGGCTGTCTGTTTCGGCAGTGTCTCCGTTCTGCTGCCCTCTTCGCTCTGGGCTATTTGACCCAGGGCAAGAAAAAGTGGGGGGGGGGGGGGGGGGGGGGGGAGGGTGTTCCCTTGGGTCACCTGTTTTACTATGAAAACAAGGGGATACCTCCTCCAGAGTTAGTTATTCTGAGCTGTTATTGTGATGGTTGTTTAGTGAGAAGTTTAGGTTTTTTAAAATTCATTCAAGTCTTAGTTTTTAAAGTATAGCTTTTGAATATTGCATATGTCAACGGACATGATTATGCAATCCTCAGACACTTTTAGGAGTATAAGAGTCTCTATTCTATAGACTTACTTTATTTATTGGCTTACTTTAAAAATTATTAGTATAAGGATTATATTGGATATTAATAGAGTACATGGATGTATTAAGCTCAATTTTGGAAGGTGTTGTATCTTTCTAATTTATCATAAATAAGAAAGATACATGTAAGGCCTATTACTTCTTTTTCCCTACAGGGGATGACTCTGTTTTATTTTATTGAGCGTATTCCATTTTGCTCTATGTCCTTGGCCCTCCAGCCTTTTTACTATTCAGCTATGTCTGGGTCATTGGTACAGTATAAAAATGTTAAAAAATTTATAGTAATTTATATATTTTTTATACTTACCAATGACCCAGACGGGGATGGCCCTCCCAGGAGTTGGGAACTCTTGCCTCCCCGCTGAGTACATAGCGCTTACCAGGCACTGGTTATTAGAATGATTAATGGCGCCAATTTCGGAACGTCCTGGACACTGCGCATGCGCAGTAGGGGCGAAGTGTGGAGGGCCTTTCAGGACATGTTTTCTTTGGTTTTAGATGCAAATTTTGGGGATTGGGGGGCAAAATTTGTGTTTGGCCCTATATTTTAAGAGTTAGCACCAGCTATGTCTGGGTCATTAGTAAGTATAAAAAATATATAAATTACTATAAATTTTTTAACTTTTTTCATTTTCCATGTAATCAGTGTGAGCTCTACCCTCAGTATTATAGAATATTGTAGCTTGATTTTCTTGATTGAGCAAGATGACATATATTTTTCCTACCACAGCTTACCCAAGGTTTTTTTTTTTCAACTGCTCACTTTGTAAATTATGTAGGCGAATGTGGCCAATTCATTAAGTAAATGATTAACAACAGTACAATCAAGGATGCGGCCAATTCATTAAGTAACTGATTAACAACAGTACAATCAAGAATGCAGCCAATTCATTAAGTAAATGGTTAACAACAGTACAATCAAGAATGCAGCCAATTCATTAAGTAACTGATTAACAACAGTACAATCAAGAATGCAGCCAATTCATTAAGTAAATGGTTAACAACAGTACAATCAAGAATGCAGCCAATTCATTAAGTAAACGGTTAACAACAGTACAATCAAGAATGCAGCCAATTCATTAAGTAAATGGTTAACAACAGTACAATCAAGAATGCAGCCAATTCATTAAGTAACTGATTAACAACAGTACAATCAAGGATGCAGCCAATTCATTAAGTAAATGGTTAACAACAGTACAATCAAGGATGCAGCCAATTCATTAAGTAACTGATTAACAACAGTACAATCAAGAATGCAGCCAATTCATTAAGTAAATGGTTAACAACAGTACAATCAAGGATGTGGCCAATTCATTAAGTAACTGATTAACAACAGTACAATCAAGAATGCGGCCAAATCATTAAATAAATGGTTAACAACAGTACAAGCAAGTTTAACCCTTAAGGGCTCGACATTTTTTCTACATTTTTGTTGTACTTTGACAATCCACATCCTACGGCTTTGCAGTTGCTTCTTGGCAAGTATTGGTTGCCTATGTAGGCCTATGTAGACTGCCTATGTAGGCCTATGTAGACTGCCTATGTAGGCCTATGTAGACTGCCTATGTAGGCAGCAAGTACTTGCTTAGAAACAACTACCATGACACTTCGAATGTAACTTGTAAGCTTACCCCAAAACAGCATGATGGGGCACCTATTTTGTTGTAGAAAAATGTGATTAAAGTTGGAATTGGGATCTGAAGGGTTAACCTCATACTCATTTTCATCCCATGAGTTTAAAAACTTGACACAGAGATCAATCAGTATGGGAACCTGTGCACATGTGATGTAGAGAACGACTGTAGTCATTTAGGCAGAGTCATTGCCCTTTTCGACAACCCTTAAGGGCTTAATACCGACTTTGATCCCCTTTTTTTGCAACAGAACAGGTGTCCCTACATGCAGTCTTTGGGTTAACTCACAAGATACATTCTAAGCACCTTGGTAGTTGTTTTTAGGCAAGTCTTGGTTACCTATGTAGGCAGTCAAGACTTGCTAAAAAAAAAGCAGCAAAGTCACAGGATGTAGACTGTCAAAGAGTAGCAAAAATATGTAAAAATATCTTGACCCTTAAGGGTTAAGCCAATTTTCACTTTTATTTAGAAAATGATACACAGCAATAACATATTATTTTTGTAGATCACCCTGTGCTCTAAATGCAAAAGAGCAAAAACAGATAGAAAATTCAAAAATCCATGATCTAACAAAAAAATTCTAAATCTGCTCAATGATAAAAAGTTCTCCGTTTTTCTTTTTTTTTGTTGTTCACACACCCGACTCCACATTTGATTAAGTTTTAGTTACACATTTTAGTGAAGTGTTGTGAGCTTTTTTGAGTTAAAAAAATATTTGTATCTTGTGTTGAAATAGATAATGGTTCTGTTGTTAGAAACGCCTGTGGAAAAGTGTGAATATTGCAGATGCTTTTAACCCTTTACCCAACGTAACAGCCAAAACCGGCCAGCGCTATTCTAAAAAATCGGCTATTAATTTTAATTATTTTTTCATTTTTTGTCTCAAAAACATAGGTTATGACCCCTCATTGGAACGAGCTTGTCGAGTTGGTTCCAATGAGGGGTCATAACCTATGTTTTTGAGACAAAAAATGAAAAAAATAGTTATTCAAGAATTTTTTTTGCAAGTGTCGTCTGCTTTTCATGTTCGGTAAAGGGTTAAATTTTCATCTTTTAATATTAGTTTATATTGAGGTTTATATATTTTCAGGTTTGAATTTTCATGCTTTTAACATGTAAAGTTTCGCTGTTACAGGGTACCTATGATTATGGAAAGCAACTATTGCAAGCGGCTTTAGTTTTGAGACGATCGTTGCGTTATGATCTTGAACCAAACAATCAGCGGGCACAGAAATTAGAAGAAGCTTGGAAAAGGTTTTCTCAGGGGACCAGTGAAAGAGCTAATAGACTGAATGTAGCATTCATGTTTTTATCTGCAGCAGATAATGTAAGATTTTTAAATTAAAAGAATATTTGTTTTTCTGAGTTGCAAGAAAAATCCAATTGAATACATATTTATATACTACAACCAATGGCCCAAAACTCAATATAATTCAGGGCCAAACACAAATTTTGAACCCCCCCAATCCCCCAAATTTGCATACAAAACCCAAAAATTCATGTCCTATCTGGTCCTCCATACTTTTGTTATCTGCGCATGCATAGTATCCAGGAAGGTAGTGAAATTGGTGCAAACCATCATTCTTTGTTTGGCCCTAAAGTCAGTAACAATGATCTGACATCTGTGCTTTAAATCTCCTTTTTTGAGGATGCTAATGATTAATCCACTGTTTGTTAAGTGTTCCTTCCCGATCCTTCCATGAACTCCTGTTAAACTCCTAAGCTTTTTGGCTATTTTTTATTGAAATTTTTTATTAAATTTCTTGGGAGTTTAAGGCATTACGTGTACACTCCATATAAAACCGCACTTGGCGTACCCCACTTTTTGTGTAGAAAAGTGGGGTACCCAAGTGCGGTTAGGAGAGAAGCATTACATAATCAATTAGTGATCGACCAGGATCGACGAGAAATTTCTTCCCAAGTCAGAACTTGATTAGCAATATTAGTCTTCAGTCAGCGAATTTCTAAAACCCGCATTTCATAAAACAATGACATAAAAATACCATATCTGTCTTTTCCAGATCATTGTACCCCGGGAAAATGTCCGATTTTAAACAATCCGCCCAGTATTTTTCGAGATATTGAACTTGTTTTCGTATTAAAATAAAATGTTTTGCCGATATGTCATTTGGATTCCCCCCCTGTATAATTAAAGGTAAGTTTGTTGCCATCCGAGTCGAACATGATCTTGTCCATCCTTCATTCTCGAAACAGTTCGTCGAAACATTTTTAACTAAAATTACCCAATAGAAGAAGAATTTAAAAATAAAACTTATTCTGTGCGTTGTTATGTTTTTCAGAACAATAATGTGACAGTCTCGGTGATACATCCTGTCTTTACGAAGTGCGGTCCCTGTTTTTTTCACTGAGACTCCGAATCATTAAGAAACCGGCATATATTTTAATATTGTAGATTTCTAAGCTGTTTCGCTGTTTCGCGTTTACATCAGTAATTATTTTTGACGAACTAAATTGAGAATGGAACAGAATTAATAAATAAATAAATCCCACTACTCCTTCCGGTCTTTTTCGTAACAACTCTGGCGGATTTTTCAAATTAAGTTCAGCCTTCGGAATCATGAAAATTTAGAAGCAAGGGACGGACGAATCATGGCCTACGGTAAACAAATTCAAATTATAGTGGGCTTTTCTTGTCAAGTTCCAATATCTCAAAAAGGCATGGAAAATTGGTGACGTCTCTGATGGCTGGGGGGGGGGGGGGGGGGGGGGGGGGTTTGTAGGCATTTGCTCTTTAAACGTAGATTTTGCCCACATTTCCTTCCCACATCCCCATGTTTATCTAGCATTGGGTACGTTTTTTTCTTGGGAATAGTATGTTTTATTTCGTGGCTGGAACAGTGGCGGCGCCAGAAATTTTTTCGTGGGGGGGGGGGGGGGCAAGTAGAGGGACAGACTCCCCATGCATGAAGGGGGGCAAATACGTAAAGGATCATATCATTACTTTATTATGAGGTAGTCCAAACTTGGACCCAAAGTCCGTAATATACCTTTTTTGGTTTGGTACGTCCTGTGGAAAAAACCAAAAAATTATATTACGGACTTTGGGTCCAAGTTTCGACTAAATGTAATGGTAATTAGCGCTCCTCCGTTCAAAAAATCCTGGATCCGCGTCTGATGGGTCTGTGCGTGAGAGAGAGAGAGAGGAGGGGGATGGAAAGAGAGATGGGAGAGATATAGAGAGCTGAGGGAGAAGGAGAGGGGGAGAGAGTGTGTGTGTGTGTGTTTGGATGGATGTGTGTTTGGTGGATGGGGGGGGGGCAAATGGGGGATCAGAGCACACGTTTGGGGGGGGGGGGCAAATGCCCCCATGCCCCCTGTAGCACCGCCACTGGGCTGGAAACGGTCGGAGTACTAGTAGACTGAAAACATTTTGGCCAGACGCTGTCATCTGTTGGTGTTTTGATAATAATAATCCTCTCCAGCCAGCATGGGTTTCTTTTCAATAGATGCTCCGGTCCTTTGACAGATTAATAAGTAAACTAACTTCCAATTTTTCTCTAAAAAAGCATAACTTATGACCCCTCGCCGGAATGAGCTCGCTAATCACGATTCGCTGTTTTACTGGTAAATAAGTAAATAAATCACGTGTCGTACCAATGAGGGGCCACAAGCTATGTTTAGAGAAATTGGTAGTTGTAATCCTATCATTTATTTTGTAAGTGTCACCCGTGGGGTCCACGACAACCAGAATGGTCCTGTGGTTCCAGTTACAGTTCATGAAGTTCTTAAAAAAAAGAAGGGGGGGGGGGGGGCAAGCATTAATTATCCTCATCATAGTACGATGCCGCAACATTATCACCGAGTTAGGGCGAGAACGGTATGAGTTCGACCGAATTCAACTGAATTGAATAGAGCATGCGTTTTGGTCCTAATCTTTTCAACCCCCCCCCCCCCCCCCCACCCCCTCCAAATGGGAGCCAAAACTAGTTTTATCACCTGTATCAGTCACCGCTGAGATGACCGATTCCCCGGGTTGAATAAGATGTCACGGCGGTGTCACGGTTCTCGTGACCATAAACTCAAGTATTCCTGGGTGGCGACGTTTCGTTCCGTGGGAACACACTTCATAGCCTGATCGGACGAATGCCGAGTTGAATTTTTATACCGTGTTTTAAAGTAGCTCCGTAAAAAGAGAAGAGAAGCACGGTCCGGTTTTAATCGAATTGGATCTCATCCGTGTTTTGAAGATAATTTCCACCGTGCTTGGGGTAAAATAGCGGCTGTCAGAAAGAATACAAAGTGCGTTTTAATTTAACATTTGGGCGGATTATGATGTTATATCCCAGGCGAAAAGCAGATAAATTGCCATGATGTCCAAAATAAAAAATGTATAGTTATCTGTACCCGTCCGCTTCGGCTGAGAATCAGAATATTTTTACAACAACAATGACCTCGATTTAGCGAGTTCAGACTAATTTATGTCATGTAAATCCGATAGTTGGAACAGCCACAGTGCTTCGCGGGATAGTCAAAATTCGCATTTTTTTCCAAGATTTATTTAAACACAAAACGTGAAATATTGGACCGATTTTCACGTTTAAAGGATTTTTTTTGGCATAGAAAATCGCCCCCCAAAATATTTCAGGCACAGAAAAGGGATTTAGTGAAGAGAACTTTTTATGTAAATTGCGAGGTGTTTTCCCAATCAACACTGATTAGTGAGTAAATACCTGCTGTTATATAATCATACATAACACACTCAGTCAATATTGGGATATTTTTTTTATATGGAGTGTACACGTAATGTATATTACAGAATGATTATTCTGTTTATCCCCATGGTTATGTCCTCACCCTAGGGGTGTTGGGGCATTTTGGTCTTGCATCTTCTATCCGATGTATCATTTTTTCTTCGTATGAGGATCTAGCTTTGCATCTGGTAGAATTTAAATTAGTTACTGACTTTGGGCCTTTTTGTGTGCCTGATGTCTTGTTTCCTGTTTTTTCCATTGACATTGTTTTCATTGGCAACGCCCTTAAATATGTAGTATTTAGTATTATAATACTTTAGAATTACTGTAGGATACATTGGTTATGATTCTGGTAGTGTAGCTAAAAAAATTTGGATTTTGTCCACACTTAGGCTCTATCGGGATGCCCTTGGGCTCATGATGTTCCCTTTGGGAACTTACGCTTTTTTCCCAAAAAAATTTCGAAATTTTTTTTTATAATTGTTTTGAATTTAATTTTGATTGCTATTATTCATGTATCCTTATCATGTATTTTGTTGTGGAGTTTGTAGGAGTGCTATTGACTTTGTCTTTGATTGTAATTATGAAAGCTTACTGCTCGAAATGCAAAGCGAGCAAGTCATCCTCGGATTTACATGCTTGTTGCCTTGCCTGTAGTCGATGCACTCCTATGGATTCTTGTCCTACTTGTGTACATTGGAAGGACAGACGTTGGAGACGGGTTTCACGGTACATCATTGGCGGCGAGGTTACTATGCCGGAGCTCTCACCGCAGAATAATTTGAGTTTTTCAGTTTTTTTTCAGAGCAATAAGAACATGGTGATGGTATTGTGACACCCATCCAAAGTGTGTTGCCATCGTCACGCTCTGATGAGCAAACAGAACTGGCTGCTAAGGTGCTATTGAATACAAAACAAGGAATAAGACCTAAGACCTCTTATTCCAGCAGCCAGTTCGACCGGTGAAGCAGCCATCCCGATAGTGGGAGCCGAAACACTGGGTAAGTCTGTTGCAGTCAAAAGAAGTGTAGAATTGAATCACCTCAAAAACTAAAGCTCACCCAGCGACGATGGAAAAAGGGAGGAAGGATACAAGTTTCTCTTTGGGAAGCTCGGCGAAGTATGATAGACTGCGAGTGGGAGAGCCTTCTCTAACCCAGAAACATTTGGGCTCAAATGTTGTTTGGAGAAACTCGCCTGAGCCAGAGCTAACATCCACACCCGCCGCTCTGGACACTCCGTCTAGACTGCAGCTTGGGTGGGCTACAGTCAAGGCTTCCTCCGCAACTTCAGAAAAGCACACACGACCGCACACATGCTACCCGACTTCGGATATCCAGCCAGTTGCGTGAAAACGGAGCCAGTCTTCGCCCATGAGGTCAGGCCATCTGGTAGCTAGCGATCTGAGGCTTTGTTCATTGGGACATGCAGAGAAGAAATCTACCTCCGGATCTCAGTCCCAGAAGCAGCAAGTGACGAAAAAAAAAGAAGACCGCTGCTCCTCAAGCCTCTGTAACGGACTTGCTGTTGCAGATTGCGCAGCTCATCGCAGCTTCCCAGCAAGTGCAAGAGCAGCCTTCCGCAGACTCCAGTGGTGAGCTGTCGGATGGTGCTGGGTCAGTCCGGACATCGGTACATACAGATGCGGTTGACTAGAATTCACAGCTCAATCAGTCGGATAGTGAAAGGGAAAAGGAAGAGGATTACCCTTCCCTTTTGGAACAGCATATGGTAGCGATGAATTTTATTCATCAATACTATCCTGACATTGTTCACCTGATCAGCAAGCTGCGACTGCTAGACAGAAACCGCTGTCATCTCTGGACAAAGATTTTGTGCGAAGGAATGATCTTCCTTCCCGAAACAATCTTGGCAGGTACAGAGGCCATCGGCCCTGTTAACGACATCATATTTAACCTAGCTAGAGCCAAGAAGAAAGGCGGTTTCTTATCTGCATCTTCAGTCAATATACCATTCCTTGGACGACGTTCTTGCCCAGAGAGCTCCTCTGCGTTTGGATGAGCAGGCTGGGGATTTAGATATGTCCCTACCTACATCATTCAATTTATGCTCAGAAGTGATGGAATGTGCTATTTCATCCAATAGAGCGAGTCTGGATGCGATGTCCTACGCAGACCATCTCACCAGAGCTTTTGCGCAACATCTAAATGGGAAGGAATTTGAGGACATTTGTTCCTCGCTAAGAGTTCTTTCCAGGGCAGTCATGTATGCCATGTACAACTCTGCCCTGACAGTGGCAAATTTGGAGTTGGTAAACATGATGCAGCCCTTGTGTCATCATCACTTATAGATGACAGGGTGAAAAGCTCTCTCTGAGTTGCTCCGGTCTCAGGAAAAAAACTCTATTTGACGACAAGCTTTCGTTAGTCTATGAACAGGCTACAAAGAAAGCTTCCAGTGCACTGCTATTGAAATCTGCATCTCAACAGCACCCTTCAGCAGGCCAGAGTAGGCGAGGTCGTTCCACTTCACATTCAACTAAAGGGAACTCCTCGCAAGGGTTCAAGAAACCCTCTTATAGTTACTCTGGAGGTCGTCAGTATAGCGACTCGGGAAAGGGGTGCAGGTCTGATCGAGACTATAGGTCAGATGCCCCTAGGCCGATGGGATGAGGTTCTTCTTGGGGAGGACGTAGTTTCTCACGGATGATCAGGTCTGATCGAGACTATAGGTCAGATGCCCCTAGGCCGATGGGATGAGGTTCTTCGTGAGGAGGACGTAATTTCTCAAGGATGATGGGGGCGCGGTGGCTCAGTTGGTAGAGGTGCAGGCTGCAAGCCGAGAGGTCCTTGGTTCGAATCCCACCTGCGGCAACCGCGTTGTGTCCTTGGGCAAGACACTTCACCCCGATTGCCTACATGGGGGCACGATGACGCTGTGTACTGAGGCGTACTGCACGTCGATGGTGCGCATGTCTTCAACCAATCTAACCCTGCCTGTGCTGCGGTGCAGAGTTCAGAGTTACGATGTTGGAGAGCTGACAGCTGCTCGTCGTTGCTCGGTGGTTCTCTCCGGGTACTCCGGCTTCCTCCACCCGTAAAACTGTCACGGTCACGATTAGCCATTGTGCATAAGTATGTGACCTTAAACACCAATAAATAAATAAATTCTGAAGGATGATCAGTGGGTGAGAAATGTAGTCTCTGAAGGCCTACGGCTATCATTCTGAGCAAAGCCCCCACTTACAAGATGTCCGTGTTGGACAAATCTTCCGGCGGATCCTTCCAAAAGAGAGTCTCTCGTGGAGTTACAGGCTCTCTTATTAAAGAAAGCAATAGAAGTCATCGAGAATCAATATTCTCCAGGTTTTTAGTCACCTGTTCCTCGTACCGAAGCCAGATTGCTCATTCCAACCGGTAATAGACTTGAGTTGGATAAACAAGTTCCAAAGCTCTATATGGAAACCATTCGGTCGGTAAGAGCGAGCAATCATGTGGACAACTATGCGGCAAGCATAGATCTAAAGAACGCATACTTTCATGTCCTGGTACATCTGGCATTCAGAAAGTACCTGAGGTTTGCCGTGCAAGGAGAGGTTTATCAGTTCAGAGCAATGTGCTTCGGTCTGAACCTAGCTCCTTGGGCTTTCACTCAAATAATGAACTCGGTAATGTCATACTTCCGAGCTCATTCGTCTGTGGTAACGTCGGCTTACTTGGACGACATTCTTCAAAGATACGGCTACAGGCTCTAGCTCCATCCAAGTCCTTCATTCACTTGGGAATGAGCTTCGGGACTCACAACAATCTGGTCCGTCTGCTTTTACCCAGAGCAAAATTAGTCAGTTGTTATGCTCGCTTTTGCCTAAACTCTCCCATAGTGACTGTGAGGGAGTTTATGCGACTGATGGGGCTGTGCAGAGCAGCTGCGGATCTTACACGCATCCCCTCCAGATATTCTTTACTCAGAACTGGAGTCTGAAGACGCATTCGCTCGAAACTAGCATTGCTTCAACGGACCTAGTAAAACAAAAGGTTCAGATTTGGCCAGATCTCCAGTGGTTGACTCAGGGAGTTCCGCTTCAACTACCGGATCCAGCTTTCACGATTATGACGGATGTGAGTCAGACGGGCTGGGGCACGTCCCTGAGTCCCACAGACTTGAAGTGTCAGTGTCTTTGGGACCCTCAGTTCCTAGAGAAGCACATAAACATCAAGGAGATGATGTTTATCTGGCTAGCACTACAACATTGGATTCTTCAGATAGCGAACGTCCATGTTCAGATTCTGTCGGACAACTCGATGGTAGTAGCTTACCTCAGGAACCAAAAGTGGCACTCATTCGATTCCGTTATGTGAATTAACGGAGAAGATTCTCCTATTAGTTCTGAGTCATCATGTTCATCTCTCAGTCCATCATATACCGGGTCGTCTGAACGTACTAGCAGACTCGCTCTACGGAAAGGTTACCTGTTACCATCGAAGTGGACTCTCAACAAGCAAGTATTCAGACAGATCTGCGACCAGTGGGATCATCCCATGATAGATCTTTTTGCGACATACCTGAACAATCAGTTACCAACGTTCATGTCGCCATGTCCAGATCATTGAGCGTACGCAGTAGACGCTATATCAACCTCATGGGATGGAATGATAGGATATGCATATCCTCCTGCTACTAGCAGGATTTTGCTACTAGCAAAATCCTGCTAGTAGCATCTCTGTCTTCACAGAAACCTTAGATCATTCATCTCAGGTGTCTGTTATGGGACATTCCACAGAAGCTTCCTCTTCGAAAGGACCTTCTTTATCAGGGGAAGTCCCACGCCTTGCATCACAACCCAGAAGGTCTCAACCTTCACGTATTTCCGTTGTGTGGTCCTTCTTGCACTGAAAACATTTTACAAGACGAGCAGTGGATGCAATTTCTAACTGTAGGAGGACCTCCTCTTCATTGAATTATGCAGCAAAGTGGAGGGTTTTCTTCCGTTGGTGTACGGACCAGTCTGTAGACATCTATGATCCGTCCATTCCACAGATTGCCAATTTCCTGACGTACTCAAACTGCAGCCTGTCACTATTAAGGGCTATAGGTCTATGTTATCAGACACTTATGCTCATCATGATAACTTGGTTATTGGATTAGATTCTTCTTTATCCAAGCTAGTTATAAATTTCTCTGTTAATTGACCTACAACCCTCAGATTAATTCCAAAATAGAATTTGGCTTGGGTTCTGTTGAAGCTTCAAGAAGCTCCGTTTGAACCCGTTAGACGATGTAAAGTTCAAATTCTTGACCTATAAAATGGCCTTTCTCTTAGCCTTTGGATCTGCCAGAAGAGTTAGTGAACTTCATGCATTATCTGTCAATGTTTCCCATAACTGTAGTGTGGGTAATACTGTTACCCTCACTATGAAAATGGGATTTTTGGCTAAGAATCAAATTCCGGATAAATGGCCGGAGCCTGTTATCATTAAGGCTTCACCATCCTCGGATTGCTGTGTTCAGTTGGAGCAATGTGCATTTATAAACATCTATCAGATTTTATTAGAAAGGGAAGAAAAAGATTCTTTCTTTCATTGATTCCTAACAGAAAAGATATATCTGTTCATTCTATCGCTAGATGGATTCAGTTGGCTATACAGATTGCCTATGAAAGTCTATCTTCAGATCAACGTTCTGTCAACAAGATTTCAGCACATGATGTTCGGGCACTGTCCACTTCTTGGGCTTATTCTCATAGTATAGCCATTACTGATCTTATGAAGGCTGCATACTAGACACAGGCCTCTTCATTTTTACCAAGTTTTACCTTAGAAATATAGAGTCCATCTCCCGTGACCTTAGATCTTTGGGTCCTCTTTCTGTTGCTCAGAATGTCATCCATTAATATTACATCTAGAAGGTGTTTAGGCAGTCTGCTCGAGCACTGATGCCTGTTCCGCTGCCCTCTTCGTTCTGAGGAATTGTTCTTCAGAACAAGGGGAAGGAGGGAAGGGGACAGTTTTTCCCTTATGTTATCTGGCTTTATAGTGAAAAGCAAGGGGATACCTTCTCCAGAGACAGTAGTCCAGCGTCAGTGCTGGGTAGTTTTAATGTGTAGCTCGGTGTGAAGCAATAACTATGTCTCATTTATGTACTGTTTTTAAAATGTAGCTCACTGTGAAGCATTTGTATATGTTTCGTGTCATACAAGCATTTATATACAATCCTCGGACACTTTTAAATGAGTATAAAGCGTCTCATTCTCTGGACTAGCTTTATATGTTGGTTTTCCTCACCAAACTAGCATAATGGGTTATGCTGGCATTAAATGGAGAAATTATGTAATTCTCAATTACATTGTTGGTGTTACAGTACGTGGAGAGTGTATATTATCACTAAATCACCCACAGAGTGGAGATTCCACCAGTGCAATAATTGCAAATTTGTTGCAAAGCACAACCAGCACCAGCAAAGTTTCAGCCAATGGACCTCCGGGTTAAACCCGTCCATTGGCTGAAACATTGCTTGTGTTTTTTGTCGATATGTACAAAATTTGAAAGTTATAGCTTGGGTGATAACTCCACTCCGTGGGTGATTTTGTTACAATCCACTCTCCACGTACTGTATGTCATTCTCTTTTCTTACAAAGAGAAGGACATATGTAATTCCTATGACTTCTCCTATTCTCCTGTAGGAGCTATTCTTTTCGAAGTAATTGAGAGATTGGACTTTCTTTTATGTCCTAGGCCCTCCAGGTTTTTTTTATGATTCAGCTAGTCTTGGCCATTGGTTGTTGTATAAAAATATTATAAATTTTAAGTAATTTGTATATTTTTTATACTTACCAATGGCCCAGACGGTGATACCCTCCCATGAATGGGCACTCATACCTCCCCACTGATTATAACATTTAGCAGGCACTATAGAAAGAATTATGCTTGGTGCCAATTTCGGTACCTTCCTGGATACTGCATATGCACAGATAACAAAAGTATTGAGGAACAGATAGGACTTGAATTTTTTGGTTTTGTATGCAAATTTTGGGGATTGGGGGGTTCGAAATTTGTGTTTGACCCTGAATTATATTGAGGTTGCACCAGCTAAGTCTGGGCCATTGGTAACTATAAAAAATATACAAATTACTTTAAATTGATCATTTTTCTCACACTTTTTTCTAAAATGTTTTGTGTTTTCCTTTGAATTAAATTATTTTAGCTCACCTGAGTAAAATGTATTGTGAGCTATAGTTATCACATTTTGTAAATTGTCAGTCTTCTTGCATTTATGGTGAAGCCCACTGAACATATTTCTGTAAAATTAGGGGCATATATTTTTATACTGTACCAATGACCCAGACTTAGCTGGTGCTAACTCCACAAAAACCAGGGCCAAACACAAATTTTGCCCCCCAATCCCCAAAATTTGCATCCAAAACAAAAAGAAATCATGTCCTAAAGGACCTCCATAGTACGACTCTACTGCGCATGCGCAGTGACGCAGTCGTCCCGAAATTGGCGCCAAATATCATTCTCTGTTTGGCCCTTCATCAGTCAACATCTCACTGATCTTTGTGCTTGTAAATCTCAGTTTAAAGGATGCCAGACACGTAATTCTTGGAGAAAATGTGTTTCTAAGGAGGATAGAAGGAGGAGAGGAAAAAAGAAGTGGCAAAAAATAATCAGGGCTGTACTTAAAATTTTTTGTTGAAATTATGTTAAGTTGCCTATTTTCGAGGCAAACGCCTCTTGTTGTCATTCTTGCTAATTGTTGCACTGCTTATTCAGTGTTTCCTCTCCCCTAACCTTCTAAAGTCCCCCCTTGCAATTCTCCCATGCTTTTGGCATATTTTTGAGAAGTTTCATTTCTAAAAATTCCCTGGGAGAGTTGCTTGGTTACAGAATGTTTTCTGTTATTTTCCCCATAGTTACGTTTTCACCCATGGGTGTATATAACGTTTGTGTTCTGCATCTTCCATCTGATGTTCTGCAGATTCTCCCCTGGGAGTCTCTGTTTTGCATCAGATAGAGTGTAATTGATGACTGATTCCGGGCCAGTTTTTTCAGTGCCTGGAGTCATGTTTTCTTCTGTGTTTACACTGTTTGTTTTCATTGGCAACAGCCTTTTTTGAGGGGGGCTGTTTGCCTTTGAGGTAGTTTATCTCATTATAAGATACATTTATATTATCCGAAAGTGTCTCATTAATTATTTTATATAATTTTAAAATTTTTGACCACACTTTGCCATCGGATCCATCGGGGCTCAACGTTACTTTTCAGCAACTTGGGCTTCTCTGAAAAAATATTTTTTCAAAATTATTTTGTTTTGCAATTGTTTTTTCATTTATTAATGGATCATGTTATTATGTATCTTTGTGTCAGGGGTTTTTGCGAGTAACTAGGACTTATTGTTGTTCTTTCACAATGAAGGGAACTTGTTCAAATTGTAATAGGAAGAAATCTTCCTCTGACTTTCATGATTATTGCATTAATTGTAGTCAGTGTTCTCGCATTAATCCCTGTCCTGTATGTGAACATTGGGATGAGAAACATTGGAAACGTGTGTCACGATATGTTGTTTCTGGAGAAAGAGCGATGCCGGCTCTTTCTCCACAAGGTCACTCTACTCTCTCAGTTTCTATTTCAGAGGAACCAGAACAGGGTGATGTTTCCATGTTATCTTCTTCAAGTGTGCGTCCGTCGTCACAAATAAATACAGAGCTAGCGGCAAAAGTGCTCATGGAGATTAGACAAATGTCGTCCGCTAGCTCGCCCGGTGTAGCGTCCATTCACCGAATGGTTCGGCAGCCGGGTTCGTCCGATGCGGTCCAAGAGGAAATTTTGGGTGATGCGAGCACTATAAAAATAATAGATGCACACCCAGTGACGGCGGATAGTGAACGAGAACGGAGGAAGCCTTTTAGTCCGGTTCCTAGCTCGTCCAGGTCCAGCCGGGCCGCGAGCGAGAGAGGCCCCTCTCTCGTACAACAACATCTGGGACCAGATGTTGTGGTACAAAATGTGTCTTTAGCGGAGCATACGTCCGTCGCTCGGGACGCTCCGTTGTATAAGCAGTCCGCAGAGACTGTTAAGGCTTCCTCTTCTCGCCGGCGCACACGACCGCACCTTGGCTGCGTGACCTCCGATATTTTGCCAGCTTCGCCGATGAAGGATTCTTCGGCGACCAGGTCACACCATCCGGCAGCCAGGGATTCGAGACCGATGGACTCCGGACGTTCGCATAGGAAAAGTATGCGGGAGCCATCTGATGCGGAGCTGCCCTCGGCAAAGCAGCGAAAGACCGCTCCTCCGCAGGTCTCGACGTCGGACATTCTAGTGCAGATAGCACAGCTTATCGCAGCATCCCAGCAGCCGACAGAGACGGTGTCGGATCGAGAATTATCCGACGGCGCTGGGTCGGTACGCTCCGCCGAAGCATCGGGGGCGGACGACCGGGAACATTGGGAGGTCCGACCGGATGGTGAAAGGGATACGGATGAATTGGAGCTATCCCTTTCGGAACAACACAAAGCTGCCGTGGACTTCATCCGGCACTTTCTTCCTCAAGTTGTTCCGTCGGGCCAGACTGCTGCGCTTCCGGACAGGAGAATTATAGCGTCATTGGACTCTGATTTTTTCGAGCGGTTCAGGGACATCGCTCCCGAGTTTCCGTCGCAGTCCAATAATGTTGCAAGAACATTTGAATTATTGAACGACGCTATTTTTAAACTTGCTTCCAGGACGGGGAAAGCAGGCTTCTTGTCCGCAAATACTCTCAACCTGCCTTTCATTAATGCAAGGAATAAATTCGACACGGCAGGTCAGGGTATACCGAGAGTTCCTCTGCGTATGGACGACGAGGCGGAAGACTTAGAGCTATCATTACCGTCGTCAGCTTCTATTCCAACCGCAGTGTTGGAAACAGCTATTGCGTCTAACAGAGCCAATTTAGATGCCTTATCTTACGCAGATCACCTTACGAAGGCGTTATCACTGCGTCTTCAAGGGGAAGAGTTTCAGGATATACAATCCTCCTTAAGACTTCTTTCAAGGGCAGTAGCTTATTCCACGTGTAACTCCGCCCTTTCAGTGGCAAATCTGGAGTTGGTTAGACGTGACGCAGCCCTGTCTACATCCACACTAGTGGATTCTAAGGTGAAGAACTCTCTTAGAGTCGCTTCGGTCTCAGGAGATCTTCTCTTTGACGGCAAGCTTTCCGCTATTTATGATAATATTAAAAAGAAAGCTAGTGATTCTCTGTTGTTTAGATCCGCTCCTAAAAGGTCGGATACAGCAGACACGAATAAGGCGGGCACTTCTGGGTCTTATCCGCCCAAGAGAGGTTCCTATAGAGGTTCCGGTGCGTCCTCTAGCTCTTATTCGAGAGACCGTCAGGATATCGACTCTCGTTCGGGACGTCCTTCAGGCCGGGACAATCGGTCGGACGCCCCGAGGTCGACGAGGCGAGGTGCGGGTCGTGGAAGACGTGGTTTCTCCTACCGCAGGCCTCGCAGATCCAGGAGGTGATGGCTCAAACCTCTATCGCGTTCCGGTTGGCGGAAGGTTGTCGAGTTTTTCTCAAGAGTGGGCGTCGATTACGGACGACCCGTGGGTGAGAGGAGTGACTTCGGAAGGTCTAAAGATATCCTTCAAACGAAAGCCTCCATTAACTCGAAGTCCAAAGTGGACTCATCTTCCGTCAAACCCTCAGAAAAGAGACGCTCTGCTATCAGAGGTGCAGTCTCTTTTAATGAAGAACGCGGTAGAGGTCGTAGAAAACCAGGAATCGCTGGGATTCTACAGCCATCTGTTTCTGGTTCCGAAACCAGACAGCTCGTTCCGTCCAGTCATAGATTTGAGCTGGATAAACAAGCTGATCGTCGCTCCGAAGTTTTATATGGAGACGATTCGATCGGTCAGAGCGAGTATTCGGGTGAACGATTATGCAACGAGCATAGATCTCAAAGATGCGTACTTTCACGTCATGGTACATCCGACATTCCGAAAGTATCTACGCTTCGCAGTCCTAGGAGTGGTGTATCAGTTCCGGGCCATGTGCTTCGGATTGAATCTAGCACCCTGGGCTTTCACTCGGGTAATGAACTCGGTAATGATCTACTTCCGAGCTCATTCGTCTGCGGTAACGTCGGCCTACCTGGACGACATTCTTCAGAGGTACGGCAACGAGTTAACGCTTCAGAACGATGTTCAGAATCTTCTTCTATTGCTCCGACATCTCGGTTTCATAGTAAACGAGGAGAAGTCGGATCTGGTGCCGTCCAAGTCATTCACTCATCTGGGAATGAGCTTCGAGACGCACAACAATCTCGTTCGTCTGCCGTTAACCAGAGCGAAATTAGTCAGTTGTTACGCTCGCTATTGTCTGAATACAGACAAAGTCACGGCGAGAGAATTTATGAGACTGATAGGTCTGTGCGGAGCCGCCGCGGATCTCATTCCGATGGGACGGCTACGCACACGGCCTCTTCAAATTTTCCTGACTCAGAATTGGAGTGTGAAAATTCATTCGCTCGATGTAGACGTTCTCTTGTCAGATCAAGTGAAACAAGAGATTCAGACTTGGGCAAACATTCAGTGGTTAACTCAAGGAGTTCCGCTGCAGTTGCCGGATCCGAGTTTTACCATTATGACGGATGCCAGTCAAACAGGTTGGGGTGCATCATTAATCCCAACGGATTCGAGATGCCAGGGTCTTTGGGATCCGCAATTCCTGTGCAAGCACATAAACATCAAGGAAATGATGTCAATTTGGCTTGCGTTACGTCACTGGATGGACATTATTCACGATGCTCATGTCCAAATCCTATCCGACAATACGACAGTAGTGGCGTATATACGGAATCAGGGAGGCACTCATTCAGTTCCGTTGTTCAATCTAACGGAAAGAATCCTTCTGTTTGCGTTGGAACATCACGTTCTTCTTTCGGTCCGTCACATACCGGGTCGTCTGAATGTGCTAGCAGACTCCCTTTCACGAAAGGGTCGCTTGTTGCCGTCGGAGTGGACTCTCAACAAACAAGTATTCAATCAGATTTGCTACCAATGGGAACGGCCAATGATAGACTTATTTGCGACACATCTCAACAATCAGTTGCAGACGTATGTGTCCCCGTGTCCGGATCCAAGAGCATTTGCAGTAGACGCTCTATCGATCCCTTGGGACGGAATGATAGGATATGCGTATCCTCCAGCGCCGTTAATTCAACAAGTATTGCTAAAGATAAAACAATCTCAATGCAAGATTCTGTTGGTAGCATCTCTGTCGCCACAGAGACCGTGGATAAATCTACTCAGGTGTCTGTTGTGGGACCTACCGCGGAAGCTCCCTCCACGAGAGGATCTTCTTTGGCAGGGGAAATCGCGCCAACTACATCACAACCCGCAAGGTCTCAACCTTCACGTTTTTCCGTTGTGCGGTCCTTCTTGCATGGCAAGCACTTTACAGGACGAGCAGTGGACGCGATTTCTAACTGTAGGAGGACCTCCTCTTCGCTAAACTATGCGGCTAAGTGGAAGGTTTTCCGTCGTTGGTGTAGGGATCATTCTGTTGATATATTTGATCCCTCTATACCAGACATTGCTAACTTTCTAGTATACTTGTTTGACGAAATCAAACTGCAACCTGTTACTATAAAGGGTTATAGATCTATGTTATCTGATACCTATGCACATCATGATAGTTTACAAATTGGATCTAATGTCTCTTTATCGAAATTGGTTAGAAACTTTTCGATAAATAGACCCAGAACTCTTAGATTAATTCCTAAGTGGAATTTAGCTTGGGTTCTCCTTAAATTGAAGGAAAAGCCATTTGAACCTCTTGGGACAGTAGATTTCAAATTCTTATCTTATAAGACAGCTTTTCTCTTAGCTTTCTCTTCTGCCAGAAGAGTCAGTGAGCTTCATGCACTATCGGTGGATGATTCTCATTATCGTAGTGTTGGGAACACTATCACCTTCACTACTAATGTCAGTTTTTTAGCTAAGAATCAGGCTCCTAATAAATATCCGGAACCTATTGTTATTAAGGCTCTTCCGTCTTCAGACGGGCGTAGGCCTTTACTCTGTCCTGTTAGAGCACTACGTATCTATAAACAGAGATCTCAGTTCATCAGAAAGGGACGGAAACGTTTCTTTCTGTCTTTGATGCCTAATAGAAAGGACATTTCAGTCCATTCTATTGCTAGATGGATTCAGTTAACTATCCGTACTGCGTATGAAGATTTATCTTCTTCTCAGCAGTCTGTGCTTAAGATTTCTGCTCATGAAGTAAGAGCTCTTTCTACTTCCTGGGCTTATGCTAATAGTGTTGCTATTACAGATTTAATGAAGGCTGCTTATTGGTCTCAGCCATCCACATTTACTAATTTTTATCTCAGAAATATTGAGTCCATTTCTGGAGACCTGCATTGTTTAGGTCCGTTATCTGTTGCTCAGAATGTCGTCCTCTAAACAGTTGCAACTATAGTTATGCAGGCTTTCTGTTCCGGCAGTGACTCCGTCCGGCTGCCCTCTTCGCTCTGGGCTATTTGACCCAGGGCAAGGGGAAGGGGGGGGGGGGGGGGGGGGGGTGTTCCCTTAGGTCACCTGCTTTATAGTGAAAAGCAAGGGAATGCCTCCTCCAAGACAGTATTTCTGAGTCGCTTCCGGGATGGTTTTAAAGTGTAATATTAATGTTTAATTTCATTCATGTCTTATTTTTAAAGTGTAGCTCGGTGTGAAGCATTTGTATATGTCAAGTGTCAAACGGGCTTTAATATACAATACTCGGACACTTTTAAATGATTATAAAGAGTCTCAATTCTCTGGACTACTTTATTTATTGGCTTGCTTTAAAAATAATTAGTATAAAGGTTATACTGGATGTTAATAGAGAACATGAATGTTATTGTGCTCAATTTTTAAGGGTAGTGTATCTTTCTAATTTAAATATTAAATAAGAAAGATACATGTAAAGCCTAATACTCCTTTTCTCCTTAAGGGGTTACCTCTTTATTTTATAATTGAGCTTATTGGATTTTCCTCTATGTCCTAGGCCCTCCAGCCTGTTTACTATTCAGCTAAGTCTGGGTCATTGGTACAGTATAAAAATGTTAAAAAATTTATAGTAATTTATATATTTTTTATACTTACCAATGACCCAGACGGGGATGGCCCTCCCTGAGTTGGGAACTCTTGCCTCCCCGCTGAGTACATAGCGCTGACCAGGCACTGCCAGTAAGAATGATATTTGGCGCCAATTTCGGGACGACTGCGTCACTGCGCATGCGCAGTAGAGTCGTACTATGGAGGTCCTTTAGGACATGATTTCTTTTTGTTTTGGATGCAAATTTTGGGGATTGGGGGGCAAAATTTGTGTTTGGCCCTGGTTTTTGTGGAGTTAGCACCAGCTAAGTCTGGGTCATTGGTAAGTATAAAAAATATATAAATTACTATAAATTTTTTAACATTTTTGGTTTTGCAAAATACATTTTTTCTCTTTTATCTAAAATGATTTGTGCTTTCATTTGAATTAGATTATTTTAGCTCACGTGATTGTGAGCAAAAGTTACCGCATTTTTGTCGCCCGAAAAAATTTTGTCCCCCAAAAAAATTTTTTCATTGTCCCCCCGAAAATTTTTTTTCACAGGACTTTTAAAATAGCCGGTGTCCATGTGTGTGTGTGTGTGTGTGTGTGTGTGTGTGTGTGTGTGTGTGTGTGTGTGTGTGTGTGTGTGTGTGTGTGTGTGCATGCGTGCATGCATGTGTCCAGTTATAGTTGGCCATATTAAATGAAATTTGATATGTAGGTGTAGCAACCTAAAAGACAGGTCAAGTTGGAATCGGGGTGCAATCTGATACTTTTTGCCAAAGTTATGCCCCTTTTTTTACTTCAAAAATTCATTCCTTTTGGTTTCCTGATGATAACTTCAGTTATAGTCAGCCAAATCAAATGAACTTTGGTACGTAGGTGTGTCGACATAAAACACAGGTCTCGTTCGAATAAGGGTGTGGTCTGACAATTTTTGTTAGAGTTATGCCCCTTTTTTAGAAAATTCTTTTTTTTTGTTTTCTGATGATAACTTTCGTTCTCGTTGACTGCTTTAAATAAAATTTGGTATGTAGGTGTATCAACATAACATACAGGTCCAGTTTAAATTGGGGTTTGGTCTGACATGTTTTGCCAGAGTTATGTCCCTTTTTCGACTTCAGAAAATTCAATTTTTTTCAAATACCTCAAATTGCACACTTTTTTCGGGGGACATGTGGCCGGTCGGCCTTTTATATTAATTGTCAGTGTTCTTGCATTTATGGTGAAACCCACTGGACATATATCTTTAAGATTAGGGGTAAATATTTTTGATTTTGTAAAATATAATAATGCTCTCTCCAAGTAGGGGGTGGCACAAAATTAAAAAAAAAAAATTAAAATCTTTCTCTTCTAACCAAGTTTTGCAAATATTTGGTATTAGTATTTGTAAATTTTTTGATTCTGTAGAATCAAGTTTAACTCTGAGAGGCAATATTTTCTGAAACCTTGGGGGGGGGGAAGTGTTTTTGTCTTCACTAAAAGTTGAAATAGTCAGAACCCGGGACCATTTACTTATTTTTTGTGATAAAAGGGAAAGAAAAATAGCTTTTGTCATGATGAGGAATTGCATATATGTTGAAAAAGAGAAAGCAGAATTAAAATATCATTTTTACCTAAACTGGAAAACGTTTCTCTCTCAACTTTGACGTCAAATTTGAGGTTTTGTCATTGCCCATTGTCTGTCTGTCCATCTGTCTGTCTGTCAACAGAGGCTGTATTTATGAACCGATCTTTACAAAACTACTTGGGTACCTTTGTTATCACTGTGGGACGTGAATGAGTGTTTATGGGTGCGGTCCAAAATTCAAGATGGCCACCAGTGCGGAAAACATTACAAAATTGTTCCTTACCAACCAGTAATCTTATAATATTAGAATGTTTCTTTTCATGTTCTATCGGTCGATGGTATCTGAGTTTGTGTGATTTCTGAAATAAAATCTGAAGCAGCGAATTATTTTATTATGCCAAACAAAAAATAACTTTCATTGTTAAGCATTGACTGCAACATGCCATCAATCTTGTAATAACAATGTAGTCGAATCCAAAAACATGATGTCATTTCGAACGAATGACGTCTCTTCGAAAATGATTTGTCACAAGTGCCGTCGCTTTGGGAGTTTCCATATCACCAAATGCCAATGTTTGCAAGTGCATCATGCTGTTCATGGTATAATTCATTATTAATGCTTGTGTCATAAGTGGTATAAATTAATTGAATTTGAATTCATGTTTCTTGGACGACGACAGTTGTTAGAATTAAGCGGAAGGAAACAATTTATTTTGAACTTGAGGTGGAGGCTCAGTGAGGTTGAGGAGTACTAAGCTTGTGGAAATATAATTGATTGAAGTCATAACTCATATTCAGGATTCACTGAAGTGGTGAACAACACATGAGTTTTTAATATTTCTGATTCTTTTGAATTCATTGTTTGCAGTTAAAATTGAAAACACACCCACTGAAAATGACATATTTGTTGGTAAGTTTGTGTCTATCGGTGGCAAAAAAAGTTAAACGGACACGACACCAGCATTTGGTGTTGAGAAATTCCAATCAGAGTGTGCGTAATTAACGCTGATCAATGGAAGTGGAGCTTACATTTTCTTTGTTCTCTTGTCTCCAGGGAAGAACATTCCGATACTACCCGTGTTTTGCTCCCAAACTCCAGTACTATGACTTGTGTCAAGTTAACCAATCATGGCTGATGTTACAAACGTGAGGCATAATAAAAATAGTTTCATTTGGCTTCTCACATCTTTGTTATGATTAGTTATAAGTTTGTTCAAATCAAGTTCTGGATATTATTTTTAGAGGTGCTAAGGGCACCACATTTTAATTCTGAGGTGTTACTGAAACTAACTGTAAGAAATCTGCTAGTAATGTTTCGAGGGGGTGGGGGGGGGGGGGGGGACAAAAATTCTTCACCCACAAACTTGAGTGTCAAACTTTTAAGTTTGACAAACATTATATTTTTATACTGTACCAATGACCCAGACATAGCTGGTGCTAACTCTTAAAATATAGGGCCAAACACAAATTTTGCCCCCCAATCCCCAAAATTTGCATCTAAAACCAAAGAAAACATGTCCTGAAAGGCCCTCCACACTTCGCCCCTACTGCGCATGTGCAGTGTCATTAATCATTCTAAGTTTGGCCCTTCATCAGTTAACATCTGACTGATCTTTGTGCTTATAAATCTCAGTTTAAATGATGCCAGACACATAAATATTAGTGAAATGGTGATTCTAAGGAGGATAGAGAAGGAGGAGAGGAAAAAAATGTGTGACAGAATATTATCAGGGCTGTAACTTAAAATTTTTTAATGAAATTATGTTAAGTTACCTATTTTCGAGGCAGCAGCCATTTTGTTGTCATTCTGATTGTTTAGTTACACTGTTTTTTAAGTGTTTTCCTCTCTCCCTGTCCTTTAAGTCCCCCCTTGCTATTCTCCCATGCTTTTGGCATAGTTTTTGTAATTATTATTACTAAATTTTCTTGGGAGTTTTAGCTGAATAACAGAATGAATTCTGTTCTTTTCCCCATGTTTACGTCTTCACCTACGGGTGGTTAGGCGTTGTGTTCTGCATCTACCATCTGATGTTCTGCAGTTTCTTCCCTGGAAGTCTCTGTTTTGCATCAGATAGTGTATTTTTGGTAACTGATTTCGGGCCTGGGTGCCTGGAGTCTTATTTTAGTGTTTTTACACTCATTGTTTACATTTACAACAGCCCTCTGTGTGAGGGGGGGATTTCTGAAAAATAATATCTTGATGTTATTTTAATCATAACTAGATACATTATTATTGTTCGTAAGTGTTGAATAAATTGTTTAAAATATTTTTAAAATTTTTGTCCACACTTAGGCTTGGGATCCATTGGGGCTCAGCGTTACTTTTCAGAAACTTGGGCTGTTCTGAAAAAATATTTTTTCAAAATATTTTGATTTCAATTATTTTTTCTATATTAATGGATCATATTATTATTATGTATTTTGATTGCCAGGAGTTAGTGCGAGTACCAGGACTTGTTTTCTTTTCACATTGAAAGGATATTGATCAATTGTATTAAGAGGAAGTCTTCCTCTGACTTTATAATCATTCTATATGTGGTCAGTGTACTCGCATTAACTCCTGTTCTGTATCGTATGATTTCGATGACAATATGGGAAGCGTATGTCACGGTATGTTATTGGGGATTTGGACACTCCGGTCCTTTCCCCGCAGGGTCACTCTACTTTATCAATTTCTATTTCAGACGATCAAGATTAGGGTGATGTATCTGTGATGTCTTCCAACAGTGTGCCTCCGTCGTCAAAATTAATGAAGGGCTAGCGGAAAAGTGCTCATGTAAATACGCCAATTGCCTAAGAGGACCCTAGTAGGTTCGACGGCCTTTGACGTCCGCTAGCTCGCCCGGTGTAGCGTCCATTCACCGAATGGTTCGGCAGCCGGGTTCGTCCGTTGCGGTCTAGAAGGAATTTTGGGGTGATGCGAGCACTATAAATTAACCTAATGCACACCCAGTGACGGCGGATCGGAGGGAGAACGGAGGAAGCCTTTTAGTCCGGTTCATAGCTCGTTCCGGTCCATCCGGACGGCAAGCGAGAGAGGCCCCTCTCTCGTTCAACAACATCTGGCCCCAGATGTTGTGGTACAAAATGTGTCGCAAGCGGAGCATACGTCCGTCGCTTGGGACGCTCCGTTGTATAGGCAGTCCGCGGAGACTGCTAAGGCTTCCTCTTCTCGTCAGCGCACACGACCGCACCTTGGCTGCGTGACCGCCGATATATTACCAGCTTCGCCGATCGAGGATTCTTCGGCGACCAGGTCACACCATCCGGTAGCCAGGGACACGAGGCCTGCAGACTCCAGACGTTCGCATAGGAAGTGTGCGGTAGTCAACGTTCACGGAGCTTCCGGCGGCAATGCATCGTAAGACCGCTACTGCACAGGCCTCGGGAACGGACGTGCTTTCCTTAATAGCACAGTTTATCGCAGCATCCCAGCATCAACTGAATCTGTCGCATATATTTTATCCGACGATGCTGGGGCGGGACGCTCCGCGGAAGCGGGTACGGACGTCTGAAAGTTTCATCCGGTCCGACGGGATACCGAAAGGGATTTGGAGGATTTCGAGCTTTCCCTTTCCTAACAACATATGCTGTTGTGTATGTCATCTGACTTGGTCTTCTACAGCTTCTTTCGTCGGACCAGAATGCTGCGATGCCGGATAAGAAACTGATAGCGTCGGTGGACTTAGAAATTTTTGGTTCGGTTCAGGGACATCGTCCCTCAGTTCCGACAGAGTCCAATAATGTCACACAAACTTTCGAATTATTGCACGACGCTATATATATTATTATTTTATGCTTGCTATAACCAAGCATTTCTGGTTTCTTGTTCGCAGAGTTATGGAGATGACTTTCATAAGTGTGCCTCTGTCGTCATAGTTAATGAAGAGCTAGCGGCAATAAGTGCTCATGGAATATGTCTATCGCCTACAGAGTGACATTCGCTAGCTCACCCGGTGTAGCGTACATTCATCGAATGGTTCGGCTGCCGGGTTCGTCCGTTGCAGTCTAGGAAGGAGATTTGGGTGATGCGAGCACTTTAATTACTTTAGTACTCACCCAGTGACGGCAGATTGAGGACAGATCGGAGGAAGCCTGTTAGTCCGGTTCCTGGCTTGTCCAGGTCCGTCCGGGCTGTGAGCGAGAGAGGTCCCTCTCTCGTCCAACAACATAGGGGACCGCATGTTGTGGTTCAGATATTTTACATTCGGAGCATATGTCCGTCGGTCGGGACGCTCCGTTATATTGACAGTCCGAGAGACTGTCCTTAATGCTTCCTCATCCTCACAGCAGCGCACACGACCGCACATTGGCTACATGACCTCGAGTATCCGATCAGTTTCGTCATTCAGTGATTCCATGGCGAATAGGTCGCGCCATCCGGTAGCCAAGGGACACGAGGCCTATACACTCCGTTCGCTCGCATATTGGTAGTATGCACGGGGTAACAATCACGGAGCTTTCAGCGGCAATGCATCGTAAGACCGCTTCTCCTCAGGCCTCAGTGACGGACGTGCTATCCGAGTTAGCACAGTTGTTTCGCAGCATCCCAGCAATTGACAGTTTCTCGGTCGAATCAGGAATTATCCGACGGCGCTGGGTCGGTGCGGTCCGTGGTTGCATCAGCGACGGACGACCGAACGCTTTATAGGGTCCGACAGGATGGCGAAAGGGATTCGAAAGATTTCGAGTTTTCCCTTTAGTAGTATCGGAAGCTGCCTTTCATATCTTCTGGCATTATCTTCCAGTGATTGTTATTTCGGACTTCATTGCTGCGATCTTGGATAAGAGACTTATAGCGTCATTGGACTCGGATTTTTCGATCGGTTCAGGGACATTGTCCCTGACTTACCGACGCAGTCCAATATTGTCATTACAACATGTGTTTTATTTTTCGATGCTATATATATATATATATACAAGCCTGCTACCAAGCATGATAGTTTAGTTTCTTGTCCGCGTTGCTCATTTCTGCCATTTTATCTTTTATACGAATAGTTTATTTTGGCAGAGCAGGGCATACCGAGAGTTCTTATGCGTCTAGACGGTGTGGTTAAAGACTGCATATATTCTTTTTCGCCGTTTATGTCTTTTCCAATTTCAATGTTGGAAACGACATGATGTATAGTAGACTTAACTTAGACGCTTTATCATACGTAATCCGCCTTACTGAGGCGTTATCATTACGTCTTCAAGAAAAGATTTACGGGATATTATTCTCAATGTAATTTCTTTTGAGGGCAGTAGTTTGTTCACATATAACTCCGCCCTTCAGTGGCTGATTGGAGTTGGTTAGACGTGACGCAGCCCTAGCTACATCCACACGCGTGGATAGTAAGGTTAAGAACTCTCTCAGAGTCGTTTCGTTCTCGGAGGAGCTTCTCTTCGACGGCAACTTTTCGGCAATCCATGATTTGCTCGATTTACACGTTCTCTTGTCTATTTAGTGTTACAAGAGATTCAGACTGGGGCAAACATTCGGTGGTTGACTCAGAGAGTGCCACCGCAGTTGCCGGACCCGAGTGTGGCTGTTATGACGGTTGCCAGTCAAACAGATTGGGATATAATACTGATCCCTACGGATTCGAAGTGCCAGGGTCTTTGGGTTCCGCAGTCTCTTAGCAATCAGTTTTCTTCCGCGGAATAATGTTTTTTAGGCTTGCTTTATGTCATTGCATGAACATTATTCAGAAACGCATGCCCAAATCCTGTCCTTTAATTCGACAGTAGTGGCATATCTCCGGAACCAGGGAGGCACTCTTTCGTTTCCGTTATTCAATTTAATGGAAAGAATCCGTCTGTTGGTTATAGTACACCAAGTTCTGTTTTGGTCCGTCATATTCCGGGTAGTCTGATTGTTTTACCGGACTCCCGTTCTCTTACGGATCGCTTGTTGCTGTCAGAATGGAATCTCAACAAACAAGTATTCAATCAGATTTGCTATCTATGGGAGCGCCCAATGATGATTTATTTACGACACAGTTTGCTAATCAATTGCAGACGTAAGTGTTAGCTTGTCCAGATCTCTGAGCTAATGTTGTTAATGCTCTATTGATCTATAGGACGGAATGATAGGATACGCGTATCCTCCGGCGCTGTTGTTTCAGCAGGTATTGCTAAGATAAACAACCACAATACATTTCTGTTGATAGCATCTCTATCTTCACAGAGATCATGGGTAATTTACTCTCTTGTCTACTGTGGGTCTTAACGTGAAATCTTCCTCTATGTGAGGATCTTTTTTCACTGGGTAAATCGTGTCATCTTTATCACAACCCGCAAGGTCGCAACCTTCATGTATTCCGTTGTGTGGTCCGTATTGCATTGTATGCACTGTACTGGACGAGCTTTGGACGCGATTTCTTATTATAGGAGATCCTCTTCTTCGCTATTCTATGCGGCTAAAGTGGAGGCTCTTCCGTCGTGGTGTAGGGATCATTATGTTCATATTGTTGATCCCTCCATACTACTCATTGCAATTTTTTAGTATACTTGTTTCACAAGATCTACTGCAGCCTGTTATTAGTAAGGTTATAGGTTTATGTTACCTCATACCTATGCACTCTACGATAGTTTACAATTGAGTCTTTTGTCTCTTTATCTAAGTCAGTTAGTAACTTTTTGATAAATAGACTTAGAATCTTTAGATTAAATTCCTATATGGATTTTAACTTCGGTTCTTATTTAGCTAAGTAATCATTTGAGCCTCTGGAAACAGTAGTTTTCAAATTCTGACCTTTTAGACAGTAATTCTGTTGGTTTCTCTTTTACTGTAGAGTCAGTGAGTTTCATGCACTATCGATGGATGATTTTCACTTTCGTAGTTTCGGAATCACTACTTCCGTTACTATTTAGGTTGGATTTTTGCATAAGAGTTAGGCTCCTATTATCCGGAACCTATTATTTTAAGGTCCTTCCATCTTCGTATGGGCATAGGCCTTTACTCTTTCCGGGTACAGTTTATGTATTTATAAACAGATATCTGTTTATTACTATGGGCGTAAGCTTCTTCTGTCTTTGATGCCTAGTAGAAGGACGTTACGCTCCATTTTATTGTTAATGGATTCTATTTACTATCGGTACTGCTTATGGTATATCATTGACTTAGCAGTTGTGCTTAAGATTTCGGCTCATGAAGTAAGAGCTCTTCTACTTCTTGGACTTACATTAATAGTGTCGCTATTATAGATTTTTGAAGGCCGCTCATTGCGCTCAGCCATCCACATTCATGAATTTTATCTCAGAAATATCGAGTCCATTTCTGGAGGCCTCTATTGTTAGGTCTATTATCTACTGCTCAGAATGTCATTCACTTAACAGTTGCTACTATAGCTAGGTAGGCTGTCTGTTTCGGCAGTGTCTCCGTTCGGCTGCCCTCTTCGCTCTGGGCTATTTGACCCAGAGCAAGAAAAGGGGGGGGGGGGGGGGAGGGTGTTCCCTTGGGTCACCTGTTTTACTATGAAAACAAGGGGATACCTCCTCCGGAGTTAGTTATTCTGAGCTGTTATTGGGATGGTTGTTTAGTGAGAAGTTTAGGTTTTTAAAATTCATTCAAGTCTTAGTTTTTAAAGTATAGCTTTTGAATATTGCATATGTCAATGGACATGATTATGCAATCCTCAGACACTTTTAGGAGTATAAGAGTCTCTATTCTATAGACTTACTTTATTTATTGGCTTACTTTAAAAATTATTAGTATAAGGATTATATTGGATATTAATAGAGTACACGGATGTATTAAGCTCAATTTTGGAAGGTGTTGTATCTTTCTAATTTATCATAAATAAGAAAGATACATGTAAGGCCTATTACTTCTTTTTCCCTACAGGGGATGACTCTATTTTATTTTATTGAGCGTATTCCATTTTGCTCTATGTCCTTGGCCCTCCAGCCTTTTTACTATTCAGCTATGTCTGGGTCATTGGTACAGTATAAAAATGTTAAAAAATTTATAGTAATTTATATATTTTTTATACTTACCAATGACCCAGACGGGGATGGCCCTCCCAGCAGTTGGGAACTCTTGCCTCCCCGCTGAGTACATAGCGCGTACCAGGCACTGGTTATTAGAATGATTAATGGCGCCAATTTCGGAACGTCCTTGACACTGCGCATGCGCAGTAGGGGCGAAGTGTGGAGGGCCTTTCAGGACATGTTTTCTTTGGTTTTAGATGCAAATTTTGGGGATTGAGGGGCAAAATTTGTGTTTGGCCCTATATTTTAAGAGTTAGCACCAGCTATGTCTGGGTCATTGGTAAGTATAAAAAATATATAAATTACTATAAATTTTTTAACTTTCATCTCCTCTGGAACTACTGAGCAGACATGAACCAAACCTGGCAGGGATAGTCTATGGGAGGTCTTCTACAAAGGCTCCTCATTTTGGTTACCGTGCATCGAAAAACATTGCTGCCAGAAGTATTTTTAGCTCAACTTTGGCGAAGCTAAATTTGAGGTATTGCCATGGCCCGTCGTCCGTCTGTCCGTCCACCGTGCAATTATGGCTGCAATTGTGCCTTATATTTACAGTACATGGAGAGTGGATTGTAAATAAATCACCTGCAGAGTGGAGTATCACCCAAAGTATCACTTTCACATTCTGTACATAGGGACAAAAAACAAGCAAAGTTTCAGCCAATGGACCTCCGGGTTTAACCCGGAGGTCCATTGGCTGGAACTTTGGTTGTGATGGTTATGCTTTGCAACAAATTTGCAATTATTGCTTGGGTGGAATCTCCACTCTGTGGGTGATTTAATGATAATACACTCTCGACGTACTGTACAACAGAAACCCTATAGGAAATCACATTTTCATCATCTTATCTGAAAGTACTGAGCCAGTGTGAACTAGACTTGGCAGGTATGGTCATTGAGAGGTTCTCTACAACTGCTACTCATTTTATTCCTGTTGGATGAAAAAACATGGCTGCCAGAAGCATTCTTTGATTCTGATTGGTCAGTTTTGAAAACTCTTCTCCTCTGAAACCACAGGGCCAAATGTTTTGAAACTTTGCATGGTTGATGACTGGGACGCTCTCTACCAACGTTCCTCATTTAATGTTGATTGTGTTGCAAGCATGTCCACAATTGCAGTTTATAGTTACTATAGAAAAACCCTATGCGAAATCCCATTTTCATCTTCTCTCTGGAATTACTGAGCCGACGTGAACCAAAACTTGGCAGGAATGGTCTATAGGAGGCCCTCCACAAATGATCCTCTTTTTTGTTCCTGTTGGTTGGAAACTATGGCCACCAGAGACATTCTATGATTCTGTTTGATGGATTCAAATGTTTTGAAACTTCACGTGATTGAGGACTGTGACACCTTCTACCAATGATCCTCATGTAATGTTGATGTAATGTTGCAAACATGGTCACAACTGCAGCTCATAGTTACCAAGGAAAGCCTATGGGAAATCACTTTTTTATATGTAGTTCCAGGTGAGCGATTACAGGCTCTTCAGAGCCTCTAGTTTTATTTTTTTTGCTTGAAAAACACAGCTTATGGTCCCTCATTGGAATGAGCTCATTGAGCTCATTGAGCTCATTCCAATGAGGGGTCACAAGCTATGGTTTGGATGCAAAAAATCAAAAAACTATTCAAGAATTTTGTTTGCAACTGTCATCTACATTTTGTGTTAGGTAAAGGGTTAATCAGTATACTATGACAATATATAAAGAGAACCCCAGGGACCTTGCTAAGGGGTCTCAGATGGGGGTGTTCACCTCTAGTTTTCCAATTTCCCCCCCCCCCCTCTCCCCCCAAATAAGAGAAAAGTTCCAACTACAAATAAATTATTTCCAATAAGTGGGAAATTCCATTAGCACCCCACTCTCCTGACTAAAAATTGTCCAACTACAGATTTTAAGATGCAGAATTCCTTTTGCCCCCCCCCCCCCCTCTGAGATGCAGAATTCCATTTGCCCCCCCCCCCCCCTCCCTCTGAGATGCAGAATTCCATTTGTACACCACCCTTGTCTGTAAATTATCCAACTGAGGCTCTCAGTTGTCACAAATTCCAACTACAAATCTTTGTTGATAAGGCCCCAGAAAGTAGATAATTTCCACTGGCAAACTGTCTATTCAATTAACAGGGTTGGACAGTGTTAGTTTGTATCAGGTATTTAAATGTTATTACTGATCATTGTAGTTTAATTATCTACCCCTCGTCTATAGAAAGTGTTGTGGTGACATAAATTAGTTACTTACATGTGACTAAGTTGCTGTTAATTCCTCCTGGGCATCCCTTCCCCTCGTTTCTTTCAGTTAACAGTCTTTGCCAACAACATATTGGAAGTTGAAATTGTTCGAATCTAGCACCAGGTGAAACTAAAAATTATAATCATCAGATATGCAATACTCAACTCTATCGTCAAGACAATCAGAGATTTCAGATTGTGACCTGGAGACTTCCGAATTCCATCTAAAAAATTTTTCTCCAGAACCACTGATCAGAATCTTTTATTATTTGGTTTAGAGCATTTGGGGGAGGGGGGGGGCGGGCAGATATGAGTGCATTGACATGAAGCCCTTTGGTTCATATTTTGGCTCAATACGGAAGCCCGGATTTTTAACTTAGGGCAATATGGGAAATGATCTTTAAAAATCTTCTTCTTCAGATCCACTGGTCAGAATGCTTTCATATTTGGTATGCAACATCTTTAGGGGATCAGATTAAAGTTTGTTCAATTTCGGTCCCTGGGTTAATATTTGGACTCCCTATGATAGCCCAAATTTTAACTTACTGCAATGTGAGGGAATTTCTTTAAAAATCTTCTTCTTGAGATCAACCAAGCCAGAATGCTATCAGCATCTTTAGGGGGATGAGATTCAAGTTTGTTCAAATTGAGTATCTGTGTTAATATTTGGGCTCCCTATGGTAGCCCAAATTTTAACTTGGGGCAATATGAAGAAATTTCTTTACAAACTTTCTTCTTCCGATCCACAAGTTAGAATGCTTTCATATTTGGTATACAACATCTTGAGGGGGGTGGGGGTGGGGGGGGGGGAGTGGGGGGGGGAGATTGAAGTTTGTTAAAATTGAGGGCCTCTGTTAATATTTGGGCTTCATGTGGTAAGCCGAGTTTTAACTCAGTGCAATATGAGGGAATTTCTTATGTTTTATCTTTACTTTAGAATGAACTGGTCTTTGAAAATCCTAGAATTGGAAATCATGTTTTATTTGTCAAAAACCGTGTATAAAATATTTTATTAAATTTTTGTTCTTAAATATTGCTCTGAGCTAAATTTGTAGTACAGTACGTGGTGAGTGTATTATCACTAAATCACCCACAGAGTGGAGATTCCACCCAAGCAATAATTGCAAATCTGTTGCAAAGCATAAACAGCTCAAGCAAAGTTTCAGCCAATGGACCTCCGGGTTAAACCCGGAGGTCCATTGACTGAAACATTGCTTATGTTTTTGTCGATATGTACAAAATTTGAAAGTTATAGCTTGGGTGATAACTCCGCGGGTGATTTAGTTACAATCCACTCTCCACGTACTGTAAATAGTGTTTTAAGGTATCAAACAAACCAGCTTCTATCTAGAACTCAAGATTGTTGAAATTAAGGTATCTGTGTTATGTGCTTTTGAAGGAGAAGTGAGGATGCATAAATTCCTGAAGGAGAAGTGAGGATGCATAAATTCCTTTTTTAATTGCATTTTTTTTTTATTAGATTTCAGACAGAATTGAACAGCTTCTGATATTGATATCACAAACAATGGCAAAAGAGATTAGTCCAGAGGATGTTGTCAACAATTATTACCCTGTAAAGCAGCAAGTGCTCAATGACCATGTAGATGCAAGCAAAATGGGACATGCTTTAGTGGAGAGATTATCTTTGCCTATTATATTTTTAGAGAGGTATGTTCAGTTGGATAATCTAAGGTTCTGTCATGTATCAGATAGACAGAACGTGACGTGTGTTTGAATCGGTGGGTGTTTTAGATAATGAATTGGAATGGCATAGTCATATTTTGCGAAAAGCAGTAGGTTCAAGCGAAATATGACTACGCCATTCCAGCAAGTTATGTAAAACATCCACCGATTCAAACACACATTGTGTTCTGTGTTTATTACACATCTCTATGCATTAAACTTAATTTAAATAAGCAAATTTTAATTCTGATGTTTAAACCCAAAGGTGAAGAGTGTGTTATTTTTGTTTGAAGTGGTACTGATCAAATGGATCGATAAAAAATCAAAACAACCTTAAGGGAACCAGTCTAAATTACATTAGTTATCTTTTCTATTGGGCGTGTTTGTTGATTTGCATCGCTGTTTCTCTTTGGCTGGTGTCCATGCATGCCTAATCATTTGGTGGCTATTATAGATAGTAAATATATAAGTACAAATTTGGACGGATTTGCAAAACATCTGGGAGAAACACAGATGGTCGATGATTGTATAAAAAAATTTGGAAGCTTTTCGAAGTGTAACTAATGACTCAACGGAAAAGGAACTAGTTGGAATGGTGCAGGGAAAAAAGTTTTGGCTTGTACATCACCAGTTAAATACAGAAACATTTATGTCAAAGCAGCGATTCCGTTAAATACAAGAGTTTGAAGTTTAATGGATGTTTAATAAAATATTATGTTACTAACAATCCTAGCCTACAATATTATTTTATTATCATTTTTAAAAATGCTTTTAAACTCTCTCCATTATAATTATCTTTTTCAATCTGAACTTGATGCCACATTTTTCCACTCTTGAAGGCTTAATCCTGATGAGTGAAATTTTTA